>JADLZK010007525.1:0-1200000 GCA_015847255.1 Hyparrhenia diplandra | reverse complement strand
ATACCTTTCTCAGGAGCGAAAGAAGAACAATGATCATTGGCTCAGCAGCATTGGGCCCAATGATGACTGACTTCAGCCTTGAAGAGGATGCTTCATCCCTTTTCAAATAACTGGGCCTCGGTGATAGGGTAGGAGCAAGCATGGCGGCTGTTCAACTCAATCACATTCGGGTTACGGTTTTTCACTCACATTGGCATCGATCACCTCGGTGAAGTTACGGTTCTCAACGGTACAAGTAGATTGTCGGATAACTCTAGTACAATAGGGGTAGGATTGATACTCACGAAGTTGGGGCTGAGTGGGATCCTTGGGGTTGGCTTGGGCGATCCACGCTTATATCGTTGAACCCATCGGACCAATAGAAGGGGCTGATTGCATCATCCAACGATTATCGGTGACATCAACATTCATCCCTGAACCCCGGTTACCCGAAGGTGGGTTGGAGCCTTGTCCTCCATCAACATCGAGATACATCCAGCGTGGTGGGGATGGAGGAACTGGATGTAGAGGTCCCATCGTCACATATGCCTCCTCATCAGGCAGGGTGGTGATGTTATTCTTCTTCAGGATATAGCATAGGGTGAGGTCCAGGAGTTTGCTTTTGGTGGGATCCCTGCATTGATCTTAACATCGTCTGGAATATTGGCATCAATATTCAGATAAACTTGAACAACTACTTTTGCAGGGTCACCCATGCCAAACCAGTCCATCATAATCCCAAAACCCGACCTTTGCCTTAGCCACAATGTTACTACATTTGGATCCTCCAAAAAAGCCGACTAACGTTACCCAAGCTTCGGGATCCAGATCAAAAGAGCGAGTGTTTTCTGCCTCATCATGCTTAACAAAAAACATGTGCCTTCCCCCAAAAGGAAAAATTAGACCCATGAAGCGCTCTCTATCTAGCGATGAGGCAAATCGACATATGTATCTCCTAGGGGACATGGCGGGATTTCGGTGACATGTACCTCATGTGTCCGCAAGAACTCTCGGGCCTTTGCTCAAGCTTATCAAAGTCCTTCTTGTTGACCGGTGGCTCAAGCTTGGCGATGGCGAGGTTCTCGTTGAACTTGGTGTAGCGGTGATCACATACACTTCGTGGCGGTTGTAACACCCCCTGTGTTAATCAATTGCATAATCATGTGCATATCATGACATAATCATCATTTGCATGCATGCATTGCAATTAGTATCATTTTATGTTTGCATTTTGATTCATATGCTTTGTCATGTCATTTTATGTATGAAATGCTTGCATAATTAGTTGTTTAGCCTTTAATCATTCTTAGCTATGTTTATAGGATGTTTTAGAGCATGATTGATGTTGGTCATGTCCTCTAATTATGTTTTATTAGAGTGGTTTTACTTAGTTTGACTTTGAAAGTGCCTTTGTGCGGTGTTGCTTAAAAGTCATAGCTAGGGTTTATGCATGTTTGTGCACCCTTCATGAAAAGTGTAGATAATTTCATGTTGAACAAGAGATGTTATAGGTTTGTTGCATGAAAGTGAGTGGATCATGTTCGAAAAGTTGAAATCGGTTTGGTTTGAATGTAATTTAGGGTTTTCTTTGACTTTCGGAGTAGTTGGGATTTGGTTGATCGTAGTATCAGATCTAGGCCAAACTAGACAAAACTTGCTATATATGAAATGCTCAAAATTTTATAAGGAACATTTCATTCAATATGAGTTTTGGCTAGTTTTGCACGTATCCCGAAGTAGAGGACAAAACAGTTTGATTAGGGTTTGGAATCAGCTTTTTTGTGACGCTCTAGACATGGCCATCGCTAAAAGTCCCATGGCCGGCCACTGCTACGACGCCTTTGCCGCTCACCGCATTCCCCCGAAACCACAACGTGCCCGTGCCTTGAAGAAGGAGGAAACCATGTTCCCTTAAGCCCACACTCCACCTCCCTCACTCCCCTTCCCTTCTCGACCAAGCCATAGAGCGGTAGAGCTGCGGCCGGTGCACCGCGCGGCCATCACCGGCCTCGCCCGAAGACGTAGCTCAGCCACCACCGTGTCCCCCACTCGTTTCTTCATGCCGGCGGGCTCGCTGACCTTACTAGCCATCTTCGACCACGGTGGACAGCCCAAAGACCGAAGTCGAAGGTGAATCGGTCGTTTTCCTCGTCGCCGGAAAACTTCGGCCGCCATGGCCGCCACCGCGGAAGCTCACCGCCTTATTTGTCGGCCAGATTTTCTTTGAACTTTTGTGCGTTTAGTGCTCACCTCCTCACGTTGAACATCCATTGCTGGTCCAATCGATACATGTGTGCCGCCGTTTGGTCGGACCATGGCGGCGCCGCCCGCCTGGGGGGCGCCTCTGCGCTCGAGCCGCCATGGCCGAGCTTGCCCGACCATCTCGGTGCCCCTCTTCATGCACCGCGGGATCTGCCTCGTCTGTTGATTCTTGAATACCCACCAATCAAACCGCTTCGCGCCCTGACTCGCCGGAACGCTGCACACGCGCCATGCGTGGGCGCCGACCGGCGTCGCCGCCGTCCGAGCACCTTTACATCGCCGTTTTTGCTCGACTAGGTAGTTGGTTTCCATCGCCTCGATGTCGGGATGCTCATGCTCGTCTTGTTTTGTACCACCTTTGCGGGAGGACGGCGAGTTCGCGAGTTCAGCGCGCCGCGCGCATGTCTCCGTCACCGTTAGGGTTAGAAATAGGTCGCGTTAGGGGCATGGGTCGATAGATCTCGCCACGACGAGTCCGTAGGTACCCTCGGTGTCGCCCGGAGGATCACCGCCGGGCGAAGATCCACCGCCGGCAGCGCCGCTGCCCCCGCTTTGTCTCGGCCGACACAGTGGGCCCCGGTTGCCGATAGATCTTTTTTTCGTTTTCTTTTCCGAAATGTGTGCATGTCCATGAAAAATTAGCGCCGCTATAGCGCCCGAAATAGCAGCTAATAGCGGCGAGAAAGAACTTTGTCACAATGTCAAATAGCGGCGCTATAGCGCCAAATAGCACGCTAATAGCGCTAATAGCGTTTTGGCTAACCTCCGCTAAATTCTATAGCTCGCGTTTTTTTCTGGGTGCATGTCTTAGAAAATTCATAACTTGCTCATTTTTAAGTGGAATCGAGTGGGACAAATTTTGTCGTGCTTGTTATGCTCTGCTCTATGATATAAAAATAGGAGATAATATTTTCTAGTAGTTTTTATATTTATTTATATTTATTGCCATAATTGTCATGTAAATAGGAAAATGCATATCTTTCAATTAGTGCCTGATAAAAATATGCTTCATGTATAAAATGTTCTTGTTTTTGTGAGTAGAGTAGAGGAAAAATATCATGCATGCTACGTTCTGTTGTGGAAATGTAATTTTTGATTTATGTGCTATTTCTCATGCTTTTTAGGAAATTCATAGAAAAATAATCACTATGAGTTTTGCCCTGATAAGTTTTGTGGGTGCTTATGTTTTACGTTAGGTAGCTTTTCATGTTCATAGATCTGTGGTTTTGTACTTTTCATAGTACAAAGTATTTTCGTGCCTAGTTCTTATGCTAGCTTGTCATTTATGTGTAGGACATTATATGCCTAAGTTTGCTATGAAATTTTTATGGTAGTCATGTGAGACCAGTAGGATGCTCCTGTAATCTTTGTAGATTTGTATAAGGTGTTGGCATATTTATTGAATTTATGTTGCATGGAAAAATGCTTTCAAAATGCATGGTAATCCTAGGATTATAATTTTTGGATGGTTTATGATTTGTTCTTATGATATTTGGGGCCTGTTAGTATAGATAGTTTACTGTTATCGTGTTTTTCTAAAAGTAGTGTTATTCTAAGAGTGTATTTATTGATTTATGTGTAGTGAGACTTAGTAGTTATCATTTTATGTGAATTAGTTTATCTTTTGGGCTGATCAGTAGGTTATTTTCATGCTTTAGGATCCTGTTTACTTGCTGGTAAATTTTGGTAAGGGTTGCATAAATATTTTGTAAGTTATAGGTGTTGCATGTTTGCTTGCCATCGAAAAAGAGCTGCTGTATTGTCCGCTTTTTACGCATAGTAAATGTTAGAATCTGGTCGAGGTTGCATTTTATGAGTTATAGATAATTTTGTTAGCTTTCCAACGAGTGTTCGTTTTACGCAAAAACTAGAACTCCAGCTAGAGCTGTTTTAGTGAAGCAATGTCTTGCTTTTTTGTTGAATGTTTGGTGTCGATAAGTTTAGTACAATGAACGGAGTTATGGTTGGTTTTGTGTAGTTTTAGTTACCTTATTTCAGGAGAGATATGCACTTACTAATATCATTCATCATGTTGCATTCATTTATCCTTCATTTATCTTTACATTCGTAATATTCATTCTCACATATGCATCATATCGGGATCGGAGGAGTTAGATCGAGGGAGATCGAGGAGCGGGAGGCCAACCTTTATCATCCGGGGGGTGCAGCCGGAAGACCCCACGGAGAAGGAGAACAGGATAATCAAGCTTCGTGAGTGCCCCTGACTTCTTCCTACTACTTTTCTAAAGGCAAGCTCCGGTGCATCTTGAACTTTCCTATGCTTTACGAATTAATTTGTTGAGTCCTTTAATGGTTGCTTGCATTAAGTATAGGATATGGTTGAAACCGTTGCTTGCACGGATATCCTTGTTGAAGTTGATATCCTGTCCTATTTAGGGGTCTAGGTTATATAAATGCTCAGTTATGATGATTTCAGTAGACAGTGATTTCCGGTCACTTGTGAGGATTGCTGCTTCCGGGTTAATCACATTGTTGGTTAACAAGCTCTGGCCGTTGAGAACTTGGAAAGTAAAACATGCTTAGATTGGATGGATATTGTGGTCTTCCATCCGATCGATTAAGGACCGATTCTTTGTCGGAAGCCTCATTTGGAAGTTGAAAGTACATGTTCATATAGTAGGCTCCGCCCGGTCGTGAGCCACAAAGCTAGATGAATCATAGCTTGGCCGACATCCGTCCGCTTAACGCCCTCATGGCATGGTAGGTTGGGGACGGATTGGGCACAGTGCAATTCCGGACGATGAGTGTTGCTTCGGATCGGAACCCTAGGTGGCCCAAGATGAGGGGGTTGCCGACAGGCCCGCGTTTCCGGAATGGTTCCGACAGGCCCGCGCATTAAACAACTTTATTTCTGAAAATAAATGTGAGTCAGCCGACTCCACATAAAGCCAAGCATAATCCTTGGAGTCTTTTCCTTATTTTCTGGTTTAAGATGGGTAAGTCTTATGGAGTACAATCGAGTACTCGCGGGTTTATTCCTGCTGTTGCAGGTGACCCAGTGTCGCATGGTTCTAGCCAATCTTGTTTGTTGTTGTGGTGAAGAATAAAGCCAAGGGCATGGCATACTCCATATTCCCCTGCCTCATCTTTGTTCGAGGGTTGACCGCTATTAATGGCACTACTATTTTAGTATTTGTTTCAAAACTATTTGCTTCCGCTATTTCGTAACTTGGTGTTGTAATACTACAATTTATACTCGAGATATTTCTATAATCAAATTTGAGTTGGAACACTGCGATTTGCACACCGAGCTTCAAGAACCTTGGTTGTATGTTGATGAGTTTGAAATCACTCTGAGATTTCGGAATACCGGGTTTATATGGACTCAAGTGTAGACTGTGATGGCCTCGGTAATTGCAAATTATACTTGATTTCTTATAAATTGGTCGGCTCACACACGGATGATCTCCGCGACGGGCGGGTACTCCTCCAACGTGAAGCCCCTTGGGGATGAACAAGGCGGATCGCACGCCCGGTTCGCCATTGCCTCCGACGGCCGACGAGAACGAGGAGGGTTTTTGTCTGATGGGGTTTTGAGCGGTGGCTTGTGACAGGAGACGGAGGCGTTGAGGGGGGATGCACTGGTCACGGAGACAGTATACTGTTTCTTCTTTCTCCCACCTCCTGCTATGCAATCCCCATGGTCGAGTTGAGGTCCAGCTCAAGCTTCCCCATGGCTGTGGCCAGGCGCCTCCACCTCGCGTCTTTGGGAGGCAACACGGGGCGGCGGCGGGGCGGCGACATCGCGGCGTGGACTGCGGCCCGCGGTGGCATTGCGATCGCGGGGGCGGGCGGGCGGCGGTGCGCAATGCGTGTGGGGCGTCATGCAGGGCGGGGGCATGAGGATGTGGGCGTCCGGGCGGCGGCGGGCCCGGTGGGGCGGCTTAGCCCCGAGGCATCGGACAAGCATGCTTTTTCGGACGTCCGGGCGCTATCGCGCCCGTAAAAACAATCTTCGTTCCTGTTTGCCGTGGCCGCACCCGCACCCATTCCTCAATCTCCGCCCGCTTGCCCTCTCCCGGGGACGCACATACCACCGCCATGCTAGCTCCCCAATCACTGACGTGCTCAATCCTGCGCTGCGCCGTGTGCCTCATCTCCTCCCCCCCGGCTGCTCCGGTCCTCGCGTGGCCGTCACCACCTTTCGCCGCCGGCGTCTCTTGTCTGTTCCTTCTTGGCTACCTCCTCCCTCCGCCGAATCTCGGGGCCCTCCTGTCGCCACCGCGGAATCCTGTTGCACTTGGCGTAGTCGGGGGAACACGGCCTGCTGCGGAAACTGGCGCCGTCTCCTTCGCGGCACTGCCATGGAGGGTATTTTTCCGCTTCTTCTTCATCTCTGTAAGGATCGGTCATGGTCATGCTCGGCTCTTTGGAGCTGTTTCTCGTTTGTTGCATCGGTTTTTTTTGCCCTATGTTTAATTGGATGTTTTTGAATGTTGCAACAAACATTTTTTTATGTTGCAGTTCATATCTTTGTTTGATGCACAAGATATTTTTTCAATATTGGAATAGCTTTTTTCGCTTGTTGCAACAATTTTTTGTTGTATTAGTTCTTTCAATGTTGCAAATGACTCCCCGTGTTGTTGCAGTTGCTGGGCGGGCTATTGGGGTGAGATGGTTGCTGTGGAAGGTGTTTGGGGCCGGCGGGCGGATCCGGGGCAGTGGCGGGCTCCTTGCGCGGGAACAGAGGAAGGCCAAGCGCTTTGTGCGGGGGAGAGGAGGAAACACATCATAACACAGCGAGGCAAGATTGGGAAGATAAGCCTCCACTAATTGTAGCATGACTACAGTTCTTTGTTTAAGTGGAGCACGCGCGTCACCATCACATGACTTTTCTTCCCTCCCAACCCTGAACCGCGTTCGGATTTCCACACTTCGCCCTGGGCTCCACGGCACCATTGATCCAGCTTAGAAATTGATTTTTACTCAGAGCCAGTTACGTGGGTTCCCTTTAAGTAGTCAGTCTTTTCGAAGAATCCCCTTTAAGTAGTCTTATTATGACCAAACTGAAGGTCTGATACCTTCACCTCACAGGCACAGCTGGCAATCTTTGCCCTTTGGGGGAACGTCGATATCTAACTGAACGGATCTCTTGTGACAATAGGCGAACACTAGCATGAGACAGACGTTCAACACACGTTGCAACCACTGAACGACATATCCCCACTCCCAATTCTTCTGGCCAACTTTCTTTGGTTGTCACCTTGCTCTGTTCTACACAATCTGCTAGTATATGCGTGGTCTGGTGTGAGTGTGAGCACCAGAAGAAGAAGAAGAAAATGGCCACAAAGTTCGGTTGTCATGCGCAGGCAGCTAAATTATGTAGCTCAATCAATCAGACAGCCACTGGTCAATTTGCATTGGACATACACCTGCTAGTGGGGTTAAACCTGCCCCGACCCAACCCGTCCCAATCCCGAAGACACGATGGAAGACGATATGTGCTGATCTACGACCATAGCGCTCCAACCTGTCCCAACCCGTTTGTATCATCAACCTAACCCGTCCCACACGTTTCATTTTTGGACATGGGAATTTTTATTAATTTCAAGAAATTACATCAAGGTGATATAATGTCTTGAAACATTCCCGGCCTCTGCCCTTGGGCACACAGCCTTTGATAGTTTTAAATATCCACACACACTAATGACCGTCAATCCTAAGACTAGACCGTCACCTATGCGCCTGGGAAAAAAGTACTTGGCCACCCGCTCCAAAAACCGAGAGGCCGCTACAAGCACCTCCCCGTGAAGAATGCCGTTGCAGGATAGCCCACGTGCGGAGCCGGTGCGTGATCGAGTAGAGTACCTACATGGGGTTGTGTCTTTGGACTCTTGCTTGTTGATGCAGCCAGGCCATCCAGGTTCTTGATGGCAGCACGCTTCATTGCTTTGTCCAAAATGAACTCGTCAGCAACAGCAATACCCTCAGATGGAGTTTCGGCACCTGGCGGCAACTGTGCCGACCACCTAAAACTCGCTGCTAGAAGGTGTAGAGGGTGCTGCGCCAACTTTGACTGGTGTGAGATCAGTCTGTGTACAGGGCTGACTTGTATTAGCAGCAGCAACCGTTTGTGTTTCCTGCCTTCTTTCTTGCACCTGGACTCGGCTGGGGCTGCTGGCTGCCACGCTGATCTCCTCCAGTTCAGTCTGTTGCTTCCTGGCCACGCTCCCAGGATCCAAGCTCTCACCAGCTTGGCCGGTTGGTCGCTCCCTGGAACCAAGGCTGCAACCTCCAACTGCATCTCTGGTTGCTTTGTTGCCACACACACTGTAGTATTGACCGCCTTTGTGGGCTTATGCTGTTGTATGCACCGGCGAGATAGCTCTTGTCGAGGGCTCCACTAAAGGTACACACACGTTCTCCTGCTGAGTACCTGTTTTAGAAAAAATGCAATGTGAATTAGCGACATTGTCATCTACTGAAACTGATGTAAAATAAGGATGATACTTACAAACAAAATTTGTTGTTTGTGATTTGAAGCCACCCTTCGGTGGTGTCACATAAATGAATTTTTTTTGTCGGCCCACCCGAACAATCGGGCCGCTGGGCGGACGGCTAGGCCTCTGGTTTCCAATTGGTGTCACCGCAATCATGTGTTGCATCGGGGTTGGACCAGAGCCGGTGCCTACTGATGGTGCATTGTTCTGTGACTGATTGGAGCTCTTCATTTTTTTAGCGGATGTTTCCCTTTCCCTGTCCTCCATACCATTATTGGAGTCATTGGGACCATCACGATCCATTGGATCATCATCCTCTGGAGGTGGAACCGTTGCCGGTAGGAATAGATCCGGTTCCTTTGTATGGGTAATAGGGAAACCTTGTATGCCAAAGACTAGATCAGTAGTATGTGGTAGCCGATTGATGTCCAATATCCCCACTCTGATTCTGATAATGCCTTTCTTCCGGTATGTTAACATATATATCAACTTCCAAAGTCGTCCCAATAACATCTCCTGGGGCCCAGAAGACTAGATAGTGCCTATGTGTGGGTGGCACTCCTGTAATATGAACCCAAACCACCTCCAACTCATGTGAAGGAACAATGTTACATCGTTACGCCATGCCGACACTATAATCATGACTCCATGATTTTTCAAATGGAACCCAATATCTCGCCATGCTCAAGTAACTCAGAACTAGGGAAAGCCACTAGGAAAGATCCCTCCTCATGAGGTAGTGCTTCCCATTGCCATTCTGCCCTAGTGATCACGCAAAAAATCTGGGATTCCAAGACACCTGAATTTTGTCATACATAGTCAAAAAAGTGTCACGAAAAACATTTTGAGACGAAAAGCCGAAGTCCATGCCATTCGTCATAAAAAAAGGACCGCCACATAATGTCTGGCGTGATGAAAAGTTTGTGTAGAACTCTTCAAGATCTACATTTGGTATTAGAGTCAACTTTTTCATTTTTCGAACTTTTGACGCCTTTGAAATTTGAATTTTGAATTTTTACTGGCTCAGAATGGGTTTTCAAGCCCTAGACGTCTCGATTTGAAAAGTCATGAGTACGAAGTTTTGTAGAACTCTTCACGATCTACATTTGGTATTAGAGTCAACTTTTCATTTTTAAACTTTTGACGCCTCGAAATTTGAAATTTGAATTTTTTTACGGCTTCAACGGGTTTTTCGAAGCCCTAGAGCGATCTCGATTTGAAAAGTCATGAATACGAAGTTTTGTAGAACTCTTCAAGATCTACATTTGGTATTAGAGTCAACTTTTCATTTTTCGAACTTTTGACGCCTTTGAAATTTGAAATCTGAATTTTTTACGGCTCCGAATGGGTTTTTGAAGCCCTAGACGGTCTCGATTTGAAAAGTCATGAATACGAGTTTTGTAGAACTCTTCAAGCTCTACATTTGGTATTTGAGTCAACTTTTCATTTTTCAAACTTTTGACACCTCAAAATTTGAATTTTTTTATGGCTCCAACGGGTTTTCAAAGCCCTAGACGGTCTTTGGTGGGGGCGTGATGCCCAATCTTCCGGCAAGTTATGATAACTATCGCTTTTGGTGGAACTTGACACACCGATCCGGCCGGATCGAAAAGACCAACCCCCGCAACCTTAGCACCGACGTTCCTCGGGTTATCAACCGTGTCTCCAACCTGGGCGACCTCGCCAAGAAGGCTAATCCTTGCCCCCGCTAAAAACGAAGAACACAAGCAAGAACCTCGAAAGAACGCAGCTCTGAATTTTTTGAAGGATTCAAGGGGGGAAACCCCCCACCTAATCTTTTTTCATTGATATAAAGTAAAAAGACCAGTACAGGTGCACAAGGGGTGCAAGAGAAATTTTTGGGAGTTACACAAACTCAAAAAGAAAAGCAATAACTACATTAGGGGATATTCTCCAACCATAATTTGATAGGACCTCGCAAGGCCTGGTTTGGGTTTGATGCAAATCAAACCCATCTGATCTTTGAAGAAAATCTTCCAATTTGCATAAGTGCACTGGTTGTTATCAAAAATCAAATCATTTCTCATATTCCAAATCGACCCGAAGCAAAGAATGACCACTTCTCTCCTCAGAAAGGAGCTCAAATCTGTTCTTGCTTGGATTATCATGTCGAGAGGAGGCAGATTGAAATTCCAATTGATGCCTAGAACAATCCAAATTGCTTGCTTGAAGGGACAATCAAAAACAAGTGCCAAATTGTTTCATCTCCCAAAGCATTACAAATAGCACAAGAATAATAAGGTAGGAACATGTTCTTCCTTCTTAATAACCCCCGTATTCAGTCTATCTTTAAGTAGCAACCAAAAAAAGAATTTATGTTTTCCCCAAATTGGCCCCTTTCTAAAGCCATTCAAAACAGGGGAGGTCGGTTCATGTCCTTTCAGATTTTGTAAGCCTTCTTTGAGGAGTAGGTCATCAAGTTCCAACAATAGATCCAATGATCGGTTCCCATCTGATCCCAGTCATAAGAGCTCAACAGATCTTCCAAATCATGTAACTCACTTAAAGCCTGTGAGGACAAAGGCAGAAAGAAATTTCTATTTGTCTCATTAGATAGGAAAGCTTTAATAGAGCATTTTTTCTTTTTCGAGAAGGAGAACAACCTTGGAAATTTATCTTTGAGGCAGGCATCATTCCAACAGTTAGACCAGAATAGAATAGAAGAACCATCCACAGATTGACCTTTTGCTATTTTCCTGAATTCAACACTTAGTTTCAAGACATCTCTCCACCAGAAGGACCCCACTGGTGCCCTTGCATGAGGTGGGATATTGCTATTTGCATACAATTTACTCCAAGTTAGATGAACCCATGGAATGTCAGCATGGTTATAAAACTTATCTAGAAATTTCATTAGAAGTGCTTTATTTTGAGCTTCAATGTCAATAATGCCCAAGCCTCCTTCTTCTTTTAGATTTACATGCGGGTTCCCCAAGCAGCTAGGCATTTTCCTTTTCTATTTATGTCTCCACCACTCCAAGGAGTTTCCCATGATAGGACAATAGCATGTTGAACCCAATGACTCTTGCCTCTATTCTCTGAATAACTGGAACAAAATCTGAAACCTGTGGTCTTGTAGTACTCAAAGGAAGCCCAAGATAGGTGAAAGGCATAGAACCCATGGAGCAACCAAAAGTGCTAGCAAGATGTTTCATTTATCCAAATCAGTGTTTATTGGTACCATGAAAGATTTGCTGAAATTTACATGTAGACCGCTTGAATCGAGAAGGATCTCTATAGACCTTTCAGGTTGAAGAGGCATCTGGCATCAGCTGGCAATATCAACAAAGTGTCATCAGCATACTAAACTATTGGAAAATCAGTCCCAAAAGAGTCACATAGGGATGTTTGATTACACCATTTCTCCAGGCACTATTAATAATAGATTGAAGAAGGTCAGCTGCTAGTGCAAAAAGAAGTGGAGAGAGAGGATCCCCTTGCCTAACTCCTCTTTGGCAGTCGAAAGATTTTCCAGGGGACACCATTCAAGAACACCGAGGAAGAACCCGAGGTGAGGATTTTTTCCATCCAACCTATCCATTTGGGGAAAAACCTTTATGCAACATGACTTGAAGGATGCATTGATGTTCCACCTTGTCAAAAAAGCTTTTTCAAAATCAAGCTTTAGAATGACTATCTCTTTTTGGAGTGATGACAAATATGCAGGAACCGAAAGGCCCAAGCCGTGCAATCTTGAATTGTTCTTCCTCCTCGATGAAACCATACCGATTGACATGTATCACCTTTGTAATTACATCCTGTAATCTTGAAGACAAAATTTTTGTCAGACTTTTCAGGGAATAGTTTAAAAGGGAGATGGGCCTATAATCATCTACCCCTATAGGGTTATCCTTCTTTGGAATTAAGGTGATGTAGGAATCATTCGGGCACTTAACATCCATCTCAAAGGCATAAAAATCATTCAAATATCTCAAAAAGTCGACTTGATTATGTGCCAACATTTCTTAATGAAGAACCCATTGAAGCCATCGTGCCCCCACAGGGCATGGTCACTTGGCATTGATTTGATAGCGGATTGCATTTCTACCTCGAAAAATCATTAGCTAAATGTTTGCAAAACATCTGAATGATCGATAGCAAAGTAGTTAAATTGTAACTAATGCCATTAAAGTCGAGATACCCATTCTCGCTTTTTATAAGCATTCCAAAGAAGAGCAGCTTTTTACGCTCATGGTCGAAAAACCGTGATGTTGTCGCCAGTGGGTCGACATCCAATGTGTTTTTGATATTGCTATGGGAAGCTCTTGCCCGAAAATACTGCCCGTGTTCTCATCACCCGGGTAACCCACCCGATGGTGTTTCTTTGTCTCCAAAAGAGATCCTCTTGTTTTCTAACAAAATTGCTAAATGTTCCTTTTACCAGTGATTTGAGACATTTCTCTAACCAAAGATAGTGGTCTTTGATCCTCAAGACCATCTAAGAGAAGAAGGACCCGCCACAATTGTGGATCAATTTATTGAGGTTGGACAAATTCTTGCTCCATTTTCTCAAGCCGCTCTGACTTGTTTAAATTTTCCAAATAGAGTTTTGGCAAAGATTGGCATAATAGGCAATGAGTTCCAATGGAGTTCCACAAATTCAAAAAACCCGGGTGTTCCACCCAAAAATTTTCAAATCTGAAATTATTACTCTTTTGGAATTTTACTTCCAATATTGATGACAAAGGGAATATGATCGAGAGTGGCCTTGATAGTGGTCGTGCAGAGGTAGAAGGAAAGGACAAGCCCCAATTTTCTGAAACAAAAAAATCCAATCCAACTTGATGAGCAAGGGATCTTCCCTCGCATATTGCTCTAGGTAAACTGTCTTCCACTAATGGGGACATCTGTTAGATTTAGATCCACAATAGTATCTAAGAAGAGCTGCATTTCATTTGAATTCCCCCCTGGCTTGTTTCTATCCTCAGCACTTTTACAGATTAAAATCCCCAGCAAGTAACCAATCATCAAAGGAGGAGGTGTCCAAGTTGATAAGCCCAGTGATGAAGGCCATTTTACCAGCAGAGTGTGAGGGTTCATAAATGTTAGACAGATGGAAGGAGCTATGATCCAACAGGCAGGTGACTTTGGAGGTGATGGAATAGCTGTTGATTTCAATAGTGTTACACCGATATATATTGTCGTTCCAAATTAAAATCAAACCACCGAAGCTCCTATGGAAGGAGAATAAACAAAGCTATCCAGTTGTCTCGGGCAGAATTTCCTGATGTAACTATGGTCAAAGGATTCCTTCTTAGTTTCTTGCGGACAAACAATATTGCAAGAGCTCTCTCGAGATTTTATCTTTTATAGCATCCCACTTTTCTTGAGATTTAATACCTCTCACATTCCAAACCAGAATTTTATGATTTACGCTATTATTCATGATTCCAATCTGTTTGGGATGAACCAGATCGAACACATAATGAATACACAACGTGGATGCTATCCAACTATTCCAACAATCAACAACAAAGATATGATAGATAAATTATTGCACGACAAAAAACAATCGGGTTATACCAAACCAAACTATTTAAACGATAAAGGATAACTTGTTCCACATCGGACTTGGTTTAACCAATCGAAACCAAAAGGTACTGCCAGAGAGGTTTAGGGCCGACATACACCGATTAAAGACAAACTTTTAAACCTCGCACGCAGGCGTGGAAGAGACAGAGGAATATCTAAGCAAAGATAAAGCAACGCCTTGAAGTAGCATGTTGCGTGAACGAGTCCTTCGGTCGGTGTCCACATTGAGTCGGTCTTTAGGATTGCAGCCAGTAGACAACCGCAGTTGAATCTGTAGGGAACCCGTCGCGATTCCCGAACAGCGTCTTCATTCGTAGGGTGCAGGTGATCGGCAGGGATGATTGCTAAAGGTATCGGGCTCTCGAGACTCTTTCTCCACCGGATTCCCGGGCGGTTGGGGACTTGAGGCCATCCTTCCTCGCTGCAACTCTCTTGCTCCTGCACAGGAATTTGTCATCCAAAGGCTCGAGACGTGTTGCAGCCCTTCTCTTGTTGGGGGGTAAACAGGGGAAGGCATGATCTCTAGGATCTCCTCTTCCTCCGGAGTGACATCAACATTTATCCGGGGGTGCAAGATATGAATCGGGGAAAAGAGTAAGAGGGGGTCATTGAAAAAAAGAGGGCACAATAATGTCTTGATTTATATCTAGAGAGCTAAGGTGCCCGAAAAATACTTGGTATAGGAGACTTGGTAAGGAAATTCAGTACCTCGGCAAAACAGGGCAGCTTAGGTTCTTCAGGCTTCTCAGGTGGCATTGGGAACAGACACCTATTGACAGTTCTTGATCCTGCCTCAGGACACACAACCATAGACTTCAGCTTTGGAACCCAATCACTTCCAGATTGGTTTGCTACAGGAACAGCTAGAAGGCTTGCACCAGAAGGGATGTTGGGATCAATCCCTTTGTCGACGTTGGCACAACACCCCGAAAGCGTACCTCTTATCTCCATAATTCACAATGGAAGCTGCAGTGCCAGGGGTAACACCATTAACAAGCACAACAAAAGATGCGAGAAGAGGTAATCATTGCGCGGTGTTACTTCAAAACGATCAGAGAAAATTGGCATAGCCATCTCACACCGGATCAAGACCGCCACCATAACAGAACAAATGTGGGCAGCATCAACATTCAGATTGGCATATTGCATCAGGACATCATCATGCACACCATGAGCACCATATGCTGCTCCTCCACTCATCCGATTCGATTATCGACGAACCAACCGGTGCTTTGCTTGGATCCAAAGAGAAGAGCGGGACACGCCCAACCGAGAGCTTGGGGAGGGCGGGGTGATAAGGACCATGCGTAACAAAACCTTCTTCATCAGGGAAGGTCTACCAGTTGTTGAGTTTCAAAGACATAGACAAAGAACTGCAGATGAATGATTAAGCACTCGAGTTGGGGTTTCACAAACCGATGAACGGCAATGGCCAATGGACGTAATTAATCTAAGCAAAACCCAAACCCTAACTTGGTGACGGCTCATGATATATAGAGTTTAGGGGCATGCAAGACCCCCTCGACGCGCCCCTATTGGGCTCCAACACGATACATGGCCCAAAGACCGAAATACGGTGGCGCTAAATACCAAAAAATGTATTCGGGCGCCATAGTGTTTTACGGACTCCAAAACCCGACTTGAACTCGAATCGGGTTTGGGCCTCCATCTTGACTCCAACGCCGTGGCTGCTCCTCCACGCCCCAAGTCGCTCTCCAAGTCCTTGCTGGTCCTCTCCTTGATTCCCTGTAAATTTAGTTGTCGCGGGCGCCGAAGCTCTTGTGATTGGACCGTGAATGTTTAGCTGAGGATCATCTTGTGCATCCGAAGAAGTGATGTCCTCATCATCCTCCCCTTCTTGAATGGAAGTCGCCCTCGACTCAAGGTCATCGTCGCCTCCCAAATATGGCTTCAAATCTGAAATATTGAAAGAAGGACTAACCCCTCAACTCGTGGCAGCTCAAGTTTGCATGCACTATCATTTATTTTCTCAACAATTTTATAAGGACCAGCAGCTCTTGGCATTAATTTGGACTTACGCAGCTCGAAACCTATCTTTTCTCAAATGTAACCATACTAAATCACCCTGTTCAAGCGTAATCTTTTTTTTTTCTACCTTTACTCCCAGCAATTCGATACTTTTCATTCATCTTTTTCGATATTTTCTCTAGTGGTTTCATGCAAATTTCGAATAAATTCAGCACGTGCACTAGCATCACGATGTGTTCGTTCATTGATAGGCAAAGGCAAAATATCAATTGGAGCATGAGGGTTAAAACCATACACTACCCCGAAAAGGACTTACCTTGGTGGTAGAATGTGTTGCCCGATTGTAAGCAAAACTCCACATGAGGTAGACATTCTTCCCCAGCTTCAAGTTTTTCTTCAAAATAGCTCTCAACATGGCACCCAAAGTACGGTTAACTACCTCTGTTTGCCCATCCGTTTGAGGGTGACAAGTAGTTGAAAACAACAAAGATTGTACCCAATTTGTTCCATAGAGTACGCCAAAAGTGACCCAAGAATTTAGCATCGCGATCAAACAATAGTAGAAGGCATACCATGCAAGCGAACAATCTCTTTGAAAAAGAGGTCAGCAATATAAATGGCATCATCACTTTTATGACATGGTATAAAATGTGCCATCTTAGAAAACCGATCCACAACAACAAAAATACTATCCATCCCCTCTTAGTCCTTGGTAGTCCCAAGACAAAGTCCATCGAAATATCGACCACGGAATAGAAGGGACAGGGGCCATGCGACCCTCTTTACTGATTCAACAACACATCGTTAAAAAATCCGGATCAAGCTCATATTGTTTTTAATGGATTCTAGCCCAAAATTCTACAATCAAGTTGTGATAGCATATTATATCGTCGAGACAAAGCATCAAGAATTATATTATCCTTTCCTTTCTTGTGTTTTATAACATAAGGAAAAGATTCAATAAATTCAACCCACTTAGCATGTCTACGGTTCAAATTATTTTGAGAGCGAAGATACTTAAGCGATTCATGATCCGAATGTATAACAAATTCCTTAGGCCACAAATAATGACGCCACATCTCTAAAGAACGCACAAGTGCATACAATTCCTTATCATACGTAGAGTAATTAAGAACGAGGCCATGCAATTTTTGCTAAAATGCGCAACAGGTTTACCATCTTGCATCAACACACCCACAATGCCAACCCCACTAGCATCACATTCGAGCTCGAAAGTCTTACCAAAGTTCGAAAGTTGCAGCAATGGTGCGTGTGTAAGCTTGTCCTTCAAAGTATCAAAGGGCGTTTCTTGTGCCTTACCCCAATGGAACATACACACCTTTCTTTGTCAACTCATGCAAGGGGGCAGCAATAATAGCGCTGAAATCCTTGACGGCGGCGATAGAAACCTCGCAAGACCAAGAAAACTTTTTTACATGTAATGGTTTGTGGAACCGCCAGCTCTTTATGGCTTCAATTTTTGACTTGTCCACCTCAATTCCCCGTGGAGTAACAACATAGCCAAGAAAAGAGACTTCGATCCATGCAAAAGATGCACTTCTCAAGGTTACCAAACAAACGTGCATCGTGTAAAGCAAAGAAAAACAGCACGTAGGTGTTCCATATGTTCATCCAATGACTTGCTATATATCAATATATCATCAAAGTAAACTACCACGAATTGCCCAATAAAAGCCCTTAAAAACTTCATTCATCAATCTCATGAAAGTACTAGGTGCATTAGTTAAAACCAAAAGGCATTACTAACCACTCATATAATCCAAATTTAGTTTTGAAGGCTGTTTTCCATTCATCTCCAAGTTTCATTCTAATTTGGTGATAGCCACTATGCAAGTCAACCTTTGTGAAAATCACGCGAGCCACACAACTCATCAAGCATGTCATCAAGCCTAGGAATAGGATGACGATATCGAATAGTAATATTATTAATGGCTCTACAATCGACACACATACGCCAACTCCCATCTTTTTTGGAACTAGAATGACAGGAACGTAACATGGACTTAGGCTTTCACGCATTACATACCAGCGGTCCAATAGATCTTGGACTTGGCGTTGAATCTCCTTAGTATTCTCGGGGTTTGCTCTATATGCAAAGACGGTTGGGTAAACTTCGCTCCAGGAATCAAATCGATTTGATGCTCAATTCCTCGAATAGGAGGAAGTCCCGGAGGTATCTCGGATGGAAACACATCAATCGAACTCCCGCAAAGGTCGATCCGCGAGCGCCCGACAAAGTACTAGCAATATCCTCAATTGAAAAAAAAACATCTTTGCATATCAAAGCACAACATATATCATTATTCTCGGCAAGATCAGATTTAGTAGCAAGCATCACCGAGATTTCAATTTAATAGACGGTTGATTTTAGTTTTATTTTTAGCAAAGAAGTCTCTCTTTCTCAGCCTGTACAACTTGAGCGGGGGTCATAGGTTGCAAAGTGATTTTTCCCTTATGCATAAGAGTATAAGTATTACTTCTACCATGGTGGATAGCATCATTATCAAATTCCCATGGGCTTACCCAACAAAAGAGAGCAAGCTTGCATGGGCACCACATCACAATCTACATAATCGAGTATGGACCAAGGGAAAAATATACTCGAAGCTGTTAATGTTACCTTGGCCTTACGACTCATTAAACCACTTTGGATATAGTATGGATGATTATGAGGTCGGCGTTTCCAATTGTAGCGTGTTGACAAGATCCTAACTCACCAAATTGTTGCAGCTCCACCATCAATGATGACACGTCTTGGCGCTGTCTTTAATCACAAATAAGATTTGGAACAAGTTATGGCGCCGGCGGTTTCTCGCATCTCCCATTTGTGCGAGGACACGCCGCGATGCGATACAAATCCGGCCCGGTCTCGAGTCATCTACGCCGAGAGAAAGACCCTCGTCATTGCAAGCGGTGGATCTTCAGCATCTTCCACGATATCATCCGCACTAATGTAGCCTCCATCTTACGTCACAACATATGCCCGTTTGCTAGGGGCATTCCCTAGCCACATGACCAAGTCCTTGACATCTATGGCATTGAATCGGAGAAGAACGCCCGGTGGAAGCTACGGAGGAGGGGCGGGTTCCCCGCACACGAGTTTTACCCGATGGTGAAGGGAATGGTGTTGAACGGTTACCTACGGGTGGTGTGGTATGAGTGTTCGATGGCGGCGTTGTTGAAGGAGTGCTCGCGCCTTGGAAGGAGATGGCGGCAGGATAGCTTTTAGGGCGTGTAGGTGCTCTGCTCCTCGACTGGGTTGTCGCCCCGCACTTAATTCTCTGCAAGCATAGCCAATCAAAACAACTCGTTTGTAGTATTCCAAGTTTTATAGTCAACAATATCCTGAATTTCATGTCGCAAACCACCATAAAAATGAATAACTTTGTCCTCCATCTCCTCTACAATCCCACCATGCATCGTTCCTTTCCTCGAAGCTCTGCGTAATAATCCCGCATCTGCACATATCTTCCCGATCTAAGCGCCGCAATTTTTTACGCAAAAATCTTTTTTGTAAGAAACAGGAACAAATCTATCACGCATTGCTTCCTTAAGCCCATCCCAAGAAAGAGGTTGTTCTTGCAAAGCAGTCCACCGATTATAGCAAAATCCTTAAATTCACTAGTGGCTTGTCGAATCCTATGACACGGAGGAACTTGATGGGATTCAAATTTTTGCTCTACCGTCATCTCCCAATCTAAATATTCCTTGGCATCATATCTCCCATGAAAAGGTGGAATGGTAAACTTAATTTTAGAGTAAGGGTCGTCATTACCTTGATGTCTATTACCTCCCATACCTGTTCGGTTCCCGCTGAGCCGCCGACGAGCACGGTTCTCGGCGATCGATCTCTCATCAATGGATGCTGTCGGGATCGATAAAACAACATCTTCTAGATGATCGCCGTTATTTTGGAGGGTTGGTCTCAAGCTTGTTGAACTCTATCGATTAGGGGAGGCGAGTCCCTTCTCCACACGCTCAAAAAGACTTGCCGTTGTCTCTAACTTCCGAGTCAATGTGTTCATTTGCTTCATCATCTCCTCCCTCAATTCACGCAAGTGACTAGACAAAGGTGCGTCGTCCCGGCATGATTAGTGATTAGCAAAAACCCTATGAGCTAGTTGGGGGTTGAATTGGTGGAATCACTCCCTCACTCATGTCTTACCAACCTCTTACCAAGTTCTTACCGACGCTAGCGAAGGATGGCAACCGGCGATTGGGGGCAATGTGATACCGCGTGGAGGAGGTGGCAGCGCGATTGCAAGGTCGAATCTCGCATTGATTGTTGGTGTTTCTTCTGCCACGCCGGAGAAAATCCGCAAAGCGCCGGAAATACCGTTGTAGCACTTCACCCGGTGGTAGCGGTGGTATCGTATTTTACACAAGGGCGGTCGCGCGAAAAGAGGCTTTTCCGGGTCTAAATCAACCTAAGGCAAGGGTTTTGTTTTCTAAGAGTAGCGGGTATCTATAGGCTAAGTTTTTTCCGTGCAAAGGATTCCTAAAGTCAAATTTGTCTACTCACTTCGGCACCGCCCGCTCCCAAATGGGTAGAGTCCGCAATTAGCTCTACAACACGGCCCGAACGTGGGGGATTTCAAGGGATTTACAAGGCTTGTCACGACCAAGCCGCCTACCCCTCAACCGTGGGATGCACCGCCAAAGGTAGGTGAACGCTAGTCCAAAACACCACGCTTGCACTATTGGTCACGCTTCTTGATGTTGGCCAAGGTTCCCGGTCAAAGAGTTCCTCCACCAAGAACTAACGTAAAACGATCTACCAATCCCGCCAAGTCTACAATAGCTAAGAAATGTACGAAGGAAATTAAGTAGCTGCAAGATAATCACAAGACTCCTTACCAAAGTGTAAGTAGCTTGCGAGAGGTACAAGCCGGGGCGTGGGTACCGACAAGTCCTAAGACTCCGGCCTCCCACCTAGGAACCGGGAACATCGAGGGGCGAACCGGCAACTCAATGTAGAAAGAATCAAACTTCTTTCTAGCCTTTCCCTCTCTCACTCTCTAGAATTAGGAGATAGAATAGAAGAAGTAGAAGAAGAAGAAGATCTAATTCTACTCTCTTGCACAAGTGGACTGGTTTCTCCTTTGAATTTGTATTGATTTTGAGAGGGAGAGAGGGGGTCTATTTATACATAAGGGGAGGGACCTAAGTGCTAAAAACACCCAAACCGACCTAGAAAAACCTTCCATGTACGCCAAACCGACCATCCCACGCCTCGGTTTCACCGTTTTGAAGGTAACAAACCGTCTCCCCCCCTCGAAAAGCCTCGGCCGGTGCGGCCGCACCGATTGGTGGTGCGTGCACCCTGCCGAGAACCCGGCTGGCCGAACCCCGGCGTGAAGCTTCCTTGCTTTGAAAAGTGGTAAGGTGGATTGGGCCGGCTACGGTTTCGGCGTTTTGTTGTGATTTCATTTAGGCTTGCCATTTGCTCCTTTGGGCCTTTTTCTATTTGTTGATTTTATTTCTTTTTTTTTGTCTTTTTTGGCCCAAAGTGATCATCCATGAGTTTGTACCTGCAAGTCCAAATAAACACCAAAACTTTGGAATATGTTAGTTGAAATTCCTATTTCTAGGTTGTTTTGGGTGTTGTGTTGACGTATTTAATTTGTCGTTGGTTACCGTCAACAAACTCCCCACACTTAGCCCTTTACTCGTCCTCGAAAGTGAAGGCACGAGGGACTAAAGTGGTTCAATCTCTAAGATGTGAGCTTGCATACATGTTATTCCAAGCCTTACCCCGCTTGTGAGCATTTTCCCATCCATTATTACCTTTCATCGCGTGATGGGGCTTTCTAGCTTTTCTCCAAGCCTTGGGTGGTTGCCGGATAGAATGGTTATAACAGAGGTGCTTATCATTCATCCTTTTTGATCAACTTTTTATCCGGGGTTTTATTTAGATAAAATTTTATTTTTCGAGAAAGCATGGGATTTATTGCTATAATAATTTTTTTTTGAGGTGGGCTCTGCTCGCCCTAGACTTTTGTCTTTTATTTTCCTTCTTTTCTTTTCTTTTTTTTTTTTTTTTTTGAGATGTGGGCTCTACTAAGCCCTTGGACACTTGCCCATTTTCATCTCATTTCTTCTTCTTTTCTCTTTTTTTTTTTTTTTTTTTAGAGATCACGGGCTCTACTAAGCCCTCGGACACTTGTCCATTTTTCATCTCATTCATTTTTTTTTTTTAGCATAGCCCAAGACATTTCTCTTTTTCAAAGAATAGATTCCCCTGATGTTGAGTTTCTCTTAAGACGAAGTCACGTAGCAAATCCATTTGTACCATATCATATTTGGCAACAACTTAGACTAGATAGAGCATATGCAACCCACATGAATCGGGTTTTTTGGGATGAGTAGTTGTTTTAACGAAGCTTGGTATTCTGGCGAGGAATAAAATGTGCGCATGCCATGTATCAATTGGTAGATGTAGAGATGGAGTTTTGCTAACTTGGTTCAGGGTTTTAGCATTTAAAGATAAATCACAAGTCAAAATTTAATTTTAATAAATTGCGTACCTTTGACTTGCGACTCCTCCCCACACTTGTTTTTGTACCTATTTTTTTATTTTCTTTTTTGCACAAGGACAAAAACAAGTGTAGACATAGACAATAATATAATAATAAAACTTTTTATTGAATAATTCAAACTCAAGCATACACTTGAAGGAATTACAAAATGATAGGAAGGGAAATACTGAAATTTAAACTAGTGCGCGCCGCCTAATTATTGATAAAGAGGTAGAGCACTTCTACTCGAAAAGGTCAATGAGATCCACCGGTGCTCTACCCCCATCTCCTTAGCAAATGAGCTTGAGCTCCTCGTGCATGCTAACATGCAAGTCTCTGCTAACTTCTTCCTAAGGCGGATATTGGCACTATGCCTCTCTGCTAACCTTGCCTCTAAGGGCTTGGATGAAGTTTGAGAGATCTGTGATCTTCTTTTGTACACTTTCGATTGTAGGACCCGTTTGAGGTTCAATGTCATCCCCTAAGAATCCTTTTGGCTGTCCCTCAACCTCGTGGTTTGGGAACCTTCTTCCTCCATTGTCCGTTTGGCAATTGCTCTAAGGTATAAGGGAAACAAGAATCGCCTTTTTGGAAGTAACTGGAGAGATTCCCTAATAGTTCTTCGTCATAAACTACTTGGTTCCTCTATGGGGACATTCTCCTTGCCGCCTACCTTTCTTTTCTTTGGTGTAGGAATCTTTCTTTGGAAAGGTAGGAGAGCTAGGCTTTTTTTTCTTTCCCTCTTCTCTAAGTATTTGGAGGCGTCATGGCTTCCTTTCTATTAAATGGTACTAGAGCCATAGGAGGAAGAGAACCTTGCTGCTGTTCTTGACTTAGAGGAAGAGAATTTGAGAGGAGGAGAAGAGCAAGAAGGAGAGGTGTGAAGAATGGAGAGGAGGAGGGTGGATTTTATAGGACAAACACTCCTCTCTGTTTTGGTAGGTTAAAATCTCATGAGAGCGCCATTCTCACCATTGCGAGGTTATGAGAAAGAGGAAGGTGATGGGCGAAAATCCCGCCCGAACGGACGCCAGTGGTGCGGGCGCACACAGTGGTGCGCGTTCCCGCACCACCCAGCGCCCCCCAGTCGAGCTTTTCGCCCACATTCGTTTCCTTTTCTCAAAAGTTTTGAACCGGGGTTTGCCGCTACGAGAAACATTTTCCTTTCTTGCTGATCTCTAATTGATTCTCAAATTTGAATTTTGAAAATAGTTTATGCTTTGATTTAATTTAGAAAGTTAATATTCTTTGTGTAGCAAATGACCAGCATAAATTTAATAGAATAAAAAGGAAAATAAAAAGGCAAATACTTAATTAAAAACTACATAGATAACTTTTTATGTTTTACTATTTTTATATTATATATAAATATAATTATTACTATTATTATTATTATTAAATTTTTTTTTAATGCTGATCATTATAAATTAATTCTCAAAGCATAAATCTATTCTATCGAGCTCTTGGTTAAGATCAGTCTTGGTTCGAAGAAAAGCTTAAGACGCGTTGACCGTTTACCTTTTGTATCTCACCAAGGTCATCTTGAATTGTGATTGCGTAGGTGTGGCGTGTGTTGATGACGGTGTACGGTCCTTTCCATTTGCTTCTCAGCTTCCCTTCGGCGTAATAATTTCACCGGGAATTGAATAGGAGTACTTTGTCTCCGTGGTGAATTCTTTGAGTTTGATCGTTGATCAAGCCATCTTTTTGTGCGCTCTTTGTAGAGCTTTTGCAATCGTGGGTACGCCTTCTCTCGCCATTCTTCTAGTTCGTAGATTTGTCTCTCGACGGTTCTTTCGGCGAGTCGGCGTCCATATTCCACTTCTTGATGGCCCAATGAGCTCGGTGTTCGGCTCAAGCTAACGGTAAATGGCAAGTTTTGCCATAGACCCGGTACCGTAGGTGACATGCCGATGGGGGCTTTTGTATGTTTGTCCGATATGCCCAGAGAGCATCGGGTAGTTTATTCTTCCGGCCCTTCCCCATCTCGTTGGCCGTCTTAGCGGGATGTTCTTGATTTGTTTATTGGAGGTCTCGGCTTGCCCATTGGTTTCTATATGATAGGGGTGGCAATGTTGTCTTTGAGTGCCAAGCTCTTTTCAAGAATGTCTTGAATGATTTGTCCTTGAAATCGATCCTCCGTCAGCGATCACCATGCGTGGCATTCCAAAGCGGGGAAGATGATTTCATGGAACATCTTGCGTGCATGCTTGCCATCGGCAGCCTCTGCATGGTAGTGCCTCTACCCACTTTGACACGTAGTCTCGCCGCGGGATATACTACTTAATCATGGGACCTCTGGAATGGCCCCATGTAGTCAATGCCCCACACATCAAATATTTCTATTTGAAGGTTGTAGTGAAGGGGCATTGCATCACGAAGCTGTGATGTTCCACGTCTTCGGCGGTTGTAGCATCTTCGATGAACTCTTTAAGTAATGTCGTACATTTATCGGCCGGAAGAATCCGCCTTTGCCAAATTTTGGCTTGTGTCGCGAAATACTCCTGAATGCCGTAGGGAGATGCATGACATTTCTCGATGATCCGCATTCCTTCCTCCACAGATACGCATCTTCTCGACAAACCGTCCGCACACATCCCGCATGCGATATGGGTCATCCCATAGGTGCCGCCTGCTCTCCATTTGGAGCTTTTAAACTTGTTCTCCCGGGTGGTGCGTATCCTGCAACCATGTAATTCACAATGTTTGCGTACCATGGGTTGAAGTCGACACCTTGAGTAGCATAATAAAAGCGAGTAGTGGATTAGTGGTGGTTCCCTGCATGTTAGTTACCGCATGCGCGACAAATGATCATAACTGTACTCCCTTTTATCTTTTATTTCTATATCAAATTCTTGAAGTAGAAGAATCCAGCGGATCAGGCAGGTTTAGCATCCTTTTTGGTGAGAAGGTACTTAAGGGCATGATCTGTATAAACGATTATTTTTGGCGCCCACTAAGTAGGATCGAAAACTTCTCGATAGCAAAGACTACCGCCGGGAGCTCTTTTTTACGTAGGTAGGCGTAATTAAGTTGGGCTCTGTCGGAGTTTTGCTAGCATATCGCGATGGCATGCTGCTTTTATCCTTGGTTTGGCCTAGGACCGCACCAACGGTGTAATCCGCCGCGCCAGCACATGATTTCAAATGGCAAACGACCAATCCGGGGGGTTGGATGGAAAGGGCGAGATGAGTGCTTTCTTTAAGGTTTTTTGGCGTGCAAGCACTCATCTGTGAAGTCAAAGGGTACATCTTTGGCTAGCGGGGCCGTAAGAGGTCTAGCGATTTCGCGAAAATCTTTTATGAATCTTCTATAGAACCTGCGTGGCCTAGGAAACTACGGATACCTTTGACGTTCCCGAGGGTGGTAGTTTTTCGATAACTTCTATCTTAGCTTTGTCTACCTCTATCCCCCTCTCGGACCACGAGGTGCCCAAAACGATGCCTTCTCGGACCATAAAGTGGCACTTTTCCCAGATTAAGTACCGGGTCCTTTTCTTGGCATCGCCAGAAGACCGGTCTAGGTTCTTGGTGACTTTGAAGGTCTTACCATAGGCCGAGAAATGGTCCATGAAGACCTCCATGATTTCTTCGATCATATGCGAGAAGATAGACATCATGCACCGGCGAAAAAGAAGTGGCGCATTACACAGCCCAAATGACATTCTCACGGTAAGCATAGGTTCGTATGGGCATGTGAGCGTGGTCTTGCTCACGGTCATCGGGGGTGGATAAAGGGATCGGTGGTAGCCCGGAGAATACCCGTCAAGGAAACGAGAAGAAAGAGTGTTTAGCTAACCGCTCCAACATTTCATCAATAAAGGCGGCGGAAGTGATCTTTCTTTGTTGCCTTGTTAAGTTTTCTGTAATCAATACACATTCTCCACCACCGTGACTTGTCTTTGTGGAATGAGTTACGTTTTTAAGCGTTCTCAACGACATCATTCCTCCTTTTTTAGGGACCACTTGGGATTGGGCTAACCCAATCAGCGTGTGGTGCAGGATAGATAATCCCAGCGTGAAGAAGCTTGAGAACTTCCTTCTTCGACTTCACGCGCTATCGCATTATTGAGCCTCTTATTTGGGGTTCACATGATGGGGTGCTTTGTCGGTCAATAGGTATCGCGATGTGTGCATAGTGTTGGGCTTACCCCTATCTTGAAGGGAATACCCGAAGACCGTCACAGTGTTTCTCTAAAACGGCTATGAGCTGGGTAGTCTCCTGGTCACTAAGTTTATAAACATGATGACCTATTGCTTGAGAATCGCCAGGAAGACATAAGCGTAGGCACGGGGGTAGGGGTTTAAGCTCAACCGGAGGCCGAAGTTAGCTCTTCTTCTTTGGGAAGTTCTATGAGTTCCCCACCGAATCGTCCTCTTCTTCAATGAAGAATTGGGCGTCTTTTTCAAGGTCCACATTTACGGGTTCTCATATAGCATAACTCCCATGACCTCCTCGGGC
This sequence comes from Hyparrhenia diplandra, assembly GCA_015847255.1. NCBI lineage: Eukaryota > Viridiplantae > Streptophyta > Magnoliopsida > Poales > Poaceae > Hyparrhenia > Hyparrhenia diplandra. The sequence continues at coordinate 1,172,756 of JADLZK010007525.1, read as the reverse complement.
GTGTCGTACTCAAGGAAGGGTTACATTCCGAAGTTTTTTAGCTCGAGTAATCGGGATAGAAAACTTTTTCTTCCCGAATTTGACATCTAAATCCCCTGGATGTTGGTAGATCAAGAATCTTTTTCAAGGATGCCCGATTAGGATGTCGAAGTCTTGGATATCAAAAATATGAAAATCCGAGACAATTTGACATCCTTGTGTTGGAAGATTTGTTCATGTATAACCTCACGGCTTTCAATGGTGGTCCGTGGTGCTATGCGCTTAAGGTCCGTGTTGTGGGGGTCCTAATAGCTTCCTCGTCACGGGTTTGTCTGCGAAGGTTTTGGACATTATGTTTTATCCCCACAGCGGGGTTATACATGACTTCCACCCGTCTCCCCGGTATTTGCAATGGATTGGTGTAGAGGGGCCACTTATCCGAATTTCTTGAAAGAGGGTCCTTCCTCTACTTAACCATTCCGTGCTCATTATAGCCTGTTAGCTCCTTAATAGACTCCTAGAGGAAAGTTTTATCGAGGGGCTGTTCGGGGCTAGCCAAGACTGGTGGTTTCTTCCATTGTTCGTACCGGTGTCACCAAATTGATCGAAGTAAGGTCAACCTCGAAGAACGGAGATCCGTGCATACGGTCTCCTTGTGTTACGGTTCAGCGAGGGTCTCTCTATGGGTTTAACGAGGTTCGGCTTTATTTGAAGAGACTTCCTACGGTTTTACGCTTGGGTTCTACTTCGGATGGGTTCTAGCGGAGGGGTATTCTCAAGAATACGGTTTAGGAGAGCTTCTCCTTCCTACATTTGTGGTTTTATGTGAAAATGACCCTCGGCGGCTAAATCAAGCGGCGAAATATCATGCAATCCAACCCTAGCCCGAAAATCTTTAATAAAGCCGTGGTTTGGTATGGGACAGGTCCGGCCGGATCGTGTAAGCGTGGTAAACGGTCCCGGCTGCACCTAAGGTTTCACCCTCTATTTGTCGGAAGTTGAGTATCTCTTGTCGCAGGCCGCGATTCTCGATATCGGGTAGAACGCTACTACGACCATCTGCTTCGCAGTTCTTCCCATTCTCCATTTACCAACCCTACGCTATGGGCGTACCATTGAGTCGCCCTCTCGGAGAGAGAACGGAAACAACTTCCACCTTAGCGTCGGTGGTGTCATGCATGCACGCAATTGTCGCAGCCACGGAGCTGCTCAAACTCCCTTAGGTGATGATAGGGGTTTCATATTCCGAGCCCGAAAAGGCTCGGCCTGAAACCATGGCTATAAAGCCCGGGCGGAGCTCATATTCGAAGTCGTGATTGGCTTCGCAGATTGGCGTGGTTCTCTGAGCTCGCCCTTGGGGAGCGAGATAGGATTTGGATAGTGGGTTGCTCCATGGGTACTGTGAACTCTTTTTGGTATTTTTGTTTAAAGGATACTACCGATCCACGAGGTTGACTCGTTCGATATATAACTACGACAACCGTCCCGACAACGGCGCCGAAAATGCTTGTTGGTGTTTCTTCGCACGGAGAAATCCAAAAGCGCCGCGAAATACCGTTGTAGCACTTCACCGGTGGTAGCGAGGGTATCGTATTTTACACAAGGGCGATCGCGCGGTAGGCTTTTGAGTCTAAATCAACCTAAGGCAAGGGTTTGTTTTCTAAGAGTAGCGAGGTATCTATAGGCTAAGTTTTCCGAGCGGTGATTCCTAAAGTCATTTGTCTACTCGCCGGGCACGGCCCGCTCCCAAATGGGTAGAGTCCTAATTAGCTCTACGACCTGGCCCGAGCGTGGGGGGGATTTCAAAGGGGCCGGACAAGGCTTGTCACCAAGCCGCCTACCCCCTCAACCGTCGTGGGATGCACCGCCAAAAGGTAGGTGAACGCTAGTCCAAACACCACGTTTGCACTATTGGTCCGCGTTCTTGATGTTGGCCAAGGTTCCCCTGTCAAAAGAGTTCCTCCACCAAGAACTAACGTAAAAACGATCTACCAATCCGCAAGTCTACAACAGCTAAAGAAATGTGCGAAGGAAATTAAGTAGTCTGCAAGATAATCACAAGACTCCTTACCAAAGTGTAAGTAGCTTGCTTAGAGGTACAAGCCGGGCGGTGGTACCGACAAGTCCCAAGACACTCCCTCCTCCTAGGAACCGCGGAACACCGAGGGAACCGGCAACTCTAGGTAGAAAGAATCAAGCTTCTTTCTAGCCTTTCCCTCTCTCACTCTCTAGAATTAGGAGATAGAATAGAAGAAGTAGTAGAAGAAGAAGATCTAATTCTACTCTCTTGCACAAGTGGACTGGTTTCTCCTTTGAATTTGTATTGATTTTTGAGAGGGAGAGAGGGGTCTATTTATACATAAGGGGAGGGACCTAAGTGCTAAAAACACCCAAACCGACCTAGGAAAACCTTCCATATATGCCAAAACCGACCATCCCACGCTCGGTTTCACCAGTTTTGGAAGGTAACAAACCGCCTCCCGAAGCTGGGCTCGAACCGCCTCGGCGAGTGCTGACCGCACCGTGGTGCGCGCCAAGACCTGCCCGAGGCCGGCTTGCCCGAACCGGCAAGCAGCCGGGCTTCCTTGCTTTGAAAAGTTGTAAGGTGGACTGGGCCCTACCCGGTTTTCGACGTTTTGTTGTGATTTCGTTTAGGCTTGCCATTTGCTCCTTTGGGCCTTTTTCTATTTATTGATTTTATTTCTTTTTCTTTGTCTTTTGGCCTAAAGTGATCATCCATGAGTTTGTACCGCAAGTCCAAATAAACACCAAAACTTTGGAATATGTTAGTTGAAATTCCTATTTCTAGGTTGTTTTGGTGTTGTGTTGGCGATATTTAATTTGTCGTTGGTTACCGTCAACACCGACCAAGAATACGTGGAGCTTGGGAAGGCCAAAATATAAGAGCAAGGATTAGCAAATAACGAAAGTGCATTAGTGGTCATTCAATCTGAATCTGAGGTACAAGTCACAAGTGCTTTGGCTAAGACGCATTACCTAGTCGTGAAGCGCAACAAGATGAAACAAAAGAACAACGGATAAACAACACCCGATAGAACAAGCACAAAGAAGCACTATTTCGCTTTTTTTCTCGGATTATTGACGTCCCCAAAGTATCACAATTTTTTTATTTTTCTTTTATTTTTCTAATTTTTTTAGGGACAGAGATCACAAAAAATAGGAACCACAAGAATTTTCACCTACAACAAAGGTGGGATGTGGCCTACTGAGAAAATTCAACACGTTCTTCTGAAAAGGGGTGCAAAAACCTTGCCAATTTTTTCTTTAATTTCACGAATTTTTTTGGCAATTTTGACTGGGGCAAATAGGCTGTAGGCGAAGTTTGGGTGCGCCCCCAATGGAGTCAAGAATCTCCACAAAAAAATTTCAGATTTTTCGACAACCGTGCGAGAAAGTTGTGCCCTGTTTTAGTGAAGGTACCTCAAATTAGGTTTTTGCGAAAGGCACAACCGAGCGCGTATTAATCTTCCCCGTGAAGAATAGCGGTGGATATTCGCCGGATGATTTAAGGAGGTTGCGATGCAGGCAAAATATGAGCGGTTGGCAACCTATCTAGGGTTTTCGCGGCGACGAAAATTCACACAAGGCGGCTAGCGGGGTCAAGTCGCGTATTGTGGTTGTTTGCGCGACTTGTTATGTGGAACGGTGGATGGGATAGCGGCGGAAAAACACAAATCACAGCGACGGGCGATTGAACTACGACGGCGAACACGAAACTAAACCAGCAACTAGACTTCGACCACGGACGCAAACTCAACAAAGCAATCTGAAAACGAAATTGCAAGGCTAAACGGGTTGTAGGGCGGTGGATTTTTTTGTAGGCTTTTTATGGATTATGGGGCGAAACAAAACACTCAAACTAAAGGGTAGATATAACCTGACGGTACACCTTAGCTCTGAATACCACTTGGTGGGGACGTGATGCCCGATCTTCCGTCAAGTTATGATAACTATCGTTTTGGTGGAACTCGACACACCGATCCGGCTTCAGATCGAAAAGACCCGAACCCTGCAACCTTAGCACCGGCGTTCCTCAGGTTATCAACCGTGTCTCCAACCGTCGACCTCGCCAAGAAGGCTAATCCTTGCCTGAGAAACGAAGAACACAAGCAAGAACTCGAAAAAGAACGCAGCTCTGAATTTTGGGACAAACTGCAGATGAATGATTAAGCACTCGAGTTGGGGTTTCACAAACCGATGAACGGCGACTGTCAATGGACAGAATTAATCTAAGCAAAACCCAAACCCTAACTTGGGCGACGGCTACTGATATATAGAGTTTAGGGGCGTGCAAGACCCCCTGGATGCGCCCCAATTGGGCTCCAACACGATACATGGCCCAAAGACCGAAATACGGTGGCGCAGCACCAAAACAGATTCTGGACACCATAGTGTTTCGACGATTCCTGTGGACTCCTGACGAATTTGGACCTGATACTGGTGCCATTGGAAGCGTCTTGAAATTATCTTTCCAACGATATAAAGATCGTCCAAATCGAAGCCCGTATGTGACCTCGGCGTCCGTTTAGTGCAGGCTGTCCCTGGACTCCGAAACTGACTTGAACTCGAATCGGTTTGGGCCTCCATCTTGACTCCAACGCCGTGGCTGCTCCTCCACGCCTCCAAGTCGTTCTCCAAGTCCTTGCTGGTCCTGTCCTTGATTCCTGTAAATTTAGTTGTCGTCGCGAGCTCTTGTGATTGGACCGTGAATGTTTAGCGGAGGATCATCTTGTGCATCCGAAGAAGTGATGTCCTCATCAGTCTTGACTTGAAACGTCATGAATACGAGTTTTGTAGAACTCTTCAAGATCAGCAATGAAGACTTACCGCAGTGGTAATGGAGATGGAGCTCGCTCGCATCCACTACAAGAAACCTGATCTTCTATGACGAAATTCCTCATGACGGGGCTAAAGTGTGTCATAATTTTTTGCGGCATAATTAGGCACCGTATAGGTCCTGGGTTGGGTGCCCGAAGCACACTCCGGGAAATAAGCCGCCAGAGTTAGATTTTGTGATTTTTGTTTAGGAATCGGACCCTTCCAAGGTCGCATAATGAAGCGTTTCTTCTTGACTGCCGCACCCTCGACTGGCCGTTCGCCCTCGACATTAGAGCAGCTCCTTGCCGGAGGACTTGCCATATACGATTCGTGGCAAGGGAGATGCTGATGGATCACCCAATGTGTGTCCCAACATCGATCCCACTGACGAACTCTCTGATTCCCACCAACGTGTTCCTTTGGGGAATCCCACCTCAGACCAAAACTTCTCTTTTATATGCTCATTATGCAAAAGAATTGATTTGTTGTTGTTTGCAACAAATTCAGCAGCTTCTGTTGTTGTGTAACCAGCCATGATACATTCATGATAAAATTCATCATCATGCAACGGATCTGAGACGACATCCATGACCGGACTAGCTGAAGACGGGCATACCTCATCGACCGCCGGCGGGAGAGTGAATCGTAGTCCATTGCGCCTTCCCACCGTTTCCCATAGAACCGGTGAGTCCTCATCCAGTGCCGGCGACGAGACACTACTCATGGCCACTGTTGCCGGACGGTCAACAGTGCCGAGAATCTTGCCGACGCATCGGCCGCCTGAGATCCTGCACGATGAAACCAACGAATCCTCACGTACCTGGTCGCACTCGGATCGAAGATGGCCACAGAAACCGGATCCGAGTCGATCCCCTTCGGCAAGACGTTAGTCACGAGAAGCCGATTCCTTTCGACGAGACGCTAGTCGCGAGTGAAACCGGCGGCGTGACGATCGGTGACTGCGAGACTCCCCGGATGAGTATTGGATCTTGAGGAGGTCAGCGTCACCGTCAGCAAGGTGCCGACGGCCACCAGCGCAGCCTCACCGTGGTCGTCCCAGGATCGCCCGTCCGAGGAAGGCGGAATTCAAAAAAAATCGCCACACACGTTTCATAGTGTCACCTGTTTTCATCCACCCAATAGTACCCATACCCATATTAAAACCCATCCAAAGAAACCTTCAAGCCCCGCCCTATTAGCATGAGTAATTGGACGCATGCATATCCACACTTACATCGTACATGGATTATCCGTGACCGTGATGGGCCCTGAAGAGTGTGAGTGTAGGGACGAGAAAGCAAAAAAAGATTCGCAGCAGATTTTTTTGTTGGCGAGTTCAGAGCACATGCACCAATAGCAGCCGCTGTGATTCAGTAGTAATATTGTCAAACTAAGCAAACGATAACAAAACAGTAATTAGTACACTTCAGTAGGTGACTCGGATTCTTTGCAGGAGGCGGTCCGCCGGCACCACCACCAGCAGCTCATCATCGGCCCTCGTCGGTGCTGAGCTGGGAGAACACCTTGCTGTTCACGTCCGTGACGACCGTGTCGTCCAGGTCGCCCGTCGTCGACGAGTGCACCCAGCGCGGCACGACGACGCCCTCTGGGCACTGCGCGCCCACGGCACCGCTGTCCTCGAACGCGTCCCGGCGCACGTGCGTCTCCTGCAGCTCGAGGCAGTACTCGAGGTTCCACAGCACGTCGGCCATGGACGGCCGTTCCTGCCAGTAGTCCGCGAGGCACCGCTCCGCCGTCTCGGCGAACTTGCGGAGCGAGTTCTCGTTCACCGCCCCGAGGATCCGCGGGTCGGCGATCCGGTCCAGCTGCCCGCGCCTCTGCCACCCGACGGCCCACTCGGGGAGGTTGATCTGGTCGCGCTCCAGCGTCTGGTCGATCACCGGCCGCGCGCACAGCACCTCGAACAGCACCACCCCGAAGGAGTAGACGTCGGACCGGTCCCTCAGCTGCTGCGTCTTGAAGTACTCCGGGTCCAGGTACCCGAAGCTGCCCTTCACCGCCGTGGTCACGTGCGTCTCCCCGTCCCCGAACGACCGCGACAGGCCGAAGTCGGCCACCTTGGCGATGAACCCGTCGCCGAGGAGGATGTTGGTCGACTTGACGTCGCGGTGGATGATGTTCTCGGAGTGGCCCGTGTGCAGGTAGTGCAGCCCCTGGCGGCGCCGATGCACGTCTCCAGCCGCTGCTTCCACGACAGCCCGTAGGAGTCGGAGTCGGCGCCGTACAGGTGGCTCCGCAGCGTGCCCTTCTCCATGTACTCGTATACCAGGATCATCTCCGCCTGCTCGTTGCAGTAGCCGACGAGGGACACCAGGTGCGGGTGCCGGATGCGGGACAGCACCTCGATCTCCGTCTGGAACTCGGGCAGGCCCTGCCTGACGCGCGCGTCGCGCGCTTCACCGCCACGCGGGTGCCGTCGCGGAGCGCGCCGCGGTACACGTTGCCGAAGCCGCCCACGCCGATGAGGTTGCGCTCGTGGAAGTTGTCGGTGGCCGACCTCAGCTCCTCCAGCGGGATGTGGAGCTGCGTGCTCACCCTCTGCATCGCGCCCTCACCGGACCGGCTCGACGGCAGCGGCTTGCTTCTCTCCTCCATCGCGTCGGCGGCCGCGCCATCCGCCTTTTCTCCGCACTACCAAGAACAAGCAGAGCGCGGGAACCGAGGCGCCGAACACGGCCGAGAGCGCGATGATCAAAACCCTCTTCTTCCTGCTAGCGCGTGGCCCCGCCGCCAAGCTCGAATCCGAAGGCTGCACCTTCATGATCTCCAGCCCGTTCAGGAAGACCCCTTCGCGTGTGCTGGCCTTGGCGGAGTTGCCGATGCAGATGGTGAGGTTCCCGGAGACAGGCGCCGTGGCCGCGTAGTCCCTGTATAAGGCCGTGTTCGCCTGATTCTCGAACTGTGTGGGCATGGAGTCTAGAGTGCCGATGGCTTGCGCGACGAAGACGTTGAACACGACGCCGACTCCGGCGACGGAGCTCAGCAACTCGTAGTCGCAGAAGTGGAGACGGATGAGGTAGTTGGACCCGGTTCGCCCGAGAAGATCCACGTCACGTTGGAACTCATGGGTAGCGCCGCCGCCGCCCGACACGTTAAGCCACGGCCACGGCACGCTCGTCCTGTAGACAACGTCGGGCGCCACGTCGTTTGTGTAGGTGGCGTAGACGATCGTGGCGCTCGTGTTCTCTTGCGTGGAGCTCCCCGCCGGACTGAAGAGGAAGGGGTCGTCGGGGACCCACGTCCGCCAGAGCGTGTCGTTCTCCTGGGTCACCTCGGGGCCGCCCGCGTTGGCGGTATACCGTCTCCAGCGCGTTCTGTGGCCACGCGGATGTGTTGGGGGCCGCCCGGCGCCCCCACCGGCGTCACGCTGCCGTTCCACAGAAGCTCCGATGGAGCTGGGAACAGCTCGGGCGTTGACGAACGCGCCGGCAGTCGGGCGTCCGTGTGAACGTGATGCGGAAGTCGCCGGAGCCGTTTGCTGGTGCTGGGACGAAGAACTCGATTGACGGCGCCCGGCGGGCGAAAGGAGGACAGCACGGGTGCGCGTCGGCCTGAAGGTGAACAGAGACCGAGAAGCGCGGAGAGGAGAGGCTGAAGTCGTAGGAGAAAGGGGAAGAAGTGGAGGCGGAGGACGAGGGGAACGCGGCCTGCCCCTGCCCGGCCGAGTACCAGTCGGGGACAGGAAGCTTGTAGGAGAAGGCGGAGTTGGACACTGCTGCCGGCGTAGAGCGCGGAGACGGCGCTGTTGGGGCTGGCGTTCGTCACCGCCCTTGACGAATTTGGTGGTCAGGTAACCGTCGTCCGGGGTGAAGCTGCGCGGTGGGAAGGAGATGGTGGAGCCGGCGCCGCAGGCGAGGAAGAAGGAGAAGGCCGGGAGAAGGCGGCCAGGGCGGTGGGAGGGTGGAAGGTGGCGAGCAGGAGGAGGAGGAGGAGGACTGCCATTGTGGGTGATGGTAGTGGATGCTGAGGGGATGGCATGCAACGGAGGGGATAAGTGAGTGCGCGCGCGGCGAAGACGATTGTGTTGGGATACTGCCATTGTACGTGTGGAGTCGGGCACGGGGAAGGTGGACTTGCATGGTGGGAGAAGGCCGGACACGAGTGGACAAGAAAGAGTCGAAAGAGTCCTGGACTGGAGTGGAGTGGACCAAGAGACTCGCGAGCTCTGGTTGCCTGGTTGGGTCAATGCAGCAAATTCCTTTGCGCGTCCACCGGTCATCCATGTGTTCCATTCTGGTGGAAAGGCGGCTTTGCTTGAGCTTTGTTCTCTACTTTGGGAGGAGGAAGAACCCAAGAAGGTAGGCTCCTACACGGTATAAAATTTTCAAGCAGTTAATCGATACACCCCAGCGTGTTATAAGTTTCTTTTTCTTCTGAGGCAACAACAGTAGTTTTTTTATTGGGGAGTCGTACAATGAAGAAATAACTCATAAAATATAATTCATATTTTTTAGTCAAACAACGATGAAATACTGAACAAGAACAAAAATCAAGCACCTAAAATATGGAAGAAGTGTTTTCAAAATATGAAGTACTGATGGTATACCTTTTGTTTAATAGAATTACAAATCTATTAAATGCATATGATTATGTAAGTGTTACTCAAGAAAATTACATCTATGTTTTTGTAATTCCTAATTCAATATTCTGAGAGCTACTCCCTTCGTCTCAAATTATAGGTCGTTTCAACTTTTTTGAAGAGTGAAAGCATCTTAACTTTGACCAAAATAAAAATAATATTTATTATATTAATGGAACACATCTTAAATAGTGAAACCGTCTCTCCATTGTACAATCTGTCTCTTTAGCCGCCTGTATGCTAGATCCGATGCTCTTAGGACATGTTCACCCACGCACGGCTGCCGTCTATAAGGGCATCGAATGTGGTGTAGTGACAACTAAAAAGACGGGTCATACAACGGGGAGTCTATTTCACTTTGTTTGTTAGATATTTAATGTTTTGTATTTAGCGATGATCAATAATGAACACAATTTTGTATACCATTGTGTTGCTAATAGATAGAAACAATCCACTTGATAGAAAAACAAATCAAGCTCAAATAAGGACATCGATAATTCCACGCTATTTTCAGAACTTCGCACTAGCTAGGGCTAACAGTTTACGCTCACTAGCTAATTCTTCAATTGCACGTGGGAATGTCACACCCCAAGATGAGGAGGCCCAAAGGGCCTGCACACCTGAAATGCAAACGAATTTCTATATGCGTCCGCTCAGCTTATGTAGCCTGCATGCATTGGCTGCATGCGCTCTTGCATGGTACTTAAAGGCAGTGGTGGGGCCGTCTCGTCAAACGCATGCAAGCCGGTGGGGACCGATAGAATAAAAAAGAACCGGTTGCATGCATGCAAACACGAATCTTGGCGCTTGCATGCAGCGTCCAGCTGGACACGAGATAGACCAGGCGGCCCATATGTACTGTAATTTCGCTGCGCTGCACTAGCGGCGGCAGCCGCCGCCGCCCGTCGCCTTCGTCGGCACAAAAATTTATTTAGGAAATAAGATATTTTTACTTAGTTATTAAGTAACTGTTATTTAGAGAATAAAAAAAGAATAAAATAGGAAATAGAAACGGAGATTTCTTTAGATGCAAGTCTTCCCCACAAAGTATAAATAGAAGAGATCTGTAATCATTTGGGATTAACAAAGAAATAATCAAAGGGGAAAACCCTCGGCTCTCAAGCCTTCGCGACGTTGTCGTTGTCACCGCCTTCCACCACCGATTGCCGCCCACCGCCGCCCTCCCGGTCCACCGGAGTCCATCCAAACTGTGACAAGTGGTACTTTCGAGACCGCACGATTCCTTGGCCCACACCACCGCCTTCAAGATTCGATGGCCAGCGCATGGACAATCGCGTTCATGGCGGAGCTTCAGCGCCGAAATCGACAACTATGACAAGATGATGATAGCACGCCCGCGAAAATAGCTGGTTGAATAGCAAGCTGCCTCCTTGACCAAGGATAACGCCGCTGCCATGGAAGCCGCCAAACAACATCCCATCCATGGCTGCCACCTCCGACGAGGACGCCCCCAAGGTTGCCACCGCCACTACTATCATCCCCTCCACGACCATCTACACCTGCCGACCATCCGCCAATTGGCATAGAAAGAGCCCCATGCAACGGCGCGTCCATGGATCATCGGCCCACCGGCACGGCCGACGCCACTTCGGTACCGTCTCAACGCCCAGCTCGTGGCACATCGGGCGCCACGTACTCACGAGGGCACACCAAACCCACCATCGTAGGTTTCTCGGATGTAACACCTCTTCCATCTGCGATGCACCTTCCCAGATGAGTACATACGATGGTGTATCGCACGTGACGCCGGACCATCAATCAACGACGCATCTACGGTGACCGGGCGCCACCTCGATAGGCCCGGCGACCCGTACAACTACATCTACGCCGAGTTCACCATAGAACTCAATGCTATGCCACAGGAGGCACGATAGCGGGTGGCGTCCCGCACGATAGACAAAAGCGATCCAACTTCGCTCGGCGGGCTTGACGTTCCCCGCCATGATAGTCGCATGACTCGGTGATAGGCGGCAGACACAATGCCATCAAGCGACTTCGGCTATGACGGTAGGGGCGCCCTAGAGGTCGATCCAGCCGGCTCCCTCGATCCTTGACGACCGCCGCTCTCATCCCCTACAAGGTCCTCAACAAGCTCCGACTTGCGAGCCCCGCCGACAATGACATGATGAGTGCGCCTTACGCATAGGTGCTCTACCGAGCACGGGCTACACGGAGTCGCCGGTACCATCGGGCTCGAGGCGGGAGCACCGGCTCGACCGCAATTCACGGAGTCTTCCCTCACACCACGGCGGTGGTCGCCATCGGTGCAAGCCTTCTCAGCGAGCATGCTGCTCATGGAGGAGCATACTCATGGCTTCCTCGAGGACTCGAGCGAGCGGATAGGAACGCTTCTATGTGGATAGGCTATTTTTTTACGGGTCGCTGTTTTTTACTTAGATAAGAAACCGAGGAGTGTGGTGTCTTGGCCTCTTGGGCTAGCGCGTGCACGGCCCACCAACGGTCTGTCCGGCCATCTGGACGCCTCGTTACTACCGTTTCTGTTTTTTTAATAAAAAATGCACCTGTTTTTTAGGGGGTTAGAATACAGGTAGATCCTGGTGATTGACGAGACCCTGCTTTTACTCACTACTATAGAATCGCTTCATCACTACCACCGGTATCACTGTCGAAATTTAGTCCACCGACAGCGATGAACCGTGCCCGATAGTGATGAACCGTTCAGGCGCGGGACAAATCAGAAATTCCACGGGCTCGACCAATGCCGGTAGTGAAGATTTAGATCACCACCGGGTTGAATCGTTCCCGGCGTGGGTCTTGATGGACACGCATCACAACCGGGTTTGAATTAGAACCGATAGCGATTTGAAGATGGACACGAGATCAATATATTGGGACAAGGGAAGCAAAATACGATGACAAGGAACAGTAAAACAAATGACAGGAACAGAAGATTAACACGAATCAGATTAACAAACGACTGATCCATTAACAAATGACACAAACCAAATTAAACTGTCATACAAACAACCGATATAATAAATTAACATAAAAAGAAAGCGGTCGGCCTAATTAAGCCGCCATTTTGGCCTTCTTGGCCGCCCACCTGGCCTTCTTCCTGGCGGCCTCCTCCATCTCCTCCAGTTTGGCTGGTATCCCCTCAGCGAGGGTATCGGCCAAGTACTCGCTCTAGAGGGCATAGATGTTGGACTTCTCCTCCAAGGGGAGATTCACCATTGGCAGGCCAACTACATCGGCCAGGCTATTGAGCTTGTTGAGGACGGCGCTGAGGCACTGCACGATGAACTTCTCCATCCGGTTGGCAGCCATGTCAATCGTCGGTGACGTCAGGGACCCGGCCATCGTGTGTAAACGGGGTAGAGAGGGGAGTGTGTTGGAGAGCAGACCAGAGACAGGGGGTTATGTACATATAAATAGAACTCACCCGCGGTTTCTAAGACAAGGAAACAATAGAACACAAATGATAGAAAATGAAGATTGACACGCATCATATTAAACCGATATAAGGAAACAAGTAGAACCCGAATTAACAACACATAAAGAGATTGACATGCATCAGTTAACCAATAACTGATTCATTAGCAAATTAACCGCGAAAACCAGTTGACAAGCTCAACGGATAAAGAGATTGACATGCATCGAGGAGAGGCCAACTTCTTACACATCCACACAAATCAAAAAATAGATAAATTAACATAAAAAAGAACCTAGGTCGCCTTCTTGGCCGCCCGCTTGGCCGACTTCCTGGTGGCCACCTTCCTGGCCTCCTCCTCCATCTCCTCCAGTTTGGCCACCCCTCGGTGAGGGTATCGGCCGAGAGAGTCGATCCGGAGGGCGTAGAAGTTGGCCTCTCCCGGAGGGTAGATTCACCTTTGGCGCACCAACATCGTCGGCTAGGCTGTTGAGCTTGTTCGTATGGCGCGAAGGCACGACACGGCGAACTTCATCTCCTCCCGATTGGCGCCCATGTCGATCATCGTCGGCGGCGAGTTCGGCTTTCCCCGTGAAAGGGGCATGAAAGAGAAGTTAGTGTTGGACAACGGAAGGGGGTAGAAATATGGCGTTTCCCAAAAGACGGTTCCTCGAAAAACGTTAACGGCGACCGCTGCGCCCAATGGTCGTCTCCTCGGCACTCAATGGCGACTATATTTTCAAAGGCACAACCGGCCGGTTAATGGTTTGATTTTGACAAATTTTACATTGAACGGTGCTCAAGTTTAGATTCGAATAAAATTTAAAAAGCTATTTACATTGAACAGACACTCAACTATTTTGTATGTATTTAATTTTAATCGCTCTTTGAACTGAAACGAAACATATTCTCGGGGACAGAGGGAGCAACACACAACATTAATATATATAATATCTATTTATTAATATATAATATACATAAAACAAAAAACATAATATATTAAAATTGATTAAAAAAGAGGAAGGCGGTCGGCCTAGTCCTCATCCTCGTCCTCCTCCCCTCCTCCTCCTCGCTAGCGTCATCCTTCTTGGCCAAGGCCTTGAGGACGATACCGCCCAACTCGTCCACTTTCGGGCGTAGTGATTGATCTTTTCTTCTAGAGGTGGGTCCACCATTGGAAGAAGACCATGGCCATCCGCCCGGCTCCTTGACTTCACGAAGGCGGGGCTTGAGACGATCGAGGGTGAAATCCCTCTCGATTATCTCTTGCAAGCAGCGTTGATTAGAATTGGTTGCCTCCTCTAGCCGACAGGCCAGAACCTCCATGCGCTCCCGCTTAGGAGAGGGCGGGATGTAGGAGTCGAAGCCATCTTGGACGATCCCTCGGGCCCGGGGTCAGCCGCCGGCGCCTCCGCCTCCTCCTTGCCCTTGCCCTCCACCACCTCCATCTCCTCCCTAGTGCGCTTGTTGGATCCTGAGCCGCAGGCAGCCATGGTGTTGATGATTGCAAAGAGAATGTGCCTGCATTGGAGTCTTGGAAAGGATGAAGGCCATGATCGATGTGTGCTTAAATAGTGAGTTAGCCGGCTGTTCACTTCCCCACGAACGCGGCGTCAATGCAACCGCTTGGAATTGAGCGATAGTCGGTTAGAAATTGGGCGATCACTTTGCTTTGCACCTTTTCCCGCGATGGTTGCGCTTAGAATTCCTGGGTTGCGTTTCCATGGCGGGCGACAACCGATCTCCACCTCCATTGATCACTTTATCCGGGCCTACACATGAACCGATAGTGATTAACAAAATAGTGAAACAAATAGTTATATGTAAAAAATAATTTATTGAAATCATTAATTTTATCTTAGCGTTAAGGCATTTAGAGTTCAACTAACCGCGTTAAACTTGCCACATACACTCCGTATTATAAATTTTCATTTGAGTAGATAAAATGCATTGAGTAGATAAAATGCATCACCCAACCTAGGTACGTATAGGCTGGTGTGTAGTGTTCATCATAGGTCATGGCTCACGTGATACGTCACGGCTACGGCCTTTGAGAATCGTGTTGCTCTAGTATTCACTACCGATTCCACTTAATTAAACCGACAAATGTCTCTGCTTCCAATGAGAAAAGGCTGCGCACCCTGCTTTGCATCGATGGGTGATATCAATGTTAGTAATAACACTGCCGGGTGCACTTTGAGACCCGTAGTGATCACATATATCACTGCCGGTGGTAACTATGCGGCAGTGGTATGGAGTATCACAGCCGGGTTAAAACTGAGAACCGATAGTGTTTTGTATTGTCAACGGGCGAGCGATGCGCCATGGCGGCGACCACTACGCCATTGTAGGCGGAGAACCGCTGGCGCCCGCGTTCTCCGTACCACGGCCCGCGGTGCTTGGTTTATGCGGTGCCAATTTTACGGCGTGATCATTCATATCACTTTGTCGGGCGCATGGAAACCGGCGGTGATCGATCATTACCACGGCCATGAACTACCACTAGATCTGGCCTATACAAACGGCTAGTGTGGCCCTTAGTTTTGAAAATCAGTTCTCTTGACCCTCTTTCTTGATACTCTTGATTCGGTTTGCACATTCTTCTTCCTCGATCTTCTTGCTACTTTCCACATACATATCTATGGCCACTCTATGGGAGAAAGCCCTCCACGTACAGATATCTTTCTTATGTATCTTAGGCCACCAAAATGGTTCACACACAAGAGGTGCTAGAAGAGTCTTACTAAAGATTGAGCAGCACTGAAGGTTAGAACGGCTGTGAGGCTCACGTAGCCATCCGTTACTGTGTGTTTGAGAGAGTGGACAACTGGATTTACATGTCCATGAGAGGCATGGCATCCTCGGGGAGAAGATCATAGCCATCTATGAAAATCTCCTTCAATCTATGAAATTCTCCTTTGGTGATCAAAAAGAGATTTTCATATATTGATATGATTTTGCTCTAGCGGATGCCTATGCATGTTGTCTTTTGACTAAACCACAGCTTGGCTAAGCAAAGAAAATTTGCTTGGCATGTCTCCTCCGCCCTTCTTTGTGGTAAATAAATTAAATGTAAATCCGAGTCATGCCCTCTTTGTAGATCGAGCACAAGAAACATCAAAGATCACCGATGGGACCACAACGGGCTCCGATGCGCATTCAAAATCCCATCGACATTTCATCGGCAAAGAATCACATAACCTTTGGCATTATTTATTTTAAAATGTATTTGTACACTTTGATGATAACATTAATCTATTTGTGGAAAGGACTTTGTTATCATATATGTAACATTTTTTTTTTTTCAAGGTCTTTGTTATCATATATATAATCGATATTGTAGTTATGTTTTACGTTTTGATCCTCTATTATATATATGTAATAAAAGTATCATTCTTTTTCAATGGATGTTTGCATTTATATATGATACGGAGCATTTCTTATTTTTTCGATGCACTTCTTATTTTTTGTGGACCAACATAAATATATAAATGCCCTATCAGTTTGAAATATATCACTACTGGGTGTTAATAGAGCACCGGCAAAAAAAAGAGACTACACTACCGGTTTGAAAATAAGAAACTGATAGTGATGAGCCTTCTATCGCGTTTATCACCTAGGAAAATCTGATAATGAAAATATCGATCGAGAAAAACCTAAGATCTTGTGTGGGGACATAATTTGGGTGTACATGGTTATAAAATAAATTAAGACATTTCTACATTGTGGGATTATACATGCTTCACAAAGGTACATGACCCCTTTCATCCCAAGCCTTCGTCCATAAGCTTTGTTGGGTCATCTACGTTCCTGTCGCCTCGGCCTCAAACTTTTTCTTAGACGTGCACATGCCATGTGTGAAGGAACCACGAAGTTTGAAATTTTTCGGATAAGGTTTGGTATTTTTTTTCAGTTAAATTGAATTTCTACGCTGCGGCGACATCGAGTAATTACAGGTTGAATCGGGGTTACCCACTATGAGCCGAGTGGTGCCAAACTTTTCCACATGGTCTCATGTGCCCTAGGAGGCAATTCCGTATGTAGGTTCTTTTAAAAATTCATACGTTTGCAAGCTGTTATTAACCTCCTTCTAACTTAGCGTTTATCATGTTGGAAAATCTAATAATAAAAATATCGATCGAGAAAAACCTAAGATATTGTGTGGGGCATAATTTGGGTGTACATGGTTGTAAAAAATTCAAGATATTTCTACATTGTGGGAGTATACATGCTTCACAAAGGTACGTACATGGCCCCTTTCATCGGAAGCATGACAAGACAATTACATCCATAAGCTTTGTTGGGTCATCTACGTTCGGTGCGTCTCCTCCTCAAACTTTTTCTTAGACGCGTGCACATGCCATGTGTGAAGAAACCAAGAAGTTTGGGATTTTTCGAATAACTTGAGCTGGAGTGGTGCCAAAGTTTATACGCAGCGACACCGAGTAATTGCGAGGTTGAACTGGGATTATACATGCTTCACAAAAAGGATTACAATTAATTGATAGTTCAGGTCGCGATACAATAAGCAAAGTGTACAAACATATTAAGAAATAACCACCTCGAAAAACACCCTTCTAGCACCTATGCCCAAGGTAGTTACAATGCTACCCGTTATGCTTACTCGAATTAAGGCGGATGGGAGACCTCTATGAAGAACCATTGTTTCTCTCCGTGTCGGCAAACGCCTCGTCGTGGTCGGATATCACGGGGGTATGCCACGCATACGATAAAATTGGTCGAATGGCTCGTGTGGGGCTCCGATGGCCTAGCTCAAGGGACACAAGACGCGAGATTTATCTTTGGTTCGGGCAAATCGGTGCCCTAGTCCGATCTCCGTTGGAGTCACTATGTGGCCGAGCTCAAATGCTCGTGTCGGGAGAATACAAGCTGTCGAGAGAGGAGGCCGGCTCCCAAGTCTCTGTGGAGTGGTGTGTGCGTACGATTGTCGAAGAGTTTCAGTATCTCGAGGGGTGAGAGGTGAGAATTTGCCCTCTCCTGTGGCCAAAGCCCCCTTTATAGCCGCAAGGGGAGACACACAGATGCCACATGGAGAGGGACTAAAGAGGAGAAGAACACAAAATAGAAGGGGTAAAGTGCTAAATGACGAGGGACCCATAGGTCGCACGCGTTTCGCGGTGGTCGCCGTGGGCTTGTTCGCACGCGTCCCGCTCCCGCGCCGGGTCGCCGCCGCACGCTGGATTCCGGGGATGGGCGGTCCCGCCCCATGCCCCGCCGTCGTAATCGGTAGTAGGAATGCGCCTCGCCGGGATGGCCCGTGATGTCTTTTTGTCGCGTAGCGGTTGGCGGTATGCAGCGTGGCGGGATGCGGTTCCGAGGCTTGAGCTCGTGGCTCCACGTTGTTCCGAGCTCGAGGTCGTATGGAAGGGCGCAGAAGAACTCGTTGTCGGGAGAGCTCGCACGAGGCGGAGGCTCAATCGATGACCTCGTGCTCGCCCAGACGAGAAGAGATCGTACGGAAGAGCTCGTCACGAGTGGAAAGGGTGGCATGCAGCCGTCGCCCGGAAGAGCTCGCGCGAGACGGAAGAGGTCGAAATAACCCGAGGGTCGTACATGCCGCTGACCGCGTGCGTCGGGTCGGAGGTATGCCGCGATCTTCACGGTTGCGATTGTACGCTCCGAGGTCGTGCGGAGTTTCTGACGGAGGTTGTCTTGGATTCGGGATCACGAGTTGCCCGAGCTCGGAGCTCTAACTCGTAGGTCGCTGCGTTCCGCGGAACCGCGGGTCGGGGTCCGCAGGGCTATAAGCTTCGGGTAAGTCGCACGTGACGCCTTGGCGAGATCTTGGGTTACCGATTCCGTAGTCTCCTGGTTTCTCCGAGCTCGGAGCTCGGGATCGCCGAAATCGTTCGAGACGGAGTTTGGGTGTACGGTCGGGCTCCCTGCGGGCGCGGGAGCTTCCGGTCTCCGGCCCGTGAGCTTGTGAGAGGAGGAGCTCGTGCTCATGAGGCGGAAGTACCGCTTGGGCTTTTGCCACGATTAGCCGTATGTTTTAGGGTACCCCTAATATAGGTATCCCACAGTAGCCCCCGAGCATCTGGGGGAGATGGAGTCTCCTCCAGACGTTTTGCGATTACCTTGAGATCGTGGTGAGGATAAGGGCCATGCTCGGTGTTGACTTTGTCAGCGGGGTGCTGCTGAAGCGCACCGCGGGCGTAGCCCCGAGGCTCCGTGGGAACGAAGTTCCCGCGGAGGCTTTAATTGATTCGTGTTTTTCGCTCGTTTCCCCACGGTTGCACGTGGGAGAGGGTGAGCTAGAGCCTCGATGGCCCTCGGCGTTTTTTTGGGGGAGATGGATTCTCCCTCATGCGCTTAAGATCGAGGTCGAGATCGTCGTGATCGCTGACGGGTTCGTTCGCGTTTGAGGGTGCGCTTAACGCACCCGCCGGGTGTAGCCCCCGAGGCTTGCATTTTGAGTCGATATCGGAGTTCGTCTTGACTCGATTGAGTCGTTTTTCGTTTTGTGTTCCCCATTCTGCTCTCTCGCGAAGAGGTGGGGTGAGCTCGTGCCCCATCTTGCCTCGGGCGGCCGAGACGTGGGTGCTCGGTGAGTTACTAGCGGTAGCTTCGAGAGAGGCCCGAGCTCGTCAGCTCGCTGGCCTGATCAGCCAGTGGATCGACCTCATGTTCCAGGAGTTCGACCGCATTTCCTCGAGAACGTGTCTTGAGTTTACGACGCCTTTTCTTCTCAAGAAGAGGCGGGAGGTCGAGCGTGGCCGTTCCCGGCGACTTAACGCGAGTTCAAGGAGACTGCGGGGGTGCTTCGTAGCCGCAGAATTAACCGCTTGACCTCTCCCCGTTTCTGCTCCCTCGCTCCCAGCGGCCGTGGCGGCCGTCGAACCCCGTCAGGGCCGGCCTTCAAACCCCGAAGCCCTGAATCGCGGGCGAGCTTGCTGCTGCGCCGCGTTAGAGTCACGCCAGGTTGTCACGCGACCTCCTCCGTCACTTCGCACGGTCGCCGAACCGACGTGTGTGTCTGATCGCCCGTCCTACGCATCGCGGAGACGGACACACATCGCGTTAGGTCGTTCCGATCTATTGTTAGTCGGGATGCATGGCATGGGCATGCACGAGGTCGTTCCTGACCTACTGTTAGTCGAGCGGTACGGGATGCATGGCGTGAGCATGCACGAGGTCGTCCGGATCTATTTTTAGTTGTGAGACACGTGGAGCTCGGGCTTTCAGGTCGTGCGGCACGGAAGCGTGCCCTATTTTTAGCTGTGCGACATGGGGCGGGCGCGGGAGGAGCAAGTCGGGCGACCCCCGCGGCTCCCGATGTCAGGTCGTGCAATCCGGGAGTCCCATAGCGTGCGGGGCGGCGGGGCATACATGCGCGAGGTCGATCGGCCTCGTCCTCGTAGTCGTGCGGCACGGGATGCAAAGCTCGTGACGCGGACGTCCGCGAGGTAGGTCGCGTGGGTGTGTGGTGCCAGGTCGTTAGTCGTGCGGAGCGAGCGGAAGAGGTCGATCGCCAGTCAGGTCGTGCGAGACGGACATGGCGCGGTCCGTTCGACCTGCCTCCCGCGCAAGTTGGAGGTGGACACGGCCCCACGGCTTGCTGTGCACGAGGTCGCGCGGGACGGGTGTACGTGCGGAAGGCCGGGCGGCCTTGCGACCTGAAGTCGCACGGGACGGAGCCTGCTCGGCGCGAGGCGAGGCCGGAAAGGTATGGTGCGGACCCGATTTGAATAAGTAAAAGACGGGGGTTTATTTTTACCTTTTACGTTGCTCTTTAAAGTCGCCGCAGCTCGTGGGTGCGTCGCCAAAGCTGTCCGTAGGTCACGCGGGACGGAGCGGAGGCGAAGCGTCCTAAGTCGGACGGACGCGGACCCGCCACCTGCGACCTCAAACGCCCGTGGCGGGCGCATCGGAAGAAAAGCGGGCGGTCCCGCGGCCCCAGGTCGCACGAGGCGGAGTACAGGCGGGCGCGTGAGGCGTGGGCTGCGGGGCGACCCGCCCGACCTCCTATCACGCGGAACGGGTCTAGGCGACGCGCGGCCCTCCTCGACCTCTCGTCACGCGCCGTAGGCGTGAGGCCAGACGCCCCTTCCGACTTGAAACCGAAGCGAGACGGGCGCATGGGACCGCGAGGCTGTACCCTCCGCTTGAAGTCGCGGCGAGGCGGGAGCACGCCCGCTGGTCGCGAGAGTATACGGGGCGAGCGCCCGCGCTTGAGGCTGTGCGCGTGATGCGCTTGAGGGCCGTGCATGGCGCGCTGCCGTTTTGGTGACGCCGGGCGAGCTCGTGGGGCCGTGGTAGAGCTTCGCTGCGCCCGACAGCGAAGGCTCATGGAGAGATACGCGGCAGCCCGGGCGGACTCAACATCGGTCGGAGCTTGTGGAGCTCGGCATGCGGCGGAGTTCGTGGGTTTTGATAGCGCAGGGCGAGGCCGGCGACGCACCTGCACAATCGTAGGAGTAGATGTAGATCGGGCAATGTCTATTTTGGTTGTAAATGAACGAAGTCCTCGAGTCGGGCACATAACTTTAATCGTAAAAGTGACGTGCTGCTTGTTCTCTTTTTTCCCTTAAAGGGCTCATCGAAGTTCCTAAGCTTGAGGTCGGGTTTTAGAGGAGCGGATGGCCTTATCTCCGTAGCCACAGGGGCGTAGGAGGTCGATAGGCAATCGCGCCCGCCTCTTGACCCGACTTATAGCCTAGTCAGAAGATGTTCCCGATAAGCGAAAAGAACGAGAGCAAACAAGACCCGAACAGGTCGGGTGTGACTTTGACGAGCTCGAGTCATCCGTGGTCATTGGGCGAGTTGACTAGCTCTTAGGCTAAAAATACGGGTGGGCACCACGTGCTCAGAGAGCCCCCGAGCCAGGGCTGGCCTTGCCCGGGCGGAGGCTAGGAAGTACTTTCTATCATAGCGATAATTTACGGCACATTAAGGGTAAAAGAGACGTAGCTGTTTGATGTTTTAGGGCGTTGGAGACGACTTCGATTGTCGGAGCTCTTGTATGCGTGTCGGGAGCGGCGTAGTTGCACGAGTGGTCGAGGTTGGAGCCTTAGACGCTTGTAGAGCTTCGGCAAAGCTCGTCGGTGAAGAGCTTGGAGAACTTCGTGGCGGAGAGCTCGCGGGCCGGGCTCGGGCGGCGAGGTGAAGAGCCTCGGAGAAGTTCGGCGGCGGAGAGGTCGCGGCCACCCGGGGCTTGGACAAGCTCGGTGGCGGGAGCTCGTGGGTCGGCTTGGGGAGGCTCATTGAGGAAGAGCTCGGAGAAGTTCGGGCGGAGAGTCGGGGTGGAGCTCGAGGTGCAGCTCGCCAAATTAGCTCTGCTGAAGTCGCTTCGGTTGAACTTTTGGTCGAGCTCGGGTGAAGACCGGGCGGTTCGCTCGGCAGAGCCCGCGGGCGGAGCTCGGTGGCAGATCGGGCGAGGGTACCCGAACTCTTGTGGCGGCCGCTTTCTTCGTGAGGCGGAGGCGAGTGGGAGCGCTTCGTGGAGTGCCAGCGTGTGGTGGTTGCGCACGAGCCGGGTGTCGCCCCACAAGTACGTAAATGACTTTTAATCCCTCCAGCCTTTTACTCCCCGGTTTTGGAACCGGGAACACGGCTTGGGGAGTAAAAGTATTGAACCGACTAGATGGGAGGCTTTACTCGGTTGGGGGTACCAACCGGGAGTAAAGCTTCGCCGAGCAACGTGGGCCGGAGGCTTTACTCGGTTGGTATCCCCAACCGGGAGTAAAGGTTTTTTTTTGTAGTGCCGTGCCAAATTTCTATTTTTATTCCTAATAGCATTTGAATAGTGCTTATTAATTTGTAATATATATATATATACATATATTAAAAGCGCACATATATATATATATATATATTAAAGCACACACTTATATTTATATATTAAAGCACACACATATATATTACACATTAGTAATTGTTCAAGCACAAATATATATAAGTTGTTCATACATGTCTCGATTACATATTAAGATAATACTACATGTCCCGATTACACGAGGAGAGGATCCTTTGGCAGCCATCCGTCATTGGTGTCGTTGTAGAACTTCGTAGGAAGGCTCTAGGATCCGGGTATTAATAAATCCGGCAATAGCCTCTTGCATGGCTTCAAGATGCGCTTCTTTTAATGTTTTCTCCATTAACCTTCTCGTCTGCAATTAGAGTAAAATAAAAAGTATTAGTATATATAAGATATGATTAGTTATATAAATAACGGCGTCAATAACAACAGACTTTTGATGTACATACGTACCCGTTCATGCTCGGTGTAATTGGTGGAATTTATCCTGATATTCTCAAAACAATATAATCCACAATGATCGCTTCCCTGTGGTTGTTGTAGACCCCACTTTAAGATAAAAAAGAGTCATTTGTCATATATATGAAGCAATATAGGGACTTGAATTAATGTAACCATATATACGGTACATACACAGGGAATAGTTGAACATTCATTTAAGTTGCACGCGATCGGTCATGTTATGTTCATGTTTTATCTCTACTGCCCAAACCCCGCACAATAGAACAAAAAACTAGACTATTAATTAACACATAAGCAAAGGGTTTGAAAATCTTGAGTATATATAAAATTGACGAGGTTTATGCAATTACCCCTGAATTATTTCGATCATATCTTCGTACCACTCTCGGGGCCATCTCAACGAGTCAAAAGATTGTGAGGTGACTTTTTTGGTTGCACGATGTGAAACAATATCCGATGTCCACTTTGCATGTGTAAATGGCGGTTGAGCTAGCTAGATAGAAAGGTTATTATGAAGAACATGATCGTCAAAGTTACGAACACTCACTTGAATCCATATGGGAACATTACTACCCTCTTGTCGGTGCGGTGTTGCTCGAGGAACATCTTTATATTTTTTACGTTATGTCTACTTTCAAACCATGTATTGATTTTGGGTTTTTTGCACGATATAAGGATCAATGTATCCAATATCGATGCGCTCCTTGATTCGAAAATGTTGAATCCAAGATCTACATATATGGTCGAAAAAGAGCATATGGTATTAGACACATACATATATTATCGGGACATATTGGCGTATTAGTAAAACGAGAAAAGAATCACTTACAAACAATAAATGCCGAGGATGCTTTTGTCGAGGGAGGTCCCATGGAATAGTTGGTGCAATTCATAAAAATCAACCCACATCACGTCATCGCCCGTTCCCCCACCGGGTTTCTTAGTCGACACCAAATTTGTCTTGTCCTTTTGCACACAAGTCTAGGTACTTCTGTTTTAGCTCATACATTTGAGTACCCAGGCTAGAACATCTATCGGGGATCCCATAGACTCGCCCAATTGAAAGGTTCTATATACTGGTCATCATCTCACATTTGCGCCTCAAAGATCACTTTCTGTTTTACGCCGATACCACTAGCAATATAGTACTCTAAAAAGCTCACCGGTATTAATCGATGCACCGCCAGAAACTTTATGTACTTTCATTGTTCGAACCGTATTGATCGAACACTTCACCGGAAAGTGGTCCCGGCGTATCTCCAAGTTGTGGAACAGTTTGACTCTTCTTCCTTTTCTTTGGGTCAATTTCCTTGAATAGAGTCGCGGTCAAAGTCTGAAAGTGGCGAGGGCTTGCTTGAATCCTTATCTTTCTTTTTCCTAGCTTCTATTTTTACGTCTAAGCACGTTTTGAGGTAGGAAGTAGGTCTTGAGCTCCGCCCGCCGCCTCCGCCGCCTTCTTGAACTGCACACCGACTTGAAGAATTTTTGTTTATTTATTTGACATCGGCGTCCAATTCCTCCTTACTCATTTCACGGGCAATTTCTTGGGAATGAGCTTTACGTTTACTAGTCAATATTTTCTTCGTCTGCTGCTCCGAAGATGCGTTGCCTTTTGTTGCCTTCTTAGTTGCCTTTGTCACGGGAGGAGGCATTGCGGTGCGTTGGCGGTGACTGCACCTTTTGCCGCGCGCCGGTGGCGGCCCCGGAGGTGGTGGTGGTGGTGGTGGTGGAGGCCGTGGCGGCGCGCTTGGAGATGCGACGGGGGATGCCGTCGTGTCTTCTCTTGGGCCATCGTAAGCACCGCCCGGGACTACTACGATCCTCCTGGGGAGCCATCCTTTCCACCGGGTTACGGTAACTTCGGGGAGGCAGGCTATGCATCGGCATCCCAGGAATAACAATGTACCGTTTACGCCATGCAATAAATTGCTTCTCAACATCTCCTAGTTTTGTATCCCCGTCACCTCCTGCAATTTCAAGATCCACGTCGGCCTAACCTTCAACCACTTTATCCACCGAGGCGCCGGCAAATCCCGGTGGTATTACCGTGCCGTGAAGTCTTGGTGTCTTGGTACGGTCAATCGGACTAACAACCGCAATGGCCACCTTCACTACGCCACCCTCCTTTGGGATGTGCGGCTTCGCATGGTGTCAACTTCTCGGTGATGTCATCCACGAGGGAAGCGCAGGTCCGTGTCAACAAGACTTGGTCATTGTGTGGAAGCACAAATGCTTGTCACTTGATCGAGTGGCTACACGGAGTCTGCGTTGGTGCACCGAAAAGCGGCTCATTCAATTGTAGCTGGACTTGCCTTTTGATTTCTTCTTGCATTTTTGCTTGCATTTCTTCTTCCTTTTCCTTCAACTGCGTTAACGGCATATTGCTCCAACATGCGCATGTGCTCTAACTCAAAGCTCCTTCCTTCTCGGGTGGGTTCTATAGGTACCGATGTCATCACGGGAAACCAAACTTCCACAGAACGGCCCCTTTGCCTCTTGTTCGACCCGGTGTGCTCGGCGGTCCCAATGGCATATGTAAGTTCATCTCTCTCTCTATTGGGCTGAACAAGCCAACATTTTTCGCTTGAAGAATGTCCATCAATCTTCTTGTTGCCTCCTCAAGTTTTTGGCCATGAATTACCTTTGTCTCTCGGGCACAATTGTCCCCATGACCCGAAGCCCTTTGCTTAGTGCGTTCAGGCCAGTTGAGTGTTTCTACGGTGTGATCCCCTTCTTTGAGAAGCTCCTCTTCTTTTTGTCTCCACTTAGGAATGGAACTTGCATATCCACCAAAACCTAAGCGGTGGTGGTACTCCTTTTTTCGGCATTTTGTTGGTTCTTTCTCGAAAGTTCCATTGCCTCCTCTCAAGTCTTGTACTCCACAAATTCGTCCCAATACGGTCTACGCTTGGCAATCGGAGCTGGAACTAACCAATTTGGAGTCAGGTTTTTCTTGACATATTTGGTGTACAAATCCTTCTTCCGGACATGAATTGTTTGGCCATTTGCTTTGCATACTCCAGTTCTTAACTCTAGCCACCAAATCTTCATGGGTGATGACATGGTGGTAATTATCCTGTGTCAAACGAGAATTTCAATTCAACCTCTTGCTAGATTATATCTTTGTCGGCGATCGAGAGGCGTAACTAATATGAGGTGCACTCTTCCTCATCTTCCATAGCCGACATGTGATCGGGATCCTTTCCCTTACAAGGTACCCACGATTAGGTATATATATTTTTTGGCATGTTCTCCTAGCACTTGTCCTCTTTCCACATGGAACTCGAGATGATATATCGGCCGTCCAACGGCTTAATGGGCCCTCGAAGTTGTCTTACTATTGGCAGTAGTTGACGTTGATGCGTAAAAAAGATATACAAAGACATTTCAAATAAGAAGAAAATATTATATATAGATATATATATATATATATATATATATATATATATATATATATATTAATTCTTACAAAATGAACACATATATACCTCCTCGTCATAACTTTGCACGGGTTGTTACGCACAAAATCCATTAAGTATTGGTCGACATCCGCATCTTCCATTTCATTATTATTATGATCGTCAACTTCATCATTGCCACCACCGTGGATAATATTCATCATTAATTCTTCATCGTCCATGTTGATGTTGTCTCTTGGATCGCCATCTATCCCGAAAAACAAAAAAAACATACTAAGTTTTTATTTTACATGTTACGTTGTACATCGAAACACGTTTGACGTCGCCGAAACCCTAACACATGGATTCGCCGAAGTAAGTTTTTAGTTTAGTTCTTAAATCGGAAACCCTAACATGTGTGCTTTTCGTCCGAAAAAAACTAAGTTTCAATTTGACATGTTACATTGAACTCTTTGTATACATGGATCGGAAACCCTAACACATGGATTCGTCGGGGCCCACGGTTTTAGTTTAGTTCTTAGTCGGGAAACCCTAACACGCGTGCTTTTAAATCCGAAAAACTAAGTTTCAATTTGACATGTTACATGGATCGGAAAACGCGTCGGCGTCGTCGGAAACCCTAACACATGCATTCATCGAAAAGTATAGTTCATCATCGCCGGAAACCCTAACACACATTCGCGAAACATCTAAAGTTGTCCGAAACCCTAACACACACGCGTGCTTTCCGTCGGAAAAACTAAGTTTCAATTTTACATGTTACATCGATCGAAAAACGTCGGCGTTGTCGACACATGCATTCATCGAAAAATATAGTTCATCATCGTCGGAAACCTAACACACATTCAAAAAAATCTAAAAGTCGCTAAAACCCTAACACATTCGCGAAAAATCTACGATCGCTGTGCGTGGGAAACCCTAACGGTTTACCATTGTTTACAATTCTCATACAATCTCTAACAATCATATACAATTATTCTCATTTTTTTTAACTTTTTTTTTTAGATTTACAGCATTTTTTTTAAAAAAAAAAAAATTTCTCGGAATTTTTCTACCTTGACCGGTGCGGCGGTCTTGCCTTGGGCGTGCGCGCAGCCGTGGGGTCGGCCGGTCTTGTGCGGGAGCGGGGACAGCGACGCAAGATGCTTGTACCTTCTTATGTTACGCCGGAGGCGGAGGCGGCGTGGAGGCGGCCGTGGAGGAATGGCCCAGCCGGCCGCTGCGCGCGGGGAGCCCGCCCGGGGCGGCGGTGGCGCGGAGGGCGGCGCGGCGTGGGCGGAGGGCTGCTGCCGCGTGAGACTTCCCGCCGCGGTGGTGACGAGGTGCCGGGAGGCTGCCGAAGCCGCCGCGGGCGCCGAGGTGGAGGGGCCGGCGCGGCGCCGCTGCTCGCGGGGGTCGCGATGCGAGGAACGACGACCGCTGACGACGGGCGCGGGCGACGACGTCGGGGGAGGGCCTTGTAGGGGCGGCGACGACGACCACGTCTGGGCGCCGGCGAGACGACGACGGAGACGAAGACAACGGGGCGTCCGGATCGGAGGGGGGGTGAGGAAGGAGGGAATAGGCGCCCCGAAGTTATATACCACGGACTTCTACTCCCGGCTCGCCACCAACCGGGAGTAGAGCCCCTTACTCCCGGCTCCACTCCCCAACCCGGGGTAAGTCCCCCCCCTTTACTCCCTACCACTCGCGGCCCGGGAGTAAAGGTGAATTTTTGGGCGGACGAGCCACCTTTACTCCCTGGGCCGAGTGGGGTAGGGAGTAAAGGTGAAATTTTTCACATCTCCCGCCACCGTTTCATCCTTTGTTTTTTTTTTTACATTTTCTTTTCATTTATTCCACGACAATTCATTTTAAATATAGAAAATTACATAGCAATTTTAAAACTTTTGAAAAATTGAATTTAACTACACATTGTTTTACTCCACACTATAAAAAATATGTAACCTAAAAAAATTTTACCTTTTTCTATTGACTAGCTATGATAATGTAGTTAATAATCAATAATTCATTAATGCAAAATTGTTGCCATTAAATAAAATAATTAAATATAATGTATTTTTGGCAGAACATTATTTTTACATTATCTGTATGTAAAAATTCTGACATTACTTGTTTTTAAAAGTATATTCGTAGCATTGTCAAACATTGTCAAATGGAAGAAACTAATAAAGATGTTAGGTCATAATTATTACATATAGGGTTGTCTCAAAATACGATATTACACAAACACTAAATTAAGTTGGCTTCTATCTTGTCCATGGAGTGTCTTCTTCATTGAGTAAGATGGAGGGATCCTTGCTCACTTTGAAAGGCACAATTCTGATTTGCTTCTCATAATCTTCGACATGTCTGACTTGTCCTCAATTCCTCACGATGTTTGATTTACCCGAAGAACTATGTGGCGCTGAAGGAATATGGGATCGCTACGCCAGCCGTAAAACGAAAATTTTCTACCCATAAACCAAGGATCTCTTGCTAGTTATAGATCACGGGATTACCACTAGGCGCGTGCGGGTGCAGCGGAAGCGTCGACCCTTGACGTAGATGTACGCGTCGCCGCGGTGCCGGTGCCGCGTTTTCGTGATCGTCCGTCCACGTCCGTCCTCCTCGTCGCGGTTCGTCCTTGTGCTCGGATGCAAAGACCTCGGGGTATCCCACACGTCTGGGGGAGGAAGTGATGCGCCTCCGGACTGCTAGGTCCGCGAGATGCAAGAGGCGGGGCGTGGGCGGCCGCCAAAGTGGCGTGGCTTGGATTAGATCACAGCCCCGCGCCCACCTCTCATATATATATAGGCGTCGCTAACAGGGCTCGAGCCGGGAGGCCCATTAGTAACCCTAAGCCTCGTCTAATTGGATCAAATCTGAATTAGGCCTTCTTCCCCTTAAGCGTCGCGACCCTATGGGCTCACGCACACATAGACATGGCCCGAGTACACCTACTCGGCCAATAGTTGACAAATGGCCTCTAGCAAGACGTGCCAACTCCCATGTGTACGCAATGATCATATCAAGCGAACAATCACAAACCATATACTGCGTCATTCCCTTGCCACACGATATTTGGTCCGCCTGCGTGGGTTAACACTTAACCCAAGCACGGCCATGCATTTCTTGATCCAATCAATCGAGTGGTCCAGGTTATATCTCTCTCTCATGGAGAGGGCAATTCCATCTTGATTGACTATGTCTCACAAATGTTTCCCCGACAAACCCGAAGACCACCTTTATAGCTACCCAATTACGGAGTAACGTTTGATAGTCCCTAAGTAGGTCGTTTCACATCTTGAATACATACGACAATCTCGTGGTCTAAGGACATAACGTACATGATGTATAAAGAGATAATAATAACATCTCATGTCGGGTCAATCCAAAATTTCCCATGTCATACATGTGCCCACACTATTAGTTTGACATCTCCATGTCTATGACTTGTGAAACATAGTCATCAACTATACGTGTCTTGATCTAATATTCATGTGTGTTCTCACATGAACTCCGATCGAGGACAATTATTGAATAACCAAACAAGTAAAAGAGTTTCACAAACAATTCACATAATTGCTGATCAATACAAGTTGTCTTTAATGGATATTCATGAACACATAATATATCATGGATACAATGAAGGAATACAAATCATCTCTATGATTAGCTCTAGTGCATATTCCCAACAATCTCCCACTTGCACTAGAGTTAATCTTTAAGATATCTAATACCCATATCTCTCATGTGCGCTTCATGTTTAGGCTGTGGAAGACCTTTGTCGAGGATGCGCAACATTCAAATCCGTATGTATCTTGCATATCTTGATTTCACCACGTTTGATGAACTCTCGAATGAGGTGAAATTTCCGCGATGACGTGTTTGTTCTTATGGTGATCCCTCGGCTCCTTAGCGTACGTGCAATCGCGCCACTATTGTCGCAATGAAGGTTCAATGGGCCGCTTGCATTTGGAAACACACCAAGTTCAATGAGGAACTTCCTCATCCAAACACCTTCCTTGGCGGCCTTCGGAAGTCGCAATGTACTCGACTTCGGCTTGTAGAATCGGTCACCGTCTCCCCTGCTTGGAACTTTTCAACTAACGGCACCACCATTTATTGTGAACAAATATCCTGATTGAGATTGTGAATCATCGTGTGCCGGTTTGGAAGCTAGCAACGGTGTAACAATTTACAACGAGCTCCTCCTCACCTCCATAGATTAGGAACATATCTTTAGTCCTTCTCAAGTACTTAAGAATATTTTTAACAAGTGTCCAAAGACTCTCACCGGATCGGCTTGGTACCGCTTTCGCAACACTTAGAGCATATGAGACATCCGGGCGTGTACATATCATGGCATACATGATGGAACCAATCGCTAGGCGTATGGAACCTTACTCATGCGCTCTCGCTCATCGCCGATCGAAGGACGCCGCTTCTTGCTAAAATGCATACCATGTGACATAGGCGGAACCCTTTCTTGGACTGTTCCATGTTGAACCGTTTCAACACCTTGTCAATGTACGTGTCTTGGCATAATCCTATTAGCCTCTTTGATCTATCTCTATAGATCTTTATGCCCAAAATATATGATGCTTCTCCCAAATCCTTCATAGAAAATATATTATTCAGTGAAGTCTTCACGGATTGCAACATTGGAATGTCATTTCCAATCAACAGTATGTCATCCACATACAAGATTAGAAACACAACAGCGCTCCCACTTTCCTTCTTGTATACACAAGGTTCTTCTTCATTCTGACGAAAGCCAAGAGCTTTGACCTCTTCATCAAAACGAATGTTCCAACTCCGAGATGCTTGCTTTAACCCATAAATGGATTTCTTAAGCTTGCATATTTTTCCAGCATTCTTAGGATCAACAAAACCTTCGGGCTGTATCATATACACGTCCTCATCCAAATTTCCATTTAGAAAGGCTTTTTAACATCCATCGCCATATCTCATAATCAAAATGAGCAGCGATTGCTAGAATGATCGGATAGATTTAAGCATCGCTATCTTGGCGAGAAGGTCTCGTCGTAGTCAACTCCTTGAACTTGCGAAAACCCTTTGCAACAAGTCATGCTTTATAGACATGAACATTTCCGTCCATATCTCTTTTCTTTTTATAGATCCATTTGCACTCAATGGGTCTAACCCCATCGAGCGGGTCAACCAAGTTCCAAACTTGATTGGCTCCCATGGAATCTATCTCGGATCTCATGGCACTTTGCCATTTCTCGAAATCTGGGTCCATCATAGCTTCCGCGATATGTCATAGGTTCGTCATCGTCTAACAATAACACATCCCCATGCAACTCACGCGAGTCTAGCCGATCTTCGTGGTAGTGGCGGTGTTACCTTTGCCACAGGTATCTCAACTTGTTCTCGCTACACTAGCATCACTCGTAGAGTCTTGACCAATTGGCTCATCCTGAACTTCTTCAAGATACACCCTTTGTCCACTCTTGTCTCTTTTGAGAAACTCTTTCTCTAAGAAAACACCGTTTCGAGCAACAAACACTTTGCCCTCCTCGATCGGTTGTAAAAGTAATACCCCAAAGTTTCCTTTGGGTATCCCACCTAAAAAACACTTGTCCGACTTGGGTGTTAGTTTATCGATTGAAGTCGTTTGACATAAACTTCACAACCCCAAATCTTTAGAAAAGACAAACGGGACTCTTACCAATCCACATCTCATGTGGTGTCTTAACTACAGACTTAGATGGTACCCTATTTAATGTGAAAGCGGCTGTTTCTAGAGCGTATCCCCAAAACGATAAAGGTAGGTCCGACTGGCTCATCATAGACCGAACCATGTCCAACAAAGTCCGATTACGTCGCTCAGACACACCGTTTCTCTGAGGTGTTCCAGGCGGCGTAGTCGTGGAACAATTCCGTAACTCTTTAGATGATTGCTAAACTCGTGACTCAAATATTCGCCTCCACGATCAGATCGCAAGGCCTTGATTTTCTTGCCACGTTGATTCTCTACTTCATTCTGAAACTCTTTGAACTTTTCAAAAGTCTCAGACTTATGCTCCATTAGGTAGACATAGCCATATCTACTAAAATCATCGGTGAAAGTAATGAAGTATTGGAATCCGCCTCTAGGCTGTCGTACTCATTGGTCCGCATACATCGGTATGTACAAGTTCCAACAAGTCTGGCGGCCTCTCGGAAAACTCCGTGAAAGGCGTCTTGGTCATTTTGCCTAGAAGGCAAGCCTCACATGTCTCGTATGATTCAAAATCAAACGAAGTTAGAAGCCCATCAGAATGAAGCCTCTTCATGCGATTTTCACTTATATGACCCAAACGACAATGCCACATATAGGTAGGACTTAACTCATTAAGTCGAGGCCTTTTAGCGCTTATATTACAAACGGTGACTCATCAAGATTTAAAATAAATAACCCATTCACAATGGATGTAGAAGCCACAAACATGCCATCTTTAGAGATTACACAACCATTGTTTTCACTCTTAAAAGAATAACCATCCTTCATCAAACATGAAGGTGACACAATGTTTTGACTTAAACTAGGAACAAAATAACAATTATTCAATTCCAAAATAAATCCTCGACGGGAGGTGGAGTTGCATCGTCCCGACGCCGAAAGCAAACAACTCTTGCATTATTGCCCACGCGGAAGTCAACTTCACCCTTTCCAACGCTTCTACTTCTTATCATTCCCTGCATCGTATTGCAAATATGAGCAACCGATCCGGTATCAAATACCCAAGAATTAATATAAGAATCAGCGAGGAATATGTCTCAGAACATAAACAACAAGTGTACAAGCGGCGGGGAGTACCTTTACCACCGCTATCCTTCTTGGATGCTAAGTACTCCTTGCGCTTTTCCAAAGACCCTTTTTTCTTACAATGAAAGCACTTTCGATGTCGTGAGTTGGTCCAGCCTTGGGCTCAGATGGATTTGGCTTAGAGGTCTCACCTTTAGCCTTTTCCTTCTTTTTCTTCCAATAAGGATTGCCCCTTTTCTTAAAATTAGGCTTGTTTTGGACCGCCATCACATGGCTCTTTTGCCGGACCTTTCTTGATGTCGACCTCTGGCTGTCTTAAGCATACCACACAACTCGGTCAAGCCTTTCTCCGCCCCATGCATATGGTAGTTCGAGATGAAGTTCCCATAGCTAGGCGGCAGAGATGCAAGAATGAAATCAGTAGCCAACTCTGGGCCAATTGGGAAGCCTAGCTTCTCCAATCTCTGAGTGTAACCAACCATTTTGATTACGTGTGGCCCTACCTGCACCCCCTCGCTAGCTTGCTCTCAACAAGCGCCTTTGAGACATTGAACCTTTCGGTTCTCGCTGAGTTTGGAACATATCCTCAAGCGCCCACGATCATATCGTATCTTTGCATGATTGTTGTCGAACTGCATCTGCAGATCAGGTTCCATACAAGCAAGCATAAGGCAACTCACTTCAAGATCAGCATCACATGCTTTCTTGTAAGCGTTTTTCTCGGCATTAGGTGCATTATCGCCAGGTTCTTCGGTAAGGGGTTGTCTAGAACATCTTCCTTTTTTCAGCCACGAGAACAATTCTCGGGTTCGGGATCCAATCCGCATAGTTTGTTCCATTCAACTTATCTTTCTCAAGAACCGAACGCAAAGTAAATGGTTGATTGTTAGGTGCCATTTATCTACAACAGAAATAATGCAAAAATACTATGACAATGTATCCAAGATAGAGTAAAAACATATTAACATTTAATTGAATGTACTCCTACTAAAATCAATATCCCTCAATTGAAACTTAGTGATTCAAGACCCACAACTAACAAGTCAACTAGTGAGCTTTAGCATCACCGCTAGAAGACATGGTAGATCGGTAAGCAACTCTTTGCTAATCATATCACATATGACTCTTGTTGTTGGGCAGCATCTCTATGCTCACGCCAACCTGCCATGCTCCAAGATCCCTAACCGTTAGGATGATCTTGTTCAAGTAACCAAACCTTCCGCAATAAGTATCCGATCTGAACCCTTGTCTAGTCAAGGAAAACCGGTGGCACCCTAATTTTATAGACCCACCACCGATTGTACAAGGCTTGTGACATTGCAAGGTTTGGGGAGCATCAAAACTTAAACATTGCCGAGGGATCGTTCTACTTCACCGTCGTATGTTGACAAAAAACATAGTCGCTGCGCATGAAAGTAGAACACGATAAGAACGACATTAAATAGTTGTGACTTGGTATGGCCTTTTATCACTTTGGGGATCTCCATCTCCAATGAACTGTTCATCATGATGATCTCCATCTCCATGATCCATGTATGCCATCCTCCTCCAAAGATGAATCGCCAAGACTAGTCTATACTAGCGCGAAATAAATAACAATTACATTTGCGCGATCATCACAATTTGGCACGCAGCCATTACATTAAATGGACAATATATCGGTGGCTCCAGCCATATTGTCATCCTCACGACATGCAAGTCATGAATTAATTACATACATGCATCTCATACACATAAAGGCCATACCGGTCACATAAATGCGCAAAAACAGCATTAACCGATTCCGGCGTCTAAATTTAACGGGCGAAAACATTATTTTGTAAGCTGATTTTCGCAATTCTAATTTCGTCGAAAAAGGGCGAAGTGTGTGGCCATTGGATGTAACTTTTTGTTCTCAACGATTTTTCGTTTAGAGTTCGTCTCAATCCGATTCTGGATCAAAAGTTATGGTTTGGTCAAACTTCGGGCCGACGATCGGTGTTAGATCAAATCTACCACCACCGCAACTCGCATCACATGCGCCCGACCAGGCCATGACCTAGGTTCGATTCGATCAATCTTATTGATCTCAAACTTCGCCTTGACCGGGTTTACATGTATCACTTAACTCCGATGGCGAATTCCGACCGGTAGGGAGTAGATCGAACAAGACCGGTCGCGGCAAGATCACGAACCGAGATCGAGACTCATCTACAACACAAGCATATCACTATATGCACACATCGAATCTATAACGACGCGGCTCACGGCTCGATACCACCGGAAGGAATATGGGATCGCTTCACGCTAGCCGAAAAACGAAAATTTTCTACCCATAAACCAAGGATCTACTGCTAGTTATAGATCACGGGATTACCACTAGGCGTGCGGGTGCAGCGGGCGTCGACCCTCGACGTAGATATGCAGCGTCCACGGCGGTGCCGTCGCTTCGCGTGATCGTCCGTCACGTCCGTCCTCCTCGTCGCGGTTCGTCCTTGTGCTCGGATCACGCACCTCAGGGTATCCCACACGTCTGGGGAGGAAGCGATGCGCCTCCGGGACTGCTAGGTCCGCGAGATGCAAGAGGCGAGGGCGTGGGCGGCGCGGCCGCCAAAGTGGCGTGGCTTGGATTAGATCACAGCCCGCACCCACCTCTCATATATATAGGCGTCGCTAACATAGCTCCCCGAGCCGGAGGCCCATTAGTAACCCTAAGCCTCGTCTAATTGGATCAAATCCGAATTAGGCCTTCTTCCCCCCCCGTGCGTGCGACCCTATGGGCTCACGCACACATAGACATGGCCCGAGTACACCTACTCGGCCAATAGTTGACCGGCGGCCTCTAGCAAGACGTGCCAACTCCCATGTGTGCGCAATGATCATATCGGACGAACCACCACAAACCATATACTTTCGTCATTCCCTTGCCACACGATATTTGGTCCACCTCGGGGTTAACACTTAACCCAAGCACGGCCATGCATTTCTTGATCCAATCAATCGAGTGGTCGGTTATATCTCTCTCTCATGGAGAGGGGCAATTCCATCTTGATTGACTATGTCTCACGGCATGTTTCCTCGACAAACCCGAAGACCACCTTTATAGCTACCCAATTACGGAATAGTAACGTTTGATAGTCCCTAAGTAGGTCGTTTCACATCTTGAATACATACATACGACAATCTCGGGTCTAAGGACATAACGTATATGATGTATAAAGAGATAATAATAACATCTCATGTCGGGTCAATCCAGCCCCATGTCATACATGTGCCCACACTATTAGTTTGACATCTCCATGTCTATGACTTGTGAAACATAGTCATCAACTAATACGTGTGTGATCTAATATTCATGTGTGTTCTCACATGAACTCCGATCGAGGACAATTATTGAATAACCAAACAAGTAAAAGAGTTTCACAAACAATTCACATAATTGCTTGATCAATACAAGTTGTCTTTAATGGATATTCATGAACACATAATATATCATGGATACAATGAAGGAATACAAATCATCTCTATGATTAGCTCTAGTGCATATTCCCAACAGCGCTGGGCTCATCATTTGTTGGCTCCTTGTTGTTTTTCCCTTTCTTAGGTTTTGTAGCCATGTCTTTCACATAGAATACCCGACTTACATCTTTGGCGAGGACAAATGGTTCTTCTTTATAATCACGGGTTTTTAGATCCATTGTTGTCGGTCCATAATCTGGGTCAATCGCTAAAGCCCCGCTTCGGTCAACTTCACCCACGGCACTTAAACAAAGGGACCTTGAAATTACCTCCATAGTCTAGTTCCCATATGTCCTCTATGCAGCCATAAAATGTTTCTTTCACCCCATTTGGGTCTTCGGCATCTATTCGAACACCACTTTGTTTTGGTTTGTGCTCCTTTTTCTGGGATACTTTGTGTAAAATGTGCTACCATTTATTTCATACCCTTTGTATGTGAGGACATGCCACGATGGTTGTGCGGCCAACCTATATAGCTTCTCGGGAAGACTCGATCACCTTGACATTTTTTTTCAACCAACCGATAAAACTTGACAAGTGCTCACGCCTAATAGCATCCTCATCCATGTCGAGGAAACTTTGATCGTATTAGCTCCTTATGTTCTTGGATATACGGACACACCAAAGTGCTTGTTTTTCTTAACTGCGTGTATTGTGCTTTGTCGAAGTTATTATCCTCCATCTTGATATATGTTCTCTTTCCTAGTGTTCTCTTTCCTAGTGTCCCCTTTCCACTTAGCCTTCCCTCATGTCGCGATTCAGGGGACACCAATTGGGTCAAGGTCGGGGAATAAAGTCAACATAGAACTCAATGACCTCCTCTCGTTCCGTAGCCCTCGGCGATGCTTCCCTCTCAGGCGAGCCCGGTTGTGAACATATTTCTTCAAGATTCCCATGAACCTCTCAAAAGGGAACATGTTGTGTAAGAACACGGGACCGAGAATAGCAATCTCTTTGACTAGGTGAACTAGGAGGTGTGTCATGATATTAAAGAAGGAGGGAGGGAACACCAACTCAAAGCCGACAAGACACTTTGAACCACATCATTCTATAGCTTAGTTAATTCTCGCGGGTCGATTGCCTTCGAGATATTTCATTGAGAAATGCACATAGCTTCACGAGCAAATGGGCGTTACTTTGGGGGTAGAATCCCTCTTAGCGCAACCGAAGCAAGCGTGTCATGAGCACGTGGCAATCATGGGACTTTAAGTGTTGAAATTTCTTCTCGGCACATTTATTAATCGCTTTATATTTGAGGAGAATCCGGATGGTACCTTGATCTTTGTTTAGGCATTCAAACATGCTTTCCTTCTCTTCTTTGGTAAGACTAAAGCTAAGCGGGGCCTAAGTATTGGCGTCCATCATCGTCCGATCAAGGCCGGGTGTGTCCTTATGCTTCCCGTACACCCCATGAAGCCTAGCGATTGACACAAAGATTCTTTGTTAGGTGCATCACGTCAATTGCACTGCGAACCACTAGGACTTGCCAATAGGGTAGCTCCCAAAATATTGACTTCTTCTTCCACATGGGTGCGTGACCTTCATCATCGTTTGGAACAGGTATCTTTGCCGGGTCCCTTCCCAAACACTACTTTGACATCGTTGACCATCTCCAAAGACATCCTTACCGGTCCGGTTCGCGAGGCTTGGCATTGTGGTTCATGCGGTACCGTTGAAATGTTTCCCTTTCTTTCTTAACACGTGACTCTTGGGAAGAAATCGACGGTAGCCGTGGTACCTAATAACCTTTCGGCAGTTTTTCAAAAAATACCCTTACAATCCATGAAACTTGATGCGTGCAAGCATTATATCCCTTGTTTGACCAATCCCGATATATTACTTAGAGCCGCCAATCGTTGATTGTTACAAATAACAGAGCGCGCAAGTCAAAGTGTTCCCTGTTTGTACTCATCCCACATACGCATACCCGGGTTTATCCCACAAAAGAAGAAGCTCGTCAACTAGTGGCCTCGGTACACATCGATGTCGTTTCCAGTCGCCGGGCCTTGGATGAGTATCGGCATCATAATGAATTTCCGCTTCATGCATATCCGGGGGGAAGGTTGTAGATAGACAGAGTAACGGGCCGTGCTATGGCTCTTTGTTACGATCCCGAAGGGGTTAAAACCATCCGTGCCAAGGCAAACCTCACGTTTCTTGCATCATCCGCAAAATCCTTGAATTCGAATCGATTGCTCTCCACTTTGTGACCCATCGCCAGGGTGCCTCAACTTGCCGTCTATCTTACGGTCTTCTTTGTGCCATCGCATCAACTTTGCATGGTCCTTGTTTTACGAACAAACGTTTGAGCGTGGTATTATCGGGCGTACCACATAACCTTAGCGGGATTTTCAACCTAGGCCTTTCGCCATCAACATCACCGGGATCGTCTGCTCGCCGATCTTATACGTGATGCATGACATGTCGGACATTCATCCAACTTCTCGTTATCCTCGCCATAGTACGAGGAAACAATCATTAGGACATGCATCAATCTTTTTGATTGTTAATCCCAAAGGACATACAACCTTCTTTGCTTCGTGCGTCTTTGGCGGGCAACTCATTGTCCTTCCGGAAGCATCTTCTTACGGATAGTCAATAACGGCTAAACACATTATCGAAACACCATTCTTCGCCTTCCACTGCGGCAATTCGGTGTGGTACCCAACTTTTTCTCGCCTGAATCCGCGGCTTGGGTACAACAACTTCTTGTGGTCCTCTAGCATGCGCTCAAACTTCTTCTTCTCCTTTTCTTTTTCGCATTCATTACGTGCTTCACGAATAGCTTTGATCAAGCCCATCGGTAGGCTCATCTCCTGGGCCGGCACCGGTGCCTCCTCGCATCTTCCTCCATTGCAATATTTTCTATGACATCACCAAATTCAGCATATTCGAATAACATTGTCGTCATCCCCTCCTTCGTCTTCACCTTCTTCCATTGGGACACCGGTCTCTCCGTGCTTGGTCCAACAAACATAGTTGGGCATGAATCCGACTTATCTGAGTGTAAATGAAGGATATGTGCTTTGGAAAACTCTCTCTTATTCTGCACAAGGCACATGGGCAAAGACATAAAAAACGTTTAAGCTTGTTTGCTTGGGCGCACATAGGAACTCATGCACCCCACGTCTGTACTCATCGTCCGCGTCGATCTCGTTGTACATCCAATTTCGCTTCATCTATAATTTTTAACATAATCATTGTATGAAAAAAGTAAACACCACATACATTTAAGTAAATACATAACATGCATGAATAGTACATTTTATTATTTTCAGACAATCGCCTCTGGCTTTTGTTTGCTTGCATACAACAAACTCCACTAAAAGCGGAGGAAGAAGAACAAGACATTAATTAAAATGTAACATCCTTCGTAGGGCACGAAGCAATGAACCTAAGAAGCTAATATTTTAAGCCGGCATCTCATGAATCTCCATTGCTACACCTTCGTCATTGTTATTTGGAATATTTGCACCATGGTAGGCCACCAAAGCTTCAACTTTCGTGTTGTATTTTTGTAACAATTTCGAGGGTAGCGATGGACCCGAGCATGGCAATCCGGCCCAAGTTCGATAGATCCCCTGGTACGCGCCCAACATGCACTACGTACCATGCCATGTTTCCTACACATGTCAATAAATTAAATTGATTTCTAATTTAGACTACAAATTAATGATTTACACAATTTGGTAAATTAAGTTAACTTCCTCATTTTTCTAATCAAAAGAAAATTACATAAACAACTATATTAATATAAAGTGCAAAAACATGAAAAAAATGACGAAAATGAGGGGAGTGAAATTGCCGAACCTTTAATCCCGGTTTGGTTGGGGAACCCTGAGTAAAGGGGGTTTAGCGCTTTAGCGGGAAGAAAAATGCGTGGAAAATTCAAGACGGGGCGGGGTATTTATAGGAGGGAATATTATTCCTGGTCGGAGGCTACAACGGGAGTAAAGCTCGAGCTTTACTCGGTTAGTAACCTAACCAACCGAATAGATCTTTATTCGGTTGGTATTACCAACCGGAGTAAAGCTCGAGCTTTACTCGGTTGTAGCCTCCGACCGGGAGTAGAGGTCCTGGCCGGGCGGGGCGCGCTGGCGCCACGGCGCTTTACTCCCGGCTGGTAATTAGAACCGGGAGTAAAGATACATTTTACTCCGGGTAAATTTCAGTATGAGTAAACGCCATTTTTGGCTTTCGAGACTAAAAGTCGGGCTTCGCCAGTAGTGCCCGTGCCCGTCCGATTGGAGCGTGGACGCCGTGTGTCGATCGTGCGGAACGGAGCCGTCCGACCGTGTCGCTGCGTGGTGGATGTCGCGCGTGGGTCGGCGCGGGCGGAAGTCGTGCGAGCCGGCTCTTCCTCGCGACCGTAGGGACAGAGGCGGCGGCCGCCCGCAGACCGCGGAGGCTGGCGAGGCGAGGCGGGGTCTCACGCTGAGGTCGCGGCGTGCGTGGACCGCCAACGGCTTCCGAGGCGGTGCCCGTCGGATACGGGCCGTGGGTCGGGCTCGTCGGCGGCCGCCGGAGTTCGGGAGATCTCGCGGATCTCGCGGTGGAGTTCTTCGATTAGTCGAGCCCGACATGTGGAGTTCGTCGGGGAGAGTTCTTCGGCCGGAGCTCGACGGGACGGCTCGTGATAGAGCCGTCGAGTGTTGCATTTCTTAAGCGCAATCATTAGAAACGAGGTTTAGAACCCATCTCTAATAACGGGCGCCGAAAATGCGCCGTTGATATTCCTAAGTGAAACCACCGTGGTCGGGTGATAA
The DNA here is from genome assembly GCA_015847255.1 of Hyparrhenia diplandra. NCBI lineage: Eukaryota > Viridiplantae > Streptophyta > Magnoliopsida > Poales > Poaceae > Hyparrhenia > Hyparrhenia diplandra. The sequence continues at coordinate 1,131,246 of JADLZK010007525.1, read as the reverse complement.
CACTAGGTACATCAACGGTGATAGATCTTGCCTAAGAAGGTATTCATCCGCAAGCGCATGGATCTATCATTGTAGCATTTCACCCGAAGTATTCAGGGGTATCGTTATTTATATTTTTCCAAAGGAAGGCATGGTGGAAAAGGATCTAATAGAGACATGAACAGGATAACATGACTATGTAATGGACCAATGCTCATAACAAGGATATAAAGGAACGGTAAAGGGATAACTTGACACACTCACTCAAGCCAAACTCAAGGATAAAGATAAATAAGGAATAAAGAAAGACCTAAGTGGAGCATACAAATTCTAGTCATGGTCGTGCATAGAACCGCTTGATAGTCGGGCAACACGCATGAGCGGGAGGTCGGGCTGAGAATGAAATGGGCGGGGAGACCTCCCGAGCATCCGCCCTAAAGGAAGGCATTTACGAACTCCTACAGCACACACGAACGTGGGGGGATTTCAAGGGACGGACAAGGCTTATCACGACCAAGCCGCCTACCCCCTCAACCGTGGCATGCACTCATATTCGAAGGATGCCTAGCATCCGGACACCACGTCCGCATACTAGGACACTACTCATGTCCCCATGGCCCCCACCCTACGGATGGACGGAATAGGACACGAGCAAGCCCCGAAGGACACAACGAACCGCCATTCAAAGACAATCCCGACACTACCCAATTATATTGCATGAATGGTTTAAGCATAAAGTTCTATATGACGATATCACAACATAGAAACTATAGACTAGTTCATGTGTCATGATCATGTCAAGAACAACATGTTAGATCATAGGATAAATCATGAGGTATAGAAATAACATGAAGACTCTAATCCTAATGCACAACCAAGATAAGATAAGAGCAAGGCTTTGGAAGAATACCATAGAAAGATTTATTCCCTAATCCATCTTCCAAGGAGCCAAGCCCTCCTTGGTAGCTTTGCCTAGCTCCACATCCTAACCCTACTAGGAGGAGGAAGAAGAAGAAGAAGAAGAAGAAGAAGAAGAAGAAAGGAAGAAGAAGAAGAAGAAGAAGAAGAAGAAGAAGAAGAAGAAGAAGAGAGAGGCTACATTGTGAGGTGTGTGTTGAATGAGGGGGAGAGGGCCTCCTTTTATAGGTAGAGGAGAGGGGGCTCATTGGAAAATGTCCCTCCCCACATGGAAAGAGCCAAAACCGTCCTTGGACACCTTCCAAATTTGCTTGAACCGACCATCCAACGTCGGCACGGCCGCTTATGGAAGGTAACAAACCGCCTCGCCAAACACAGGGCCCGAACCGCCTCGGGGTGGGTGCGGCCGCACACCTCCGGTGCTGCGCGCACCCCCGGGTCCCAAAAAATTCGGGGCTTCGGCGGGGTGGCGTTGTTGGGCCCTGAAAAGTTGTATGGCGGTGTTTGCTCAGCCCGTTTTGCATGTTTGGTCCTGCTTCTCCCTTGGGCTTGATGTTCTCGCAGAATGCGCTTTCGTGGGAGGTGCCTTTCTGTGCATTTTCCACTTGTTTCTTATATAAATCTGCACAATAATAATTTGGACACTACAAGTGGAAATATGTCAATAATAAATGTATATGTGTGTAGTAAGGTATAGTTTCACCCCTTTATTGGTAGAATGTTGACGTTAAAAATATGTCGTTGGTGACCGTCAACAAACTCCCCCAAGCTTACCCTTTGCGGCGTCCTCGAGCAAAGATAAGTACTTGGTTGTTGATCGGGAGTTGCTACTATGCCGATTTCACAAGTGCCAGGGTTATAATAGGATTTTCTACTAGAGTTTGAATAAAATGGCATGCCTTTGCTCACCCTTTATTACCTTTCATCGTAGCGGGGCTTTTTAGCTTTTCTCAAAGCCTTGGGCGGTTGCTTGATAGAACGGTTTATAAACTTGAAATACTTTTCATTCATCCTTTTGATCAACTTTCTCATCCGGGATTTATTTATTTAAGTTCATTTTTTTTTTTTTCCGAGAAAGTATGGGCTTTATTGCTATATATATACATATATATATATTTGGAGAGGTGGGCTCTGCTTTCCCCTAGACTTTGTCTTTTATTTCCTCTCTCATTTTTTTTTGGAGATGTGGGCTCTACTCGCCCTCGGACACATGTCCATTTTTCATCTCTTTTTTTTTTTTTTTTTTTTTTTTTCTTAGCATAGCCCATATCATTTCTCTTTTCTTTCGATTAGACTCCCCGGATGTCAAGTTTCTCTTTTTGGACAAAATCATAGCAAATCCATTTGTACCATATCATACTTGGCAACAACTTAGACTAGATAGAGCCTATGCAACCCACATGAATCAGGTTTTTTTTTTTTTTAGGATGAGTTTTTAGACTTAGCCACTAAACCCAAACTTTAGAGAAATTCGAATTATAAACTAGGCACATGCAAAACATAAGACAGAGCAACTATTCATCATTTCAACAGGGGTAGAACTAAACATTTCTACAACACATATATATGGAGTGGAATAAGTCTCCTCTCTCTCTTTCTTCTTCTTCCTCTTTTTTTAATATATTTTTTTATCCTCATACCTCATCATTCATATAAGATAAGAAAATAAATGAATGGAATGTGAGATACGAGTTACCTTTGTGGGAGTCCTCCCCAAGCTAGCTTTTTGACTTACCTTCGGTTTATGAACGTTGCTAGCTTATGAACGCTATGAATGGATCTTCCGATTAACATCGTCTTTTGAGCGTGCCGGGAGACTCCCCCAAGCTTGTCTTGTGATGATCTTGGAAGAGCGGGACAACCATTCTTGGGGTTTCAAAGGGTTTTATTATTATTGTTATTATTATTATTATTATTTATTTTTATTTTATCGTTATCATAATTTTTTTTTTGGTTCACCAAACAACTTCGATCTCCATTGTCATCTCTTGGACTTACCCTCTTGAATTTGATAATTTTCTGCGGGGGTTAGTCCATATGGTCGACCAAATTCTACACTAGTAGTTTTGTTTCAATAATCAAACTTCGACTCCATGTCTAATCTGATTAAGGTAGACTTTTTGACCTAAGCACCATGCTCAATTCAAAAAAGTCTATAGAAGTATGATCATCGGCTAAATGATCACGACTTCCAAACCGCAACATACCGACATAGAAAATGGAAACATGAATTGAAAACAAGATTCATCCAATGGAGATAAAGGCATTGCGAGGCTTAACAAAATGATTATCGTTTTTTTTTTATATATACTAAAAAATTTATTAAAAAATATGTTTTATTTAGGAAAATATTTTTCTTAGTTTTTTTTTTTTTTCATAGAAGAATTTATTTTATTTATAAAGATTTTTATTTTAGTTTTTCGAAAATATTTATAGATTTTTGTGTAGTAAAATATTTTTGTTTATTTTGATAATAAAATATTTTATAAAAACACATTTTTTTTTGGCATGGTAACGGAAAAGGATGAGAGTGAAAGGTTCACATTACCATGTTTTTGGTTCTCCCCAAGCTAGCTCAAAGCCCATTAGATCGGGGTTTTACCCCGTGCTTTTGGCTTTTCCTGCATGGTTAGTACATGGTAGATTCACGAGTGGATTTACCATCCTTCGTGATTACCAAATTTTCGAACATATGCGGGAAGGAGCAAAAGAGCAGACTTGTTTTTTCAAAGATTTTTTTTTATTTTAGGACTTTTATTATTAAGGGAGAACATAAAAGCTTCACCAAATTTTTCATACTCAAACAAGGATAAGATAAAGATGCAATATAAGTCTAGCCTTGTTTTATCTCCATCATGAAATAACATTTTCTTTTTATATGGAGATAAGTATGAGTAAAAAAAATTGGTGAATTATTACCTTTTGCGTATGAGTGTGTGTGTGTACCAACCACGCATGAAGGCAAGATGTTGAAACTCTCGCGGTGGTAGCTTGATGATCCATCTCGAGGCGGGCCACAAGGCTTAAGTAATATACACGTAGTGTATATGGACCATGGGCCTTAGTGGTCACAAAAGGTGTAGAGGAGGATGTTCCTCCTTTCCTTTACCTTCTATTTTTTTTTTTTACTTTTTTTTTTTTTTCTTTAATTGGACCTTTGCGTACTGAGTGTACTTGACCGGTAGCTTGAGGATAGAGTTCATAATTCTTTGCATCGGTGGCGTGATGATCTTGATTTGGTAATGACTTCCTCACACCGGAGTAGAGGGAGGCGCACCAAACTCACCCAAATAACAAGGTCTTGAGAGAGAAAGATCCCTTCTTGCTTACATGGAAGCAATTAAGGGTGGAGTCAGTGTCTTCATTGTTTTCTTTGACCATATGGGGCCAACTCTGCTCCTCTCTCCTCTTATTTCTTTTTTTTTTCGCTCTTCTTTTTTTTTTATATATATATTTTTTTTTTTCAACTCTTTTTTTTTTTTCTTTTTTTTTATAGCAAGGGGAGGCTAATCTCTTATTCATCTCTCTTCCTTTTTTTTTATGATCCCCTTTGTACGGAACTTGATATTCTCGCCATCTTCCCTCACACGCTTGGACTTTCGTGAAAAAAGTCAAGTGTGCAAAGTCATGGTCTCCTTTTTGAGTGCGTTCCTCCGCCCAAGAGCATCAAAGTTTTCTTAATGATCTAGCCCCCATGTTTTCAAGCGTCCACGTGCCCCTTTGTTCTTCTTAGTCTCCACCTGAAATGGTTAGCGACAAGAATACCCGAAGGTGCATACTAACTTGATAACAAGTCCTTGCTTTTTATTTATAAGATTTTTTTTATAAGAGTTTTTTTATATATATAAAAGATTTTTTTTTTTTTTTAGATAAGCCTTTATTATGAACAAAGGTCACTACACATGCATATTATCATGACGAACATGTTCTAAGAGATGCCATATAAAAACCAATGCCTTCCCCAAGAACGGCGCCGAAAATGCTTGTTGCATTTCTTAAAAGCGCAATCACTAGAAACAAGTTTAGAACCCATCTCTAATAACGGGCGCCCGAAATGCGCCGTTGACATTCCTAAGTGAAACCACCGTGTCGGTGATAACACTAGGTACATCAACGGTGATAGATCTTGCCTAAGAAGATATTCATCCGCAAGCGCACGGATCTATCATTGTAGCATTTCACCCTCGAAGTATTCGAGGTATCGTTATTTATATTTTTCCAAAGGAAGGCATGGTGGAAAAGGATCTAATAGAGACATGAACAGATAACATGATTATGTAATGGACCAATGCTCATAACAAGGATATAAAGGAACGGTAAAGGGATAACTTGACACACTCACTCAAGCCAAACTCAAGGATAAAGATAAATAAGGAATAAAGAAAGACCTAAGTGGAGCATACAAATTCTAGTCATGGTCGCGGCATAGAACCGCTTGATAGTCGGGCAACACGCATGAGCGAGGAGGTCGAGCCGAGAATGAAATGGACGGGAGACCTCCCCCAGCATCCGCCCTAAAGGAAGGCATTTACGAACTCCTACAAAGACACACGAACGTGGGGGATTTCAAGGGGCGGACAAGGCTTATCACGACCAAGCCGCCTACCCCCCTCAACCGTGGCATGCACTCATATTCGAAGGATGCCTAGCATCCGGACACCACGTCCCATACTAGGACACTACTCATGTCCCCATGGCCCCCACCCTACGGATGGATCGGAATAGGACACGAGCAAGCCCCGAAGGACACAACGAACCGCCATTCAGCACAATCCCGACACTACCCAATTATATTGCATGAATGGTTTAAGCATAAAGTTCTATATGACGATATCACAACATAGAAACTATAGACTAGTTCATGTGTCATGATCATGTCAAGAACAACATGTTAGATCATAGGATAAATCACGAGGTATAGAAATAACATGAAGACTCTAATCCTAATGCACAACCAAGATAAGATAAGAGCAAGGCTTTGAAAGAATACCATAGAAAGATTTATTCCCGAATCCATCTCCCAAGGAGCCAAGCCCTCCTTGGTAGCTTTGCCTAGCTCCACATCCTAACCCTACTAGGAGGAGGAAGAAGAAGAAGTAGAAGAAGAAGAAGAAGAAGAAGAAAGGAAGAAGAAGAAGAAGAAGAGAGAGGCTACATTGTGAGATGTATGTTGAATGAGGGGAGAGGGCCTCCTTTTATACGTAGAGGAGAGGGGCTCATTGGAAAATGTCCCTCCCCACATGGAAAGAGCCAAAACCGTCCTTGGACACCTTCCAAATTTGCTTGAACCGACCATCCAACGCGTCGGCACGCCCAGTTATGGAAGGTAACAAACTGCCTCGCCAAACACAGGCCCGAACCGCCTCGGGGTGGAGTGCGGCCGCACCAAATGGTGCGCGCGCACCCCGGGTCCCAAAAAATTCGGGCTTCGGCGGGGGTGGCGTTGTTGGGCCTGAAAAGTTGTATGGCGGTGTTTGCTCGGCCCGCTTTTGCGTGTTTGGTCTGTTTCTCCCTTGGGCTTGGTGTTCTACGGGGAATGCGCTTTCGGGGAAGGCGCCTTTCGGTGCATTTTCCACTTGTTTCTTATATAAATCTGCACAATAATAATTTGGACACTACAAGTGGAAATATGTCAATAATAAATGTATATGTGTGTAGTAAGGTATAGTTTTACCCCCTTATTGGTAGAATGTTGACGTTAAAAATATGTCGTTGGTGACCGTCAACAGGGAGAGCTCATCAGGAGAGCTCGCAGGCAAAGCTCGCGGTGGAGCTCTGGGTGGAGCTCAGCATCGGAGTTCGATGTGGAGCTTGTCGGGAGAGCTCTTGGCGGTGCTCGTTCGACAGAACTCGTGGTGGAGCTCGGCAAGGCTCGACAATGAAGCTTGGTGAGGATGGGCGCTCGGAACTTACGGGGCGTGCGCCCCTGGGGGGCGCCGGATCCTCGGCTTTCGTCTTTGCGAAGACGAAGACGCGGCATGGAGCTCGAGCTTGGAGGTCCGTCGGAGGAGCCTCTCTTGCGAGGCCGAAAAGGTTGATGGGACCCGGTCGCTTGTCCTGTTCGGCGGAGCTCGTATGGAGCGCGAGAGAAGTCATGGGGGATCCAGAGGTCGCGGCGAGCTGCGATGAGGTCGCGAGGGACCAATAGGTCGTGCGGGTCGCGGCCTCGGTAGGCGGGAGGAGTCGAGCCGGCGGTCTTCGCCGCCGCCGCGTGCGGGAGTGACCTCGTCCGTGGCGGTCCCCTCGCCATGAAGCATGCGGGTGTGGCGCGGACGGGCCTCTCGTTTGCTATCGGCGCCGACCTTGTGTGTTGGCGAGCTTGCGGGCGATGACACGCCTGGCGCGCGGGGCGAGCCGCAAAGCTGGCCCAAGTGTCCAGCCCTCGGCGAGCAGCGCGCTGCTCGTCGCCTGACTCGCCGGGCGGCCGCGGGCTAGCGACCTCGGTGGCGGAGGAGGCCGGCCCGGCGGCGCTCGCGGTCGTGCGCGTGATTTCGTGGCACGCGTCTTATGCGAGCGCGCCGCGGCAGCCCTTAGGTGGATCGGCATGCGGAGGTCATGGACCTCGGACAAGCGTCACGGCCCTGACCAACGGCGCGACGCGACGAGGGCAACCTCTCGCGAGCTCCCGCAAGAGAGCGGGTGCGGGTGAGCTGCAAGTGCACGGACCTCGATCTTGTGGCGGCCTCTGGCGAGCACGCGCAGACCTCGGCCGGCGGGAGCATGCCGACGGCGGTAGCGGGGGGCGTAGGCTTCGGCAGCTGGGGGACGCGGCGTGGCTTGAGGCGGGCGTATGGCCCCGGGTCTCAACGTCAATCTCTTCGCGCGAGATAGCGGCTGCGCCGCGCGGCTTCCAGATGTGTCGAGACGGAGCCCACGGCCCAGGCTCGGTGAGCTCGTGGGGCTCGAGCGGGCGGGCTCGTGGCGAGGTCGTGCGTGAGTCCAGCGGCCCTCGACTCTGCGGTCGTCGGCGGAGCGGCCGCGCCCTCGCGTCCACGCAGTCACGCCCCGGGTCGCACGGGACGGGAGGCGGACCCGCTCCCGGTCGCGCGGGACGGAGGTGGAGGTGTCCCGCTCGTGTCGCGCGCGGGAAGGCGGACTGGCGCCCGGGTCGCCGCTCGAGGAGGTCGCGGGCGTAGGCGTAGTTCGCGGCCAGCCCCGGCGTCCGCTATTCGGGGCTCGTCGCCGGAGAGACTAGCATGGCCGCCCTCGTTGTTACGTCTTCGAGTTGGGGGCCGCAGACTTCCGCCACGACAATGGCTGCCACCTGGAGAGTTGCAGCGTGGTGTTGGCGACGACGACGGCGTCGCGAAGTACTTCGGGACGGCTCGGTCTTGAGGTACGGCAACGGGGCGCGATGGCGAATGAAGAAGCGGTCCGCGGCGAAGCAGGAGGAGGCCGTGGCGCGGGAATCGGATCCCGTCCCCGAGCGCGCCGATTCAGTAGGTCGGCGGCCGGCGGCTAGCATCCTGAGGCATACCCGAACTCTCGGGAGCCGGCGACGGGTGGTTGAAGAAATCGGGCGGTGACTATCATCACACGAGCGCTTCCCCTACCTGGCGCGCCAACTGTCGTGGTCGGATATCACGGGGTATGCCACGCATACCAGATAAAATCGGTCGAATGGCTCGTGTGGGGCTCCGATGGCCTAGCTCAAGGGACACAAGACGCGAGATTTATACCGGTTCGGCAAAATCGGTGCCCTAGTCCAGCCTCCGCCTGAGTCACTATGTGGCCGAGCTCAAATGCTCGTATCGGGAGAATACAAGCCGCCGAGAGGGGGAGGCCGGCTCCCAAGTCTCTGTGGAGTGGTGGTGTGTGCGTACGATTGTCGAAGAGTTTCGTATGCGAGGGGTGAAGGTGAGAACTTGCCCTCTCCCCATGGCCAAAGCCCCCTTTTATAGCCGCAAGGGGAGACACATGTGATGCCACATGGAGAGGGACTAAAGAGGAGAAGAACACAAAATAGAAGGGGTAAAGTGCTAAATGACGAGGGACCCATAGGTCGTACGTTTCTCAGTGGTCGTCGTGGGCTTGTTCGCGCGTGTCCCGTTGCGCTCGGTCATCGTCGTACGCGGGATTCCGGGGGATGGGCGAAGTCCCGCCCCCATGCCCCATCGTAATCGTGTAGTAGGAATGCGTCTCGCCGGGATGGCCCGTGGATGTCTTTTGTCGCGTAGCGGTTGGCGGTATGCGTGGGCGGATGCGGTTCCCGGAGGCTTGGGCTCGTGGCTCCACGCTGTTCCGAGCCCGAGGTCGCGCGGCGGGCGAGAAGAACTCGTTGTCAGGAGAGCTCGTACGAGGCGGAGTGGGCTCAACTGATGACCTCGTGCTCGCCCAGACGAGAAGAGATCGTACGGAAGAGCTCGTACGAGGTGGAAAGGGGGCTTGCAGCCGCGGTCGCCCGGAAGAGCTCGCGCGGAGACGGAAGAGGTCGAGCGAACCCGAGGGTCGTATTGCCGCGACCGCGTGCCGCGGAGTCCGGAGGTATGCCGCGCGATCTTCACGGTTGCGAGATTGTACGCTCCGGAGGTCGTACGAGTCGGAGTTTGACGGAGGTTGTCTTGACGGAATCACGAGTTGCCGAGCTCGGAGCTCGGAACTCGTAGGTCGCGCGTTCCGTGGAACCGCGGGTCGGGGTCCGCAGGACTGTAAGCTCGGGTAAGTCGTACGTGACGTGTTGGCGAGATCTTGGGTTACCGATTCCGTAGTCTCCTGGTTTCTCCGAGCTCGGAGCTCGGGGATCGCGAACTCGTTCGAGACGGAGTTTGGGTGTACGGTCGGGCTCGTGCGGCGCGGAGCTCGGTCTCCGGCCTGTGAGCTTGTGAGAGGAGGAGCTCGTGCTCGCGAGGCGGAAGTACCGCTTGGGCTTTTGCCGCGATTAGCCGTATGTTTTAGGGTACCCCTAATATAGGTATCCCACACGCCCGATAGGAGATGGGGCTCATCTCCTAGCTAGGAAGCACAAGAATGCATGCTACTTGGCTCCTGCTTTCCGTCTTCCAGAGGTCCGTGTAACAATGGCGTTGAACGAGCATCACACCCAGCTTCTGTAAGAAACGTTGTAGCTTAATCTTCAATTCAAAAACATCCTTCTAGTACCTATTGTATACACTATCTACCCATAATAAAAAAATTATATGGAGGGCTTTCTCCCAAATAGGGGCCATATATGTGGATAGAAAAATGGGAAAATAACAAAAGAGATCAGTCAGCGCACGATTCGCCATACATGACTTTCTGTGCGGGGTTGTTTTTATAGGCGGTGGTAGGTGGATTGAGTGGCCACCGTGGCGGTGGTAGGTGGCAACAATGTCTTATCACCGTGAGCGGTGGTAGGTAGCAGCAGTGTCATATCACCATGAGCGGTGGTAGGTGGCAACAGTGTCTGATCACTGTCGTGTCAGCCGACGTTTAGACCCGGCAGTGAACCTTTAATATAATACCGCCGATGCTAATGTGCAACCAGCAGTGATTAACTATATATATGGGCGCGCGAGGTGAAAATTTCACAAGTCATTTGAACCCCGCGCCATTCGTTCCAGGCTTGACGATATATATTGGCTGGCGCAGTGTGTTGAAATTTTCCCAGGTCATTTCAACCCTGCGCCATTTGTTCCCCCCAGCGTCGCCCGACGGAGCACCACCACCACACCGGCTCTGATCGTCCATAAGCCCCCTCCGCACCCCTGCCATTCACTTCTTCTCCGATGTCCCCAACACCGCGCCGACACGTCCTGCGCCCTTCCATGGTGAGAACTAATTACCATTTAGTTCTTCGAGATTTTAATGAGAATGAGACCTAATTCGCCGTTGTTCTTGCCTCGCCTTGCCCGCTTGTTCTTCCTCCACGTCGACGGGGCACCGCCGCTACACCGCACCGCCGTCTACAGCCTCACGTCATCCCTGTCTTGGCCCGACGCCGTACCTACTACGTCGAACTCCTCGATTCCACCGGAGCAACGCCCTGTCCGCGCCCTCTGCTTCCTTCTAGGATGCCTGCTTCTTGCACCACGAGACAAGACAGAGCACCTGCGAGGATGCTTTCGGTGAGTGCGTCGGTGACTGCCTTTTGAGTTGTTCATTGAAATGCCCGTGTTGATAACTTCGAACCTGTTATTTCCCTTTTCTATTTAGATTTTGCTTTCAAACAATTCGGGATCCTTATATAGTAGCAAATGGTTTTGGTCTACGGTGAACAAATTAGATTTAAACATTATGGTCATTTACAAGATGATTGAAGACATACTAATGCTCAAAGTGTGATTGAAATGAGATAGATGTTGAAATTCATGAGTTTGTGGTGTTCAAAATCTTCTTGTACAACATTTACGAATGACATAGCATTAACATCCTATTTTGGTTGCATGCATAGGCAAAACCATGGCGTGATATGTAGTGCATGTTGGTCACATGCCGGGGATCTATCGAAACTATAGTAAGATTTCTCTGCTCAAGTCTTTGGCTACCCCGGTAATTGTTACAAAAATACAAGACGGAAGCTGAAGCTTTCGGGGCCTACTATGGTGAAAACTTTGACTATCAACCGCCCCTGGAGATTGATAAGAAGCCTCTCTCCATAGATATGAAGATTAGGAGAATTGCGACTTGGCCTATGAAAGATGTCTTGATTTTCAAAATGGGCGTGGTCAACCTTAGGTTGAACCGCCCCGAACCATCGATCCATTTGCTAGCTTTTGGAGCACCGGGTGATCCATTTAGTTAAGTTGACAGACATGCAGTTCACCAATGGATATCAAGGTTCGAACCTACGTGACCTACCCGCCGGAGAGTCTACATGACTTGCCTGCCTGCCGGAGCTAACATGTACATTTAAATTACATGTACGTGTACGTACAGTGCCACCCACTACTGCATAAATATAACAAGCCAAGATGGTGAAAAAAAAAAATTCAATGCAAGATCACAACTGCATTGGACTTGAACTGTAACTAGTTCAATAAATAAAAAAAAAAAGTTTCTATGATTTTGGATTGGACCGCAGTGGAAAGATAAACTCCTCTAAACCTGGAGTTCACAACTTCAAAAAGCAGATCAGTCAAGTGTTGCGCACTACTGCAGCCACCCACTGCTGAGTTCCACTGAACCTGAGTTCACATACCTGAGTTCTGAACAAGAAGTCAAAAGAAGAAAAGAAAAACTACAGTGCCACCCACTACTGCAGCCTTGTAACTTGACATGGTTTAATTTACAACTTCTCAAAGCCTTGATATGGGCATGTGTGTCCCTTTGCACTCCTGGTGCTAACCTGCAAATGCACTACAAACAATTTAGAGACAAGAGACTGCAGCTGAACAAGCTGTTCCATTGAATTGCAATTCTCATAAGTGTCATGGCAATTCTCATAAGTATTAATATTATATCCCAAACAAAAGGTTCAGTTTGTGCAAACTATCTGACCATATCCATTGGGTATCTGTACTAGACATTCAGTCAAGAGAATAACAATCTAGACCTGACCATATCTTTTTATTAAGTACATTCAGTCAAGTGCTTAGAAGGTTTTGATAAGTAAGATTCTAGCTTAGAAGGTACCTCATTGGTAGGTTGGGTATTGAGATTGACATGGTTATCCCAATCAGCATATCTCCCACTTGACACTTCCGTGATGTAGAGCCCTGAACATACTTGACACTTTCTCTTATCTTGTGCACAATTGGATTGATTATTTCTAGTCCTGCTTGCAAATCAGATTAATCACATGTCCTCCACAACGCTGGTGAACCAACTTTCCTTTTCCCAACAACATTTTTTTTCTCCATCAAATTGGCCTTCAATAGCTTCGTCATAGCATTGTTATTACTTGCGTTGTCTAAAGTGACTGCAAATAGCTTGTCCTCAATGCTCCACTCTTGAAGAAACCTCAAAACAGCGTTGAACATGACAAAACCGGTGAGAATTTTAAAATCCGCTTGTGCATCTTCCAGTCATCATCTGTGAAATGACATGTGATGCACATATAGCCCAATGTCTGGTTAGAGGTCCACATGTCCATTGTTAGTGAAATTCTGCTCTTGACATTCTTCAAAAACATCTAGCAGAACTTGTTTTTCCTCTCTCACCTACTCATATACAAACATAGATGAATAAAAACAGCAACACATGTAATTTCTACACTACATGACCTAATTAAACAAACACTGCATGAGGCAGGCATCTGTAGAACTAGAGTCAATCTGTATTATGCTTGAACTGCATGAAGCAGAAAAAGCTGAACTGAAACTAGTTCAGTTTTTGGTCTTTTTAAATTAGTTCAGAAAAAACTAATTTACTCTTAAGTAAACCTGAAAAGGATCTTGGAAAAGTACCTAACAGCAAGAAGAATTAATCATCACATACTGCATCCTATGCTACTATAGAAAGTACAGAGAAGCTTTGAACCTTACTTTTTAAAGCATCAGGATTCAGACAAAAACTGAACTGCTACCCTGCAATACTAGTTGCATGTCTCTTTCATTAGTTGGACCAAACTGAACCTTACTTTTTTACTTGACTGCAGGGGATCTACATTCACAGTTGCAGACAACTAATGAGGATGCAAGCAAAAAGTAGGTCAGTTTGTTTCCCCACAATTCATCCTGTTAATCAGCATATCCAAAAGGGATGCACAGTTTGGTCCAACTAATGAGGATGCACACAATCATTCTTTTCTCCCCTAATCAGCATAGCCAAAAGGGACCACACCTCGATTATAAGAGCAAGTAGAAAACAAATCACCAAATCCAAAAGAGATCCTATACTCTATTACATTATTTCCACAAGGCTAGCAGTTAATCTAACTGAATACTTCAGGCTCAACTGGACTGAACTGAATGAATCAATTAACTGAAAGAACAAGTGCAGAGTTCTTTGCCACTACACACACAGAACGTGAGGAAGGAAGGACGGAGGACGACGTACCTCCATCTCCTCGTCGAGGGCAGCAGCAGGATGTCACGGGCGGTGGTCAGAGGAAGTAGCGGGCGGAAAAGGGACGTCACCGGCAGACTGGAGCTGAGGATGTCGTTGATGCCCAGCAGCGTCCCCAGCGAGAGCGCGGTGACCTCGGCCGTAGCCGGCGCCGCAGCCAGCAACGGTACCGCCTCCGACGGCGCCTCCTTCCGGCATCAGCTGGGCCCTGGCCTCGACGTGGGTGCCCCTTGCGCCGGTGAGTGGGAGGCGCGGATGGTGCAAGCGAGTGGTCCGGCGAGTTGTCCATGGCGGGATCTTTTCGTTCGCTGGCTTGGTGGGGCAGGATAGAGGAAGGACAGACAGACGGTGGCTCAGATGGCGGCGGCGCCGCCGCCGTCCTCTCTGGGTGTGGATCGAACCACTCGATCCAAAGGGTCGAGCGAGTCCGAACCGCTGAACCTAGCTGCCGTAATGGGTCAGTTTTGGAGCCCATTTGGATCGTTTTTGTGGGCTGGTTCGAAGAACCTTTGGGCCGAACCGATCCACGCCCATTTTGACTTGATTTCAGTTATGGCTATTGTCATTGTTTTTCTTATTTGGAAGTTGATGTCCTAGGCTCAGTTTCGTAGAACACTAGGCGGAGTTATTTGTATGTAACCGTTGAACCATGTAATGTTTTTTGTCGACTTTAATGTATATATGATGCATTTACGGATTTAAAAAGAGCTGAATTCCACGAATAAATTCAAAAATTTTAAAAAAATATAACAAAAACGTTGGTTGGCATAGGCCCGATAGTGAATGACAAACAAACCGGTAGTGTAACTACACCAAACACTATGGGATTGAATTACAAACCGTCATCGATGACGAAAATGCGACACTATCGGGCATTAACCAACCGATGGTGTCCACTCAAATAACGCCGTCGGGTTGAAATAAACCGACTTGTTCACGTAAAGTTCACTGAGAGGTCCAAAGTAAACCGACATTGTTAGCTCTTCGATACACTGTCGGCACAATCTAACCCGATAGTGTTATTCTCTTAGTTAAATACGTTCGTCGGTGCTCTCAATATCAACTCTGCCGGGCCGACTTCCACACCGGCATTGCTTTGATAAAAATGTTGTCGGGTCCATGGATCACCCGACAATTTTCAAAGTGACAGTGCGCGACGGTTTGATATCAAACCGGATCGCTCTCTCCTGAAAATCACCACCGGTGTTTTGACCCTATAGTGTTTCGAGCCTCACATCACTACCGCTTTGGTTCTGCCGGTTTAATTTTTCGACAATGAAGGGGGTTTGAGCCCGGCAATGTACAATTCTATAGTAGTGACTTTTACTTAAGGCTATTTCTAGAATACTGCCTCGTCCCCTTATTGTTTGTCGCCGTTGGTTTTTCGTGCCACAAGTTTGACTCGATTTATACAAAATACGTGCAACATTTATATTTCCAAATAAATTTATTAAAAAACTAGACATAAAATCTTTCCGATGATACTAATTACTTAGCATAAATATTTATATATTTTAATATATAATTGCCGGGAGTTGTTTCTCGGGACGAGGGAGTAAACCTATAGGGACAGAGGGAATAAACCTTTATGGAAAGGTAAATCGTCTTCGAATCGAGATTGGATGATGGGGAAGAAGTGATTGAAGCATCTCCTCACCGCCCAGGCGCAGCAGCACGGTGAATGGGTGGTATCTTGCTTTCACTCTATTCATGTTCGCCGTCTTTGTGGAGGTGACTTTGTGGCTTGTTTTCCGTGAGCAATTGATCACCTGATGGTTTGGTTCCTCATTCTCTTAGCAATCCAAACCAATTTTCCTCCACCAGCATCCTCCACTCTACATTGATGGAGGTGACGTTGTGGCCTGTTCTTCGAAGTCAAGCGTGTAGGCATGAACTTGTTTGTCTCGTTGGTCTCATGGGAGATTTGGAAGGAGCAGAATGCTCGATATTTCAGACGGGCTGCGGCAACAACATCTGAACTCCCATGAGTCATCGTGCAGAGGCCGAGTAGTGGATTCTAGCGGGAGCAAGTAGGCTTCGAAAGTACTTGCTCAACCAAAGCTTTCTCTCTAAACGTTGTTCTCGTTGTTTTTTTTTTTTATCATGTAATCATTCTTTGTTGCTTGGTCAAGTGCCGTTTTCTTGTACATAACATTTCTCCTTCATATAATACAACGATACGCTAACCCGTGCATATTCCGAGAAAAGAAATCAAAAAATTACAAAACAACTCTTAAAAAAAAAGCAAGAATTAAGTCTAGAGAAACACACTATGTAAGTACATCGGCGACATGTTGTGAGTTAGTTCACATGATTATTATGCAATGTTGTACTTATATATTTTTTTGACATCAATGTTGTACTTATATGAACTCTTACAAATCTTGGTGTGGCGATTTTTTTTCTCAAATGAAAAAAAATAATAAAAATTTATATCTCACATAAGCACGGGATGATTGGTGTGGCGAAAATTTGAGGGCCTTTATAAAGTATAGATATAAAGTATAGATACTCGTGTTAGGGTCTTATCTTTTATTACTCCAACGCAAAATCATAAATGAGGGGCTTTAGGTTTTTTTTTTTTGTTTAGAGCTGCTCTTTATCGTCTTAAATACAAATTCGTCTTGTAAGTCGGGCACTGATTGCTGGGCCCACGCTTGCAATTTCCAAGACCTAAGAGTTCCCCATTCCTAGTTCCCACCCCCAGAATTCGCAACGACTGATTTCGTCTATCTTCCTCTCTGCCTTCCAAAAGTTTCTGTACCTAAGGAATAGACCAATGTGCGTGCAAGCCATTGTTCAAACTATGCTTGCCAATTAGGAATGGCTAGAGACGGGTGGCGCGTGGCAAGTCGCCCAAGGAGGGCGACCCTATGAGTTAGCCAAGCGGCTAGCTAAACTTCTCCCCACTCTAGTCGAACCCAGCTTATTTTTCACCGATGAAAAATATGTTTCTCCACATGTTTCGTCTTGATTCTTCATTCTCGTCCACTTCTCCCTAGCTCCGATGCTCGCCACCTATTCGGCGCACTGCCGTAGAAAGACGACAATACCACCGGTGCAAGATCAAGAAGGCATGTGACGTGGGCTATGGCGGCTGCTATGAGATTGACATACTTCTGAATGAGTCTTTTTTTTACATCGGTTTTTGGGACGAAAGGAGTATTATTCTTATTCATGAAGCATAATAAGCATAATTATATATAGAGATCGAGGAATGTACATTCTTTCTTAAGTTATTTAAAATATAATATTAATACTATTTTCTATATATTATTATATTATGTTAATGCAAAAACTTAACATGTGGAGAAACATATTTTTTTATTTATTTTAGGACAAGGTAGCAGGAGCAATGATTTTGCCTTGAGCTATCTGCCCACAATGCGCAAGTTTTTTTTTTTTTTTTGGTACGTAGGGGTATTTACACAAGTACGTTTTTTTAAGGAAGCAGCAACCTGGTCCATACGCAAGGCCCAAGGCCCAGCCCGATTGACTGGCGAAGGGTAAATCGCCAAACCCTCCGGCCGGCGCCGCCGCATCCGCCGCACTCCATCTCGGAATATCCACCACCGCGCGCGCTCAATGTTGCATCCCCATTTCCCTGCGACAGCCGCGCTGTCTCTTCAAATCGAGATGGGATGATTGGGGAGAAGTGATTGAAGCATCTCCCACCGCCCAGGCGCAGCAGCAAGGTGAATTCGGGATCTTGCTTTCATTCTGTTCATTCGTGCCCGCCGTCTTTCTGCTCGTCGTTTATCCCCTCGCAGCGGATAGCGATGGCTCCTCAGACGAGACGCGGGAAGGCAGCCCCTCGCCGCGAGTTGCCGGAAGGTAGCTCTTGCCGCGAAACGCCGGAAGACAGCCCTTGCTGCGGCACCTCCAGCAGCTCCGGTGTTGGACCCCGCCGACCGCATCAGCAGGCTCCCAGAGGAGATCCAGACGCAGATCCTGTCGTTCTTGCCGGCGCAGGAGGCCGTGCGGACGTGCGTCCTGGCGCGGACTTGGCGCCACGTCTGGAGGTTCACCAGACGCCTGCTAATCACGGGCAAGTACTTGGAGGAGGTCCGGGATTCCGTGGATCGCCTGCTTCGCGTCCGCTGCGACAGGCTGAACCTCGCATCTCTTGACGCAATCGAGATCAGGTTCGATCCGTGGGAGGAGGACGAGGATTACGAGGAGACCAGGGACTTCCTCGATAGGAAGGACATGTCCGGCATCAAGAGATGGATCCTTCGGGTTCTGAAATGTCAAATCCAGACGCTTCGGGTCGACATATCTGCTCGAAGGGACTATAATGTCTACTTGGCGATGAGCACAACGCTCCTAGTCTCACGGCACTTGACCAAGTTAGAGCTCACAGGCATATTGTTCATCTGTCGTTGCCTTAACCTGGACGGCTGTCCTGCGTTGGAACATCTGGAGATTAATGAATGTAGCTTGGAAGATGTGAGGAAGATCACTTCCCCGTCACTTAAACGCCTAGTCATCACATCCTGCGAGTCCGATGAAGCTCGTAACCACATTGAGATTTGTGTTCCACATCTAGTTTCTTTGTGGCTGGATATCAGTGATGTCAGGACTCCCCTATTGGAGAGAGTGCCAGAGTTGGTGGCAGCAAAGGTCCACATTGGCTCATATATGGATCAATGCTGTTGTCGAGATCCCATGGATTGTTATCACGTAATGAGGGATGATGACACTTCTGATATTGATTCTGATAGTGGTGACCATGAAGACGGTTCAGGTGATTATGCTGGACAAAATACCACAAAGTGCGTGGTCCTTGAAGGTTTAGCACAAGCTAGAGATCTAGTGCTGATAGCTGTTGGCTTATCGCCAACGGTACAAGACACTAAAACATATATGCCTTTCATCCTTGTCAATTATTCATTGCTAAACTATATATATTTTGAATCAGAAAAGTGTCCCATCTATTTCTACGCTCATGCATTCCCATCATCTAATTTTTTTTTATTTATTTTCTTTCTTTTTCTTTTGTGCGTTATCTCCAGTATATCTTGAGAAGGGATTTGAGGTGGTGCCCCACTTTTTCCAAGTTGAAGACGCTGGTACTCATTGAGGAATACTGGCGTGGGCCTACTGATTGCAGTGTACTGGAGAGTATGCTTGAACATGCACCACTTTTAGAGAAACTCACACTTACTTTACAAAAAGGTAACATATTTCTGACTGGGGAACCATGGTTGAATTGCTGACTACGTTGTAGTGAATTATTACTGATAGAACCTGGTGGCTTTATTTCAGGTACCTAGGGAAGGCAAATTTAAAGTGCAAATTAAAGGATACCCTGATGCAAAAGTGAAATCGACCAAAATATCGCAACACCTTCAGATAGTAGAGATCAATTGTGAACATGTCAATGGGATATGCCTTAATCTCCTGAGTTTTCTGGCTACACACAACATATGTAAGATGACAATCAACTCTGCTTTTACTCTAATTTGTATGTTTTATACTTGCAATATGGTAACAACACAATACTCTGTCTTGATAAATTTTATGCGCGTGTGGCAAAACATGGTAGAATACTTTCTTTCAAAAAAAACATGGTAGAATATTTATTATATACATTAAAAAGAGTAATAAACTAATTATGTGCTTTAACACAAACATGAGCATAGAAAAACCCTTCATGTTTTACTGTTTCCTTGCATATAATCTGCAAATAATGAAATGAACAATGAGAGTCCCAATGTCATTTAGGAAATTTAGATTTATACCAACAGTTCAAGATAAATGAATGTAGCCCCTTTGTTGAATAGGTAGAGTAACCTAATTCATATTATTTCAGTTGCACCTACATAAATTAGTTGTACAGACAAAAAGTGGAGGGGACAAATAGAGAGAGGGAGGAGGGAGGGCAGGGGCTGAGAGCACGTACAGATCTGATGTACTCCTTGACGGAGACAGTGTGGAGGAGTTCGAACTCAATGATGCCGCGCTCCTGCAGCTTCTGCACCAGCTCCACCATGTTAAGTTCTGACAGTGTGACTGGCAAGTGAGCACCTGCGAATGCGGCGGCATGCGAAGGAATGGAGACGGAAGGGGATCCGGCGTCCGCCGCGTTGGAGTTCGTTTCAACCGGAGGAAGTCGGAACCGAGGGTGGCGGTTGGAGGAGGCTTGCGTGTGGCGCCGATGGCCGAGGCTGGAGGGAGGCAAGGGGATGCGGCAGCGTCGCCATGGAGGAGCAGGCAGATCTCGGACTAGCAGAGGAGAGAGTGGGAAGGAGAGATAGAGAGAGGAGTCGGCCCGAAAAGAAAAAGCAAACCCGATAACAACAACGGACCCAACAACACATCGAACCTGACAAACGGCCCTCGAGTGGCCTCCACGCGCGACGCGTGTCGTCAGAGATTGAGAGAAATCTTGCGACAGACGTATAGGAAAAGTGCTTTTTTATATAAATGTCAAATTTTAAGAATCTCTCTAATACTAAACCTGGCCAAGCTCTTGCCACTTATTGGGCCACGTCAATCGCTTTTCTCATTCGTTGGATTGGCCACACGGACAGCCCAGATCTGGCGAGGCATGAATATTTTGCAAAACAATCCTAACTTTCTAGAAAACGACCTACAGTCCAAATCCTCTTTTGAGGTTCTAGAGTTTTCCCCCAAGCTCGTGTCTACACCGCGCCTCGGGCCTCGGCCATCAGGTCACGGCACGGCCGCTCTCCTCGGAATCTTCTCCACACTTCCTCTCTCTTCTTTGCTCGATCTCTCTTTCCCACAAGATGCGGGCGAGACGATGGTGTGACGTTAGAATCTTCTTTGCTCGATCTCTCTTTCCCACCGTGCGGCACGGCAGCGGCTTGGCTGTGGCAGCCCGGCGCGGCCCTCGGCGGCGGACGCTAACAGGTGACAATGGCGGCCGGTGCGGCCCCATCCTCCTCTTCCTCCCTTGCGCCGCGGTGTTCACGGCTAGGTCGGCGCCGCTGGCTTGCTGGCGCGAGGCTGGCGGGGAGCGACGGCACCGCGTAGGCCTCGCGGTGCCCATCCCGGCCTCGGGCCGCGCGGCGTGCCTCGCTAGTCCCCTACTCGTCCTCCCCCTTCTCGTACACTCGCCACCACTTGCCGCTCTTCCCCAACTCGCAGATTCACCGCCGGGGCCGCAGTCCCTACGTCCCTCCCCTCACACCTCGTCTCTGCGCCCTCCCTCCGGGGCAACTCAACTTCGGCCACCACTCCGTCCATGACCGTGCCGCTCCTCGTCACCATGGCCTCGCCGTCGCGCCTCCCGCACTAGGGCCGCACGCAGCCGGCCCTGCCACGGGGCGCCGCAGCAGAGGGAGGATGGGAAGTCGATGAAGAGGTCATGGGAGTCGGCAAGGTGGCACCGTGACTCGTATGGGTGGTAGTCCATGCAGAGCCGGCCGCTGCGGTGCAGCGCCCGTCTACCAAGGTCCTCATGTAGCGGGAGCGGACTTCTTGTGAGAGGCCAAGCTGCCGGAGAAGTGGAGAACTACAGCTACAGCTACCTGATGCAGTTCCTGGGCGCGGGCGCGTGGCTACGTGGGCAGCAGTAGGGCTACGGCGGCGCCGCGCCGGGCATGGTCGGCCACAACCGAGCCTGATGGTGTTTCAGGAAGGCCCAAAAATCGACTGAAACAGCCCTCTTCTCCTATCTCTATCTTCCGATCCAGTGAGCAAAAATCAAAACCAGTTGTACCGTGTTGGAGAGCTACATTAGTGCTACAACATTGATGGTTTAGAGTGTAACTCAGACCAGAGTGGGAGGTAGAGACCTCGAAAGTACTGTAATTGCAAACTGAAACTGAGGTTCAGTAAAACTGACGTTAATGTTCTGTCTTACATTGCCTGTTTGGCGTGCTACTTCTTTTGATTTTATAACATATGTTGTCATTAAAGACCAAATCTTATATAGATTTTTTTTATTGCTTACTCTAGTGTTGTGGACATTCAGTTTTGCAAAAACGTGCAGAGTGCAGTTCTTACTTTCAGTTTCAGTTACCGTGACCAGCCAGGCTGCAATTCTAATGAATTGGGATAATTTCAAAAAAATGAATTCGGATATGAACTTTGTTGTTGCTGCTATTATTTGTCTCCTTTTATTCATTCTTATACCGAAAAAACTTACAAATAGAACTCATTGTGATGCGAAGAGATGACTGTATTAAAGAAGGGAATCTTACAAATTCAGAGAAGAGGTGATTGTGTCAGAACAGCTACGTAACCAAACACACCCTGAGGCTATATAGCTAGGCTAACGTAGAACAATCAATCAAACAACTAATGGTTGGCTTGCTAGGGACAGGGTTAGACTAGCTTGGCTGGCTTGCTAGGGACAGGGTTCGACTAGCTTAGCTTAGTTTCGCTAGCTAGGCTTGTCTAGAAAATGAACCAAACACACTCTATATAAGACCCGTAAACGGTGTCATGGTTATGAACTGAATTGTCTGCACTTTCTAAACTTTTGATGCCATGTAATAAGAGTTGACAATTCTGTATTTCCTCCTACAAATATTGAACAATCACATTAATATGATGTATTACCGGTACCTCATATTTTGCATCACTAAGTGAATATAAACACAGTGGCACAATGGGCTAGCCTCAAAGGCAGGCGCGCTGGCAACGCCGCACGTGGTTTTAGTGTAAACATCTAGGCAACATTTGTATTTTATTGAGACTTATATTTAGTAGTTATCTTAGGTATCAATTATACTTCATTCCAAAAAGACGTTTGAGTAATTAGCTCATTATGGTTCATTTTCAGGAAGTAAATTCTTCTGCACTGAATTCTATTCGGTCAATGCCCTCTTAACTGCTGCTCATATTTGTGCAGGTTATGAGACCAGAGTAATTACTAAATCGGTAAATATATATGCCATAAAAGCAAAGCCGTGCACCTTTGTCTTGGAAACCAGCATACTGCCAGGGATCATGTTGTTTGTCTGTTTATTCCCTCTCTAAAAAACATGCTTATTGTCAGGGGTCATGTTGTTTGTCTGCGTAGCTAATAGCCGACTCAATGTTCCTATCTATTAGAGATATTCATAGATATGTATAGCCTGCTATATATAGATATGTATAGCCTACATATTAGCTATATATATATAGACATATTAGCTATATATAGCTGACTTGTATTGTACTCAAACTCTATTTGTACTCCAAGCCATCCGGCTATATATATGAAAGACCACCCCCCGTTTAGGGTGCGCGGTGCATTGCCCCTAATTATCTCTCTACATGGTATCAAAGCAAGCACCTTGAGCCTGGCACCAACGCTTTGCTTCCTTCATTCGTACCTTGGGATTTGTCGCTGCAGTGTCTGATTCCTCTCTGTTTGTCTACAAACATGGCCCTGATGTTGCTTATTTGTTGCTATATGTTGATGACATAGTCCTGACAGCTTCATCGCCAGCTCTTCTTCGCCGTATCATGGATCGGCTGCACTCTGAGTTTGCTATGACTGATTTGGGCGATCTTCATCACTTTCTTGGGATTTCAGTGACTCGGAATGTTAGCGGCCTCTTTCTGTCGCAACGGCAAAGATGCCATCGATCTTCTGCAACGAGCTGGTATGTCAGAGTGCCATTCCACGGCCACTCCGGTTGATGCCCGCACGAAGCTCTCTGCTACTGATGGATCTCCAGTTGCTGATCCGACACATTACCGCAGTCTCGCCGGTGCTCTCCAGTACTTGACCCTGACTCGTCCCGATCTTGCTTATGCCGTTCAGCAGGTCTGTCTCTTTATGCATGATCCGCGGGAACCTCATCTCGCCTTGCTCAAACGGATTCTTCGGTATGTCAAGGGCACTTTGTCTACTGGTCTTCACCTCAGCGCCTGTTCAGTTGACAGTCTCACAGCCTACTCCGATGCCGATTGGGCTGGCTGCCCGGACTCTCGGCGCTCGACTTCGGGGTATTGTGTCTATCTCGGTGATAATCTGGTGTCCTGGTCATCAAAAAGGCAGACTACTGTCTCTCGTTCCAGCGCTGAAGCAGAGTACCGGGCTGTAGCTCACGCTGTTGCAGAGACTTGCTGGCTTCGCCAGTTACTTCAGGAGCTTCATACTCCACTTTCTTCGGCGACGATTGTTTACTGTGATAATGTCAGCGCAGTTTACATGACCGGGAATCCTGTTCAACATCGCCGCACGAAGCATATTGAGATTGACATTCACTTCGTCCGCGACAAGGTTGCTCTGGGTCAGGTCCGCGTACTCCATGTCCCGTCGTCACACCAGTTTGCGGACATCATGACCAAAGGCTTGCCTGTACAGCTCTTCACTGACTTCCGGTCCAGTCTTTGCGTCCGAGACTCTCCCGCTTAGACTGAGGGCGGGTATTAGAGATATTCATAGATATGTATAGCCTACTATATATAGATATATATAGCCTAATATATATAGACATATTAGCTATATATAGCTGACTTGTATTGTACTCAAACTCTATTTGTACTCCAAGCCATCCGGCTATATATATGAAAGGCCACCCCCCCGTTTAGGGTGCGCGGTGCATTGCCCCTAATTATCTCTCTACACTATCTTATTGTGTTATAGAACCTAATAGAGCGTAGTATTTGATTTACTAACTATCTGTTATATTGGATACTTTATTTCTTCTTGAAGTGAATCATGATATCTTGATTGCTCTTGTATTTGTCACGCCCCACTTTTAATGGGTCGTTAATCACACGTGTTTGCGCCAGGATCACGCCACAAACACGTCCATTAGTAACAGATAATGGTAAACAGAAATAATAGTAAACCGAGCTGTTAAAATATAGGATAGAAGGGGCTTACAGTGGCGACGAAGGGTCACCAAGTCGGGTTACAATATCAGAGCTGGCCAACCGAGAAGCGGTGGATTAACTATGACACTGCCCCGTACTCCACAGGCAGACTTGTGCACGGATGAAATCTGGGCTTCAACGTCCTTCTCCTAAGCAACCATCTTGCGACTCCTACGATACGCTGGTCCTCTACTTCGTCGTCGATCTTACCTTCACATGTGCCGATGTCTGTAAAAATAGAGGGGTGAGTACAAACGTACTCAGCAAGTCCCAACCAGGGGGTTGTAATTATTAAGGGTTTGGGCCCTAGCAGAGTCTCTAAAACTGCTCTTGCTAGTTTCCGGATTATCTCATGTCATCACTGCTGTCATGACACCACAGGTTAGTCATCATCAAGGTTTATCTAATCATAGATGTTCATGCCTAGCATTCGCCTATTCCAAGGACGTGGCTATTCGAATAGATTTAAATAACTCTGCAGAGGTTGTACACTTTCCCCACACGATAGGCGTAGTCTCTACCACCGTCATGGCTTCGACAAGCCTAACGAGATCCCGTACCCGCTCGGATGCCTCCTAGGTTTCGGTATATCTTCTACCAAAGGTTTCTCGGGGGTTGGAGAATGGGAAGGTCACCCAGCATCCCATTAGCACTCAAAGATTTCGGATGATCACTCAAAGACCCATCAACTTAATAATTCGTATACGATAACATTGCGCCAAAAGTTTTTCGTGGAGGATCACAAAGCAACCACGCCAAACCGGACCATGGGGCCACTCTCCCCATGTCTGCTCCCGATAGCCCTTTTGCCTACCACCGGCCACCTAGGCATACAATATATCTCGACCTAACGGGGTGTGAGATCAAGCCGCCCCATTCCAGCGTGTGGCTGTACGTAATATCACACTAGGTAGAAGGTCTATGAACCGGTCCTTAGGGAGGCGAGTATCTCCCCGCAGGAATCCCACACAGCGATTCCCGTAGTAACCCATCTCACAATGAATTACTATCACCCACCTCTTTTGTTGGTTAGGGTTCATTAGGCGATCTTAGGTTATGCTTGATTACAACGTATGAGCGTAGATAACGTGGATGATTACGTCATCCGGCTTAGCTCCCTAGCTACGTTATCAGGCTCATACCACTATTTACTAATCCGATTATCATATCATCATTATATCACCATATTAATTAAGGTCATGATTAGGGGGTAAGGACTTGCCTGGGAGGTTCTTACAAATCGGCACGGCGTCGAACGTCTCTAGTGTTCCTCGGACGGAAACTCCTAATCGGGTCGATGTAGAACCACGGCGTATATGTTGATAACCTAGCTTGAACTAGAGCAACCAAAACAAGCATAGAACATTATGGTGGCAATGGGTTAGATGCATAGAGCTAGATTTTAGATGAATTATGGAAGTCGTTTCACGCGAAACGGAGTTAGTATGCATGAGATATGGAATTTATAATATTAATCCCTAATTAAATCATTAGGGTAATATTATAATATAATTTTATCATGTAATAAAATTGGAACTAATTACATGATAAAATTCTATAATTCAAATGATGAATTTACAAATTTTCTGGGAATTTTTCTGACACGGGAATGTACACTTATAACATGCTTTGTGTACACTAACCGGGTGTGCCCGGCGATTCTTGTTGTGTACACAGGAATGTCTCCTCATGCGTGTGGGTGCCACGTGGGTCCGGTGGACGCCCGCGGTGGCTGCCACGTAGGCGCCATGTGTGTACAACGGTGTTGCCCTCACTGTGGGTAACGGAGGGGACGGCGGGCGATGTGGCGGCGTTTGTTTGGGCCACGTCTTGGCGCCATCACGGCGGAAACTACGGCGCCGGACTGTGCCCGTCCGTCGTATCTCCACGGCGCGCGCTCCGCCGGAGGTTCGCGGGGACTGGCCTTCCTTTGGCTTTAGCTCGCCGCGTGGAGCTCATTCGGCTTCCCACGCCGCCCCTGTCGTGATGAAGTCGGTGAGGACGGCGGGGGGCTCGCCTTCCACGGCGGCATGACCGGGCGGGTCCTTGGCGATGGCGGCTCGGACACCGGACTGCACGGTGCAATAGAGCAAAATGTGTAAGGCGAGTGGAAGAGGAAGGAGAGGGAAGGCGTACCACGCTATCAGTTTGGCCAAACGACTCGGTAGCCGGCGACGCTCGAATTTCTTCTCGGCGGCGGACACCATATTTGGGGAAACCCGGACGACGGGGAGGAGGAGGGGGGAAGAGGGACCCGAGGGGGAGCAGCGTGTGTTCTGGATCCCAGCGGGCTCGGGAGTGGAGGTGTGAGCTCGATTGAGCACCGGTCGAGCCCTATTTATAGGCTCGCCGCGGAAGCTCAGCCCGGCGATATCTTTTTTCGCGACTTCGGATATTTTCCGACCCTTTGTGTATATGGACTCCCAAATGGCTTCCTGGTCCCGTCTCGTCGTCTTTATCGCCCGGCGGTGCGCTGGCTGGCGAGCTGGCGTGTGGTCACATCCGGCGGCCGGCGGACAGGCGGACACGGTGGGCGTCCCTTCTGTTGTCGTGGATGATCGCGGCACGGTGCCCTGCCTCTGCCGGTACGGCGGCTCTCAGCTTGTCAGCGCGTCCGCTCATTCACGGTCCTCGTCAACAACGCCGGCGTGGACGGTTTGCCGTCTTGTCCCATCCCCGGCTCTGGCGAGGTCAGCAGCGGCGCTGTGCTCCTCCAGTCACGAGGAAGGAGCCAGGCTATCGGCTGATGTGACCACTCACCGGGTTCCCGCCTTCAGCGTGTTCCCGTCAACTCAACGGCGGTTGGGTGCGGCGGGGGCTGTGTGCCGTCGCTGTCTCCTCGACACAGTGGAACGCGTGCGTCGTCACGTGGACGGAGGAAGAAGACGAGCGTGGAGGGGGAAAGGCGGTGGGTCCCGGCTGTCGGTGGAAGGGAGGTGGGGTGCGGTCTTTGGGTTTGGCCTTTGGCGCGTTGGGCCTGTTGGGAATATGCCCTAGAGATAATCATAGAGATGATTGTATCGCCTTGTATCCATGATATATTATGTGTTCGTGAATATCCATTAAAGACAACTTGTATCGATTGACAATTATGTGAATTGTTTGTGAGACTCTTTACTTGTATGGTTATTCTGTAATTGTCCCTGGTCGGAGTTCATGTAAGGACACACATGAATATTAGATCAGCACACATATTAGTTGATGACTATGCTTCACAAGTCATAGACATGGAGATGTTAAACTAATAGTGTGGGCACATGTATGACATGGGGCTGGATAGACCCAACATGAGATGTTATTATTGTCTCTTTACACATCATATACGTTATGTCCTTAGACCTGAGATTGTCGTATGTACTCAAGATGTGAAACGACCTACTTAGGGACTATCAAACGTTACTCCGTAATTGGGTAGCTATAAAGGTGGTCTTCGGGTTTGTCAGGAAGCATGCTGTGAGGCATAGTCAATCAAGATGGAATTGCCCCTCTCCATGAGAGAGAGATATCACTGGACCACTCGATTGATTGGATCAAGAAATGCATGGCCGTGCTTGGGTTAAGTGTTAACTCACGAGGTGGACCAAATATCGTGTGGCAAGGGAATAACATGTATGTGAGTTTGTGGTGGTTCGTCTGATATGATCATTGCGTACACATGGGAGTTGACACGTCTTGCTAGAGGCCGCTATCAGCTATTGGGCGAGTAGGAGTACTCGGACCATGTCCATGTGTGCGTGAGCCCATAGGGTCGCACGCTTAAGGGGAAGAAGGCCTAATTCGGATTTGATCCAATTAGACGAGGCTTAGGGTTACTAACGGGCCTCCAGGTCGGGAGCCTGTTAGGGACGCCTATATATACGAGAGGTGGGCGCGGGGCTAGGGAAGCAAATCCACGCCACTTTGGCAGCCGCCGCCGCCCACGCCCTCGCCTCTTGCTCCTCGCGGACCTAGCAGTCCGGAGGCGCATCGCTTCCTCCCTGTACGTGTGGGATACCTCGGAGGTGCTGCATCTGGAGCACAAGGACGATCCGCACGTGGAGGACGGACGTGAGCAACTGCACGGCACTGCTGCTACGCGCACATCTTCGTCGAGGGTCGACACTTCCGCTGCACCTGCGCGTCTAGTGGTAATCCCGTGATCTATAACTAGCAGTAGATCCTTGGTTTATGGGTAGAAAAATTTTGTTTTCTGGCTAGCGTAGCGATCCCATATTCCTTCAGTGGTATCAAAGCCGTAGCTGTGTTGTTATAGATTCGGATGTTTGCATATGGTGATATGCGCGGTTGTAGATGAGTCTCTGATCTCGGTTCGTGATCTTGCCGCATTGGTCTTGTTCGATCTACTCCTACCGGTCGGAATTCCGCCATCGGAGTTAAGAGATACATGTAAACCCAGTCAAGGCGAGTTTGAGATCAATAAGATTGATCGAATCGAACCTAGGTCATGGCCTGGTCGGGCGCATGTGATGCGAGTTGTGGTGGTGGTAGATTTGATCTTACACCGAACGTCGGCCCGAGTTTGACCAGCCATAACTTTTGATCCGTAACTCGGATTGAGACGAACTCTAAACGAAAATCGTTGAGAACGAAAAGTTACATCCCCTGGACACACACTTCGTCTGTTTCGACGAAATTAGAATTGCGAAAATCAGCTTATAAAATGATGTTTTCGGCCCGTCAAATTTTAGACGTCGGAATCGGTTAATGCTGTTTTTGCAGGATTATGTGACTGGTATGGCCTATATATGTATGAGATGCATGTATGTATGTAATTATTTCATGACTTGCATGTCGTGAGGATGACAATATGGCTGGAGCCACTCATATATTGTCTCATTAATGTAATGGCCTGCGTGCCAACTTGTGATGAACGTGATAATGTAATTATTATTTTTCTGCGCTAGTATAGACTAGTCTTGGCAGATTCATCACTGGAGGATGGCATACATGGATCATGGAGATGGAGATCATCATGATGAATAGTTTATTGGAGATGGAGATCCCCAAAGTGATATAAGGCCATACCAAGTCACAACTGTTTAATGCTGTTCTTATCGTGTTCTACTTTCACGCGCGCGACTATGTTTTTGTCTACATACGATAGTGAAGTAGAACGATCCCTCGGCAATGTTTAAGTTTCGATGCTCCCCCAAACCTTGCACTGTCACAAGCCTTGTACAATTGGTGGTGGGTCTATGAAATTAGGGTGCCACCGGTTTTACTTGACTAGACAGGTTCGTATCGGATACTTACTGCGGAAGGTTTGGTTACTTGAACAAGATCATCCTAACGGTTAGGGATCTTGGAGCATGGCAAGTTGGCGTTTGCATAGAGATGCTACCCAACAACAAGAGTCATATGTGATATGATTAGCAAAGAGTTGCTTACCGATCTACCATGTCAGCGGTGATGCTAAAGCTCACTAGTTGACTTGTTAGTTGTGGGTCTTGAATCACTAAATTTCAATTGAGGGATATTGATTTTAGTGGGAGTACATTCAATTAAATGTTAATATGTTTTTACTCTATCTTGGATACATTGTCATAGTATTTTGCATTATTTCTGTTGTAGATAAATGGCGCCTAGCAATCCACCATTTACTTTGCGTTCAGTTCTTGAGAAAGATAAATTGAATGGAACAAATTATGCGGATTGGATCCGCAACATGAGAATTGTTCTCGGGGGTGAAAAAAGGAAGATGTTCTAGACAACCCCTTACCGAAAGAGCCTGCTGATAATGCACCTACTGGCGAAAAAAACGCTACAAGAAAGCATGTGATGCTGATCTTGAAGTGAGTTGCCTTATGCTTGCTAGTATGGAACCCGATCTGCGCGGATGCAGTTCGATAACAATCATGCGTGCGATATGATCGTGGCGCTTGAGGATATGTTCCAAACTCAAGCTAGAACCGAAAGGTTCAATGTCTCAAAGGCTCTTGTTGAGAGCAAGCTAGCAGAAGGCGCAGCAGTTGGACCACACGTAATCAAGATGGTTGGTTACACTCAGAGATTGGAGAAGCTAGGCTTCCCAATTGGCCCAGAGTTGGCTACTGATTTCATTCTTGCATCTCTGCCGCCTAGCTATGGGAACTTCATCTCGAACTACCACATGCATGGGGCGGAGAAAGGCTTGACTGAACTGTGTGGTATGCTTAAGACAGCAGAGGCTGACATCAAGAAAGGTGCTGGCAGTAGCCATGTGATGGCGGTCCAAAACAAGCCTAATTTTAAGAAAAGGGGCAATCCTTATTGGAAGAAAAAGAAGGAAAAGGCTAAAGGTGAGACCTCTAAGCCAAAGCCATCTGAGCCCCAGGCTGGACCAACTGCTGATACTGAGTGCTTTCATTGTCATAAGAAGGGTCACTGGAAAAGAAACTGCAAGGAGTACTTAGCATCCAAGAAGGATAGCGGTGGTAAAGGTACTCCCGCTGCTTGTACACTTGTTGTTTATGTTACAGACATATTCCTCGCTGATTCTTATATTAATTCTTGGGTATTTGATACCGGATCGGTTGCTCATATTTGCAATACGATGCAGGGAATGATAAGAAGTAGAAGCGTTGGAAAGGGTGAGGTTGATTTCCGCGTGGGCAATAATGCAAGAGTTCTGCTCTGAGCGTCGGGACGATGCAACTCCACCTCCCATCAGGATTTATTTTGGAATTGAATAATTGTTATTTTGTTCCTAGTTTAAGTCGAAACATTGTGTCACCTTCATGTTTGATGAAGGATGGTTATTCTTTTAAGAGTGAAAACAATGGTTGTGTGATCTCTAAAGATAGCATGTTTGTGGCTTTTGCATCCATTGTGAATGGGTTATTTATTTTAAATCTTGATGATGCACCTGTTTGTAATATAAATGCTAAAAGGTCTCGACTTAATGAGTTAAGTCCTACCTACATGTGGCATTGTCGTTTAGGTCATATAAGTGAGAATCGCATGAAGAGGCTTCATACGATGGGCTTCTAACCGTTTGATTTTGAATCATACGAGACATGTGAGGCTTGCCTTCTAGGCAAAATGACCAAGGCGCCTTTCACGGGGTTTTCCCCGAGAGGGCGGCAGACTTGTTGGAACTTGTACATACTGATGTATGCGGACCAATGAGTACGACAGCTAGAGGCGGATTCCAATACTTCATTACTTTCACTGATGATTTTAGTAGATATGGCTATGTCTACTTAATGAAGCATAAGTCTGAGACTTTTGAAAAGTTCAAAGAGTTTCAGAATGAAGTAGAGAATCAACGTGGCAAGAAAATCAAGGCCTTGCGATCTGATCGTGGAGGCGAATATTTGAGTCACGAATTTAGCAATCATCTAAAGAGTTGCGGAATTGTTCCACAGCTTACGCCGCCTGGAACACCTCAGAGAAACGGTGTGTCTGAGCAACGTAATCGGACTTTGTTGGACATGGTTCGGTCTATGATGAGCCAATCGGACCTACCTTTATCGTTTTGGGGATACGCTCTAGAAACAAATAACTTTCACATTAAATAGAGTGCCATCTAAGTCCGTAGTTAAGACACCATATGAGATGTGGACTGGTAAGAGTCCCAGTTTGTCTTTTCTAAAGATTTGGGGTTGTGAAGTTTATGTCAAACGACTTCAATTAGATAAACTAACACCCAAGTCGGACAAGTGCTTTTTCATGGGATACCCAAAGGAAACTTTAGGGTATTACTTTTACAACCGATCAGAGGGCAAAGTGTTTGTTGCTCGAAACGGTGTTTTCTTAGAGAAAGAGTTTCTCAAAAGAGACAAGAGTGGACAAAAGGTGTATCTTGAAGAAGTTCAAGATGAGCCAATAGGTGAAAACTCTATGAGTGATGCTAATGTAGCAGAACAAGTTGAGATACCTGTGGCAAAGGTAACACCACCACTACCACGAAGATCAGCTAGACTCCGTGAGTTGCATGGGGATGTGTTATTGTTAGACGATGACGAACCTATGACATATGCGGAAGCAATGATGGACCCACCATTCGAGAAATGGCAAAGTGCCATGAGATCCGAGATAGATTCCATGGGAGACAATCAAGTTTGGAACTTGGTTGACCCGCCTGATGGGGTTAGGCCCATTGAGTGCAAATGGATCTATAAAAAGAAAAGGGATATGGACGGAAATGTTCACGTCTATAAAGCTCGACTTGTCGCAAAAGGGTTTTCGGCAAGTTCAAGGAGTTGACTACGACGAGACATTCTCGCCAAAAAATGGCGATGCTTAAATCTATCCGGATCATTCTAGCAATTGCTGCTCATTTCGATTATGAGATATGGCAGATGGATGTTAAAACAGCCTTTCTAAATGGAAATTTGGAAGAGGACGTGTATATGATACAGCCCGAAGGTTTTGTTGATCCTAAGAATGCTGGAAAAATATGCAAGCTTAAGAAATCCATTTATGGGTTAAAGCAAGCATCTCGGAGTTGGAACATTCGTTTTGATGAAGCTATAAAAGAGTTGGGCTTTCGTCAGAATGAAGAAGAACCTTGTGTATACAAGAAGGCAAGTGGGAGCTGTTGTTTGTATTTCTAATCTTGTATGTGGATGACATACTATTGATTGGAAATGATATTCCAATGTTGCAATCCGTGAAGACTTCACTGAATAATTTATTTTCTATGAAGGATTTGGGAGAAGCAGCATACATTTTGGGCATAAAGATCTATAGAGATAGATCGAAGAGGCTAATAGGATTAAGCCAAGATACGTACATTGACAAGGTGTTGAAACGGTTCAACATGGAAAATTCCAAGAAAGGGTTCTTGCCTATGTCACATGGTATGCGTTTTAGCAAGAAGCAGCGTCCTTCGACTGCTGATGAGCGAGAGCGCATGAGTAAGGTTCCATATGCTTCGGCAGTTGGTTCCATCATGTATGCCATGATATGTACACGCCCAGATGTCTCATATGCTCTAAGTGTTGCGAGCAGGTACCAAGCTGATCCAGGTGAGAGTCACTGGACACTTGTTAAAAACATTCTTAAGTACTTGAGAAGGACTAAAGATGTGTTCCTAGTCTATGGAGGTGAGGAGGAGCTCGTTGTAAATTGTTACACCGACGCTAGCTTCCAAACTGACACAGATGATTCACAATCTCAATCAGGATATTTGTTCACAATAAATGGTGGTGCTGTCAGTTGGAAAAGTTCCAAGCAGGAAACGGTGACCGATTCTACAGCAGAAGCCGAGTACATAGCAGCTTCTGAAGCTGCAAAGGAAGGTGTTTGGATGAGGAAGTTCCTCATTGAGCTTGGTGTGTTTCCGAATGCAAGCGGCCCATTGAACCTTCATTGTGACAATAGTGGCGCAATTGCACAGGCTAAGGAGCCGAGGGATCACCATAAGAACAAACATGTACTGCGGAAATTTCACCTCATTCGAGAGTTCATCAAACGGGGTGAGATCAAGATATGCAAGATACATACGGATTTGAATGTCGCAGATCCTTTGACGAAGGCTCTTCCACAGCCTAAGCATGAGGCGCACATGAGAGAGATGGGTATTAGATATCTTAAAGATTAACTCTAGTGCAAGTGGGAGATTGTTGGGAATATGCCCTAGAGATAATCATAGAGATGATTGTATCGCCTTGTATCCATGATATATTATGTGTTCATGAATATCCATTAAAGACAACTTGTATCGATTGACAATTATGTGAATTGTTTGTGAGACTCTTTACTTGTATGGTTATTCTGTAATTGTCCCTGGTCGGAGTTCATGTAAGGACACACATGAATATTAGATCAGCACACATATTAGTTGATGACTATGTTTCACAAGTCATAGACATGGAGATGTCAAACTAATAGTGTGGGCACATGTATGACATGGGGCTGGATAGACCCGACATGAGATGTTATTATTGTCTCTTTACATATCATGCACGTTATGTCCTTAGACCTGAGATTGTCGTATGTACTCAAGATGTGAAACGACCTACTTAGGGACTATCAAACGTTACTCCGTAATTGGGTAGCTATAAAGGTGGTCTTCGGGTTTGTCAGGAAGCATGCTGTGAGGCATAGTCAATCAAGATGGAATTGCCCCTCTCCATGAGAGAGAGATATCACTGGACCACTCGATTGATTGGATCAAGAAATGCATAGCCGTGCTTGGGTTAAGTGTTAACTCACGAGGTGGACCAAATATCGTGTGGCAAGGGAATAACATGTATGTGAGTTTGTGGTGGTTCGTCTGATATGATCATTGCGTACACATGGGAGTTGACATGTCTTGCTAGAGGCCGCTATCAGCTATTGGGCGAGTAGGAGTACTCGGCCCATGTCCATGTGTGCGTGAGCCCATAGGGTCGCACGCTTAAGGGGAAGAAGGCCTAATTCGGATTTGATCCAATTAGACGAGGCTTAGGGTTACTAACGGGCCTCCGTGTCGGGAGCCCTGTTAGGGGACGCCTATATATACGAGAGGTGGGCGCGGGGCTAGGGAAGCAAATCCACGCCACTTTGGCAGTCGCCGCCGCCCACGCCCTCGCCTCTTGCTCCTCGCGGACCTAGCAGTCCGGAGGCGCATCGCTTCCTCCCTGTACATGTGGGATACCTCGGAGGTGCTGCATCCGGAGCACAAGGACGATCCGCACGTGGAGGACGGACGTGAGCAACTGCGGGCACTGCTGCTACGCGCACATCATCGTCGAGGGTCGACACTTCCATTTTCCTGCGCGTCTAGTGGTAATCCCGTGATCTATAACTAGCAGTAGATCCTTGGTTTATGGGTAGAAAAATTTTGTTTTTCTCGGCTAGCGTAGCGATCCCATATTCCTTTAGGGCCGGCCGTTCGGGAAAATGGGGAAGAGAGGAGGAAGAGAGGGAGGTGCCGATTGGGCGAAAAAGAAGGGAAAGAGAAGAGGGAGCCGGTGGGCCAAAAAGATTGAGTCCGTGGCCCTTTCCTATTTCTTTTCCTTTTCCATTTTCTTTCTCCTCTTTTATTCTCTCCTTCCTTTATTCCTTCTCCCTATGGTTTTATGTGTGTAAACATATATTGTAAGTATTTACACAAGCACTCATGTGTATCTTCATGACTGGTATTCATGAAAATATTTATTTAATGATACTCGTATAAATATGTGTATATGTTTGTGGACACACGTATTTTCCCGACCTCTCGTTATTTCATGTGCACTAGATATTTTATAAATATTTATACAAGCACATTTGTATTCCTATGACTTTATTGTCAAGAATACTTATTCATGGTGCTCGTAAAATATTCATGTATAGATATTTTGGTACACATGCGTCGGTATTTTATTATTATTCCCAGAGAAACTTGTAATTCCTTCTCATGCAATATTTTCCATAATTCAAATCTAGGGCTTACCTTGCATCCTCGGTCACCATAAAGTTCAACAAGCAACAAGCAAGATTTCCTATTTTCTATATGATGAGAGTTTGAATGCGGGTTTTTCAAACAGGGGTTTCAGTTTGGCGGTAAATAAATCAAGTTTTAGTTGTAATTAGAAAAGTTCAAATTTTTAGTGATTTTTAAAATGATGCAAAAACACGGGTGTTACAAATCTACCCCACTTTGATGAATCTCGTCCCCGAGATTCCTAGTCTCAGAGTGACGATCCTAATTAAGGCCTAAAGGGTAGAGAAAAGATAGAGAGAGGGAAACTTTCCATTGCTTACAGTCTTTGTCTTTGTCGAACCTCTACATTATCGTGTTGTTCTATTACTAGGGCAACACGGCACTGCTGGAGGGCATGCCTTCTGCCGTTTGACAGTTACTGCTGCTTTTTGACCCCTTGTCCTTGATCTGCATCGATCTTCTTAGTCTTGGTCTTCTTCGGCTACCCCACTTAGAGGATTGATTCCTCTAGTGTCCTTGGTCTTCTGGTGTCTTCGAGGTCTTCTAGTGCCTGTCTTCTTGCTTGTTCCTTCGCGGTCTCTTGTGGTGCATCGGTCTCACTACCGGATTCTTCTAGGCAGCGATCCTCGCAACTTCGGGATTCCATTTTTTGTTTGGAACCCTAATTTTTCTGTCGCTCTTTTTTATTCCTCATCTTAGCCCATTTACGTATGCTTCTAGGTATCCGGTTGCTCTTGGGCATAAATATTTTCTTTTGTGGGCTTGATGGCTGTTTCCATTTGTGGTGGTCCTTTGTTCATCTGCTGCTTGCAATCTTGATCTTCGGGTGACAAGTACTCTTCTCTCGGCTTTGACTTGCATTACCGCAATCGGGTCGCCACTTGCATTATTGTAGGTTGTCTTGATCGGCTTCAGCGGTCGTGGTTTGGGGTCAACGTACAGCAGTGTTAGCGGCTTTCGGCATTGAGGTGACAGCATGTCGGCAATGTTGCACGGTCGTCGGCACAAGAACACCGAGGCGACGGCGGCGTGTGAGACGGCTGTAAGGGAGGAACACCGGTGTGGTTCAACGGCTACGATCGTGGAGTCCCGGTTGTCGTGTGTCTCCCCGCAGGTTAACTCCTAATCTACTGGAACTAAAATAGACCGGGAGGATAAGCACAAGGTACGATATGGATCTATCTAAGATTAGAGGGAAAGCAAGCATTTTGGGTAGGGATAGACTTTGGGGTATCCTAGTAACACGGGTGTCTAAGGACAACACAAACTTACCTGGTGTGAAACGTATGAAAATGTGTGTCACGGCGAACTAAGTTTATGTGAAACTTGTCTTATTACTTGTGACTTAAGGGGACTTTCAGTACGTTCACTGATCCTATTGGAATTTTCCTTCCATTAACCACTATGAGTAGTAAAAATGGAGAAATTTCCTTTAGGATTGAAAAGAATTAAGGTATTATACTAAACAAACAAGCGCGTCAATAATTCTCATCACAGGACAGTTACACTGATGATACATGGTCGCATCACACATAATGACTGCCATGATGGTTATTGCGCGACTTTACACCTACTAAAGGTCTTGAAGCCTAGGCATCTATGACTGCGAGCGAATGCTTAGCTACTAAGGCTAAGACATTGTTTGCTCAACAAGCTTGCACATGGATAATACTACTCAAACTTTTGGTGTTGCTTGGACTAAATGCCTTGTGGAGACTTACCCAAGGACTTGCACACCTTGTTAAGCCCATTTAGGTGTTCGGATGTTTAATGCATTCCCAGTTCGCGCAACTGTATAGCATTTGAATCCTTCCTGTTGGGGTTTTGGATTGTGTAAGCTCATTATGTACTTGAGTACTCTGCTTTTGTTAAACCCTCGATTCTCACATCGAGAAGGGACAGAGTACCCTAAGCACTTTGGGGTCTCCTAGAAGAGTTGTGGAAACTCTCTACTTGTTAGGTACGGCATATCCATAGCAACGAGTTTAAAAGTAGTCATCCTTATGTGGAGTTAAATTTTCTGTTAACCCGAATTTCATCCTATGGACAAGCTCGGCTCTGATACCACTCTGTCACGCCCCACTTTTAATGGGTCGTTAATCACACGTGTTTGCGCCAGGATCACACCACAAACACGTCCATTAGTAACGTATAATGGTAAAAATGAAAATAATAGTAAACCGAAATTGTTAAAATATAGGATAGAAGGGGCTTACGGTGGCGACGAAGGGTCACCAAGTTGGGTTACAATATCGAGTTGGCCAACCGAGAAGCGGTGGATTAACTATGACACTGCCCCGTACTCCACAGGCCAGACTTGTGCACGGATGAAATCGGGGCTTCAACGTCCTTCTCCTAAGCAACCATCTTGCGACTCCTACGATCTGCTGGTGTTGACACTTGTTATCGTATAAATTTATTAATCAAATAAACATGAGAAAGGGATATAAATCATAATAACAACCTAGAATAGGGTGTCAATAACATATTTCCACCAGTTTTTGGTAAAGTTGTGAATTGCGAGGGACTAAACGAGGAAAGCGGCAGAGATTCGCGAGCCGTGCGACTCTGTGACGTAATGCAATCCAACTCGAGAAAGACTCTAGAAGGCTCGGATTAATCCCGACGTGATCAAGACTTAACACCCAAGAAATAGGAGTCCGGAAGGTTCGAAGCCACGGCGCGCCGCGGGACCCGAGTGGGCCCCACTGCTGGGCCGACCGCCCAAATAACAGGCCGGTCCGCCTCCCCCTCCGCCACGTCGGCCCCTTCGAAAGCTTCTCAACCGCCTCTAAGACGCAATCTAATCCGCTCGTTTAATGTCGGTTTGATCCGAGGGGCGACGGTGGAGTACGAGTTGTGATCTAATCCAACACACGGCACCTCCTCCCGACTATATAAGGAGACCCCTAGACCCCCTTTCGGATCATCAAGTTCTCAAGTCATCAACAGCGCTTCAAGATTCAAGTCATCAATCCCACGCTCTAGAAACACCGCTTTAGGAAGAGTAGCAATCAAGATTAGATCTAGTAGGAAGGGAGAAATCCGCTCTCGACCGTCGGAGGCCGGCTCAAGATCGAGGCCTCGTTCTTGTAAGTTCTTCATTGTAAGTAGTCTTCAAGTTCCGCAGACACGTTCTTAATATGAATATCTTGATCATGTTTATATTCGAGATTATTTGTTCTAGTGTTTACTTTGATTACACATTTAGCATAGTTGAATCATTTGTTATGTTTATGCATGGATTCGTATAGCGCTCATCTATTAACGTTAGTGGGTGAGTGGTAGAGAGGATGTAATCATGGTGATTAGATCTTATTTGCTGCGTTTGCTCCCTATATGCCGGGTCGTGTGGTAGATCGTGGTGGTGACAAAGATCATTGAGTCCTTTGCAATCCATCCCCCGTATGTAGGCCTAGCGGATGATATTATTCGGGTTGTTCTAAGTTTTGGCCTTAGTCTTCACGGATTCTGTCCTCATGTGTGGATTTAATTAGTTGTTCTTCGATGATTGTTAGAAGTATTGCACTAATCAAGTAGGTAATTGACTTATAGTTTAGAGTTACATATTGGAGTTTCTAATGCTAGCTAGCTTATGAATTACTATCGTCCACTTTTTGACACTTTCTACTTGCACACCGGATATGACTTGGTTGAATCTATTTATCGAGAACTTTTATTATCATTATTATTGTGAACTTTGATCCCTGTTTATGTAATTGATTGATTTAATACTTACACTTTGCATACGAGAGATGATTGAGATGTTTAGATGTTCACATGCTAGTTAATTCATGATAGTAGACTTCTTTCCCCTGTGGTAGAATATAAATTCAATACACGGTTCTTACTCCCCGGTTAAAATGCTACAATGGTATATTCATATCTACGTAAAACTTGCGGATACCCGTTATAATTGTTTATTTACTTATTAAGAAGTTTATCAAGGCATAGTACGAATATTTTATTCTTTGCATATTAGTAGTTTAACTATAGGGATGACAACCTTTTCGGATATGCTATGAACTGCAATGAATTATTTTCTTTTAGTTTTATCCAAGCAACATCTAATATTTATTTTTGACGTCATTGCTAGTGATAGGTTTATATCTGTTTCTAGTTAGTGACGTTAGAAATACCAACAAGCATTTTGGCGCCGTTGTCGGGAAAGAAAGAAAGTCTTTAGCCCAAGAAAATATAAATATAGGAATAACTTGCATGCATCTCTCTCACGCATTGTAAAGTACTAAATTTATCATTTATTGTAAACAGGTTTACCCTTGTTCTTTCCACTTTTGTCTATTTGAAATGCAGGGGTAATATATGAATAGGAATCTTCCCGGAAACTTCGTTTTAGACCCGAAAAAATTCTTGAAGCGTGCAAGATCCGGGTTGAAATCTTAGCCCACGATCCCTGCCTTGGAAGACTCCTCCACCGTGCGAAGCTTAACACCCGTGTTCAAGTCATGGCGAACAAGACCCTCATGAGTACTACGCACCGACTACGGCCAACATCCGCCTTTGGCCGGCCGGTCGATGTGGGGAGACAAAGCTTTTGAGCTCAAGCCTGCACTCATCAACATGGTACAAGCTAGCCAATTCTGTGGAAAAGCCCATGAAGATGCCAATGCTCACCTACAACACTTCCTAGAGATCTCGTGGCACCTTCACCGTCAAAAGATGTCTCAAGTGATGCAATCCTACTTCGTCTGCTCCCCATTCTCACTCTTGGGACAAGCGGCGATGGTTCTACACCAACAAAGACAAACTCACTACTTGGACACTTTACTCTACTGCCTTTCTGGCAAAGTTTTTCCCTATAGGCAAAACCAACGCCTTACGAGAGAAAATCTCAAGTTTTCAGCGGAACCACGACAAATCCGTTCGGAGGCGTGGGAGCGCTTCAAGACTACATCTCGAGAATGCCCACACCATGGAATGGAGAACTGGCTACTCATGCAGACCTTCTACCACGGGCTCAATAACAACACCCGTGAGAGCATGGACGCTGCTGCTGGAGGTGCTTTCCTGTCCCTTACACTGAACCAAGCTACTGACCTTGTGGAGAAGATGGCGTCAAACCAAGCCTGGAATGAGGACCGTCAACCCCGCAAGAGAGAGAGGGGAATGCACCAGCTGAAAGAGAATGTGGCAACACTGGACACTCGGGCAGTCAATGTCCCGAGCTGGAGGAGGACGTCAACTACATCAACAACAACAACAATCAATATCGTCCCCCGAATCAAGGATGGAACCAACAGAGACCCAACTACCAAGGTAACTATCAAGGTAATAACTCTTTCAATAATTTTCCACCTTTAAGAGAGTTAGTACCAAACCAAGGTAGACTTATGGATAATCTGTCTAAGAAGTTAGCTTCCAATGATAAAATGCTAGAAACCATTAGTGCTAAAATGGAAAGCTTCTCTTCTGTAATAAAGAACCAGCATAGCTTCAATAAAATGATAGAATCTCTGTTATCTCACCGGCTTTATCTGCTCCTATGCCTAACCTGGTAAGATTCCTGGCGGTAGGAAGAATTAGAATCTGCAAATCTTGTCGATGTCTACTATGCAGGTATTCAGACCAAGGACGCACAGAGACCTAAGTGGACTGACTGGGACATGCCCGCCAAGAAAGAAGATCCAGGGAGACCAGTCATCACCATTAGGATCGGCGCCTGCACCTACGACGCGCTCTGCGACTTTGGCTCAAGTGTCAACATTATGCCTAAGGTAAGCCTTGAGCCAGGTTCAAATTTATTATACACAACCATGTGCCTACAACTTGTAGATCAGTCGCTATGCTACCCCGAGGGCATCCTGGAAGACGTTCATCTACACGTCGGTAAGCTCTATGTGGCCACCGACTTCGTGGTCCTGGATACTGGCAAAGGTAAGAACGCCCCGATCATTTTGGGACGTCCTTTCCTTGCCACCACCAAAGCCATCCTCTACGCCGACACCGCCAAGATTGTCCTCACCGTCAAGAATCAGAGGGAGAGATTCAACTGCAAACACAAGACCTTAGCTCCCCCTGTTCCACCTGTGCCACTACCATATCCTGAAGTACACGCACCAGCTGTCGAGGAGAGGACAAGAAGAAGAAGCAAGAACAAGAAGAACCGTCAACCGCACGTGGAACGAGTCTTGATGATCAATCAAGTTGCAACAGAACGCAAGACTCGGCGCATTCCACTACAACTAGAGAAGCTAGACGACCCTGGAGTTCCATCAATCCACTGCTCCATTAATCAATGGAACTTCCAGCAAGTTGTCTGTGACACGGGATCGGGCATCAACTTAATGTCAAAGGTAACGTATCAATTGATATATGATAATCTGCCTTTGTGCTCCACCTATGTAAGCTGCAGATGGCGGACCAATCACACCGATTCCCGGAAGGTATTGCACGAGACGTCCCCGTCAAGATCAAAGACTGCTATGTCCTCACTGACTTTCTAGTCATGGACATGGGAGAAGAAGAACAAGATCCTCCCATAGTACTTGGAAGACCGTTCCTGAAAACTACAAGAGCTATCATCTACATCAGGACGGGCGAGATCCACTTCCAGTTTCAAGGTAAAAAGATACGCTGTTTCTTCAATACTTACACTAACAATGAATAGCCCCCAAGAAAGACCAAAGGCCAGAGGCGTCTCCTGAGACTACAACAGAAGCTGGACTCGAAGATGGAGGACATCAAGAGGATAGAGAAGGACATTAAGGAAAAGTACACTCAGCTCCTACCCATCTTGAACTCTGCACCAGCTACACCCGAGAGGTCTCCACCAAAGAAGCAATCCTGGAAGAAGAAAGAAGCTGCGCCCACCAAGAAAAGCAACAAGACTAAATCTTCGGAGACCCAACCATCGCCGGCATCAACAACAACGAACAATCGACTTCCACGGCTGCCGTCTACGCCGCCCGTTGAGATCCTCGAAGGACCCTTACCAGGTACAACATTTACACGAGGGCCCATAGACGACATCACGCCATGGGAGTAAGTGCTCTAAACTCTCGAGAGGTAACTTCGGTATTTATCTCGCATATTTAATTTTCTGCATAGCATATTTCAATTAGCATATTTCCTTTAGCATTTTACCTTTTCTAAACCTGCATTAGAAAATCATAAAAATATATTTGCCGCATTTGCATCGCCTTCCTAAAGCCCCATGCAAGCACTCCTTGCTGTGGTGGCATAAAAATAAAAATACAAAAATATTGCACTCATATGTTTTTTGCATTAGCATCCCTATTGCATAGAAAAAAATTCTCAAAAATATATGGGCACATGAAGGTCCACGCTTTTTCTAAAAATATAAAAATCCAAAAAGACGTGAGCACATGAAGGCTCACAATAACATCCTAGAATTTGTTCCTTCGGGTATGTGCGAAATTAATATTAACAGAGAGAACATTAAAGGAGGCCCCGAAAGAGGAGCAAGCTCCAAGGATGAACAAAGGACTACTTCAAGATCAAGCTTGGGGAGAGCACCCCCTTTACCACGATAAGTATCACTATCTTATGCTTTAAATATTAGCTA
Organism: Hyparrhenia diplandra; assembly: GCA_015847255.1. NCBI lineage: Eukaryota > Viridiplantae > Streptophyta > Magnoliopsida > Poales > Poaceae > Hyparrhenia > Hyparrhenia diplandra. The sequence goes on along the minus strand of JADLZK010007525.1, from coordinate 1,087,753 downwards.
GTTATTATATTTTTTGCTTAGAGTTAAAAAGTCTTAAAATAAAAGTCTTAGTGTTAAAGAGTCAAATAAATGCTAGATCTTTGCTAGATTGCTTTCTTCCTTTTAATTATGATCTTGATGATATATGCTAAGGAAATGATGAATAGTTGCTCCGCCTTAATTCCTCTTAAAAGTACTTACACTTTGGACTTAGATTCTCCCGAAACTTTAAATGCTTAAATTGCTCTAAACCCAACACACATGGAAAGCACATGCTTAATCTGAGTCTTAGCGTTGAAGGATAAAGATACATGAAAAGTTGAGCTGTTTGTTTATCATATTCCTAGAGATACTTGATTCCTGGTTTTTTATCTTTGAAAATTATAAAATATTACATGATGAGTTCCTTAGCTATGACCCTTAAGAGTTTATCTTTCGCATCAAGATCATCCCACTCCACCAAATACGCTTCTAAACCGGAAATACGCTTCCCCATACTCCATCACCCGTTAAGCCATAATTAAAAATAAACTCTTGCAATCTTTGGATATGTCTCTCTCGGTGTTTTTATGCCAAATAGAGGCTGGGCTACATTCGAAAAAAAAAAGAAAAAAAAAAGAAGAAAGAGAAAAGAAAAAATAAATATTTTAGAGAGAAAAGTGAGACGAGAGAGGGAGAGTAACGGACAAAAAGTCATACTAGGCGAGAAGGGCCTACCTCCCTAATAATAAAAATATATTTAGAGATGAATAATGGACACGTGTCCGAGGGTGAGTAGGGCCCACATCTCTAAGGAGAGAGAAAAATAGACACAAGTCCGGGGCAAAGCCCACCTCTCCAAGAATGGACAGCCCAGTGCCTTAGCAATTTTAGAAAGAGAGATATAATCCAAGATGCTAGAAAAGAAAAATACTAGAAAAAGGCTATTTACTACCTTTCATCCTCATCCACTTCGCCACTATCATCCCACTATGTATGTCCTACCACATGTGTAACTCCACTACCACCATCTACTTAAGAGGGTCATACATAGGATCTCTGAGTTTCTTTTGAAAAATATTGCAAAACCCCAAGATGATAGTTGATCAAAGAGCTTGAGACATGGTACTTAACTTGATTGTTTTGTCTTTTAATTGCTTATGATTCGTGAAAAGGCTACACCCCATGGTAAACAGGTATGAGAGAGCAATCTGTTAAGAGGGGAATTTATTTCTGAATAAACACAGTACTTACGAGGTATGAAAGCGTAGTAGCAACTCCCCGATCCTACTATAGCATATAGCTTTGCTAGGGACTAGCAAAGGGTAAGCTTGGGGAGTTTGTTGACACTTGTTATCGTATAAATTTATTAATCAAATAAACATGAGAAAGGGATATAAATCATAATAACAACCTAGAATAGGGTGTCACTAACATATTTCCACCAGTTTTGGTAAAGTTGTGAATTGCGAGGGACTAAACAGGAAAACAACAGAATTCGCGAGCCGTACGACTACTGCGACGTAATGCAATCCAACTCGAGAAAGACTCTAGAAGGCTCCGGATTAATCCCGACGTGATCAAGACTTAACACCCAAGAAATAGGAGTCCGGAAGGTTCGAGAAGCCACGACGCGCCGCGGGACCCAGAGTAGGCCCCACTCTGGGCCGACCGGCCCAAATAACAGGCCGGTCGGCCTCCCCCCTCCGCCACGTCAGCCCCGCTTCCAGAAGCTTCTCCAACCGCCTCTAAGACGCAATCTAATCCGCTCGTTTAATGTCGGTTTGATCCGAGGGCGACGGTGGAGTACGAGTTGTGATCTAATCCAACACCTGGCACCTCCTCCCGACTATATAAGGAGACCCCTAGACCCCCCTTTCAGATCATCAAGTTCTCAAGTCATCAACAGCGCTTCAAGATTCAAGTCATCAATCCCACGCTCTAGAAACACCGCTTTAGGAAGAGTAGCAATCAAGATTAGATCTAGTAGAAAGGGAGAAATCCGCTCCTGACCGTCGGAGGCCGGCTCAAGATCGGCCTCGTTCTTATAAGTTCTTCATTGTAAGTAGTCTTCAAGTTCCGCATACATTCTTAATATGAATATCTTGATCATGTTTATATTCGAGATTATTTGTTCTAGTGTTTACTTTGATTACACATTTAGCATAGTTGAATCACTGTTATGTTTATGCATGGATTCGTATAGCGCTCATCTATTAACGTTGTGGGTGAGTGGTAGAGAGGATGTAATCATGGTGATTAGATCTTATTTGCCTGCGTTTGCTCCCTATATGCCGGGTCGTGTGGTAGATCGTGGTGGTGACAAAGATCATTGAGTCCTTTGCAATCCATCCCCCGTATGTAGGCCTAGCGGATGATATTATTCGGGTTGTTCTAAGTTTCGGCCTTAGTCTTCACGGATTCTGTCCTCATGTGTGGATTTAATTAGTTGTTCTTTGATGATTGTTAGAAGTATTGCACTAATCAAGTAGGTACTGACTTATAGTTTAGAGTTACATATTGGAGTTTCTAATGCTAGCTAGCCTATGAATTGCTATCGCCCAATGTTTGACACTTTCTACTTGCATACCGGATATGATTTGGTTGAATCTATTTATCAGAACTTTTATTATCATTATTATTGTGAACTTTGATCCCTGTTTATGTAATTGATTGATTTAATACTTACACTTTGCATACGAGAGATGATTGAGATGTTTAGATGTTCACATGCTAGTTAATTCATGATAGTAGACTTCTTTCCCTGTGGTAGAATATAAATTCAATACCTAGTTCTTACTCCCGGTTAAAATGCTACAATGGTATATTCATATCTCATATAATACTTGCGATACCCAGTTATAATTGTTTATTTACTTATTAAGAAGTTTATCAAGGCATAGTACGAATATTTTATTCTTTGCATATTAGTAGTTTAACTATAGGGATGACAACCTTTTCAGATATGCTATGAACTGCAATGAATTATTTTCTTTAAGTTTTATCTGAAGCAACATCGATATTTATTTTTGACGTCATTGCTAGTGATAGGTTTATATCTGTTTTCTAGTTAGTGACGTTAGAAATACCAACAGTTGGTCCTCTACTTTGTCGTCGATCTTACCTTCACATGTGCCGATGTCTGTAAAATAGAGGGGTGAGTACAAACGTACTCAGCAAGTCCCAAACCGGGGGGTTGTAATTATTAAGGGTTTGGGCCCTAGCGAGTCTCTAAAACTACTCTTGCTAGTTCCCTGATTATCTCATGTCATCATCTGCTTTGTCATGACACCACAAAAGGTTAGTCATCATCAAGGTTTATCTAATCATAGATGTTCATGCCTAGCATTAAGCCCATTCCAAGGGCGTGGCTATTCGAATATATTTAAATAACTCTGCAGAGGTTGTACACTTTCCCCACACGATAGGCGTAGTCTCTACCACCGTCATGGCTTCAAGCCTAACGAGATCCCGTACCCGCTCGGATGCCTCCTAGGTTTCGGTATATCTTCTACCAAAGGTTTCTGGGGGTTGGAGAATGGGAAGGTCACCCAAAGATCCCATTAGCACTCGGCATTTCGGATGATCACTCAAGACCCATCAACTTAATAATTGTGATATACGATAACATTGCGCTAAAAGTTTTTCGTGGAGGATCACAAAGCAACCACGCCAACCGGACCATGGGGCCACTCTCCCCATGTCACCGCTCCCGATAGCCCTTTGCCTATCACCGGCCACCTAGGCATACAATATACCTCGACCTAACGGGGTGTGAGATCAAGCCGCCCCATTCCAGCGTGTGGTCAGACGTAATATCACACTAGGTAGAAGGTCTATGAACCGGTCCTTAGGGAGGCGAGTATCTCCCGCAGAATCCCACACGATTTCCCGTAGTAACCCATCTCACAATGAATTACTATCACCCACCTCTTTTGTTGGTTAGGGTTCATTAGGCGATCTTAGGTTATGCTTGATTACAACGTATGAGCGTAGATAACGTGGATGATTACATCATCCGGCTTAGCTCCCTAGCTATGTTATCAGGCTCATACCACTATTTACTAATCCGATTATCATATCATCATTATATCACCATATTAATTAAGGTCATGATTAGGGGTAAGGACTTGCCGGGAGGTTCTTACAAATCGGGCGCGCGCGTCGAACGTCTCTAGTGTTCCTCGGACGGAAACTCCTAATCGGGTCGATGTAGAACCACGGCGTATATGTTGATAACCTAGCTTGAACTAGAGCAACCAAAACAAGCATAGAACATTATGGTGGCAATGGGTTAGATGCATAGAGCTAGATTTTAGATGAATTATGGTGGCCATGTGTACAGCGGTGTTGCCCTCACTGTGGGTAACGGAGGGGACGGCGAGGCGACGCGTGGCGGTGTTTGTTTGGGCCACGCCTTGACGCCATCACGATGGAAACGGCGACGCCGGACTGTGCCCGTCCGCCGTATCTCCACGGCGGCGCTCCGCCGGAGGTTCGCCGACCGGCCTTCCTTTGGCTTTAGCTGGCTGAGCTGAGCTCATTCGCTTCCCACGCCCCCCCGCCGCTGGCGAAGTCGGGTGAGGACGGCAGGGGAGCTCGCCTTCCACGGCGCGGCATGACCGGCAGGTCCTTGGCGGCGGCGGCGCCGACACCGGACCGCGGTGCAATAGAGCAAAATGTGTAAGGCGAGTGGAAGAGGAAGGAGAGGGAAGGCGTACCACGCTATCGGGCTTATTAACGACGACTCAGGAGCCGGCGACGCCGAATTTCTTCGGCGGCGGCGGACACCATATTTGGGGAAACCGGATGACGCAGGAGGAGGAGAGGGAAGAGGGACCCAAGGGGGAACAGCGTGTGTTGGATCCCGCGGAGCTCGGGAGTGGAGGTGTGAGCTCGATTGAGCACCGGTCGGTTTATTTATAGGCTCGCCGCGAGCTCCGCGCCGCCGGCGGATCTTTTTCGCGACTCGGATATTTTCCGACCCAGCGGCTGTGCCCATGGACTCCCAAATGGCTTCCTGGTCCGTCTCGTCGTCTTTATCGCCGTCGGCGCTTTGGCTGCCGAAGCGCCACCGTGTGGTCACATCCGGCGGCCGGCCCGGGCCAGTGAATACTGGACACCGTCCCTTGTTGTCGTGGATGCTCGCGGCTGTGCCCTGGAACTGCCGGTACGGTGGCTCAGCTGTCAGCGCGCGTCAGTTCACCGGTCCTCGTCAACAACGCCGGCGTGGAGCGGTTTTGCCGTCTTGTCCCATCCCCGCTCTGGCGAGGTCGGCCCGCGGCGGCGCTGTGCTCCTCAGATCACGAGGAAGGAGCCAGGCTACCGATGTGACCGCCATCGGGTTCCTCGCCTTCCATGTTTCCCGTCAACTCAACTGGCGGTTGGGTGCGACGGGTGTGCTGTGTGCGATCGCTGTCTCCTCGACAGTGGAACGCGTGCGTCGTCACGTGGACGGAGGAAGAAGACGGCGTGGAGGGGAAAGGCGGTGGGTCCCGCCGTCGGTGGAAGGGAGGTGGGGTGCGGTGGGCTTGGGCTTGGCCTGCTGGCTGGGCCGGCCCGCTTGGGAAAATGGGGAAGAGAGGAGGAAGAGAGGGAGGTGCCGATTGGGCCGAAAAGAAGGGAAAGAGAAGAGGAGCTGGTGGGCCAAAAAGATTGAGTCCGTGGCCCTTTCCTATTTCTTTTCCTTTTCCATTTTCTTTCTCCTCTTTTATTCTATCCTTCCTTTATTCCTTCTCCCTATGGTTTTATGTGTGTAAACATATATTGTAAGTATTTACACAAGCACTCATGTGTATCTTCATGACCGTATATTCATGAAAATATTTATTTAATGATACTCGTATAAATATGTGTATATGTTTGTGGACACACGTATTTTCCGACCTCTCGTTATTTCATGTGCACTAGATATTTTATAAATATTTATACAAGCACATTTGTATTCCTATGACTTTATTGTCAAGAATACTTATTCATGGTGCTCGTAAAATATTCATGTATAGATATTTTGGTACACATGCGTCGGTATTTTATTATTATTCCCGAGAGAAACTTGTAATTCCTTCTCATGCAATATTTTCCATAATTCAAATCTAGGGCTTACCTTGCATCCTCGGTCACCATAAAGTTCAACAAGCAACAAGCAAGATTTCCTATTTTCTATATGATGAGAGTTTGAATGCGGGTTTTAAAAAGGGTTTCGGTTTGGCGGTAAATAAATCAAGTTTTAGTTGTAATTAGAAAAGTTCAAATTTTTAGTGATTTTTAAAATGATGCAAAAACACGGGTGTTACAAAGATATTACAGCAGTATTTGAAACAGTAAGATGTCATGACAATATTCAAGATAACCATTCATGTCAACCTTGAATGTCTCGTTATTAAGATCGGGTGGTACAGTTTGGACGTTTGATTAAAGGCTCAAACAGCTAATGGTTTTATAGTAAAAACTTTCCCAAATAGAGAAACTCTATATTACATTATGATTTGGGATATTATTTCTGGAACATTATTGTTAAATCCGGGCCAAACATTTAGTCTAATATAAACTTTCACAATTCAACTGTAAATATATCATATTATGATTTTGGTTAGTAACATTGGACTATTCAGGGATGTGTATGAGTTAGTGCACCTTATGGGCATTTAACTATTTTTATAGTTTTCTTGAAAAGTTTCCAAATGCCAAGTTGTCTTTTTTTTTTTTTTTTGACCGAAATGCCAAGTTGTCTTGAATGGCCCTGGAATATTTTGCGAGAATGCCCAGCATCTTTGCTTTTGCATTTGTAATTACCATATGTGATCTACATGATGTTTTTGAAATACGATTATTTTTATTCAAATATTTTGCAACGTAGCAATAAGGGCTCTAAAAATTTACACTTATCATTGGATCGTGTTTAAATCGTTCCATAAATTATTAAAACACTCTATAAATGGTATGGCACTATGGGAAACAAAAAAGAAATGAAACAATCCATGGCCTTTCCAGGACAGGTCATCATGGGACTGATGGGCTCTTAAAAAGCAAGGAAAATACTAGCAAGCTAATAAGGTAAGGGTGAAATAAAACCAATTATTATTGTAAAAAAAAAACTTACATCTTTAACAGAAATCATACATTTGTATTAAAAAGAATGGGTGGACATATATGCAATTTTTGTAATTACCTCCTATTTTTATGTCAAATGACACTGAATATATTTTTAAAGAGGATTAAAAAAATCGGGATCGTCAACTTTGAGGTCAATTGGCCATAAAAATCAAATTTTGACGGTGATTGACTTAGAAGAAAAACTGTCCTTCGAAAATCCACATTTCGACAATTTGTGGCATAGTAGCAGTTTTGAAAGCCACACTTAAAATTTACTCCCTCCGTCCCCACAAAGCATGAAAATCTCGCTTTTCAAGGTAAAATTAGTAAAGGTGTGAAATTACACATTTGCCCCCTTGTCTTATTTTAAGTTCTACGGTAAGTTTAGAATAACATTGGTTTACATGATTTTTAAGACAAGATTTAAACACTAGAATCACATGTTTTATGAGACGAGGGATTAATTTTGACTAAAAAGACCAGTCATCCATTGCCAGCATCGCTCTCCTAAGGCACGACTACCGAAAACAATTTATGTAGCGAGCGCTTTATATTTACGGTAATGGGCTGATACGCCGTCGCCAAAGAAAGGTCACCAAAAATCTGATTAATCGTGGCGGGCAAAAATGCCCACCATGGTTAATAAATTAAAAATAAAATAAAACCCGAGCCCAATGTCGACCCATATAGGCCCAACATTGAGCCTAGAATCCACTGTCGTCGTACGGGATTTGCCGCCGCCGAGACGCCCTGCCACCGGAGCGTGATTCGCCACCATTAAGACGCCAAGATCTACAAGGCCCACCACCGAACCGCAAGGGACGCGCCGTCGGGGCCCCTACCACCCCCGACATGGATCCGCGATGACGACCGCCGGGACGCCCTACTACCACCCCGCGCCGACGGTCGAGGGAGGGAGGGGCCACCGCCCCCCTCAAGCCATTGGATCTGGCCGATCGAGGGAGGAATGGGTCCGTCGGGATGTCGGCGCCTGCGCCGCCGGATCCGTCGGTTGAGGGAGGAAGGGCGCCGCCGAGACGCTATGCCTCCCCTCGCGGCGGGGATCCGGTCGGTCGAGGGATGGAGGGGGTGTAACACCCAGAATTTTTGCATTTTTGAAAATAGTTTAAAATGATTTAATTAAGTATTTTTGTGCTCATGAAATATATGGTAAATAATATTTTTAATTTGACATAAATTTCAGGAACATGTTTGTTGCATTCATGCCTTTGCATTTATTTTTATTGAGTGATTAATGAATGCAATCTAATAATTTAGAAACAAGTCAATTTTGATTCACTTATAAATTAAAGAAAATAGAAATAAATAAAGAATTTATAATGTGTTGAGAAATTAAGTCCAATTTCCAAATGTTATAATTATTTAATTTATGATTCATATTTTGTTAATTATTTTAATTGAGTAGGCAAGAACTTCTAAAATTCATTTTAGTTGGAATTGATTTTGCTCTAGTTATAAAGTAATTAAATCAAACACTTGAAGTTATAATTATATATATTTATATATATGAGATTTAAATGCTAAATCAAATGGAAAGAGGAAGAGTAAAGGAAAATAGAAAAACAACCCACACGATCTTCCCTTTTAGGCTTCACCAAAATTAGAATATGCAAATCCAAAACAGCAAAGCCCATTAAACACACTAGTACTCATCCTTAGCAATCGTTCTATCGTAAGACCGCTAAGGGTGAAAAACCTATTTAGGGCAAGGGTCTTTGATTTGCGACATCGTAAGATCTTCATCTTCACTCCATCTTCATCTCATGGAAATGAGGGGTTGCGGTGAAAACAGTTTTTCTTTTCTACTAAAATAAAGCAATGTGGGGAGAGACTAGACTTTGTTTTTAGCAAAAAAATAGCTTTTAAAGACGTCCATTTCTATCTAGGCATACGTCCTACAGTCAACATTGCTCGATACCATTATGTCACGTCTGGTTTTCCGAGAAAGACCAGGACTCGCCATGTGTGTGCCCAGAAGTTCACACATATAACATAGAAGAGATAAATATCGAAAAATAATGCTTTAAAGCGTAAATAACTAAACAAGCACTCACAATTTAATCGAGTAACGCGGAACGGTTGCTAACTTCACGGGCTCCATTATCCTCAGGGACAGTTGACTTATGCCAAGAACTAGTATCTTCATCCATTCTCCAAGTGACTTTTGCCAACAGACTGAGGTGGGGGAAATTGCAAGAGTGAGTCCATGTCGAACTCAGCAAATATAGCAAGGCAATATCTTACCCATAACCATGATCATTATAACATAATAATGTAAGCATAAACGATAAATTATGGACTGTTAAACAAGCATAGGTCATCATCGTTAATGCAAAGGGTTCCAAGGCCGCTCGTGTCCTTGAGCAAGGCTGATATACCCGGTTTGATAAACTCTGCGAGAGGTGTACACTTTCACCGTGAGCCGTGAATTGCCCTTTTTCGCTGAGGTGATCGGCCTCTTAAACCTCTTCCAAGGACGGTCGGCAGGGTTCACTATGAAGCCTTTCGACAGGTTCGTCTAACAAGTTGGGGCGCTATGTCTTCAGATATAGGACCCACCCTTCCTATATGGCACATAACCACACGGCCTATACACACATATATGGACAGGGGGCTATACTATACCCAATTCAGCACTTCCTCCAAACTCTCTAGAAAAGGTCCCGGTAACTGAGCTAAAACCAGAGCCATGTGGCCCTCACAAATTGTCTCAGAAATCCGGAGACTCTAGTACAGACAAGTCCACATGTTGCTAAACAATTCACATTTATCTTTTCAGTGCATAAACATTAATTAAGTCATATGATCATGATTTAAAGTTAACATATCCCAAAACTATACTTGCCTTTACTTTTGCTCCAATTTCCCACACTCTGCTTCTACACACTTGTCGATCCTCAACTCCTGGTCTTCAATGCCAATGAACAGCTCTTTATCTACTCGTAGCAAACACCACGCATACAAGTAAGAGAAAAAAATAATCTAAGAACAATGCACCAATCATAGAAAATGCTTAAAAACATCGTCCTAAGAGAACTCGTTGCTACGGTCGAGGGAGCGCAAGGACTAGATCTAGCCATCTCCAACATCTCCACCACCTCTAGGTCCAGATCCGACATGGCCTGCTGATCTGGCGAGCTCGCGGCGGTGTGAGCCCAGCCCTAGCTCTGTTAGGGGTTGAGATGGGTTTTTCTCTTTTTTTTTTTGTTTTCTTATTTTCTTAAGCGTGGCGGACAAAACCTGATTTATCGAGGCCTTAGCTCCGTGGGGGTTGTAAAAACCGTTACGGTTAATCACAAAAACCGCCACGGTAATGAATTTTAGTAGTAGTGAGATAATAGTGACCGACGATACTCCGTCATAAATTTGTACCAACCGGTTTGAATTAGTAGTAGTAGTGTGATGCTAATTGTTGGCCGTCGTATAGTGATAGTAGGAGAAATTTTGGCATAGAAAACCACTGCAACGTCGCTGTAAATTGAAACATGAATGAAAAGCCAGCTAGTCGAATCGGCCAGAAAGGGAAATCTGTCCCCAACCCAACAGGAAATCGGTGGTGCCCCGTTTTTCAAGAGCCTGTTCCGTTCTGAGTGTGGCGACCGACCATGTATGTGGCGGCGCGCCTCAACCACTGCATAAAACCACGCTCAGCTTCATCTAGAAGCCCAAGACTTTTGCTGTCCTCTTGCTCATCTCTCTGCGTCCCTTTCTCTTCTCCAAATACACATACATCTGTGTGGATAGCGATGTGCAAACATTACATATTCCAGTAAAAAAAATCAAAGTTTGTTCAAGGAAGATTTCAATCTGAAGTACTAGATGTCATCTCGGGATAATAGAAATTGTGATAGAAACTCCAGAGAGACAGACAGACACACAAGGCACTCTACACGTACACATTTACAAGATTTGTCCAAACGAGAGATATATTACCTCTCTTGTCCAGTTGTGTGTGATTGTGTCCAACTTAATTTATATATGTCTTGACACAAAAACGAATCTATGCCAGCACACCAGTGGACTCTGGACACCCTAGAGGTTGCAATCGAATATAGTTGTGTTGCGATTACGTATGCATATATGCTGATGTATATAGATCTGAATAAATAATAATAAGAATGTTCATCCCCATGCAAGAGATGACCACAAATTAAACAACTATACTACCTGCCTAACAAAATTCATGGAAACAGAACACATGAAGTGCCCTATGGATTTATAAAACAAAGTGAAGCAATCCATTATAGTTGGCTCTGCTGCGATTACATTGTGCAGATATATAGCATATGCATTTATAAACCAAGTGAAGCAATCCATTATAGTTGACTCTGCTGCGATTACATGTGCAGATATGATGATGCATATATATCTACATAAATAAGAATGTACGTTCCAATGCTGGAGATGGCTGCAAATTAAACAACTATACTACCTGACTAATTAAAATAGAACAAATCCGTAGTAATGATGCACCATGAAGACCAAATCTGTAGTAACGATCTGGTGCATTAGACGAAAAAGCTATGGACAATTTGCACTAGAAGTTAATTGGATTATAATAATGTTGCCTTCATAGCGCCACAACCATAAATCCGCGCTCGACTCTGGTGCTTCATCTATCCCTCACAAAACAAGAATGGCCACCTACTGCTTCACGTTACGCGCTGCTGATCCGAAACCATTCTTCTTGTCCAACTCTCTCCCCAATCAGACATTCCTCAACATGAGTTTAGGAACGGAAAGCCGTAGACTTGTCATCAGCTGTCTGAAGGCCCCTGAAGAATGCTGGACAAAACATCCTGCATGGAGCAATGTCCGGCAAGAACGGTGGGAGGGTGATTTGGCCGTGGAAGGACACCTCCCTACTTGGCTGGTACGACCTTTTCAGCAGAACATCTTTTCACATCACATGCCTGTTAGAATATCGGATCGCTCTAGGTGTACATCGAGTGGGTATTCACTTTATATTTGGATGAACAGCATAATCCAAAGAGTGAGAACGAGAAAGGAGAAGGGATTAGAAAGAGGTGGATGCATACCAGTCGGGTTGACAGAGGACGTGTTCGTCGGTGATGTGGTCGGTGTAGGAGTAGGGTCGCCGGCGTGATGCAGGGCAGACGGCAGCGGCGATGGGTCCATCCCGTCGTTGGCAGCCCTTCCCTCGAGATCGGTCTAGAGTCCGGATGGTGGGGAGTTGCAGCTGACAGTGGTGAACATCGTGACTTGATCCATGGTCCCCACCTCTTTATTTATAGGGCTGTGCGACAGAGGCCCACCAGCCGATTCCTAGGCTGGACGTCCCCAATCAGGACGTGAGAAAGGGTCCAGCCCGACTGGACCAGATGGAGATCAATCCTAACAATGTCTGGCTTGTAACTTTGCTTCTACAGAACGGCACGTACATAAGGAACGGGCCAGGTCTTTGGGACCGGCGACCACTCCTTCCACCACCTATTCGACGGGTACTCCACACCGTGCGCATCTCCTTCCGGCAGGGCGCGCCACCGGGCGCGCATCGCCAGCGAAGAGTCGGACGCATACAAAGCTGCCGGGCGCCGCGACGGGCCTGTCCAACGGGAGTTCTCTCCACTGAATCCCTCGAGCCGGCGAGCTTGATCGACCGCATTTGCATCGTCGCCCGGCCTCGCAAGTGGCACTTTGGTCAGCGACAATGCCGGCATCTCCGTGCTGCCACTAGGGGATGGCCGGGTCTTTGTGCCTCAACGAGGTTACCAAGGCCTCCGTCCTGATCGACCCGCATACTCTCGACACAATCGGCAGGTTTCGGTACGGATAGGCTATGGGGCTTGATACATCCCGCACCCGGTTGTGACAGCGACCAATTTGTTGACGGTGCTCCCGGATGTTTTCCAGCGTGGGTATCGTGTAGTCAAGATGGCAGCCGGGGCAACCAGAGGAAAGTGATCGGGACAGTACAGTGCGAGGAGGGCATGCACGGGATGGGTGCATTCGTTCGCCCGTCCACGAGAACTACATAGTGGTGCCGAGATGCCACTGCGGTACTCCCCTTTGCTGGGGTTCTCAAGTCTCAGCAGACACCTTGGTATCTCTTCGACTGGCTACCGGAGTCTGGGAGCTACATGCACGTCATATGCAGGTTCACCGGAAAGACTGTAAGCACTATGAACATCACCAAGACGTATTTACTAATGTTGATATTTCGTGGATGATGTTCTTGATGTTTACATGTACCTCGTAGGTGGCGAGCGTGGAGGTTCCTCCGTTCATGTTATTCCACTTCATTAATGCATATGAACAAGGAGATGCGATCATTGCTGACTGCTGCGAGTACTATGCTGATCCTTCTGTCATCAAGGCATTTGTACTGCATAGACTAAGATCACCCGGGATGAACAAGGATGCATGGCCTGATGCTAGGTATGCATATGCAGCTTGAGCTACAAGAATTTATTATTTTGGGTTTTTCACAAGTAAATTTTATATCGGGTAACATGTGCAGGGTTGCCCGGTTCAGTATACCACTAGATGGAACCCCCTTGGGTGAGCTGGAGACTGTACTGGAACCTGAGGTGCACCGACAGGGAGTCGAGATGCCTTCCATCAATCCGGCTTACCAAGGTAAGAGCTACCGTTATGTTTATGCCTGTGGTGGCGCGACGGCCATGCAATTTCTTCAACTCCCTCACCAAGATCGACCTTGTGGAGAAAGAGGCTAAGAACTGGCACGAGCTGGGCTCTGTGCCATCAGAGCCCCTTTTGTGGCGAGGCCAGGGGGAACTGATGAAGACGACGGTAAGCAATTTTATTGCTGAGAGTTTTTTTAATTGATGATTTATGCTTCATTTAGACCATAAGAATGTTTCATTTGTAGGGGTTGTGATATCCATCGTAAGCACCATGGAAGGTAATGGTTATGTGCTACTGCTGGACGCCGTGACTTTTGAAGAAATTGCTCGTGTAAGGCTCCCCTACGGCCTACCATATGGATTCCACGGCTGCTGGATTCCAGAGAATGCATGTATATGAGAACGTCGTATTGCTCCTCAGTTCAACATTGACCTATCAATTACTCCACTATATCGACATGTATTCGCATACAAATGCACATATCTAATTGGTAGATTTTTCTGTCCCACATCACCGTGGCGTTGATAACCAAATTCATCCAAATCACGAAACGGACTCCCCTTCATGTTTCTATCATGCTTTATGAGGGGCTAGCCCAACAGAACCAAGCCAGGATGGATTTTGAACTTCCTCAATAGAAGAATGGATTTCACCATTGCATTCATCTTGCCGAGGTGATCCAAAAACATATATGGATTGTATTATTTATTAGAGTATGGATGAATTCATTATAATTTTCATAAGGTTTCCTATATATCTAGGCCAACAGAAACCGCCTCGGGCCAATTTTGATAGGCTACAAATGGTTCCAACTTGTATTTGGACATGTTTTGCAAAGGTTTTCAAACCCTTATGGGACAAGGCCAATCACACATTATAAATACAAGGGGCACAACTAATTCTGGTGTCCTACACACTTAATGAATCAAAAACCTATCTTTCTTTGCCCTAATCTCTTCTGACCCATTTTAATCATTGTTTGATCCGGTGACCAAGGATGGCACCCTATACTTCATGGCTGACCTAGGGCAACTGGGCGACGTCCTTGCCCCGGTGTGGTCCCTCCTAGAAAGCAACTTTGATGGCACATTTGCTAATTTGCAAGGAAAGGAGTCGTTCATTGTCATATAAGCACAATTAGTCATTGTTCATCACCGTGTAAGTATGATCATTGCTGCCCTAGGACATTCTCAAACGAAACCTGAGAAACCGGTTAGGTCGATTCCACAAACTGGCTAGGGCGGTTTTGGCGGAATCACACTTGCCTCGGTCAGTTTACAAGTTGTGCAATTTAGCACTTATATATGTTGTGTGACCAATCCTTGCGTGCGTCGACATACTCTTTGGCGACTCAATTAGGGATGATATTTTGTCTCTACCTTTGTAGCCAAATCTCTCTTCCCAATCTATATTATTCATTGATTTGTCTTTCTTGTGTTTACCATTAGTATTGCAATGGCCTAAAAGTACCATTGCATCTGGTTCTAGCCCCTTGTGATCTTGCTTGCTGGTGTGCAGTGTGTTACTATTGTAAAAATCAGCAAGGTGGTTGTAGCCCCTTGTGATCTTTCTTGTGTTACTTTGTATGATTACAATTCATATTTTTCACGTTCCATGATTTCTCGTGTTGGTGTTGCTAGTCACAACCATATTAGATATGTTGCATCAACTGATACTTGTGTTCATATCGGTCTCATCATACACATCATAATTCTAGAATCGAGGAGTCAATGTCAATTTTGAATTATGTGACTTTTTAGTGCTGCTAGCAACAAACAATATGCACAACATCCTTATTCATCGGCTACAAATTAACTATATATTGTTCCACCTCTAAACATGCCAATGAATGAGAGAATTGGCTATGATGATACTAACTATTTAGCTAATTGCTCTGAATTCATATCCATATGCAAATGTTCACAATTCAAGACTCCTAACTCGAGCTAAATTAATGCAAATTCAGCAAGGTATGCTAATGGTAAAACTTGCGATTTGTCTTCATGTGTTGCTCCTAAAAGCAAATCAACAAAAGGTGTGTTAATTCTAATTCTAATACTCATTATGACTTCGTATGTTACTACTAAATCAAGCCGAAGCAATGAGAATTAGGCAAGATATTCTCAATCAGATCATGCTAAACTCAAAAAAAGGCAAAGTCATGAAATGCTTTGTGCCCACTTTAGGGTTACTTGCAAGAAGTTGTCACACCCCAAAGTTTCTAGTTCGGGTTGTGATGAATAGAAAACACTTTCTTAAAGTAATATAGAAAAGATGAAATCAAACATATCCAAACCTTATTACATATTAAAAAGAATATATTTTCCACATTTGATTTAATTATCTAACATAATGTTGGTCAAAAATAGTAGGAGCATTGTTATGCTTCTTGAATTTCAAACTATCACACATTTTGACTTTTCTAGACACATAGTTTTTACTATGAACTTAGATATACACTATATCTAGGTGCATAGTAAAAAAGGAATGTATTTGGAAATGAGAAAAACATCATATGTTTTGGAAAGGAGCGAGCATCAACTAAAAATCTTATTATGTGAACTTAGATATACACATTTTGCATTTTTTTTGTTGAGTGAAAATGAGTTTATAAAATTGGTATAAAAGCGGATCAACTTTTACTATATTTATAAAATAAATAGATATTTTAAAACTTTTTGTGGAAACAAACCAAAGTTCTATTTCCAAACTATCATAAACCATTTCCACAATAATTAAAAAAATTATTTGATTTAAAAATCTTTTGGATTGATTTTCAAATGAATTTGTTAAATGAAAAAAAAAAGAAAAGGAAAACGTAAACTCTATTCATCCTCTCTCTCTTTTCGGCCCAATCCAGCTTACCTCCTGCGCCCACTTTCTTTTTTTCTTCGTGGGCTACCGGCCTGATAGCCACGTGAGTAGCAAGCCCACCAGACGAGCCTTGAACACTGCGTTCGGAACAGGGCCGCAGCAGGCAAGCGCCCAAACAAATGACAGCAGCACAACGTACATAGGCCCATTATATTACGCAGGCCTTTACACACACACAAAAAACACCAATCTAAATAGGAAAATGACGACACATGAAATCTTGTAGGAGATGAGCCCAATTCGTTCATGGGCCGCTCAGCAGCACTTCGTGGTCAATCCACCTCTGAACCTACATTAGCGGGAGGAGCACAAATTTGATGTTGGGCAAAACGAAATGAATTGCTGGGTCGATCGGATCCTTTAATTCAATTCAATTGATTCATATACTTATTTTGGTTTTAAACCTGGTCAAAGTTGAGATACTTTTGAACTATATCGGAACAAACCTAAAAGTAAAATTGTTTTAATGGTGACCATCAACATCGGTTTGATTCTCAGCACGAAAATAAGCTTCATATAGGTGCCACACACAACACAAATTGTAATTAATATTTTTTTTTCTAATAAAGTAGGAGTAAATTTTGGCATACATAGCTAGAAAAAAACACCTCAAAACTAATCGCTGTAAATAAAATGAAACTTGAAAGGTAAGAAAAGCCAGCTAGAATCCGCTCGGACGAAGGCGAAACCCAACAGGAAATCGATCGGGTGCCCCGTTTTTTCAAAAAGCCCGTTCCGTTCCAGAGTGTGGCGACCATGCATGCATGTGGCGCCTCGTGCACCTTAACTAATCCCACGCGCTCATCTTCATCTAGAAGCCATATGTGTGGATAGCGACGCAATAAATGACAGTTCTAGTATACAAAATAAAGTTGAAGATTTCAATCTTAGGTACTCTACGCTAGATGTTGTCTCGAGATAATAGAAAATTGTGATAGAAACTCTAGAGACATACACATAAGTATAGATTTCCATGCGCGGCCCGAGGTTCGGCGGCTCGGCCCGAAGCACGAGGATTTGGCCCCGCCGGAGGCAACGGGGCCGGGCTGGCCCGCACGAGGCGCCGATGCGGGCTTGGGCCGACCCCGAGCATGCAACCCGCACGGCCTAAGCAAGGGAAGGCCGGTAAGGCCTGGTGGCAAATATATTAGTGATAATATTGTACATATTTGATATATTAGTCCCGATATTTTCATATTTAGTATAATATTGTACATATCTTGATGAGGCCGGTGAATCTTAAATTGTGGTACGTGTCATTCTGTCTTTGTGCTTTTCATGTGTTTGATGTAATCTGTGTAAAAAAATGATATGTGCGAGTGTTTTTCAAAAATCGGCCCGTGGGCGGCGTTAACCTGATTTTTCAGCCGTGCCCACCGGGTTGACCCGGCCCGAGCTTTGGCCCGTAGGGCGGGCCGGGGCTTAAGGTCGAACGGAGTCCCGGTGCGCGCTTTGGCGTCGGCGGCGGCACGGCACAGGCCGATGCGGCAGGCGGGGGCACAGCACGGCCCGTTGAAAATCTATACACACAAGGCACTCCACACTAGATGTCTGGCTTATGTGGCATCTCATTTTTCTGTGAGCATTCTCCTTATTATAGCTATGAACTGATCAAAGCCTATGTGGCTCAACCTATTTGTAAATTTGAACTCTAACAACAAGATGTCGGCTTCAAGTTTGCTCACTGGGCATCGTTATACATACAATGGTGTTTTACCATTTGGTTTTATTTTCTCTAGCTTTCTCAGTTGTCTATCACTAAGAAATCTGCTCAGCTAGCGTATTCCTAACCACCTCATGAACGGTAGTCTCCAAACGTTTAGTGTCGACACTCGAAGAGTTGTGAGCCTCAACCTCATGGACGGTTAAATCAAGCATGGTCACATCATCAATGTTTTCCTATGGAACATTCACAACAAACTCCCATGCGCACTCCATATCATATAGTTTGGCATGAACCCCCTTATAACCAAGTGGCTCTGAATAGGCTCAATTTTTGCCCATTTCCTTTGATTTTTGCAATCTTTGCATGGGTAGAATACCATGTTTCCGTCCCCAGCAATAGCTTTGGAAACAGTCAGAGAGTAGGAGATGCCATATGCATGTACAGCTTGTCCGTTCAGTATAGAAACATCCTTTCTCGATCCATCTCTGCACAAAAAAATTATTGAGTTAGTAATTGTAGAGAAAATTATAACAAGTGCACCTTCAAGGACGACAATTAAAGCTTGAAAGTATAAGGATTCTACAGTTATTCAGTTTAGTCTCCCGATTTTAGGGAAAAAATAGCCAACACTAAATTTGGAAAAAAACTGAAATTGGATGTGCTATATATGCAAATTTTAAAAAACAATGTGTTAATATACACTATTCAAAAACAATTATTCTACTCAATACCACTAAACAATTATTCAAAAAACAATTATTCTACTCAATACCACTAAACAATTATTCAAAAACAATTAAATATACACTATTATTTAAAAAAAAAAAAAACTAACATTGAAGACTCGATCATGAACAACGATTTAGCTCCAAAACAATGTGGTTGATAGGTGACACATGGATTTTTTTGCATGTAAAAATCGTAAAAGCTGGACTCTCATCCCAACAAGAACTAATTATGACATCATATACTAGCAACACATACTAGCAATCATCATGATCAAAATAAAGGTAATTAAGCTACGAATAAAGATGTACATTTGGCCCGCGGCCCGTGACCCGGTCCGAGGCCCGGCCTTTTTGGCCCGGTCCGGTGTCGGCAGGCCCGGGGCGGCACGGCCCGGTGGCGGACCGGGCCATGGGCCGCAGCCTCGGCCCGAGGCATGGTGCCGGCACAGCCCGATGGACCGATGTTCAATGTAGCCTATCTAAAAAAAAACACCAACCCTTCCTCTACCAGCCCATTTAATGAAACAAACCCACCAGTTGCTAAGCCTGCTATCTAAAAAAACACCACCAGTCCCGTCCTACCTACCCGAGGCCGCTCGCTCGTTGCTCTCATCGCCGCACGGGAGCGCCGCGCCAGGACCAGCAGCTCGGCGCAGGGGAGCCTTGAAGGCGAGGCGGCGCGCGGGCGGCAGACGGACTTGGGCGGACTTAAGGCGGCGGCGCGGCCCGGCGGCCAACGCGGAGACTTGGGGGCCTGGCGGCTTATTTGGCGGCGCGAGGAGAGCTGGCGCGCGGTGGCGGCATCTCGAGGGGGCGCGCGTGGCGGCCCCGAGCGCCGAGGGCGTCTGGCCGGCTCTCCCGTGCTGCGCCGTGGCCGCCAGGTTATCGGGCGGCCCGGCGGTCCGTGGGCGTGCCGTGGGCTGCACCCTCGCCCGTAGCACGGTGGTGGCACGGCCCGGTCGGCCCGTGGCCCGACGCGGGGCCCGCCCGTGCCGTGCGGGCCGGCCCGGTGTACATCTATAGGTACAAATCCAAATGTGTTCATGATTTATAGACACCAATCTGTTGGATGATGGATTCTCCATAAATTGTTTAGAACCTTGCATAAGAAGTTTAATTGGAGATTGAGACTCTAGTGTGTAGAAAGAATAAGAATAAGAATCAAGCAATGTAGCCATCAAAATGAAGTTAATTAAGCAACAAATTAAAGGACTGGATGCTTGTTACTAACCTTAAAGCAAAAAGACCAAGAAATTCTTTATAATCGAAGCAATTGCTTCATGGTGAAGAGCAGCCACAACAATGGAGGGAAGGACACAAACACGCGCCTCTCTGTTCTCAGGATGAAAGAGAGTAGGGAGAGAACGGCTCTAGCCTTTTTGTTCTGTCAGCTTATCACTATTGGTTCAGTACATGAAACCACACAAATCGACCTACAGCCACACAGTATTTCCCAGTTTTCAGAGCCAAGAACCGACAATGAAAACTAATCACTCCCTGTTGTGCCAAATCTGACAGTGATGCGGCTGATAGTGATGTGTGATTTTGTAGTAGTGTGTCACTGTTTGGTGCAACCTTGATGTTCACCGATATGGAGATGAGCATGGTGCAGCTGGTTAAGCAAGAAGCGCCAAGGAATTTGAATAAAAGCGTTGGCGGGAACGGTTGGCGTTCAGGCTGGAACGTGGTGAGCGCGCCCACGACGTCAACAGTTATCCAGTGTGTGTTTCTGTCAATGTAAATCGTGTTGTAACTCGTTTTCTTTTGTTGCAAGTGTGTTAACCATCTACTGGTATAAGTAGTGGGGTGTAAGAGGAGCGGTGTAGCGCCTCATGTATCTTGTAACCGCGTTTCATTTGAACTCAGTCGAAGGTGAAAAGGGGCACTGTCATCCCTGTCGACAGTTGCCAGTTCGTCGAGTTCCTCGCGTGTTCTTGATCTTGATCTCCCGTGTTTAGGCTAGCCACTGTGATATTTGTGTGTGATTGGTGATCCTAATCCAACAGTCACTGTGTGGGGCTAGCAGAGTTGAAGATTTTTTAATCTTATTTTAGGCCTCTTCTCTACAATTTGTCGATCTTTTTAAATGTAAAAAGCGGCATTATGTCCTTACATATATACTCGTATATATAAGCAATCCCTACACCCGGTAGACGTGTCTAGAGAACTCTAGCCTGTCTACATCACGGTATTGTCTCACGTCAAGGCTCCACGAGATGGAACCTGCACCAATTTTGAATCCTTCCAGCACGCTCCATCTATCGGACCAAGATCGAATTAAATTTCTCATGGTGCAGGTCAAGCCTCTAGAGCCAGAAAGGCCTGGCCAGACACCGTTTCGCGCAAAAATTAAACTCACGCTTTTCATCAACAACAACACAGACTGAGTTTATGGCCACAAACGACGTGGTGCAGCTTCCGTGTATTCACACGCAATGCAACGGTCTCTGCGAAAGTGATCACGTCCACACGGCCTGATCGATGACGGAAAACTAAACTCGATCTTGCTCCTCCGTCCATGATCGGTTTCGTGGACGTTATTAACGGACCCATCGTTATTCGACGTTGGTGGTCGACCCATCCCTGAACGTACAAGTAGGTACGTACTGACCACTTGTCTCGTGGCTGCCCGATCGAGAGGTCCTTTTCAATTTGATATGACGATTGTTCAGCGCGCGGTGGACAAATTTGATGCACAAATTTCAAGGCAAATTTCAAGGCAATTGAATTAAGGCTGCCCTTTATATTTGGATCCTAGCTTGAAACTGAATTCATCGTATAAAATACATTCGTGCAACAAGACTCCATATATAAAATCCATTTCCTCCAAGATGAAGAACCCCCCAATGTAAAATTCGAGAAATAAACAGCGATCCCACCACACATCACAGCTAGCGCAATCTGTTGCCATTTTCATTACCGTTAATTACCCGTACAACCAGTTGCAACCAAACAGCACCTTTTTGTTCTGTTAATTGCTCAGTGTGAAGTAATTTGTTTAGATTGGTCAGTAGAGATGACTATGAACCGGAGCAAATTTGTCATAAAAAGTAGCTAGAGAGGGGATTGGTCATAGGTCGTGGTTAGTCAAGTCACGCGCGGAAGACCAACCCAACTAACCACAATGTACGCATGCAGCGTCGTCACACATAATGAATGAATGCCATCACCATCTAGATGGAGAATACCAGTATTTCCGCTCCAACAGCAAATGGATTGGTGCCCCGTTTTTCAAAAGCCCGTTCCGTTCCAGAGTAGTGTGGCGACACCATGCATGCATATGATATGATATGGTGCCGAACCTCAACCCAGGTAGGCTCATTCGGCTTATCTTCATCGATCTAGAAGCCAGGACTTTCATTTGTCGTCCTCTTCCTCATCTCTCTGTGCGTGTCTCCATCAAACACACGTATGTACATCTTTGTGTGGATAGCGATGGAAAAAAAATTGGCGCTTGCAGTAAAAAAATTGAAAGTTGAAGATTTTAATCTTAAAGTACTAGATGTTGTCTCCAGATAATAGAAATTGTGATAGAAACTCCAGAGAGACAGACAATCATTCGCATATAGATATAGTATATGCATCTATCTCTCTGGTTTGCAGTTGTCCTTTTGGACAAGGATTCATTCTTTTGCCCATTTGCTAACTATATAAATAATTAAAATGCATGTTTTTTTTTAGATGGGGCAGCGAGAGCTTTGCCGCAAAAACAAATTAATGCATAGTTAAATTAGAAAACATATTGAAATGTTCTTTACAGGAATCTTCTAGGATGAACTCCGAGGGTTTCTTTCTCTCTCGAATAGATAATTCCAGGTGTGGTCAAAATTAAACTATTTAAATTTGACTAAATTTATTGAAAATATAAACATATAACTCTTGATAGATGTACTATAAAAATTTAATTATTAAGAAAATAAAATAATTTAATATGATACATTTTAGGATCATTTTGAAACTAGTAAAATAAAATACTAGATTATTTGGCTTTTGTCATAATATGACTACCTTTTCATTTGAAAACATTTGGAGTCTAAAAAATATTTTTAACAACAATGCTTTTGTAATTCATAATTTTTTGAGTTTTTTTCAAACAACTTCAAAAGAAAAAATGATCAAAAGCAAAGTGATAGACTTTGACAAGATTTAAAACTTTCTAGTTTAAACATTTTTTTCTCGTTTAATCAAAGGTAGTGGGGGCAGAGGAACTCGTGCCTGATCTAGAGGATATATGCTCACGTTAAGGGTGGGTCGTGGCCGGTGGAGGAGGAAAACCGGCCATGGGAGCGTGAGGGAGAACGAAGATTGAATAAGATGACATGACGAGAAGATAGTAGTCGGCCCGATACAATCAGGGCCATGTTTTAAATGTAAAACTCCTTACATTTTGTGTCGATA
Organism: Hyparrhenia diplandra; assembly: GCA_015847255.1. NCBI lineage: Eukaryota > Viridiplantae > Streptophyta > Magnoliopsida > Poales > Poaceae > Hyparrhenia > Hyparrhenia diplandra. The sequence continues at coordinate 1,064,404 of JADLZK010007525.1, read as the reverse complement.
CAATCCTAGGCTTCCTGCATCACGGCACGGTACGTCCATGTCCCTATCTCTAGTAGGGTTGGAAGAATATATAGTCAAGTAATGTATGTACAACGTACAATATTGTCGATCCGTATACAGGAAACGGGCCGTCCATCACGTACATGCACGTGCGTTTAATTCGTCAAGGATTCTCGTGCGTCATTGATATTATGCCCTTAATCTACACACTACAATATGTATAATTGCGCTAGTAGCGCTGGGTCAAACCTCGAGATGGGAACGTGCACGTTCAGCCTGTTCAACTTTGAAGATCGATTGATGCGTTCGTGCAGACGTGCTGTAATCAACCCACTCGCTCAACAATATGTACACATGTGTTCGTGGTCGATCCGTGTGCCAGCGAGCGCACGTTCCATCAACGAATCGATCAGTCGACACCCACACACCGACCACAGCCTCCTCTTTATTGGAGTAGTACACGTACAACTTATCGACCACTTGTTTCGTGGCTGTCCGATCGATCGAGGTCCTTTTCTTCAGCCTTCATTAGGCGGAGGAGGACAAATTGATGTACGACAAAACTAAACGCAATGAATGAATTGCTGGGTCAGATCCTTTAATTCGATTACAAATTTTGATTCAGATGGCTTGTTTGGTTTTAAACCTGGTCAAAATTGAGAATTTGAACTATCTGAAAAAAATTTAATTAACATTATTTGTAGTATGGATGAAGTTATTTTGTTATTGCTCAGTGCGATATAATTAAATTAAACTGTTTAGTAGAGACGACTCTGAACTGGAGCAAGTTAACTTAAATTTCTCATACAATTAGAGAGAGCGTTAATTGGTCATAGGTCGTTAGTCAAGTCACGCGCGGAAGACAAATGCAACCCAGCCACAGCACACGTATGCAGCGTCGTCATCACACATAATGATATCATCATCTAGATGGGAGAACACCAGTATTATTTACAATATGCCAAACCACGCCTTTCCGATCAATGCACGTCTGACGATGATGTGAAAATATTACATGCTGCACCTACGCACGTAGGAGTACTTAAAACCACATAGAATCCTAGGAGAATAAAAAAGGGGCTCTTGCGTTTTAAGCCCCTATTTTGTATTAAAATTCACTACTACACAACTGATTTTGCATAAGCGTTTCCAAATGATTTTCCATGGCAGTTATTTAGAAAACTGTCACGCGGTTAATGTCATGATTAACCGTGGCGGTTATTTTTATTAACCAATCGCCACGGTAAATCGATTAGCCATGACGGTTTTTATAAAAAAACCGCCACCATAAATCGAGCTCAAATCAAAAACTTGAAAGCCCATTCAAGCCCAATAACAGCTCTAGGTATATATATGAGTCTCCCATCTAAACCCTAACTCACTTCATTTCTCTCTCCGGTCCTCGGCCGGTCGCTCTCCCTCTCCCTCTCCCTCTCCCTCCTCACCAACGTCCCAACTCTCTCCCTCCCTCCATCTCGCCCCCCACTCTCCCACTCCCTCCCTCTCCCTTGCGGGTAACGCGGCCCACCCTCTCCTCCATCGGCGGCGCGGCCCTCCTCGGTTGGCGGCGCCTACCTCACGACGGCGATGGCCGAGCTCGCGGAGGCGTGGAGGGCGGGTCGGAGCGTGGCGGCTCGCGGAGGAGGATCCCGCGGTGGCCCCGGCACGGCGCCGCGGCCTCCCTCCCAAAGCGGCGGCGACGCTTTGGATCCGCCCGTGGCGCGGCCCCGACCCCCTTTCCTCCAAATGGATCTCCTCGCGTGGTGCAAGATAGCGGTGGATCTCCTCGAGCTGGCCGGCGGCGGCGGCGGCGGACCGAACCGTAACGTGCCCGGATCTGGGCCCGTTAGGGTTTTAGATTAGATTTTGTTTTATTTTATTTTTTATTTATTAACGGTGGCGGTTTTCTAGGGTCCCAAAAATCACCACGGGAAAATCAATACATTTACCGTGACCCTATCTTGGTGGCGGTTGCAAAAACCGCCATGGAAAATCAACACATAGTAGTGATTGTGATTTTCCCCTAGTTTTTTTTTACATTGTGAATTTACCCTTGTGATTTCAAAACAAAACACCGGTTTGCTCCTACTCGTTATCCTTGCCTAACGGTTATTACATTTTTTTACAAAATGATAGAAATACCCATGTGATTTTTTCCCCACGCCTATTTGTGATTTTACCCCCGATTTAGAATTAGACTTTTTATTGTACATTGACAAACAATTGATTTAATTTGGTCACATATATTTGGCACAACTAACAATTATTTTAGACTAGAATTAATATTGAAAAATGGTCAAAATTTTGGCAGCACCTTTGCAACATTTTGCTAGCATCATGACAACAATATGAAGCACATATAAAACACATGAGAAAATCATGGACAAGCAACAACAATGAAAGTAGGGGTCCATTCAAATTATCCCATACAACATGTCATTATGTCCACAAGAGCTACATGTCTACTCCATATCGAGAAAAGCAACTGCACCATGTCAACATGTCCACAAAAGGAACAAGTCTGCACCATATCAACATGTCCACAAAAGCTACAAAGACATCTCATTCAAGGACCACATAGAGACCTAACAAACTAGCTAGCCTTCCTCTTGTTAAGCCTTCCTCTTCCCCGTCCTCTAAAATGTGAACATGTTGGTTAGTAGTGATTTGGCCTACAAATAAGTACACCAATACACCATGGCTTACCTTGGATTACTTGTTGCCCTCTCCTGATTCTCTTCCCCCCCCCTTCCCCTTCCCTCCTAGTATCACTTTCACTAGAAAGGAAACATGATTTCAAAATTAGTTATGATCATATTATGGCAAACGTATAAGTGAGCGCCAACAAAAACATGACTTACATTGGGTCAATGCTACCCTCTCCGGTTCAGTTCCCCTTCCTCTTTCTCTTCTTCTCCCCCCCCCCCCCGCCCGTAGCAATAGCACTTGCACTAAAAAGGGAAGAAACATGATGCAAAAATTAGCATGGCTATAGATCTAGAAATAAGTAGAAGTACACCATGTCTTACTTTGGGTTGTTGTTGTCCTCCCCGTGTTCCATGTTGTGAAGAACTGAGCCTTCTCTTTTGACTAGCAATGAGACCTCATTGGCATGTCTTGGCCAAATGTCCTGGTTCATGGCACTCAGTACATACGCTTCTTTTTCTTGCTACTTTGCAAACTTCATCATATGCCTTCAACCTAGACTTTCTTGGTCTCCGAGGATTCCTCCTCAATTTAGGCTTATGGATTTTGTAGCCTAAGTCAACGCCTTTGCCAAAGCTCTTTGGATGTCGTTGGAATGAAAGTACCTGCATATGCCTTTCTCAACCTTTCAATAGAGAAATATTCATGGACAAACTCATCCATTTGAACCTCTCTACTAAGCTTTGCAATGAAAGCTAGAGCATGGCTGCAAGGCTTTCCTGGTCACTTGCCAAGCCCTACAAGAACATGTCTTTAATTCCAAGTTAATTGCATGCCTAAATCTATTGATTATAACTTCGCTTTTCGAGGGCCACAAATTAAGATATCATGATCCTTAATGGCCTTGGATTGAGCATTCAGATTTTTGATGATATCCAGGATTATCTTTCCAGTCATCTTTCTAGCCTTCTTTGATCTCAAGACAAATTTCTCAATGATCTGTCTTGTGTTGTCATGCATTTCCACAATGTGATGTTTCTTTGTTTTTGCCACCCAACTATTGAAACTGTCAAAAAGGTTATTATTGATGTAATCTACCTTGCAGTCTTCTAAGAATTTGCTTCTACTCCATATGTATGGATGGTTCTCATCCAACCATTCAAGTGTCTTGGGATCCTTCTCTTCTATATTCTTCATGAAGAAGTTGAACTTGTTAGTTGTGAAGCTTTTGGCAGCTGCCACATATGCTTCCCATAAGGAGGGCCACCATAAGTTTTCTTCATGTTCTTCCACAAATGCCTCATACACTCTCTATGCTCAACTCCTAGATAGACAACTTCAACAGCTTCATCAATTCCCTTGCCTGCATCTATACTAATGACCAAACCTGTGTGACATTATTGACATATGTTAGGTGTGAGCAATTTTAACTTGAAGGAAAACAGCCAAATACTAGTCATATTTTACACACTTGGAGGAGAACCAATTGCTTTTTTTCAAGTTTTGGATGAACCACTTCCAACTTTCCTTAGACTCGGCCTCAATCACCCCATATGCCACTTTGGAAACAATTGGTTGAGACCATCTACTACAACAACAGTTAGCTGCCAATACACCTCTTGCCCTACTTGTCAAGTGAGATCCATCCATGGCAATATATGGTCTGCATCCTTCTAAAAAGCCATCAATGCATGTCTTTAGAGCAACAAAGAATCTCATGAAGCATTCATGACCATTATGCTGCTCAGTCTCTAGTTCAACAACACTGCCAGGCACTGACCTTAGAAGCTCAGCTTGATAAGTAGGAATCAAGTCATAAGAATCTTCTCAGTTCCCACGTATCAGATCAAGTGCGCTCACCTTCCCTCTATACACTCTATCATATGGAACATCCACCGTGCACTTCCTTTTTAACTCAGCATGCAATTTTGTAGGACCCATTTCAGGCTCATCCCGCACTAAGTCCACAACTCTATTAGAAACCAATTTATTTGAGCGTTATGGCCTGCCGCCGCGCCCAACACGCTTCGACAGAGGACCAATCTCCCGTGGTGACGACATGTCGAGAAGATAGTACCAGGGCCAGGGTTTAAATGTAAAGCACCAAACATTTGGTGTCCCGATACAACTCTAGGCTCTCTACGTCACGGCGCGGTACGTCCATGTCCCTATCTCTAGTAGGGTTGGAAGAATATATACTCAAGTAATGTACACACAATATTCTATATTGTCGATCCGTATACAGGAAACGGCCGTCCATCACGTACATGCACGTGCGTTTAATTCATCAAGGATTCTTGTACGTCATTGATATTATGCCCTTAATCTACGCACTACAATATATATAATTGCACCACCGAGCACGCTCAAAGTTGAACTTACGTACGTTCCGCCTGTTCAACTTTTGAAGATCGATTGATGCGTCCGTGCAGACGTGCTGTAATTAACCCACTCGCTCAACGATACTCTCCCCATCCCAAAAGAGTGTCATTTTAGGTTTTGTTGACTTATTGTTTGATCATCCATCTTATTCAAATTATTTGTATAAATATTATTCATTTTGTTATGACTTATTTTATCACTAGAGATACTTTAATAATGATTTATTTATTTTATAGTTTACATAATTTTTTAAATAAGGCGAACGGTCAAACACGAAAAACTTTAAATGACACTTTTTTTTTTTGGACGGATGGAGCATGTACACATGTGTTCGTGGTCGATCCGTGTGCTAGCGAGCGCACGTTCCATCAACGAATCAGTCTAGCTCGATTGAGATCCACACCAACCACGTCCTCCAATGGAGTACAACTGATCGACCACTTGTCTCGTGGATGTCCGATCGAGGTCCTTTTCTGTGATTGTTCAGCCTTCATTAGCTGGAGGAGAAATTTGATGCACGACAAAACTAAACGCAATGAATGAATTGCTGGGTCGGATCCTTTAATTCGATTACAAATTTTGATTCAGATGGCTTGTTTGGTTTTAAACTTGGTCAAACTTGCGATACTTTGAAAACTATCCGATAAAAGGTTTAAAATAGCACCATTTAGGATGGATGGAGTTATTCTGTTAAATTATTTTTTAGTTTGTAGAAAAAGAAATATATTAATATCTCAGGTAATGTAATTTGTCATACAATTAGATAGGGCATTAATTGGTCATAGGTCGTTAGTTTAGTCACGTGCGGAAGACAAATGCAACCCAGCCACAACACACGCATGCAGCGTCGTCATCACACATAATGATATCATCATCTAGATGGTAGAACACCAGTATTATTTACAATATGCCAAACCACGTCTTTCCGATCCAATGCACGTCTGACGATGATCTGAAAATATTAATGCTGCACCCACACGCACGTACTTAAAACCTCATAGAATCGTGATTAGTCGTCCTTGTCGTAAACACAGCTAGGTGCTTGATAAAGGCCCTTGATTTTTATTTTTATTTGAACTTTGAATGATCTGTGATGTGTTAGAACTGTGGACTAGCTATGGATTATATGTGTTTGTTCGTTTATGGAGAGTAATTAAACTTTAATCTGTGTTGTATTTGTGTTATGGATTGATTTTATGTAGTAATGTATTATTGCAGGCGGCGTATGTGTAAGAGTGTCTGTATCGCAATCGTTACTGCAGACGAGTAGGATGTAAGCTCGTCTGTATTCATGTTTTACCACAGACGGCTGTTGCTTTTATCATAGACGGATGCTTATAAGAACACGTCTGTAATCAAGGTTTATTAGAGACGCGTCTCTTTGCACGGCAGATGTCTGTGGCTGTTATCATAGACGGACGCTTATAAGAATGCGTCTGTAATAAAACCTTATCATAGACGCGTCTTTACGCGTCTTTGATAAAAGCTTATCACAGTCGTCTTATGACAGACGTGTCCATTCCGCGTTTATGATGACCCCAAACCGACGTCTGTAAAGCTGCTTTATTACATAGTGAAAGTAGCCAAACGACTAGCTGGGTTGCTGGGGCAGTACAAATATACGTAATGCAATGTAGGTATGTAGAATTCGGCCCACCGACTGACCCATTAGAGTAAGAAGAAGAGGAGAGGGAAGTGAGTGAAGGAGGCTGCAGCCACCGCATTTCCAGCTTCCGCTTGTCACATTCTGTTTCCCGCTCCAGCTCTGCTTTCCCTCGTAGATGCCTCATTTTATAGCCATATTAGTATATTTACACCACATATATACAATGTCAATCAGGCCCTACAAGCATAAGGATGACTAAATGTCCAACTAGCCGACTAGACTGATGAGGACTGAATAATTGACCTTGATCTGATGGGTGGTTATACCACTAAGCCTCAATAATACAATCTGAAAACATGGGAGTTGAGAAAATCTTAAAAATCCTAAGGAAACATCACGACATTTCTTCATTTCTTTATCAGTGGCCATCAACATCAGTCCGATTCTCAGCGCGTGAAAAATAAGATTCGTAGGTGCCACACACAACAGAAACTGTAATATTTTTTCTAATAAAGTAGGAGTAATGTTGAGATACATGTATAGCTAGAAAACCACCTGAAAAATCGCTGTAAATTGAAACTTGAAAGGTAAGAAAAGCCAGCTAGCATCCACCGGAACGAAAGGGAAACCCAACAGGTAGTAATCGATCGGGTGCCCCGTTTTTCAAAAATCCCGTTCCGTTTCAGAGTGTGGCGACCATCATGCATGTGGCGCCGCATGAACCTTAAAAACTTCGTCTAGAAGCCAAGGACTTTTGTTGTCCACTTGCTCTTCTGTATGCGTCCCCACTCCACATCAAACACTCATACATGGATCTGTGTGGATAGCGATGCCAAAAATGACAGTTCTAGTAAAATAATTTAAAGTTGAAGATTTCAATCTTATTAAGTACACTCCACAGTAGATGTCGGGATAATAGAAAATTGTGATAGAAACTCTAGAGAGACAGACACACAACGCACTGTACACGTAGTACACGTTTACGTACAAGAATTGTCCAAAAAAATTAGGTCACACACGTGGCTCCATCTTTTCGAATATAGTGATACTCCTCATAATGGTATTAGAGGCACGTGGCTCCATCTTTTTTTAGAATATAGTGATACTCATAAGCTGCTGGCTGTAAGGATACTTCTCAACCCACCTATACAATGGTTAAATCTTCAAAGATTTAATAATGGACTCAATTATGCGTCTCACAAAGTTTCTTGGTTTCCTGTGTCCAAGCCAGCTATAAAGCTTACAGCCTGCTTCTCCTCTCTCTCCTCCCTTCTCTCCTCTCCTGCTCAAAAAAAAAAAAAAAAAAAAAAAACGTCATCATTTAGCCGACTACGGACCTTCTATAATACTTGCTCTTAGTGGTCGTTTTTAGGACAAGTTACGTTTACCAAGGAGTGATTTATTAGGGATAATTTTTTCATATTTACTCATAATAAATAAATAGACGGGTGCATTGTCACCACTAACATCACCTCAGCTCATTGGCTACCGTGGCGTGTCCTGAGTCTGTATGAGGTGGGAGATGGGTTCAACTCCTTGCTGCGGCACTTTTTGTGTTTTGGCTACTTTTTTGCCTAATTTAGGTAGGGGCAAAATGTCCAACACCACTGCAAGCCAAGACGGACGACTTCCTTTGTGATGACTTCCTTTGTGCTCATCCAGCTGATGCCTAGAACGACCTCTAATCCCGTTACAGAGGGAGTATAGTGTACTGTGTGCATTTATCTTTGTTGTTTCCAGTTGTCCTTTTTGAACAGTCTTGCCCATTTGCTAAATATATGAATAATTAGAATGCATGTTTTTTTTAGAAGGGGCAGCGAGAGCTTTTGCCGCAAAAAAATAAATGCATAGTCAAATTAGAAAATTTGTTTTTAAAACAAAGAAATGTATTAATATTCCAGTCTACTAAATGCATATGCCTGTTTATTATTACAAGTAAGAAAAACCATTCCAAGGAATCTCAAAAATGAAGTTTTGAGCTACATAACGAGGAAGTTTTTAAAGGAAAACTAAAGAGCAATTATATATATATTTCTAAATTAAAAAACATATTGAATTGTTTTCTACATGAATGTTCTATGATGAGCTCCGAGGTTTTTCTTAGAATAGATAATTCGGTGTGATCAAAATTGAACTATTTAAAAATTCTACTAAATTTATTGAAAATAGTATGAACATTAGACTCTTGATAGATGTACTATAAAAGTATATTTTATAACAACTAGAATAATTTAATATGATAAATTTTAGGATCATTTTAAAACTATAGTAAAATACTAGCTAGATTGTTTGACTTACCACTATGTTAGAATTCTATCCTTTCTAAAACAGAACGGAGACGATGTTGATTAAGGGAAACATTGTTCATTAGATGTGACCTTAATAGATGCACACAACAATGAGATAAAATTCATGCTAAAAGGCATGTTAACCCATGCCGGCCGTACAGCCGATATCATCGTTTATTCATCACTTGAGTTGGGAAAAAGAGCCTGAAAAGAATTATTGGGCAAGAATCCTCTTCATGAAGCTGCCCCTCTCCGATCCCTACATTCCTACAGTCCACCTCAACCTCTAAGACAAACTAAGGACGACGACATATAAAATGGAGAATGATGCTGCAACACCGCCCTACTGAATGGCATGCCATACCTACCAGAGTAATTTCCGATTTATTTGGCATTTTGTGCTTAAAATGTGTATATCACGTTGATCACTAGCATCCACCAAAGTAAGTGTCATTATAGGAAAACACGCAAAAGGCACCCTATCTCCGATCCGGTTTCCAAAGATTTTGCCCAAGCTACACGCGGTGCAACGACGTCATCATACAATATCAGTGGAAATTACTAGCCCTTTTTTGGACAAATGTACTCTTTGCTAAACATCTTTTGTTAAAAAAAAGTCTGTCCTACCTCTTTGCTTGAGCGTTTACTATACGAATCTATAAACTATAAAACCTACTGTATGTTGTAGCCCTAGTAAGTCATTACATGTTGCTGGAGCTTCAGTTTTTTAGTAGCACTCATCAGCATTCGAGCTATTTGGCCTTGCATAGTGCTTGTATTTCTTTTTATAAGTTTATTTCTAGAAATTTTTTACGCCTTCTCTTTATAGTGATAGATGAGGAGACCGGCAATATCGACCTTGCCAATCTCAAGATCTAGTACCATTTTTTTTTTACTTTAAAAAGCTTAGATAATAGTATAATACTCCATCTATATCAAAGTTAGAAGACATTTTGGACAAGGTTTTGGTCAAACATTGGGAATATAAATCATAAATAACTTTTAAGTCGTTGAGTTTAAAATGTAAAAATTATATTAATAGATTTTTTTTGGAAATCACTTTTATAAAAATATACATATATAACTTAATTTCCAATAAATATTCTTACAAAAAAAGAGAAGTCAAAGTTGTGCTTTGGAGGCCGTGTCGCTGTTGTTTTAAACATCTTCTAATTGTGATATATACAAAGGGAGTAGTATGTATATAGCAAGTATCCACTAGAAAGTGTATTTACCTATGTTTAGGCAACTTGTCTGCCATGCAACGATCGAGGACATCAGCCAATCAAATCTGGTAGCCAGGGAAGATTGCCCCAGGCGGCAGCAGGCACTTGATAGTCCGTTGTATAAGGGAAGTCACGGTGCGAACTCTACCATAGAGTCATAGCTATTAATTGCACTTTGCCACGTAAACTATTTGCCGATGTTCTAGGGGAGAGCAAAGAAAAAACAAAGAAACGACGTCTAAGTGCAAGTGGAGTCCCATCCGAGGGCATAGAAACGAGGCCGCGTCCGCGCTGTGGAGTCCCCCGACGTTTCCATGAACCCCTTGCGGATTCATCCTTCCCTTCCATCATTGCCAAGTGCAAGTGCGTCGCGCTCACCAGGTAGTAGCAGCACCTCCTCCCCACCATTGAGCCCAAGCCCAGGGCTGCAGCGCCCGCGCTTGCTGCTGCCGCCTCTGATGACGACGAGAAGGACGAGCCGCAGCTCTACAAGCCCTACGCGTCCGACATATACTCCTATCTCGAATCCACGGAGTCGCAGGCCAATCTGCTCGTCCTTTCTGTATGATTTCAACATGATTTGTCTTCGGATCTTGCCACTGATCGCCTACTGAATGTTCCTGAGGTAGATCACAAATCAAATCATTCGAATGGCTACCCCAATCCTTGTCACAATGTTCCTTGATGAATCCTCACCGATAACACTTACTGAATGTTGCTGAGGTGGATCACATAGTTTATGGCACAGCTGATCACATTTATTATTTGTGTCGAGTAATAAATATTTGTATCTATAGAAACTATTAGTACAAAGTATGCATTGAGGAATATGGTTTCTTATCATAGAGTCTTCGATTTATAGACTCTATGGATGGAGTCTGCACTATGAGTGCCTAAGATCCTCCTGTGAATGTCACCCCTGGTAGCCCTTTAAACACTTGATAAATAATCCGGTGTATGAGATGTGTCACACCACCAAGACCATATAATATACGAGAATACATGCCGCATCCGGTCTTTTTGCAATTTAGCCCTTTTTTTTGAAAGATTTTCTCAAATCCACCCTTTTTAGTTTCCGTGTGTTATGTGGACCCCTTGCTCGGCGCCATCAATCGCGGGCGCGGCGTATAACTGTGTTGGCGCCACCGTCGGCGGCCCGGCTTGGCGGCGATCGGACGGACCCAAGGCGGCGGCGGTAGCTTCGGCGCCACGGATCACGGCGCCCGACCTCCCGCGGATCCGATCACGCGCCGACCCGGCGCCACCTGATCCGCGGCGCCGAGCTTCGGCGCCACCACCCACGGCGCCGACCCCCATACCCGCGTAAACCGGATACCCCTTCGTATGGTAGGCGTTCTTTTTCATTTGCAAGGAACTCTCTCGCGTTTCCTCTCCTCCCCACGTCGCCCTTTGGTGTTGGATCGAGTTTTTGCCCCAAAAACTTCGATTTGGTCCATACATCTTCATTTGCAAGGTAATCTCTATCCCCTTGTCTATTTATAGCACTTGATTTGATAGATTTCGGCCATATTTTGTAACCCTAGTTTTGACACTTTTAGAAAAATACGTTTGTATGTAATTGTAGGATGCCAAGGCATGGCAAAGCTAAGAATGCTAGGTAAATTCTCGTCATCTTGTAGTTCTTATTTTATAGTTAGTATGCAAGAAATGTGAAACCCTAGCTTTATGGTAGAATTGTAACCCTAGTTGTATTTTCTAGAGGTAGCTATGCTCGCTTTTCTTGGGAAGATCCCTATGTCCATAAGCCTCTCCCGGAGGGTGTTCCCGTGCCCAATTGCTATTGTGGTGATCCTTGCAAATGCGAATGGGATGATGAAGAGGAGACATTTAGGCGGAGGTATTGGATGTGTGCCAATTTTCAATGGGAGCCTACTGAGCAACAAAGACCGCAATCGGATGTTTGTGAGTATATAGCTTTTTCCTTTTTCATTTGTGGTTATATATTTGTTTTGAAACAATTTATTTGTTCTGCGACCCCTCCACCGCTTTGTGATTTTGAGCGGTGGATCGACCTTGAGATCGATGAGCTTAACAAGGGTATCTGCGATGCCACAAGGAGTTCATTGCGAGTGTCAACGGAGGCATGAGGTGAGGAAGAAGGAAGAGGCCGATGAGAAGGAGCGCGGGGAGCAAGAGCAAAGGAGGAGAGCTGCTGCTTTCGAGAGGAAGGAGAGGGAGAGGAAGCTCGAGAATGTGCGCCGCGTGCCAAGGCCGAGTTGGCTAGAAAGGAGGCCCAAGATGTGGATGACGACGGTGACACTTCAAGATTGGGCGAGCTCTTAGCCCTCGCTCGGGTTGACATGGCGCCAAAAACCCGGTGCTATCGGATGTGGTGTTAAAGCTAATTGGGGCCTCACTCCCTACGGGGGTTTGGAATAGGGCACCGGTGTGGCCATATGGTGGATTATGATGAGGTTGGTTATTGTTTTTCGTGCAACGACATCAAACATAATTTTTTGTAACTAATGTGTATGTTTTTTCTTGAACAGGACACTAGGAAATGTTTGTGGGAGGAATTTGTTGGGCGCGATGAGTTCCCGGACACCATCGGGGCGGCGTAAGATTGGGTGTGAGATGGGTGTTGGGAATGAGCTTGTCAACGAGTACATCGACGTCCGGTAGACGGGAGGCGGCGTCGGCTTGCCATGGAGTTGCGTGTTACCCTCCCCACGGTTTGCCGCAGGTCAAACAAAGTTATTCCAATTTTTCGGAAGAAGCTAGAAGAGCAATATGCACTTAAGATGAAGAGTAAAGGCGCGGATGAGGCGTGAGAAGGACCCTCTTGTGAGCACTATAATGAAGCGGCGTTAGGCGCCCTAACACATGAGCAGCACTGTACTGATGACAATGATAGTGACTTTTGGCTCGAGGCTACACACGTACGTGGCGGAAGAAGTTGAAGCGAGCAAAGGTGTAGAAGTTGGGACTAGTCACAACAATGAGGTGTTGGTGGAGGATTGGGAATCGGACGATGATTTGCTTCCCCGGGCTATGTTTCCTGTTGAGGTCGCGAGATGATTACGATGTTGAACTATTATGTTTATGTTAGTTGAACCATGTGTTGAACAATGTATTCATGTTTATGGTAGTTGAACCATGTGTTGAACAATGTATTGTTTCACTTTCGATATTAATCTTTAATAACCTCCCGATCGACAAGCGGATGTGAAATGGTATGCCACCACTTTTTATTGGACAATATTTTGGACTCACTAGAAAGAATCAAGTAGTACTAAAACTAAATGATGCGCATACTTTTTTTTTTTTTTTTTTTTGGCATTTGCATGAAAAAAACAGGGTACAACACAACATGTGAAATGGCATGTGAGAACCTATACCAAACAAGGGTATAGAGGATCGGGACTAAACACTACATGCCTTAGGTAATTAAAGCAACACTCAAGCGGTGAAAATGGCGTGTGGGAACTTCGTGCCAAACTAGGGTACAACAGTTCAAGCTAACCCTAACACGCCTTAGGTAATTTTAAAGAAACAACAATCATCCATAGGTGACCATAGAAAGAACTACGCGCCTAGTAATGTGGCCACATATGGCGTCTTTGGGTTGCGCCTTCTCCATAGTAAGCATCATGTGGCGGTCTTTGGTGGAGCGGGCGGTGGTGGCGGTGGCCCATTGTTCTTGTGACAAGGGCACAAAAAAAGATGCGAATCGGTGCATGGTTCATCTTGTGAGTTCTCACCGTTGTAGTCTTCCTCCTCTTGGTCGTCTGTTCTTCGATGCGTGCCTCCATTTTAGAGATCAATGATTCTTTCTTGCAACCACGGATGTATTCCGATGATGTGGTGGAAGTGGCGAAGAGGATCAATCCACCTAGTGAAGCGCGGTGGTCGGGTGCCCTTGAACTCTGAAATAAGTGTAAGCATGTTAGAGATTGCTTAAGTGAGGATCCGGTATGCAATGATGATAAGTAATAGCACTTACATAAGCGTTTGGGCATTTCGAGAAGCGGCGACCTCCTTCATTCCCATCTGTCATCATACGCACCAAACAATCCATACCATGCATACATTTTGGCCGATCTTCCCTACGTTTGTCATAGGTCTTGAGAGGGTTCTCTCGATTGAAATCTCCCCTATTTTGGTCACGCCAACGATGCGGGTCGGGTTCATCAAACTCTTTAGGACCAACACCTCCCCCACACATACGGATCTACTTCCCTTCTTCACCCCCTTCCCTCTCCCACCCAAAGAACCTCCGGACATTTCTACTAGTTTGCTTCTTCGTATGCAATCGAATGGAGTTGGTAGTATATATAGACCGAGAGGTGTCACTAGCGGTGCATTGTTCCGTTGGGGGTACTATAGTAGTTTGGACCCATGCATTTTTTTAAAAAAAAAAACTAGCCCTGAAAAGCTAGGCGATGGATTTGATGACTCAACGTAAAAAGGAGCCTACTTTTTTCCGAAAAGGCTAGTGTATGATCACTTCATGTAGGACTGAAAAGCCTACCCTAATCACTTCACCGAAAAGCCTACCATGAAAAGTCGAGGCGATGGTTTTAGTATCACGGTGCATTTTGCTATTGTCGTACTTGAGTGATGGCAACCACGAAAAGCCTAGACGATGGATTTGATTCATCAGCGAAAAGCCTACGATGGATTTGATCACTCACTTTGAAACTAGAAACTTGTGCGGCATATGAACACTTTAATTTGTGAGATGTAAACTTCATACGACGGCGTTGGTATGTAGATGAGAGCGAGAGACCCATAGATTCTTCTAGTTTTATTTTTCTCGCTTACCTAAATAAATTCTATATTTATCATACCATCCGTAATTACATAAATAAATTTTGGAATATAGAACTTGTGCTCTTGCCATCTATTGTAAAAAAATTAAATTTTGATACAAATTTCGACCATCTATTGAGTTTCCCCAAATTTTTTTTCAACATTCCACAATCACAACACATATATTAACATGATCCATAGATATAATGGTTCCATAGGAACATCGAGAACGGAAACAAGTCCATGCAAATATAGAAGTCAATACAGTTCAACAAAAGTCCATAATAATAAACTAGAGAGTCCATTACGAAGTCAATATAGCTCAACATTAGTCCATCCATCTACCTCCTCCGAGGGCTTAACCTTACCCTTGCCACCAAGAGCGTGGGTGCGAGTGTACTCAACTATTGCATTGACGGGCATACCACGTATTCCCTTAAGCAACTTGTTGAATGACTCTCGCCATGTTACTACATTGAAACTCCCACCTCCATCCGCCCATATCATGTGCTCTTGTCCACTTCTCGGATTCTCTCATCAACCACCAACCACTTTGTCTACCTTCGGCATTTGTAGCGCTTTGAGCTGCTCTAATTTGATCCGAAAATACGTCCTCAAGCATGCGAGCAGCCTCCCGCAATAGGTCAAAGTTATCCTTCACACCATCCTTACGAAGTAGATTCTCGGCAAGGTGCCGAGTACACCACCTGTGGTGCAACGGGGGAAAACCCTCTATCTCCTCCCGCACAGCATTTAGAATGCCCTGGTGTCTATCGATATGACACCAACCTCTCGCCCCGTGACCAACAACATGTATCCTGGACAAGTCGCAAGAACCAACCCCAATCGTCATTGTTTTCCCTCTCAACCAACGCAAATGCCAAAGGAACAAGCTTGTTGTTTTGCGTCACAAGAGATGGCAATCGAAAGAGTGCCCATGTACTTGCCAACCAAGAATGTCCCATCAATGGAAAACAAAGGGGCGGCAATGCCTAAAGGTCTCCACGCGATCGCGAGGGAAAACACCAAACGCACGGAAAAAATACACGCCGACCATTCATCGTGACGTTCGGTTTTGAGATATACTCATAATGCATGCCTGGATTTACTGCCTTGATTGCATTGAAAAGTTCTGGCAGTTTCTCATACGCATCCTCCCAACTGCCATAAATCATCTTCCACGCCCGCTGCTTAGCCCTCCAAGCTTTCCCATACTTTATTTTGTAACCTTTGAATGCGAGCTTAACACCCTCCATAATTGCGCTCACCTTCATGTTGGGTTCTGACTTCAATAAGTCTAGGAGCGTTGTTGCAATAAGGGTAGATGTCAATTGCCGATGCTTTGTGCTGAGGTCATGATTACCACAAGTGTGAGGCCCAACGACTTTGGTAATCTTCCAGTGACCAGATACCTTTTGCTTCCTTGCACAAACCCTCCATGGACAACGTTCCTTGTCGCAAACAACTGTGTAACGCCGCTCTACATATGAATGTAACACCCTGAAAGGCCTATAGCGGACAACAGCATAATGCTGCAACCACGTCTTCAATTCAACTAAGTCCTTGAAAACAGTCCCCTTTACAATTCTCATGCTAGGACCAACCTCTGGGGCTTCGAGGAGCTCATCATCCCGGCCATACGCAAAAAGCCATATCGAAAAGTGACAGATCACCGAACTCTCCCACTCTTGGGTCCCGACACGGGAAAATACGCTGAGTATCTCTACATCACTCTCCGTGAACTCTCCCACGGCGATCATCATCGAGAATCAAGGGCCATCGTATCTCATACGGTTTGCTCGTCGGGCTCAACTTCATTGGAGGCCCTAATGCCTCTTCACATGCCGCATTTGAACCAACAGAGGCAAAACTACATTATCGAGTGTGGTCTCCTACAAGCATAGATATAAGGAAAGAATTAGAACTAACGTAAGAATAGAAGCATGAACAAAATGAAAGATGAGGACTAGGCTCTTACTAATAGGATTATTTTCACTCGAAGGGATCATCTCGCGGGAAGATTTCTTTGGCAAATCTCCTGCTCGGCAAGTGTCTCTGGCTGAACTTCCAACGTGCATCACATTAGGTGCGGATTGAGCATCGGGGACCAAAGGAGGAACCTCTCGCATCCACAAAGATGACCTTGCACCGGTGGGACAAAGTGTGCCTCCGCCTCCATCACCCCGCATTCCACCACATCCGCATATTGCAACCGGCTCTTCATAGCTACCCTCAAATACTTCTCCCAATCGACCAAGACAACCAATTGGAATCAACCTTCGAATATATTGGGAGGGGAACCAATATGAAGAACACCCTCAATTTCAATGCCACCAAGGCGAAGGCACCTCCTCTCGAGCCTTTTCAACTAACTCACTAAATGATGGTCTTTCGTCAAATATAGCACAGGCACATTGCATCTCAACAAACTCAACATATCCATAGCGATCCTTTTCCACTTTGTGCCTCCATGATATATGGTAACTATGTTGTCCATCTAGTTCATACATAAATCAAACGTCTTCCTTTAGTCCAAAATAGAAACTTCACATCATCGATAAGTCACTAACTACAACTAATAATATGTTCGTAACTAATACTATGTTCTTCCTAACTAATAACTAATAATATGTTCGAACTATGTTATTCCTAACTAATAACTAAACATATGTTCGTAACTATGTTCTTCCTAAATAATATGATAATATACTAACTACTACTAAATATGTTCCTAACTATGTTGTTCCTAACTAATAACTATGTTCTTAACTAATAGCGAATCTATCCATAACTAATATGTTCCTTTAGTCCAAAATAGCAAATGTTTACCAAAATAGAAACTATGCATAACGAGAGGAGCGTTGACAAGCAAATGTACCTTGGACGATGACGGGGAGCGAGGGCGCGAGGGGCAATAGCGGCGAGGGGAGGGAGGGTCGCCGTGGAGAACCACCGCCGCCGGGAAGAGGGAGGGTCGGCGCGGCGGGTTCTAACCCCGCCCATGGGCAGACCATCTTGGGAGGTGCGCTTTGCCCCCGCGGGCGGCAAGAGCGGGCGGGTGGTGGCAGCGTCTGGCGGCGGCGGCGGGGCGGGGGGCCGCGTCGGCGGCGTCCGGGGCGGGCGGGCGCGCGACGCGGCGTCGAGCTGACAAGAAGGCGGCCGGCCCGGTTCGACCGAAAGGCGGCGAGGAAGAAAAGAGAGGAAGAAAAGAAAGGGGCCCGTTTATTTTTCGGGTCGGCGCCGTGTTGGGTGGCGCCCGAAGCTTCGGCGCCGTGATCCGTGGCGCCGGTCGGTCCGCAAATCATGGCGCCCGAGCTACCGCCGCCGCCGTCTGTTTCGTCCGTCCAGCGCCGTCAAGCTCGGCGCCGTCGGCGGTGGCGCCAACACGTTATACCTCGGCGCCGCGATTGATGGCGCCGAGCAAGGGGTCCATATAACACACGGAAACTAAAAAAGGGTGGATTTGAGAAAATCTTTCGAAAAAAGGGCTAAATTGCAAAAAGACGGGCTGCAGTCACTTGCGTGCTCTCTTTCTTCACCAAGGCGTGCATGTAAAAGTAAAACAGAGATTGCAAATGTAAAAGTAAAACAGAGCAGGAGTTTCTTGAATCCTTAGCATGTACTGTATTTCGACTATTCAGTCCCCAACACGTGGCATAGATGGATCACTATCTCCCACCAACAACTCAGCTCACTCCCTCCCACGGTGTAAAGTGTGAACCCTGCCCTGTCTTCATTTACTGCCCCGTCCCAAAAATGGAAATTAAAAGCCGCCACGCGAATTTAACGCCGCCGAAAATCAGTTGCACATTAAATTTAATGAATTTAATTTATTTAAATCCCCGCGAGCCGCGAGCGACGACTCCCCGCGCCATCGCTTTCCCCCCCACCTCCGTCGCCACCCTCCTCTGCCTCCACCTCCACCTCCCCTGCCGACTGCCGACGACCCACGCCACGCCGTTATTACCCAACCATCCCCCACGCCTCCACCTTCCCTTCGCCAGCCGGGAAGAACGGCAACGGACACACACACCTCTCTCTCTCTCTCTCTCATCTCTTCTCTCTGCACTGCAGCTGCTCCGACCGACCGGCCGATCGACCGACTTCTTGGCTGGCCATCTATCCGGCCATGAATCGACGATCGGAATTCAGCTTCCCAGGCTCGCCGTCACCGGCACCGCGTGGCCTACCGCCGCGTCCGCCACCGAACCACGCGATGTCAGCGGCGGCGCGGCCGTACGTTGACGCCGACGCCGACGCCGACGAAGAAGAGGCGCGGTGGCTGCAGGCGTCGCTACAGGCCTCACCCGAGACCAACTACTACAGCTCCGGCGGGTCCGGGTCGGGGTCGGGGTCAGGCACGCCGTCGCCGCAGCTGTGGACGCAGTCTCAGTCGCAGTCGCAGCACCAGGTCCTCCTCCACCGGCAGTACCCGGCGTCGGCGGGCAGCTCGCCGTCGCGGGCGCAGGCCATCGCGGGGTACCGCCGCGAGATGCTCGACCTGGTCCGTGGCCTCCCCGAGTCCGCGTACGAGCTCTCGCTACGCGACATCGTCGAGCACCCGCACCGCCAACACACGCCGTCGTCGGCGTCGCCACCGTCCCCCGCCGCCCCGCGCTCCTCCCTCTCCGTCGGCGCAGGGTAGCACCACACCGTCGGGAGGCACCACGCGAGTCGCGGCGCTGTCATGGACCCCGTGCGTGCGCAGGAGAAGAAGGACGAGCACACTGCCGTCGTGGTGGCCACAGCGGACGCCGAGGACGGCGCCGGAGGGTCCAGGGGCAAGGAGAAGCAGGGGAGGAGTAAGCAGAGGACGGTGATGCGGAAGCAGCGGAGCCGGAGCATGGAGCGGAGCGTCAGCCTCGACACCGGCCTGCTCATCAAAAAGCTTTCCTCCCGCTCTCCATCGGCGGCAGGAAGAAGAAGGTCTCGGTCTCACCTAAGCCCGACGACGGCAAGAAGAAAAAGAAAGGGAGAAGAAAAACAGGGAAGCAGATGAAGAAGGAGCCGGTGCCGCCACCGGCGGCGACGGCGCCGGAGGAGGAGGAGTGGTGGACCAAGAGCGAGTTCAGCGAGGCCGGGAGCAGCAGCCGGACCAGCAGCACCGGCAGCAGCAACAGCAATAGCAGCAGCGCCGCCGCCGGCGTCAGGAATGGCGGCAATGGCGGCGCCAATCCCAGAGCCCCCGGCCAGGAGCTGGAGCAGGTAACAAAAATCCTTTCGCTTTCCCTGCTTAATTTGTTCATTCGTATTTTAGTTCAGGTTAGTACATACATACATCAGAAATCAGATGGTTTGGCACATTTTATTTAGTTTTTGGATATTTCTTTACAAAATTCATCTCCTTTTTATTGAGAAAAAAAAATACAAATTTGTTCTTGGATTGGGGAATTTCAGCGCAAATTAGTAGTCCCGATTACCTCTTTGAGCTGTTACAAAAGAGTCCTTAATTACTAGAAAGAAATAGGTTGGTGTATAAAAATGCCATTTGAACAATTTTAGTTCAGGAAGGAACCAGCATATCTCAACCTTTCCATATTGTTCAGTTTTCCTTGAGAAACAGAAAAGGGAGAGAAAATTTGGTTTCAGCATTAAAGACAGAGATAAAGATAAAGGAACATTTTTCAACGGATGCAAGAGACAAAATATCTGTTGTTCTAGAAGAAATTCATTTTCTATATATATAAAAAAAGAAATGGAGCAAACAAACTTTTTCAAAACAAATAGAATATACAGGCAGCAGCTCTTCTAGACTTTATTCTAGTAGTCTTCTAGAACGTTGATTTTGTAGGCTTGTTTCTGAGGGGCTAAAAAACAAGAACACACTTTTGGAAAATGGCCCAACTACTGAAAGTCAGAGGTTACACACTGAAGCACCTATAAATTAATTTTCCAAGGATGGAGATGGTAGTAATAGAAAAGATAGACTGGATCAAAGGAAGGAAGCACAACCATCTAATTTGTCACTGAATACGTCTGCTGTGAAGAAGAACACTGCACGGCCAGTTTAGGGCTGCTAAGCAGGCCACGATTTGCCTGTGAAATGAAGTCAGCAAGCTTGGAACGGAGAAAAAACCGGTCAACACGGCAGGCTAGGCAGAGTCGTCGCTTCAAGTCAGTCCATTCTTGTTGCATCACAATCCAGCTTTTCTATCAATTCCTGCAGCTGATTTCTTGGCATGAACTCGAAAAGGGAGCACGAGCACGACTTCACATGAAGCTTTCTATGGTCGTCTTTTGTTTTCTGGTCCCAGAAATTCTTGATGGTTTTACTAGAAGATTCCACAACTGAGCGCTGATTTTTGAAGTAGGGGATTGTCTGATAAATAAAAAGTTTTTATGAGCTCATTAACTAGATTTTTAATTTCAATGTGATTAGTGCTGGTGGTTATCCCTTGAAATATAGTATAGGGTTTGATGAACACATTCAAACACGGCAACTAAGTGTAGCGCTGTAGCTGTCAGATCTGATCCATCCTCCTACTGATTGGCTTAATATTATAAAAAATTGTGATTACTTCGTTTATGTGACTTTTACTTCTTCAAGTCAGATGATCCTATTCCTAAAATAAGATGATCAGATAATCACCTGCAACCGTAGTTAAGGTGTTTAATATGAAATTGCATCTCTTTGTAGCATCATTTGAGTAAGTATCCGTTGGATCAATTCATCTCTTTTTGGGACCTAATTTTTTAAAAATAAAGGATAACAAATATCCGGCCTACATCCGTTGTTCATATGGCCTACTTTTTTTTTTTTGACCAAAACATATGGCCTACTTTGGCCCCCCCCTTTCTGTTACGCAAAGCAAAAGGCTAACTTGTTTCCACCTGAAGCCTAATCATTCTGCTATTGCTAATACGATCATTACACTGCCACTTAAGAACTACTAGGGTATATATCTAATTGAGTTCATGGCAGGGTCTTGCTAGTCTAATCATCACTCATCTAATCAGCTCTTCTCTGTTTGGCGCAGAAAGCGGACTGGGTGCTATGCTTTCTTCAGGGAAATAAGGGCAAAAAGGAGTGAACCAAGACTAGAATCATGATGACAAGGCCACCAAGAAAAGGGGAAAATGCTTCTCAGGTGAAATGTTCATGGAAATCATTATCAGCACTGTCACACACAGCACAAGAAGCTTAAGCAGGCATCAGATCTCCATGGCTAAATTGATGTTATTCAGTGCCTGATTTTTGTACACAAATATATATATATAGTGGTATGTTAGCACTATCGTCCTTTTATTTCTATTTGGCATGTGATCTTCATGGTATAAATAAAAGGACATGTAATGTGTAGTAGCATACAATAGTTTTGACTGGTTCACACTTCTTATCATAGAGAATATTAATATGGACAGGACAGACACTGGAGGCAACACTTGCAAAATCTCCTGTATTTTCTTGACTCGATCACATTCTCTCCTGTACTATCTTCTATTTGTACATATCATACGACGTTTTTCGGATACCGAGAACCATCAAGGCTAATGTACAATCTTTGTAAGTTGTTGTGAATAGAAAACAGAGGTTGTGGATGATGATGACACATCAGCGCATAATTTTTTGTTTAGTATTGTTCAATCTTGACGATGATGATGTACAATCTTGACCATTCATTCTCTTTCTTTGAACTTGTGTCCTCCAAATATCAACGAGAAGATCCCAGGAGATCTACAAATATCTTTGTTTTTGGGTCATTTTTGGATCCTATAGGGCCCAATGCATATAGTATAATGCTTGCTTTTCCCATGATACCTACCCTAACAATACAGGTCAAAATAAGGCGACTTTCTAGACCTGATCATTTCTTGAAATGGAATGGAGCAGGATGAACAGATCAGCACAACGGCTAATGATGCTTTGCAGGTGAGACTGCCTGGTGGAGCCCAAGAATCTGGCATTGCGTTACAAACTAACTACAGTCAATATAATAATTAAGCAAGAGAAGTTACTATTTATGCTCGCCCAACATCTCCGAATGAATGGATGCTGAACAGAGGATCTGGTATAAATTCCATAACCCAACAATTTCTTTTCAGGAAGGTAAACAACACTCTGAATTTTTCCAGAAATCTGCGAATGCAACGTACTTGGCTTCTCCTACTCATGAGGAAAGATTAAGGTGCTATTCGGTTCAACACCAGGTGTGGGAATGGTAACGTAATCAACATAAAGGTGAGCCTCGTAGGCGCACCATTGTTTAGGAGCACCATGATTTTTGCCCAGCTTGCAGCCACATCACCTCGAATCCTAATCAAGATCCGTTTCCTATGGCCAAATAGGCTTGACAGGGCCTCCTGGAATGCGGCCATGGAATGACCAAAGGTGAGCCTTGTACAAGTTTCGACAGCCTCTACAAACGGATTCTGCAGTAGTGAGAACAGCATCGATTAATGAAATGACCAAAGGTCGAAAGCACACCATCGATGCAAACAGACTCTCAAGCAAGACGAAACAGGGGATGGCGGTGGAAAGATGACCCCAGACTTAACTGCAAAACGCAAAGCAGACAAGTCAGCAGAAGAAACTAGCTAGTATAGGTGGAGAGTAATTTCTGAGTGATTCCCTTACATTTTCCTGGACTACTCAAAATCTTTTTTTTTTTGAAAGATCCAGGAACAAGCTGTTCTGGCTTTGGATTAATAAGAAGAAGATTGACCCAGTTTTTGAGGGAAACCGGGCCCAAAAACCACACCCACGCCAATACAACAGAGAGAACGACAACCCAAAGAAGGAGCGGATCCGGAGAAGCCTAGCCTAGTCTAACCCACAGCAACGCCTTCAACAAGGTTCTGACGTTCAAAACGCCGCCGTTGCTCGTCCATGACGGACCGGTACACACCCATGGAAGAAACTAGAGACGCGACACCCCCAACAGGGGAGACGGCGCCCGCAGGCGTCGTCATCGCCAAGCTTTCGCCCAAGACTCTAGTTTAGATGTCAGCCCAGCTTTTCGGATCAAGCAATTCGCCACCGTCATCGCTGCTAGCCGTCCTGCTGAAACCTCGCCGGGGGTGATCCACGCGCCGGCTGCACACGCAGTCGCCTTGAGCGACTGAGAGCCACCCCATGGCAAGCGACGAGCTGGAAGAACCAGCAAAACGCCCGTCGCTCGCGTGTCCACCTGTCGGCGCGGCCCTTCATCTACGTCTTCGCCACCGAGGCCTCCACGCCAGGCGCTCAACCTCGAGCAGCACTTGCTCACCGGGAGCCCCCACGGACTGCCTCGCCCCGTGCGCCACGGTTTCCACCGGGGGCTCAACCGTAGGAGCATGGACCGGAAGGCGGTCACACTCACCTGGGAGCCCCAATGGACCACCGGAGCGGCGGAAACCCGCCGGCCCCATGGACGCCGCGGCTGGAACCACCAGCTTGGCATCGAGGGGGCGCGAGAGGAGTGCCGCCCCAACGCCGCCGCGGGCCGAGGCTTCCACCGCCGCGCCGCCGGCCGTCACCGGCCGCCACCATAGCCAACGCGGTCGAAAAGAAGACCGCATGCGAAGGACGGACCTCTCCCGCCGTCCCCGGCGTGTGCGCCCCATCAAATTACAAGGACCCCGGGCAGGGCCTAGAGCCCCCGGCACACGTCCCCGCGCCCCGGTCCGGCCGGGGGGTGAACGGATCAGCGGCGTGCGGGGCCGGACGCCGCCGCGGGCCGTCGCCGCCGCCGCATCGGGCCGCGGGGGGCCAACGCCGTCGTTGCTACCCGGCGGGAGGAAGGGGGCTTGGGGGCGGATCTGCGACGCCCGCCTCCGCTGCCGTCGGCGGCGCCGCCGCGGCCGCCGGAGATGGCGGGCGAGCCCCACGCCGCTCGAGCGGGCCACGATCCGGCCGACCGCCGCATCCTGCGCCACCATCCCGCCTGTGGCCAGCGAGAGCCCGCCCGCCGCCATCCCGGCGAGCCACATGGCCATGCCAACACTTACTCCGCGGCGGCGCTGGGCTGGGCAGGGGAAGGTGCGGTGGCGGCGCGGTTAGGGTTTGAGCCGCCCGGTCGCCCGCGTGGGGGCGACTTCGCACACTTGGACTACTCAAAATCATCCCTATCCACATCTGTTATCATTTCATATTCAAGTTTTCTTGACAGCTTTAGAGTTGGATGGTTCGGGTGCTTGTCAATTGCATCCCTGATCTTGGCCTCTACATCCTCCACCTCACTGATCCGTGCATCCATACAGTCAACATCGACGATGACTTGCTTAAGGGAAACAAGGTTCTGCAATCCAGCATCAAAACCACCACCTTCTCTCTTCCTTACTCCAAAGTATAACTGAAGGCTTTGAAGCTTTGGCATCACTCCTTGAGCAAACACCAGCCAGCATCTTGTGCAGTGCTGAAACTTAAACCTTGCTAGAGAGTGGAAGGGATGATCAATACCAATTACCAATAGTTCTTCCGCCGTACCATTATCCTGTACTGCTAATTTAAGAAAATGTAGCACAGGTAAAGCTCCAAGCAGTTTGAGATCCTCCCCTCTTAGCAGTTTGACACGGATGGACAAGCTGCAGAGCTGAGAGAGGGAGGAAAACCAACAGGGCACACGAGAGAGGGTCAAATAGTATCCATAAATGTGCTGGAGATGTTCAGGGCCCCTCCAATGATCTGGCACGCAATCTAAGGAACAGAGCCCAGTACCATAACGAAAATCTAGAGAGCGAAGGTTACCTAGATTAGATAGACTCTGAACAAAAAAGTCTTCACGTAACCCCTCATTTTCACCTAAGCCGTTTATAGTGAGCTCCGTAGGTTGGTAAGGCTACCTAACTCAGCCAGGCTGTTTGGTGACTTTACCACGTCGAGCAAGGACAAATGTTGCAGGGACAACAGATTCCCAATCCCATCTGGAAGTTTTACCCTTTCACCAATTAACAGATTTTCAAGTTGTTGTAGCTGAACAATGCTTGTTGGCAGTTCTCCTTTGAATGGGCCCCACAAATCCAGAGTTCTGAGAAACTTTAGGTTTCCAATTCCTTGTAGAAGCTCTGTTTCAAGGTGACCTCCTAGTTCAAGATATCTCAAGTGGTGCAAACTCGCTAGATCCTTAGCATGAATATTCTTGCTAACAGATCGAGTTTTCAAAGCCAAAACACGGAGAAGTGGAAACCTTGATAATGGTGGCATCCACTGAACAGCATCCCCAAAAGCAACAAGTGATCTGACATGGGACATGTTCAATGTTGTTGGTAACATCATTTGTTCTTTCTTGCTATCTACTTTGCTGCCATGCAGTGATAATCGTCAATTTTGCATTCTGGAGACATGTGGCTTGCACCTTCTAATATAGTGAGAAAAATTTTCTTGAGCTGAAATGGAAATAATGAGATCAAGTACCATATCATGTACTCGACAAGCTGTTGCACTACCATTCATGTATACTGGTTGAATCATGCTCCTATTAACAAGCTCATTGAAATACCTCTCTCCAAGATCATACAGATTACTCCCCTGTTTTTCATCGATGAAACCTTCTGCTATCCAAAGCCATACCAAGTCGTCACGCCGAATCTCATAATCCTTAGGGAACAAACTTAGATACAGCAAGCATGGCTTTAGATAGGAAGGCAGATCAGAATAACTAAGATACAGGATCTGTCTCATGCTCTTGAGACTCTTGTCTTTATGAAGTCCAGAACCCATAGAATTGCATACACCATTCCACTCACACTTTGTTTTCATTGGTATACTAGCCAACAAACTAGAAACAGTGATGATGGCTAATGGCACCCCCACCCCACTTCTTCAAAATTTTCTTTGTTATCTCCTCCAGGTTCAGAATAAAATTCCATCTTCTTCGTTAAATACCCTTTTACAAAGAAGCATTTTTGGAGTCTTTGTCACTAAGAGGATCTAGTTCATACACTTCACCATCCACAGAAGAAAAATTTTGCCACATCAATGTTACGGGTCGTGACAATAACTCTGCAACCAACTCTATTGTCAATTAGAGCACATTTGATGATTTTCCATACATCTTTATCCCATACATCATCAATTACAATGAAATACCTGTGGTTTCACAAGACAATCAAATACACGTTTTGTAAAAAGGTAACATAACCTTATATTTATAATAGAGCTACAGTACAAAGAAATAAATAGTTACTATGCATGATATAAAATTACAACATTAAAAAGCTGTGGCCTATTATAAGGCATACATCTCAATTACATTGATGGCAACGCTCGGTGATCTCTACCACTGTTTGTGCTGTTGAATTCCAATGCATTCTTCAACACAAATAGGTGATGATATTCCTTCCAACATCTTAAATGATCTTAGTGCAAATCAATTTAGCATCAAGTTGTTTTCACAAGTATAATTACTGCTATATAAATAGTGAAGTCTAGCACCGATGTTTTCTTTGATTTAGCATCGCTCTTGCTGGAGTTAGGTTTAGTGATCTACATGCATGCACAGTAAGATGCATCTCACTACTAAACCCTGCTGCTGGCATTATTTGAATTGCAGATGGTGAGCAGCCATCACTAAATGCCCTAAATAGTTATTAGTATCATTATGGGCTATTGATTTAGTGGGCAATGGATTTAGTAGCCTAAGCTGGAGATATCATGAGGACGAAAAAAAAATAGCAAAAACAAATAGGCTACCAACAAATCCCAACCAAAAGCACCAAAACCAAAGTATCCTTATTAAACCCTCGGCTATTTGAAGAAATTCAAAAGGAGTGGTTTTAGCTTGATATAAAGTTTACACTGCAAATCTTGATCCTTTAAATTGGTAAAATAACTTCGATTTAAACATATAACTACTGTGATGTGATGGAATAATGATGACAACAGAAAGTCTCTATGTTATGAATGGGGCAAACTGCTTTTCAGTCAAATAATATTTTTTTAGAACAAAAAGAATCAAGCTTGATATAAGAATCAGCATGTTGTATCTCTTATTGATGAGAAATTTCTTGATGCTCTTTATTAGTTCATCCGTATCCTTTTCTTCAGTATATTTGTCTTCACTGACTTGCCGGAGTATACTGCAGAAAACTTTTTCCATGTTTGGCTTGAGTGAAACCGAGACAAAAAAGCTTACAATCAAACTGTCCTCCAAGTCTTTCATAAACGGCATTAGCAATGGTTGTTTTTGCCAAGGCCTCCCACTCCAACAATCGAGACAACCATTAGCTTATCTTTTTTCACACCCTCCCCTCTGGTTAGCAAGTCGACAATCTTCTGTGCAGGGCCATCGATGCCAACAAGATTTGCCGTGTCTTCGTAAAGAGCTGGCAAGCGTGGATCGATGCCAACATATTGTTCAGGCTGCACCACAACGTCTAAAGAGTTACCTTTCTTTCCTTTGGTGAACACCATGGATGCGTTTCTTGATGTCTTCCATGTCATCAGCAATATGACGTCGAGCCTTAGCTTTTGTCAACAAGCTGATTGTCCTATCAAAAAACCGTCTCAAGCTACGCGGATGGATGCGCACAGGAGAATCGACTCGAACCATGAAGGAGTCAACACTGTCCTCAATGTCATAACACAGTTCCTTCCTCACCCATATGTTGAGAAGATCATCAATCTGATGAGCCGGCAGCCTGGATACCCTGTTGAGGGCAGCTTGCATGCTCTCCATTTCGGCTTGGAGGAACTGGATCTCCCCCCTCACACCCTTCTGCAGCTTGTATTCGTCGGTGAGGAGTGCGCCAAGCTTTGGCAGGAGGCTGCCCATGGCCGCCACCGCGAGCTCCATGCACTCTCTTTGGCTAGCAGCTAGATTGGTGATTCAGAATGGTATATATATGATTGCGCTGTGGGTGGTCGATAATAGACGGTCTGGCCAAGCCAGGGTTGTACAAAGTTGAGTGTGTCTGTCTCTAAAACCAATAAGAGAATTGAATTACAGAGCACATGAACTAGCAGTACTGCTATCTGTATGCCTGTGTGTATCTTGGTAGATTTAAGCCATGGGACGCCCAAAGGTCACTGAGCCCAAAAAAAAAAAAAAAAAAAAAAAAAAAAAGTCAATGTGGTCAGTCACTACAATAAATAAAGAACAAAAAATATGAGAAATTCAGGCGGCTTATTGGTTGAAGGAGAAATTTCTAAATTTAACCCGTCATTGGCATGCCCGTATAATATGACCGAAATTCGTTGGCCTTTTGAAATATGACCGGATCACGCCGAATTGTTTTGAAATTTGACCATTTCGAGTTTTTACCTATTTCTAAAATTCCTGAAATTATCATGCACTGTTTAGACACGCGAAAAGACTCATTTGCCCTCCTGTTATTTTCTCATCTTCCCTAAAATAGAACGACGAGAATTTGACGGGAAAAAAATCGCGGTGCTTCTTTTTCCGCGTCCCACGGCGAGCGGCGGCGCCGTCCCGCCGCCCGCCGGACCGCCGCCCGGCCGCCCGTCCGCCCGCAAAGGGCCCGGGGCCGAACGAGTAGCGGAGGCGGCGATCGAGATCGAGGAGGGAGGGAAGAAAGCGTGCGTCGTCGCCGGGAGGCCTGGGAGAGGCGCAACCTTGAGTGGGGCTTAGGAGCGGCGGCGAGGAGGTCGACGCGTTGGCGGCGGGCGGCACTTCTTTTCTTCCGCGAAAGCGAAGGCCGGGCGACACTCCTCCAGCGACGAGAAAATCACGGGAAAAAAGACAGTAAGGACAGAAGGGTAGGGAAGTAATTTTCCACTGGCTCAAACAATGGAAAAACACCTCTAGGATTTTAGAAATAGAAAAACTCAGAATGGTCAAATTTCAAAGCAATTCGTGTGATCCGGTCATATTTTAAAAAGGCCAACGAATTCGGGTCATATTATACGAGGGGCATGCCAATGACGGGTTAAATTTAGAAATTTCTCCGGTTGAAGTCAGTTAACTAGCAGAGGAGCGGCTCCGTTCTTACCGTTGTTGGGTTGAGGAAGAGAAGGATTGATGGAGCAGCTCCCTTTTCTGGAATATTCCAGCCAGACCATTCCAACAAAATCGACCAACGGGCTCGTCCCCACAGGCACGACCGCGGGGGGCAGCGTCGGGGGACCGGCGAGAAGGACTGCTGCGTGGGCGTCCGAGCTACCCGGCGAGGAGGACTAGTGCGGCGGGCGGCGGCGTGGCTGGCGGGAGGAGCTGCCACGGCGGAGGCGGCCTAGATCTGAGCCGGTTTGGGCGGGCGGAGGCGGCCGGACCAATCTTTTGCGGGTGAAGAGCGAGACGGAGAAGGTAAGGATGTAGTTTGCCTGACATATGGGACCCACCTTAACGACCTTTACTGATTCTGTTATGTCATCACTCGTATGATCGTATCCATCTCTCTTAACAACTAGATAAGCCGTTCTGTTTTTAATGTTAGGAGGAGTTGCTTGATTTGAATTTTCGGTCTGAAGTTTTTTTTGAATAATAAAGTTGTGGAGGATTAAAGCTTTAGACTAGTTTAGCACATCTACGTAACCTAAGGTTTTTATAAGGTTAGCTAAATTTTAGTTAGTATAAATTTTAGTTATCTACGTAACCTAGTTATTGTAGACCTTCCGTTTAAAAACACGACGACCTAAAGTGTTTAGTTTAGTGGCTAAATTTTACACCATTAAGATCTAAACAGGATCTACAATAGACTTGTTTCCTTCTCCCTTGTTCTAACCAAACATATTCTCTCAACGTGGAAGAGGAGACGGGAAGAAAGAAGACTACCTCGGACAAACAATTATCATTCGAAGGTGGTTCCACTAGATCCACCCAAATAGATTATAAAAACTATACATACATAGCGGTATAAAGACTCAAAGTAGAAATTTAGGGGTTGTTTGGATTGTAGGAATTTTACACGATTTAGAAGGTGTCCTTTCTAAGGAAAGGAAGTATGTGGGTCACTCAAGAAAATAAGAATTATGTGGGTGTTTGAACAAGTTAAATGAGATTTTTTTTTTAGGAAGGAAAAGGAACGAGCTACGTGCATTTCACAATAAAAAAAAATTCTGTTAGAATCAATGGAAATCATGCTCCCATCACATAGTAGAAATGTAGAATGTGCATACATGTTCTTCTCTCCATGCTCCCACCTTTGAAAAGCCGGAGGTAATGAAGGGATAAGAAAATAAGATCGATTTGCAAATCGCAACCATTGGAAGTAGAGAAAAAGCCATCGACTCGTGAAGAGAGGCAACAGATGGGACATGGAGAAGAAAAGAAGTTTTGGTTGTGATGGCATTCCTCTTGAACTCATGAACAGAGGACGGAGAGAGTGTGTGCCAAAAATGGAGAAAGAATGAGGAATAGAGAGGGAGCGACCATGGAGAGAGAGAGAGAGAGAGCAGAAGATATTAACATATCATCCAACCATCCAGACAAAGATAGATGACCATGATGATCTAGAAAGAAAATGATGCTTCTCAGTGTCTGATTTTTGTACACAAATATATAGTGGCCTCTTGGGCATATTCGTCATTTTCTTTATATTTGGCATGTGATCTTCATGGTATAAACAAAAGTACATGTAATATGTAGTACTCCCTCCGTCACAAAAAAAGTGTTGTTTTAGTTTTTTTAATATTGTGTTTGACTATTGTCTTATTTAAAAAATTTATGCAAATTATAAAACAATTAAATCATTACTAAAGTATCTTTACCGATAAAATAAGTCATAACAAAATAAATAATATTTATATAAAATTTTTTGAATAAAACGGATGATCAAACAAGATGTTTAAAAAAAGCTAAAAACCGACACTCTTTTTTTTTTAGAACGGAGGGGTAGCATACAATAGTTTGACTGGTTCACACTTCATATCATAGAGAATATTAATATGGACAGGACACTGGAGGCAGTGAAACCGATGAACACTTGCAAAATCTCTTGTATTTTCTTGACTCGGTCACATTCTATATCCTGTACTATCATCTATTTGTACATATATATCATACGACATTTTTTCGAATACCGAGAACCATCAGGGCTAATGTACAATCTTTGTAAATTGTTGTGAATAGAAAACAGAGGTTGTGGATGATGATGACACATCAGCGCATCATATATATTTTTTAGTATTGTTCCATCTCGACGATGATGCGTACAATCTTGACCATTCATTCTCTTTCTTTGAACTTGTGTCCTCCAAATGATCAACGAGGAGATCTACAAATCTCTTTTGTTTTTAGGTCATTTTGGATCCTAAGGCCCAACGCATATAGTATAGTGCTTGCTTTTCGCATGATACCTACCTGACAATACATGACAAAATAAAGGCGACTTTCTAGACCTGATCATTTCTTGAAATGGAATGGAGCAGGAAGAACAGACCAGCACAACGGCTATTGATGCTTTGCAGGTGAGACTGCCTGGTGGAGCCCAGGAATCCGGCATCTCTGTTACTAACTAACGATACTTAAGATTAAGCAAGAGAAATTACTATTTCTGCCGGCCCAACATCTCCGAATGAATGGGTGTTGAACAGAGGATTTGTTGTAAAATTTGATGACCCAACAGTTTATATTCAGATCAGAAAGCGAAACAGCACTCGAATTTTTCCAAACAATTGACGAATGCAAAGTACTTGGCTTCAACTGTTGATGAAGAACTCCAGTTCTCGTCTTCCCATAAGAAGATTTAGTTGAACAAAGGCTTAAAATTTGAAATGCTTAGAGGCACTACCTCACCATAGCAAAGACCTCACCATAAATTGAAACATGGAACAGGTTTAAATAACCAAAGTTTTTACAATGAAATAGAGGCAGTACCACCATTCAAATTTATGGTGAGAAACGTTCCTGTTGCTGAAGAGGTTCTCCCTGCAAAATTCTTGCGATACATGGACAAGGATACTGTGTATTTGAAGTGCTCCTTCATCTTGTTGCCATGCCAAATTGTCGTGCCAAAGTGGTTTTAGCCAGAACCACCCAAAACAGATGATAAAAGCTATACAGCCATGCATAGATTGGTGAATAAAGAATTCAGACAAAGCAGAAACTTAAAAGCGTAAACTGCATTAGTAAAAAGATATACTTGTACGAGAAATATGTAACAATAATCATCAGTAGCTATTTCTCAGTGGAAGATTTTTTGTTTTACCCACATAAATCTTAAAACATCATCTGTAATCTGTCGAAATGGAAATTGTGGCACTCAAATCAAAACACCTTAAAATGGTAAAAAAAAAAAAAAAAAATAGCATGACTGACATCCATGATTTGTACCACCCTGATATGGACCACCAAACTCTGCTGTCACAGCATGTGGATCCACATACCAAAACAGAGCTGAATGGTTTCAAGAAGCAGAGGTGAATGGTACTCACAAGTCACAAACAGAATCTCTTTCGGAGGAACCGAAACAGCAAACATTCATTTCAGCTCTTGCAAGCACTGGATGACCTCCACTCCTTGTTGATCGGATGCTAGGATCATCTTGTCCTCAAAATGTCTGATTAGCTCGAGGGTAGGATGGTTGGGATGGACATCTGCAGCGTGTCTCAGTGCAGCCTCTGCTTCCTCCACTTCCACCACTGAGGCACCCTGACAGCCAATTCTGACGGTGATTTTCTTAAGTGCGGTCAGGTATTCCAGACCAATACTGCTGCAGTAACCGTTGCAATCCTTCATGATCTGGACGAAGAAAAAGAATTCGAGAAATTCAAGGCACGGCATAATGGTAGGTGCTATGCTGCCTTCAACTTCATTTTTAGTACCAAAGGGCACACCATCCTCCCCATTCCACATATGAAACGAAATGCTGGAGTCCTCATTTTGCAGGAACTGGACCATTGAAGAAAGCATCGAACAGGACCTCAGCTTCTTGAAATACCCGCCTTCGGCAATGTTACTGATTGTCACCGTGGAGCTTGTTGGAAGGAGGAGATCATGGAGCTCTGGCATTGTACCAATGACTTTGAGGTCCTGCTCATCCATGTCAACCACATGCACACACAATTGTGATAGTTTGGGAAGACAGGAGGGATTAATCCACGATGGCAGACTTGAGAAGTCGATGCATCCTAGCAGCAGACATCTGAGATGCCGAGGGAGGGCAAAGCCTTCAGCCTCCCAGCTCAGTTTACTCATCCAGGGCGAAGCATCCACAGTATCATCAACACCTGGAAGTACAATTTCTAGTTGTAGAGACTGGATCTTCCTTAGATTGCATAATGACTTCACCAAATCTCTCTCCATGTCCTCATCCAACACAGCAATGCCAGCATGGAGGATCCGCAGTCCTGTTAGGCTGCCCAGTTCTTTCACAAAACCGTCTCGCAGACCTGTCGTTGCCACCACCGTATATCCGTAAGTCCTCCAGGGACGTAAGCATCCATATCCATTTTGGTGCCCTTTGTCTTCCAGTCAGCCCGTAGGCACATTAATTGATGCAGCAACCGGAGGCATGATGGCAGTTCTATCCCCGTTCCATTCAACAACAGTGTCTGCAGAAACCTCAAATGTCCTATTTCTTCTGGGAGCACACGGATGTTTGTCTCTATTAGTCCAAGGTACCTTAAGTGAAGTAAATTCCCAAGATGCTGAAGTTGGTAACCTTCCCTAAACTCACAATACTCAATAGCTAGCACACGTAATACTCAAAAGCTTGAAAGTGGGATCATCTTTCCAATAGCACAATAACAGGCAACAAATGACCTCAGTTGTGGCATGCCTGTATTTCTAGATTGAGGGTTATGTTCCACAGTTCTATTTTGGTGGGATAGCCTGCGTACGCTGCTTTGTGGTAATGTTTCTTCTCTATCTAATACATCTAATATAGAGAGGAAGTTCTCTTCATGTGACAATGAACGAATGTGATCAAGCACCATATCATGAACTCGACAACCTTGTACGATGCCTTCTTGTTCTTCTAATTACACAGCCTGGATCATGCTTCTATTTATGAGCAGCAACAACAGCAGTACGCCCACGTGTGCTGATTAACAGTTCAACCTTGACCTGTATGTGCACATAGCACAAAAAAGGACATGATTACTGAAGCAGCAAGCAGAAACAGATGTAGTTATCTGCTTTCATCTATATATTAGGAAGTATGCTGGGTCGAGTTCAGAGCAAGTACCTCAAATCCCGGCTTGGCTCAGCTTTTCTGCTCCTCCACGTCCCCAACCTAAGCTTCAACCTAAGCTTCTTGGGTTCAGGATGCAAATCTGCAGAAGGCAGGTGCTGAAGCTTGGCTAGATTGCAGAGAAACTGCTGGTGCTTTTGGTGGCTTCGATGCAGAGTTCTTCCCGGTCATGTGTTCTTGCTGAACAGCACAATCTGCAACTGACACATGTGGCTGCAGATACTTCAATTCTAGACTAATGAAACGAAATAGACATCTAATAGAGGAGACTTGGAGAGTGGCGTCAAGACAGTGAGCAAGGACAAAGAAGGCACACTCAGGAAAACTTAAAACGTTGCCGTCAGGACTCAGGAGGTAAAACTTATTCTCACCCTGCCAATAATGCCACATTAAAAGGCAGACCAAATCCATTTGGCATCGTGCAAACGCGTGAGACAAACCCATACATTGACACGCACGAGGTGACGAGGGGCTTCCGTTCGTCCGGTGGCAGGATGGACAGTGCGGTGCTGGAGCAGAGCGTCCTGGAGTGATGATTCCGACGCCATCCTTGCCCACCGAAGCAATTTGTGTGCGCTTGTCGCAATGGCGGAGCCAGGATTCAAAACTTGGGTATTCCTGCCCGCCGTCGGGCCGCTGGCGCCTCGCCGGCGCAACGGCTCGCCCCTTGTCGGCTGCTGCCCGCGGCCCTCCGCTGCTTCTGCCGCCGGCCGCTGCCACGCATGCAGCCAGCTGCCCGTGTGTGACTTGCCGCCCGCCGCCGCTGCATTTGGTACTGCCCGCCGCCAATTTGCCACTATTAGGATCTAGGGCTGCTGGATTGGGGATTGGGGGAATGGGGATTGAGAAGAACGACGGGAGGAGATTTTCCTTCGCACGGTTTCCTTTTCCTTCGGGGATGGGAGACAACGGTCGACGGGTGGGGGATTTCTTTCGACATGGGCCTCGTGGGCCGCCTAGGGTGGGAGAAGGGAGGTAGGCTGTTTTGGGCCACTTTAGGCTAAAATAGTGAACAAATGACACAAATACACCATTATACATTTATATACATGATTAAACATACATATCTATGAAAACTTGTACAAAAGTTGGGTATTCCCGGGAATACCCAGGCATCAACGTGGCTCCGCCAGTAGCTTGTCGGGGTTGGCAATCCGTCGAGCAGGAGGCGGCCGCTGCTCGCGATGAGAAGAATGACAAGCCAACACACACCGGAGAGGAAAAAGAAGGGAGACAGAAAGATTCCGACGACGCTTAGCCTCAGCTCAGTTTAGGGCATTTGTCGGTGCCCCCGCGGCGCTAGCGCTCACCGCGATGGCCACTGACGCCGGACGGGAACAGGAGCGCTACCGAGTACGTACAGAGAGAGTGAGAAGGCCGGGCAGTCGTTGCATATTGCACTGCATCAAAGAGCTAGCGAGCCTTATCTCACTTTAAATGGGCCTGAGAATATCACCATTTTTGAAATAATTTAGGCCCACATTACAATTTGGGCCCGACAACATGATCCTTTTGCTCACCCCCCTAATGATAACGATATAGGACAACATGAATGACTGGACTTGTAACAAAGCCATTTTGGCCTGGAAGTTGTGGCAAACCTTGACTCCAACACGACCTTGTGCAGTAGACTCGGTTCCTCCGAGAATAAATCATTTCCTTCTATCTTGGGCTCTCTTTTGAGGTGAAGGCGATGAAGAGGGGGAAGAAGTAAAAAAACTTTAGGAGAAAGACAATTGGATCGATCATATGTTACCCAACTATAATGTGGGTGGGCTGTGTCTATACAGCCAGCAATGATTGTATTATTAGCCTTGCTCTTTACATTGATTAGGCTTTCATGTCATCAAAATTTTGATGTGACAAGACAATAAATACCAAACAAGGGCCCTTATGTAAAGGAAGCGGATAACAAAATCTTTTGAAAACAAAATCACTGAAGGAAAATGTCTTGAAAGACAAATTTCACAACCATTATAACCTGATTAAACGGATGATACTTCTTACACAAGTGGAAATCATCATGTAGGATAAGAGGAAAAATAAATTGGAGTCCCAAGTAATAGCTAAAATATTCAATCTACAGAAATGAAAATGATAAGGAAATAACTACAACTCTTTAAGGTTAAAGCAATTCTCATATGCCAGATTTATTCAATCCAAGACTACAGATAAACCAGGATTTCATTTCATCATGAGCCACCAAATCCAGGTTTGCAGAGTATTCCTAGGAAAAAAATCTTGCATAACACGACAATACTTGAGTTTGGCCAGGAAGCTGGGAATGTTCCTGTGACCTGGGAGACGAGGAACCGGTCCTCAGCTCCCCTAATCTAGTAGCACATCACATGAGGAATATGGGAGACAAGTTGCCTGTCGTCACCCACCTCTTTCTTGTAACGCCTGGCCAAAGCAGGGCAGCCAGTAATGGACAAACTCTGGAGAGCAGTCAGGTATGTTAAGGAATAGGGCAGGGATTGAAGGGCAGAGCAACGGTCAATACGAAGCAATTGAAGTGGCGAGAGTTGTCCAATCCAGTCTGGCAGCATGGCTAGTGCATCGCATCCCTCCAAGCTGAGCACTTGAAGGGAGGTGAGGTGCTGAATTGCTTCAGGCAGCTGCTTCAAATTTACCCAACCAGCTACTTTCAACTCCACTAGGGTGGTAAGGTGCTTTGTTGATTGAGGGAGACTGGCAATCAGTGGGGTCTTGATGACACTTAGTTCTCGTAGAGAACACAGTTCTCCAAGCCACTCGGGTAGCACATCAAGGGTGGAACATCCATCGATATGCAGCCGCTGCAGGGATCTGAGGTGGCGCATGCTCTCAGGAAACTCTCTCAGGTCATTGCAGAGGCGAATTTCTAAGGTCTCCAGTTTAGTGAGCTGCTGCAGTAGCTCCCAACCACCTGATGATGCAGTCATTTCTTCTAGCTTCAGTTTCTTCAGGTGAATCTCTGCAAGTGTGCCACAGGAAGGCGAGGATTCATCAGAATGAGGATAAAACTGACAGGGGGATGAGCTACAGACACCTGGGGAAACCAGCTGCTCATTGCTTTTTCTCAATCGCAATTGCTCCAAAGATCGTGGGAAGTAGGGTTTCACATTCAATTTCGGGCAGTTCCCTATGAACAGAGTTGAAAGGACAGGAAAACAAAATTGCACTCCCACTTCATCCTCCCCAATCTCCAATCCACTTGTCGTAGTCCACAGCTCTTCCAAACTAGGCATTTCATGCAGATTAAAGGTCTTCAGTGAAGGAAGCTCCACAAGTCCTCGCATATGCTTCAAGTTGGGTAAATGTTCCAGCATCAGTTGTGTTAGACCATGGAAGCGAGGTGGAGTACTGGTTTTATTTTCCAAATAAAATGAATCACACTGCTTGCTCATCCAACAGGGCAAAGCTGGGCCTCCATAACCACTAATTTCCAACATCATGATTTTTGGGGGTGGTTCAAGAGCGCATAGCACACCGAGCTCTTGTTCCATGTCTGATATTAACTCTTCTTCCATTCCACTTGAAGACC
Organism: Hyparrhenia diplandra; assembly: GCA_015847255.1. Taxonomy (NCBI): domain Eukaryota; kingdom Viridiplantae; phylum Streptophyta; class Magnoliopsida; order Poales; family Poaceae; genus Hyparrhenia; species Hyparrhenia diplandra. The sequence continues at coordinate 1,025,944 of JADLZK010007525.1, read as the reverse complement.
ACCACGTCAACTTCAAGCATTGCAAGTTTTTCTTTTGCTTCAAGGAGGCTTTCTCCATGACACTTGGATCCCTCAAATATCTAAGGTTCGTAATTTCCAATTCACCACATAACATGTCAAGATTTCCAAGCTCCAAGATGTTTGCATCATTTTCACCACGTCCGACAACAAACATGCCAAGCCTTCTTAAACGAATCAACTGTCCGAGCCCTAACGGCATGCCACACAGTTTCCAGCAACCCTGTATATTCAAAACTTCCAGTCTTTTTAAGTTCCCTATATCTGTAGGCAACTCCTCAAGTTCCGTACAGTACTCAAGCTCTATACACTCTAGAGTACAAATCAAAGTGATCCACTGAGGAAGTCCAGTAATGTTAGTATTAGAGAGCACCAAGTTACGTAGTGGACAACAAGCAAATGTGCTGGGCAGGTCTTTAAGATGCGAACAACCAGATAAGTCCAATGTCTGTAACTTGCTGAGGTTCCCAGACACTTTGGATGGAAGTCGCTGTACAGCTGGAGATGCAGTAAGATGAAGCACCTTCAGGTTTTCAAGTTTACATATGGAGTTTGGTATGTCTCTGAGATTTGAACAGAAGTATAGTTGCAAGCTTCGAAGTCCTCGACAATCACCAATAGACTGGGGCAAACTCTCAAAGTCATTACATATAAAAAACTCCAGAGTTCTCAGCTTCTTAAGCTTACCAATAGACTCAGGCAACCTCGTGAAACCACTACAATACATAACATGAAGTGCTTGTAAGTTCCAACAACCTGATATAGCTTCTGGAAATTCTGTGAAACTAACATGACAAATTTCAAGATAACCAAGACACTTTGATTTCAATATAGAAAATTGACCAACAACTGTTGACTGCAGAATAACACTGCAGATGTTGATACTACTCTTAATGGATTTGTCAAATGACGGGTCACAACCATAGACATAAAGAGCACGAACCTTGACAAATAATCCCTTGTCAACCGTCTCTGTAGATGAGGTCAAAGATAAATATCTGCATCTGTGAGTACAGTTTGTGGTAATATTCGTTGGTACAGATGTCAGCAATTCATCCTGTGAAACAAGTCGAGCAAGATCGTGAATAAGATCATGCATCTTGTATACTGGTTGATCATTATGCCAGACCTGGAAAGAATCTTGTAGAAAGCCGACTTTTACAAGAGAATCAAAGTACTCACTTCCAATATCTTCTGGATCCTCTTTATTCATGATGAAGCCATGGGCCATCCATTGGGCAATCAAGTGATTTTTGACAATTTTGTAGCCTTTTGGGAATATAGAGCAGAATGTAAAGCATTGCTTCAGGTTATCTGCCAAGTGAAAGTAGCTTAATTTTAAGGATGCAAACACTCTATCATTTATACTCTCAACATTCCATAAATCACTCTCTTGTACAGCTTTCCAAATATTTATTTCCCTCTTGTTGTAGAGGACACTGCCGAGAGTTTTGATTGCTAGCGGTACCCCCACCGCATCTGTTCACAATCTGTTTCCCAACAGATATGAACTCAGATCCCAAATCTTCTTCTGCCCACCCAGAGCATTTAAGGAACAAACTCCAGCTTTCACCATCTGACAAGAGGGTCAAGTGGAATACATGCCTAGATTTAACTGCTACTGCAACCTTTTGATTACGAGTAGTTAGCAAAATCTTGCTCCCAGGAACACCGCTATTTATATGTAGCATGAATTGTTCCCAATCATCTTTGTCCTCATGCCAAGCGTCATCCAAGACAAGAAGAAACTTCTTACCACTCAACTCCTTTGAAATTTTGTCGACCATGTGTTGGCGGGGCATGATTATCTGACTTTTTTTTTGGTGATAGCTTCAAATAGCTTGCTGATAAGCTTTTCCATGTGAAATTCCTGAGAGACATGGATCCGAAATATTATATCATTAAAGTGCTGCTTTACCTTGTTGTCGCAGCAGATTTGTTTGGCCAAAGTAGTTTTGCCAGACCCACCTAGCCCGACAATAGAAACTATCCAATCATTATCTCTTGCACAAGATTCTAAAAGCTTAGATATAATAACATCCTTCTCTCTGTCCCTAATGGGTATTTTTGATTCTTCGACATTACTCAGTAAAGACAACTCCTCAATTGCCCTGTTTCTATCCATAATATTATGATCCATTGGTAAATTATGCAGTATAGTATTGATGTCACTTCTTTGTTTCACAATTGCAGCAAACCTCACCTTTATTCTCTTGACTTCACGTGCCATCTTGCATCGAAACAAAAACGACTTCGGCTTTGAAGAGAAGCAACTCACTATACCATGGTTGTCACCATCTTCATTGCCTATCTTGTGTTTCTCAGCTTCTAGGTGGACATTATCTAGTAAATCATCAATATCGTAAGCAACATCTTTCAATGTTTTGAACCAGCGAAATGATGGGCTACTGTCTACTCCTCTATCACAAACTGCTGACAGGCACCTTGTAATCTCTACAAGAATATCCTGGAGCTCAGAGAGGTCTTTCCTCACACCTGCTATGGAGGCAAACTCACTAGTAATCAGTGGAACAAGCTTGTTGCCAGCAATCTTCAACAGTACAGATGCTATGGCAGCCTCCAGTCCAGTCATATTTCAATGACTCTAGTTGAATCCCTATAAATAAAAATTCAATATGAATAATTATATTGAGTTTCAGATGCAACAACTGACTCACTAGTGATACAAGTGTAGCAATATTGATCAAGTCAAAATCAAACAGCAGTGGAAAATAACTAAAAAACTAATAATTAAGAAAAACATGGTTAACCAAGTTCACTTGTGAGACTCGTAAAAGTCTAAAATGGGTCAAACAAGTATCAAGATGATTTCAGTCATTAATATCACAAGAATTGTAAGCTATTATGATTGCAAGGCACATTTATATGAGCTTTCTCAAATACTCAACCTCCACATTCATACCCCCATGTGAGCTTAAGTGTAATCTAAAAATTTTGGAAAATTTAACAGAACACTTTCCCTTCAAATGTTTCCCTTCAAATGATACTGCAAGTTACCATCACACTAGCGAAGCTATTCCGTAGCACGTATCATTACCATATTGCCACTGTTATTTCTGATTAAAACGCTTCAGATTACAAAATTTACTTCAATATTAATTTCAGAAATTAGAAATTTCACTTCCTTAAATATTGTGGGAAGGCAGGTTTATACCCACAACTCAGCATTTCAGAGATAAGTTCCTCTACCAGGACAGCCAATCAAATTTTTTTTAGGTTTCTAGTATTATATTTTGAAAAAGAAGCTGAAAGGTTCAACATGAGATGGGTTCGGGAGCAAGGGATTTGCAGGATATATTGGAATTATAGCTCTAAAGATAAGAATTATTGGACGATTGGAGATGGGTTTACTTTTAAGTCCTGTAAATTTGCCAAAAATGCAAACCCTCGCTCCAAGAGAATTTAAGTGATAAAGGCAACGCCATCAGGTAGTGATGAGAAAATTACAAATACAGGTGCCTACACCTATTGGAGGAAAGTATTTAGCATTCAAGTGATTTAGCTTTTCAAGTAATCTTGATGAAAATCCTTTTCTGTTTGGATGCAGATATTGAGCTGTTGGAATTGAATTGTATACCAATACCAAATCAGACTAGCTTCAGAAATAGGTTACGATACCAAATCTGTAGTTTGAATGCAGAGTCATGCGGATGTGCATACGGTGGAATGAACCCATCTTCTCCCCACCGCGCTCGCAACCGCACCATCCGAGTCGCTCGCCGACAGGTAGATCTTGTGCCACCGCTCGAACCCCGTGGAGTTGATGTAGGCACAGACGACCTTTTGTCCCCACTGCCCACCCACAACGACGCGCCGAAAGGGGCTGGACCTGGGGATGGAGGGGCGAGGAAGTGGCCGGACACGGGAAGAAGCTGCGATGGTGAAGAGAAAGAAGGGGGTGCCGGCGCGAGGAAGAAGACGGCGAGCTGCAGCGTCCGCGCGACGGTGGCGCAGCAGAGGCATGTCGCGGCGATGGCGGTATCGGGAGAGCAGAGAGGGACGAACCGGATTTTCTTTCGAGCGGCAGGCGAATTCCTCTCATTCTGTTATTTTCCCTTTCAGAAAATCAAATTTAGAATGATAAAAAAAATAAAAATAAAAAAGTGACCAGTGCATAGAACATATACATCTGCACCCTAAAAAAAAGGGAAGAAAACAGAAATAAAAATCTTTTCAAAGATATTTAAAAAAATCCCACCCATTTTTTATATGTTTTTTTTAAAAGACAAAAGTTATGTCTATTTACGGTTTTCAAAGAGATCCACTTAGAATGGTTTTGAGAGAGACCCACTTTGGCCATGTTTGGATACTCTATCTAAGTTAGAGGTTAGAGCTAGTTTCAGCTTATGACTAGTTTTTCAGCTTATGACTAGTTTTGGACTAAGTATAGTCGAAGATGTGTTTGGATAGATTGGTTAGATTGACAATAAATGTACTTTCTCAATCATTTGGGTCCTTTTGACCCTGGTTCCAGCCGGTTTTGTGTGGCCGAGGCGCCGCTGACGGGCTGCGAGCCCCACACGTTGAAGTTGTCTCCGTCCATTGCAGACAACGCAGGTGTGGGAAGGCAGCGGCCTTGGTGGGGGAGGCGGTGGAGGGCGGCGAGATCCTCGTTGCTGGGATCGGATCGGCGAAGTTGGGGAATGGGAGGGAACGGTAGGGATCGGCGACACGCCATTCGTTTCATGACCAGGGAACGGGAGGGAGTCATTTCGCCAATGGGGAACGAGAGGGAAGGATCCGTGCGGGTGGAGGTACATAGAAATCTCACTTTTTCAGTGGGTCCCATATGAAACTAGCTCTAATTAACACCCCTTGGGTGAGATGATTTTTAGATGGTTAGATGCAAATAACCCTAATCTAACCCTAGTTTTTGGATATTTTAGGGTTAGTTGAGCCCCATATAGCTCAAAACTAACTCTAACTCATGGATCCAAACAAGACCATGTGTCCCTTATGAGATTTTTTAACCGCAATGTCTATTTAGGAAGGGGAAATACTTACTAAATGGATAGTTGTTAAACAGGAAAGGCCAGGACACTACAGAAGCAAGAACAACGGTGTGAGCCATGATGTCATTTCATCTATTCAAGTATGAGAGTTGTCCAGTTGTTGGTTTGAACTTATCACCCATGTCATAGTGTTTTTCTTTTTCATAACGAAACAATATGAGCCGCACAAAACATCGGCCGACTAGGATACCCTTAACTTTAATATAACCACCAAAAAAGTGGGGAAAAAAACACAGGGGCAGCATGACACTAGTGATGATAATCATTTGCATGGTAACGTCCTTTATCATAATGAGCATCTTCCTTCGGTGTCCATGATTTTAGAATTCAGAAGATGGACTGTGGATAAGCTTATTTGTCTTGCATGGCTAGACTAAAGTTCGGTTCATATATTGGATGCCAATTTAAAAAAGAATTCTTAATAGAAGGTAACTGATGAATAGAACTTACTCTATAGAAAAGAAACTTTTAATAAGTCCGGGGACGAACTTTACTTTAACCTCAACCCTAAGTGAAAGGCTGAGAAGCCGTATGCACTCTAATAGCTGCACACGCTATCCTGACCACACACACCCTTGTGAGGACCAGAAAGTCAACAGAGCAACCAGTACACCACCGTGACACTGGTTAGCAGATTTTTTTTTTTTAATAATGGAATAAAGGTTTTGGCTTCAGCCCTCTTGAAAACATAAGGGGAACAAAACATCAGTCTATACTTATTACAACACTGATCAGCAGATGGTAAGCTCTTGAGTATTTGCGGTGCATAGGCGGCTGGCGCCGAGGGAGATGTTGTTAAGAGGGAGGAAGAGGAACACAGCCAAATAGATCAGATCTAGGGAACGGACGGAGAGCGCACGTCAGGTATGGATCTGGACGGGGTGTCAGGCCATCTATTTTTAAGCTAAAATAAGAATTAACAGGCATGAGCCTGAGTCCTGTGAGTCGCTTCCCTCGCCTCGGCTAATTAACGAAGCAGACAAAACAATAATGAAACTTGAGTTCAGAGCAAGTACCTAGAATTCCATCTCCAGGCGGCACAGCGGACTTCCCTTAAATTGCCTTCACAATCTCTTGAGCTTCGGCCTTGGGGGCTTTGAGATGGAGACGCTGAAAAGGTAATTTTGCAGCAAGGAGATAGCCTACTGCTGCTGTAGTAGGGGCAGTCGAGTAGTCGAGCACTCCACTGCTTTCTTCAAACAAGGCCAGGCCACAATAATTAATGGAAAGAGAAAGCACTTCGCAGCTACGTTGCTAAACAATATATATAAATAAATAAATGCCACCGTCGTCCTCGTGTTCCATGTCAACGTACGGCGAGCTACACTTTCCTCGATAATGGATTGGATAGATAAATTCTGCCTTCAGTCCAAAACTGTTGGCCAAGGATCTCTAATCAACGATGTATGTGGATTGGTTAAACAAGAACTCGATGGAATCAATCAAGAACGCAAGAGAAAATTTGGAACCGCTCGGTGGTCGTCCGATGGCAGTGCCCTTTTTCACTTTGGTTTGTTCAAGATACAAGGTGCCTCTCCCGCAACCGACTTCGATAACTCGACTCCTCGAACTACCAGCTGCTTATACTCGTAGCTTACAACCCCAATTAGCTAAACACACACGCTAAAAACTCGGATACAAAACACTGAAAACCAACGCTTCAGCATGTCGTGGGCGCACTCATCGCCCCCACGCTCTGCTCCAGGTGTGTCCGAATTCAAACCGAAATCTCCCGCCTTTGCTTCCACCCCCACGTGTTCTCCAACGCCGATCACTCCATCGCTGTCGTGGTTACGCCAACATATTCCCCTAAGTCCGACACTCACCGAGGTCTCGACCCCGAGCAAGTGTCGATCACCGACAATTTCACAGCCGGCATTGATTTTGTCGAATGTTTGCCTTCGCTTCCTCGGTTCCCACCCTCTTCACCAAGATCTGACCTCTCTCAATGCACTCCCGAATGAAATGGTATTTCAGATCAATGTGTTTGCTTAACATCGGGTTCTTCATCGCTGCAATTGCCGAGTTATTATCAATGAAGAGAGTTACAGGCTTAGGTTTCTCCCTTGTCACTTCACTCATCACGTTTCTCAACCACAATGCCTACTTGGATGCTGTTGTGGCTGCAACAAACTTCGACTCACATGATGACAAAGTCACGCCTTCTTACATTTCTGTGAGCCCCTGTGTTATCGATTCTCATTCAGATAGTAAGCCATCCCACCTGTGCTCCTTCTTTCAACTGTATCAGCAGCATGATCATTGTCACTATATCCCAACAGCACATTGTCACTCCCACCTTGGACATAAACAAGCCCAAGATCAACTGTGCCCTTCAAGTACCTCATGATCTGCTTAACAGCTTTAGCATGCATCACTGTGGGTTTTTCCATAAACCTATCGGCTACACCCACTGAAAATGACAGGTCAGGTCTACTATGCAACAGATATTTGAGACACCCAATCATTCTTCTATATTCAGTTGCATCAATTCTCTGACCTTTCTTGTCTTCATTTAGCTTACACCCAGGTTCCATTGGAAACTTGGTAGGGTTGCACTCACCCATCCCAAACTGTCCCAACACCTTCCTAGCATAGCCACTTTGCTTCACAGTGATGTAATCATCTCTCTGATCTACCTCTATGCCAAGTTAGTAGTTCAACAGATCGAGATCAGTCATCTCAAATTGCTCCATCATCCGAGTTTTGAACAATTTGATCTCCTCTGGATTACCTCCAAATGACAATGATGTCATCAACATAGACACCCAAGATAATCGCATCTTGACCCACTCCTCGGGTGTACACCGCCTGCTCACTAAGACATCTCCCTGAAATTCAGCTTTTTCGCATAACCTGCCAAGCTTGATATTCCGGCTCTGGGAGCTTGCTTCAAACCATAAAGGGCCTTGCTTAGTTTGAACACATAATGCTCTTTTCCCTTAACTGCATACCCCTCTCGTTGAGACACATAGACTTCCTCTTCAAGATCTCCATGTAAGAAAGCAGATTTAACATCAAGATTGTGTACTTTCCAACCATGGTTTGCAACAAATGCAAGTAATATTCTCACCGTGTCCGGGCCTCGCAACAGGGAGCAAAAACTTCCTCAAAATCAATTCCATACTTCTGCACATATCCCTTAGCTACTAATCTGGCTTTGTACTTGACCACCTCACCATCGAGTTTCTTTTCAATTTAAATACCCATTTCAAACCAATGGGCTTCTTGCCTGCAGGTAACTTAGACAGTTCCCAGGTCTTATTTTTTTTTCAATGGACTCCATCTCCCTGTCCATCGCTGCAACCCACTCCTCATGACAGGCTGCTTCTGTGTATCCGGATGGTTCATCATTTTCTCACAAGAATGCATCAATTTCTAAGTCAATGGGATCCACTTCTGAGGTATCATCATATATTTCATCCAAACTCCTGAATCTCATTGCTCCACTCTCATTTGCTGATGTTGAGGGTAGGAGCTTCTTCCATGGAACCACTATGTGGTGGAGTAACAGGCTCACTATCCATAGCACCTGACAGACTGTCAAACTGAAAATTTGTATGTGTTGGATACTGTAGCTGATGCGGCACACTGTCTGAATCAGCTACATCTTCACTTGAAGTAGCACCAGCTGGCATCTCCTCGCTTCCGACCGAGTGTCACCAACATTTCTCCAAACACCATTGTCCACAAACACATCTTCTGACTCAAACTCCACTGAGCTATCTCCATCAGAATTTGCATTCCAGTCCCACTCTTTCCCTTCTTCAAAAACAACATCTCGACTTACAACAATCTTGTTAGTAGCAAGGTTATACATTATGTATGCCTTGCTCCCCGGTTCAACCCCAAAATGCACCATCTTTACACTTCTGTCTTCTAGCTTCTTTAGGTTTGGCACAACTTTCTTTACATATCCAGTGCACCCAAACACCCTTAAATGCCCAAGACTTGGCTTCCCTCCAATCCAAGCTTCATGAGGTGTTGTATTACCCAGCACCTTTGTAGGCAATCTGTTTAGCAAATAGACTGAGTGTCTGACAGCCTCTCCCCAGTATCTCCCTGGTACATGCATACTTTTAGAAGAGCCCTGGCCATCTCAACTACAGTCCAATTCTTCCTTTCTACAACCCCATTTTGTTAGGGGGTGTGTAGGGAGTTGTGAATTGCCTCTTAACCCCTACTTGTTCACATACACCTGCAAACTCTGCATTGAGGAACACCCCCGGTCCGACCCGAAAGTGTCTTGATTTTACATCCGTTTTGATTTTCAACCTCGCCTTTTGTACTTGACAAATTCAGATACAGCTTGACTCTTACTCTTGAGCACATATACCGCACCCATCCGAGTAATCATCAACAAGCAACATGAAATATTTATTCCCTCCTGTTGTTTCTGGTGTGATAGGTCCACATAAATCCACATGGACTAAATTGAGCTTCTCTTTGGCATGCCACTGAGTTGCTCTAGAAAAGGATGCTCTTGGTTGTTTTGCAACCAAACAAATATCGCACACCTGCTCGGGTGACTGATTCCGAGCACACCAAGTAGCCATTCCCTTCCCCACCAGCTGTTTCAGAGATCTAAAATTGACATGTCCCAATGTCCCATGCCATAACCAAGCTGAATCTTCAATGCTAGTCAACGCATTGTGTTGGTTCTACTGTTTTTAGCTCTATCTTATACATTCTATTCCACAATCTAGGTACCTTCATGATCAGCCTGCTAGTGTGTTTCTCTACTACTTCTAACCAATCATCATCTAGCATAATCTTGTAGCCTATCTCCGTCAACCGACCTAGACTCACAAGGTTGCTTTTCAATTTTGGAATGTAATACACATCGACAGGTTGCTTCATCCGGATCGAGTCGTACTCGCTCTTGAGGGACTGCAGCCGTGCCTCCTTGACGCGCTCTTCTCCGACGAACCTTGCCTTCAGCGCCTCCCAAACCTCCTTGCCAGTTTTCTTCTCATGCGACTTGCATGAGCAAATCATCCGAGATGCACTGGAGGAGATTGGCCTTCACCTTCTTGTCCTTGCCGGTTAGCTTCGCCGCTTCAGCCGCCATCAGTACCGTCGATGTAGTCCCCCTCCGGCTCCACCACGCTCCACTCCTCCCGATCTTCCATGATGGCCTGAACCCGAATGCATCAACTGATGTAATTCGAGATTGTCGCTCGGGTAGACTTGCCGCAGCTCGCCGCCGCCTCGCCCCCTCACCGCGCCCTCACCACGTGTTCTCCAACGCCGATCACCCATCGCTGTCGGGGTTACGCCAACATATTCCCCCCTAAGCCTAACACTCACCGAGGTCTCGACCGATCATGTACTTTTATGAAAGTATTTTTTTCCAAGATAAATCTATTCATATAGTTTTCTCATTTGCAAACTCAACAATTTAAAAGTTATTGATGATTTATATTCCTAATGTTTGACTCAAACCTTTTCTAAAACGTCAAGTTTTAGAGTATGGCAGTAAATAGTACAGCACATCTGTGAGAGCAATATTGCACTTAATCTCGTTGCCAATGAGGTACTTGTAGAAACACTCATGGGGCCAACTGTGACCTGTGAGAGTAAGAGTGCAAGAGCACAACTGACAGGTCGATCGGCGACTAAAACCCCTCAATAGTTACAGCTTAATCAGGAATGGAAATGAGAATCATAAAAAGCATCACAGAAGCCGAATAACACTTATGTAGGACCAGAAGTTGCAAATGGAAAAGGTGGAGAGACAAAGTGAGAGCAGTATAGCACAATCTGGAATGACGTTGTCGATGAATTTAGACTGATTTTATAGCACAGGAGGAGAACAGTGGATGGAGTCATGGCAACAGAACGCTAGAACCGAGAGGTCCCTCAAACGAAAACTGATGATCTGCAAAGGATTCAAGGCATTATGGCTCATCAGTTAAAGGAGATGAAGAGATTACCAAACCAAAATTAATGGCACAGGATGCAAGGAGATGAATATGTTTATGGATGGAAGGTACCAACTCAGATGCAAGGAGATGAACGTGTGTTATGGATGGATGGTACCTCTACGGATGATATGGTCATTTTTTTCATTCTAGGGGTAAAATGGTCTTTTTACCCATCACTTAACACCGTTAAGTGACAAAGCTAACGGAAGGCCATAGAGGTAACAAAAACTTTTCCAGGGCCATAGAGCTAACTTTGAAAAAAAAAGGCCATACACCTACAAGTAAATTTTTCTAGGGCCATAGAGATAATTGTCCCATGATTGTATAGTGGTTAGTGGGGCCCTTGTGTAACATGGCTTTCCCAAATTGCTGAAAAAAATATGACAGTGGGGTTTTGCTTTACATAAAAGATATAGATTAGGATTGAAGCACTATATTACCTGTAAAGAGTGCCAAGAGATGACGTATCAAGAGGTAGTAGATGCACATGCTCTGAGACGTTGAGCTAGCAGCTCCATATCAACTATCGTCACATCAGGAATATGGGAGATAAGGTTCCAGTCATCCCCCACTCCTTCCTCGTAATGCCTAGTCAAGCCATGGCAGTTAAAAATGAACAATTTCTGCAGGGCTGTAAGATGCTTTATGGACTGGGGCAGGAATTCAAGTGCAGAACATTCACTGATATGGAGTGATTGAAGTACAGACAGTTGTCCAATCCCCTCAGGCACCATACAAAGAGGGAACATTGCACGATGTGCAGCAGCTGGAGGGAGGTCAAGTGATGTAAAACTTTCCAAACCGGCGCTGAGCCCGTCACTCCATGTAGTCTCAGCTCTTTAAGCGTAGGAACTGCCACAAGTGCGCTGCAGGAGGAGACTGGAGGTGTAGGCCGACAGGAGAATGAGAATAAACTACCTGGGGACAGCAGCTGTTCATTGCTTTCTTTGAATGTCAACTCCTCCAAACATGGTAGCAATCCGGGCCTCACAAACAATTTTGGGCAGCACTCTATATGTAGATTGGTCAGCACAGGGAAACAATGCTGCGGTTCCACCTGTTGCTCACCAGTTTCCAAACCATTTGTAATCCACAGATCTTCCAAATTAGGCATTCCGATCAACGATAAGTTCTTCAATGACGGCAACTCCACAAGTCCTTGCAGAGACTTCAAGTTCAGCAACAGTTCAAATGATAGTTCGGTTAGCCAAAGGAATTGTGGTGAGCTGGTTTGATTTGTCATAATGGATTCAAAACAAGAAGAATCACGTTGCTTCGTCATCCAACATGGCAAATGGGGGCTCAGAGAACCAATTATTCGTAAGAACTCAATTCCTGATGGAGGTTCAAGACAGTCAAGCTGTTATGCACGGCCGCACCTACAGCCGGCGTGGTGGCTAGAGGGCTGCGAGCCAGGGGGCTTAAGGCCCATAATTCTATCCAAGTATTTATTAGATTTATATATTACTATTATTAGGAGATTGCTATTATTATTAGAGTCCAAGGACTATAAATATGTAAACTCTCTATTGGATAATTAAGCAGAAACAATATCAATTGTTTCCGGCTTCCTTAGGGAGCCGGGAGTTTTGCCCTACTTCGCCTCCTTCCTGTTCTCGCGACCACGGCGGCTCCAAGCGCCGCCCCGGTCTCGACCTCCTCGACGCCTCCTTCTCATCCCTACAACCTCCGAACCCTCTCCCCTCCGGCAGGACCGGACTAGGGTTCCTAACAGCTTTAATACAGATGTCGGGCTCTCTGTTCCCCCAGTCATCCCCACCACCTCCGCCGCCTTACCCACCACCTCCCAGCCCGATTCCTCCATCACCTCCAATGGATCATCATCCCGGTGCCATCACCATGGAGTTCTGGCGAGCGGCATCGTCGAGCTCACCCGCGGCGTCCGCGGAGACCAATCGCAACGTGGCGGCGCTGCAGCAGGCCTGGACCAATCTAATCCAGCCACCGTCGCCGCTGCCGTGTCGCGGCTGCCGATCCAGCCGTGGTGTCCGGCGGCCCTCCGCCGTCGCTGCCCCCTCACGTCCTCCGCCGCCGGACCACGCCCAATCGCCCCCACCGGCGTCCGTGGAGCTGCCGCTCAGCCAGGTCCCGTGGCCTTGCTCGCCGTCCGTCATCCCGTGGGCCATGAACTACATGCGGGTCGTCGAGCGTCGCCCCGTCGACCACCTGCCCGGCGGGCCCTCCGGGATCGGTACGGTCTTCTATGGTAGGCATGGGCGGCAACATCTTCCATCGGCGGGGGCAACACCTCGCCCACCCGTCCCGGCCTTGGCGCGGCATCCACGCCGCCGATCCGGGCTTTGGGGTGCCTCGGCGGACTCCATGTTGGGCCGAAGCTTTGAGGCACCGGCCAGGACCACGGCAGCGCCCATCGCCCGCCCGCTTCTACAAGCTGGAGTTTCCGGCGTTGACGGGCGGCGTCGACCCCACGAACCGGCTCAATCAGCGTGGCGGTTCTTCCGGCGCCAACGCACCTTGGCCTCGGATGCGTGTGGTTAACCGTACCACCTCCGGGTGCTGCTCGGACGTGGTACTCACGCCCTGGGCGCGTGAGGGCATGCCGCGGCGGAAGGGCATTCGCGACCTGCCAGCTTCTGATTCGGGCCGCCAACGCCCGGGAACGAGACTAGTGGGCTCGCCGCTTGCCCGTTCACCTCGTCGGTTCGAGTACTCCGGCGCTATAATGCGGTCCTTGCCACACCGGCGGCGACCTCGGTCCTCGCCCGAAGGTCAAGCTCTTTGTCGGTGGCCTTCCGGAACATATCGGGTGGACGTGGAGATGCGCCATCCACGGACCTCAAACGGCGATGTACTACGCTCGGGCGTTCGAAGCGCCAGCGCTGCAGCATATCGGCGCTTCACCAGCCTCCTCCCCAGCGCGTGGCACGCGGCCCCCTATGCGCCAGCTGTGCGGCAGCAGCCCGGCCTCCGGGAGCCACCCGGGGGGACCACTACAGGGGGCTCACCGCGTCTCTCTCTGGCGTTGCCGTCGCGTTTGAGCGGGCTGCCCGGCGCGTGAACAGCTTGAACGCCGTCGGCGAGGGCTTTGCTTCAATTATGATGAACCATACGCTTGCGGGGACACTTTGCTTCTACCTCCTCAACGACGACGACGTGGACGACGAGGTACGGCTGAGGGGCGGCAGCGGCGGCTTCCGGAGGAGCGACACCGCTTTGCATCGTAGGGGGCCGAGCCTGCCCCCCTCGTGTCTCCCCGCATGCCCTGCGGCCGGACGCGGACGGAACGCGATGGTGGTCCCTCAGTGCACGCTCGAGGGGCGCCCCGGTTGCCTTGCTCGACTCGGGCTCCACGACGAACTTCATCCCATGCCGACGCCGCCGGCGCGCTGCGGCCCACCGATCCGACCCGGGCCTTGCGGGTGCTGGTGGCGAACGGGGACGGCGTCCCGCGCCAAGGCATGGCGCGCGGACGTTCCGGTCCGGATCGGCGGCGAGTCCTTCTCCATCAATTGTTTCAAGATCACCTTGGGCTGTTTCGACCCGATCCCGGGCTACGACTTCCTCCGGCGCTTGGGCCCATGCTTTGGGATTGCGACCGCTATTCGACCCTTCCACGCGGCGGAAGCGCGTCACCTGGGCCGGGCCTGGGCGCATCTACAGCAGGCGCCGTTGTCCGGACAGCGTTGCACGCCGGGTCAGCCCTCTGGACCGGCTCCTCGAGCAGTTCGCCCCTCTTGAGCCGAGCGGGGCTGCCACCCGCCCGCTCCTACGACCCGCGGGATCCACTGTTGCCGTGCACCGCGACCGGTGGCGATGCGGCCTTCTCGCTACGCCGTCTCCGAAGGACGAGCTCGAGCGGCGGTGTCTGCGGAGATCTTTGAGGCGGCATCATTCTTCCAGCACTTCACCGTTCTCCGCTCCGTGCTCCCGGTGCGCCAAGGCGGGACGACGCCCGGAGATTGCGTGATTACCACCGAAGCGCCAAACGCGGTCACCTCCAAGGACCGTTTCCCTATCCCGTGGTCGACGAGCTCCTCGGCGAGTTGCATGGGGCTCGCTTCTTCTCCAAGGCGGGACCTGCGTTCCGGCTACCACCAGGTCCGGATGCACCCCGCCGACATCCTCAAGACGGCGTTCCGCACTCACGAGGGGCATTACGAAGTTTCGGTGATGCCCTTCGGCCTCGCCAACGCGCCATCCACGTTCCAGCGCCATGAACGATGTCCTCCGGCCATACCTTCGCAGTTCGTGTTGGTGTTTTTCGATGACATTCTCATCTACAGCTCGTCGTGGGCCGAGCACCTCCAAAGACCTCGCCATCGTCTTCAAGGCGCCCGACCATTGCCTCCACCTCAAGCGCTCCAAGTGCTCCTTTGGGACAGCTTCGGTGGCCTACCTCGACCACGTGATCTCGGCCGCCGGGTGGCCATGGACGCCGTTGACACTTGTTAATGCATACTTTTAATTGTCAATTAAACATGGAAAAGGACTAAAATATAATTAGATAACCTTATTAGGGGTTTATACTAATGATTTCCATGAGTTTTGGTAAAGTTGTGATTTGCGGGACTTAACAGAAAAAACGGTAGAAATCGCAACGCAATCCAACTCGGCAAGACTAGAAGGCTGAATACAATACGTGAACGAAACTTGGCAATCAAGAAAACATCATCTAGAAGACTCCGGAAGCCATGACGCATCACGGGGCCCGTAGTGGAACCCACCCTGGGCCGATCGGCCCAATAATCGGCCGAT
The DNA here is from genome assembly GCA_015847255.1 of Hyparrhenia diplandra. Classification (NCBI taxonomy): domain Eukaryota; kingdom Viridiplantae; phylum Streptophyta; class Magnoliopsida; order Poales; family Poaceae; genus Hyparrhenia; species Hyparrhenia diplandra. The sequence continues at coordinate 1,010,229 of JADLZK010007525.1, read as the reverse complement.
CGGCCCGCTTGGCCCCCCAAGTCGCCCCTCGTTTCGAACGTTCCTCCACCGCCTCTAAGACGCAATCTAATCCGGTCGCTTGATGTCGGTTTGATCTCGAGGGCGCGGTTAAGCACGAGATGCATGAAGGTTAATACCACATTGCTCGCCGAAGCTGAAGAGACATAAGAAGACCCATATATATAGACCCCTGTGCCCCCGGATTCAATCAATCTCAGTTCAATCTTCAATTCAATCGATCATCAACGCACGACAAGAGATAGAAGCTCTAGATTAGAATTAGATTGAGAGTTAGTTTTGCAAGTTGAGAGAATTAGAGTGCGGTTGAGGCGGAGTTGAAGGAAGGCCCTGGAGTCGCCGGGCGCCTCCATCTTCTTCCTCCTCCTTCGAGTTGGCGCCTCCATCATCGCCTCCCCCGAGCCGATGCCATTGAGCACGACTCGAGATCTTGTGGATTGTTCGAATTCCATTCGAGTAAGTGATATTGTCTCTATTGTTCTTAAGGTTCGTATTTCTTTTGATAAGATTACTTTGATTCCTGCCGCTCTTGAATTAAAGTTGTTAGATTAATGTAAGCGTGGTGCTTAGATTGACTAGCTTATTACGTAATACCTTCTATAGGCCGGTGAAGACACTTGTTAAGGCTGATCGTAGTGGTGACAAAGACTATTGAGTCCTTTGTTACGCCTGCCCCCTTTTATAGAAATCGTAGGAGACCCCCTGCGTTGTTAGCGTAGAATCCCTTTATTAAGAGTTTCTTCATGACAACCCCTCTTAAGAACAATGTGCAAATGATTTATTTGAAGTGAGAACAAGACCTTCCTACTAGAACTCCTTATCTTTATTATCTATCTAGTTTTATTAAACCACCGGGATCAGTAAAATCTCAAGAACCCCTTCTCTACGCTTCTCCCCGTGGATTCGATATTTAAAACCCATCACCCCTCCGGTGAAGTGCTCACCGTATCCGCGCGCTTATGGATTATCCATCATAATATTCCCTCAGGGCTTAGCAAATACCAACAACGCCGACCAAGATCGCCACGGTGGACTCATGGCCGGTACCACGTTCCGCACGAGCCTTGCGGGGGCCCGCCCGCCGGGCTACCACCGAAGTTCATCCGGGATTTCGGCATCATCAAGGCCGGCACGACACCCCGTGGCGCGACGCCTTTGCTTGGGACGACGACACGGCCGGCAAAGATTTCGCCGCGACAAGGCAGCCCTCACCACGGGTCCTGTTTTTGCGTATGCCGGACTTCGACAAGCCCTTTGTGGTGGGACATGGACGCTTTTGGCTCGCTTTGGGGCGTGTCTTGCACCAGGGCGCCGGGCCCTTAGCGCTATTCGGTCGGTCATTTGCGCTCGACACCTCAAATTGGCGGCCTATGAGCCGCCGATCGGGTCGTGCGGTAGTCCGGCACCGGGCGGCGTATTTCTATGGGGCCGCCACTTCACCGTCCGCGACCACCACTACGGCCTGAAGTACTTTTGCCGACCAGCGCCTCCACCGTGCCCCAACACCCGGTCAGCAAGCTCTTCGGTTCCGACTTGGCGTGAGTACGTCCGGGCGTCTAAAACACGGTTGCCGATGCTTTGTCTCGCCGTGACGCCGGGAGGTTGCACTGCGACGCGTGCCGGCGGGGCCGCCGCTGCTTTCGGCCCGCTCCGCCATCTTCCGACGAGGTTCGCCCGTGCGACGGCGACAGCCCCGACGCGATCCTCCTCCAGAACGGCCCAGCGCGGAGCCGCCGATGCGGCCGCGGGGTTGATGCCGCCTGTGCTGTTCGGCTCCCGGGTTCATTCCGGATGTCGGCGACACAGCCATCGCCCTACAGCTGGCACATGGAGCCGCCATGAGGGCACTCGAAAGACGCTACACCGACTTGGCGAAGTTCAGCATCCCGGACCCACGGGCGCAGTGGCTTGATCGGGTGCGTTCTTTGCCCATTCGCTAAATAAGCAACAAGATCGCAGCCATGTCTCCTGCGAACTCTTGCAGCCCTCGACGTGCCCCCCAGGTTTAGGCCGATATTTCGATGGATTTCATCGAGGGGGCTGCCTAAGGTGGGGCAAGTCGGTCATCCTCACCGTCGCCGACCGATTCTCCAAATACGCCACTTCATTCCGCTCGGGCATCCATACACGGGCGGCGGTGGCCCGGGCGTTCTTGATGGTGTCGTCCGGCTACATGGGTTTCAACGCCGATCGCGGAGCGATCGGGACCCAGGTTTACCGGCCATGTATGGCGGGGATCTCTTCAAGCTGGCCGGGCGTTGACCTCCATGAGCACGGCTTTCGGCCCGCGACGGACGATCAATCGGAGGTGGTGAACAAGATCATCGCCATGTACTGCTTGTGTCACGGGGCGAATAGACGGCGTGGGTGGACTGGCTTTAGTGAGCGGAATCTTTGCTGGCTAATACTTCGCAGCCACCTTTCGCCGCGTGGGACGCCGTTTGAGGTGGTGTACGGCTGGCCACCGCAGCCTATCTGCCCTACCAGCCGGGTCGCCTGACGAAGCAGCGGCGCCCCTCCTTCGTGATCGGGGTGAGATCTTGTGGGCGCCGCGGCTGCCTAGCGCAGCAGCTGCCAACGGTACTATGACGCCCATCACCGGGGCTGGAGTTCGGCAAGCCGGTCGTGGGTTCGCTGCTTTCCTTTCTTCCACGGCGCAGTCTTTGGACCCCGTGCCCAGCGAAGAGCCGACCCGCGGCGGCGAGGCCCTTCCCGGTCCGAGAAGATTGGCACGGTGGCCCGCCTCTGAGCTTCCGGGCTGAGCCCGGCTCCATGGCGTCTTCCATGTGAGTCTGCTGAAGCCCCACCGTGGTGCTCCTCCAGCCACGCTCAAGCGCCTGCCGCCCCATCAAGATGGGCGATTCTTCCAGCGCTGGAGCGGGCTGTTCGGGCTAAGCTGAGCCGTGATGTTTGGCGCTGCGTCCTCATCCAATCGGGCGTGGCCTGCCCTCGAGGAAAGCAACGGGGGAGAAGGCCTCGATTTTACTTCAAGGCTGCTTTATCCGAGTTTCAGCCTCGAGGACGAGCTATTTTCTCCGAGGCGGAAGAGATGTTATGCACGGCCGCACCTACAGCCCGGCGTGGTGCCTAGAGGGCTGCGAGCCAGGGGGTCTTAAGGCCCATAATTCTATCCAAGTATTTATTAGATTTATATATTACTATTATTAGGAGATTGCTATTATTATTAGAGTCCAAGGACTATAAATATGTAAACTCTCTATTGGATAATTAAGCGAAACAATATCAATTGTTTCCGGCTTCCTTAGGGAGCCGGGAGTTTGCCCTATGTGGGAGATCGATATTTGGGACAACCAAATATGAGCTCCCTACTTAACATCAACAAACGGACCGCCCCGGAGCCGCAGCTACATGGGAGGTAAGGCGGCTGGGTCGCCATGCTCGAGGTCTTCACCACGCGTGAGTTCCTCAAGGTTGGAACCCACGAACGAGCTCTCCGGCGATATCCTCTCTGCCGACCGAGCTCCACCGAGATGAGCTCCACGCCCACGCAGCGGCCAGGCCTCACGCGGGACCTCTTTCCGCCTCGCCGAGCTCCAGCTTCGATGAGCCCTACGAACACGACGAAGAGCTCACCCGCCTTCCAAGAAGCCAGCAGTGCGAGTTGGCCAACCACTCCTGGCGACGCGCCCAGCCGCGTAATGCTGCGACTGCGAGAGAGGGTCATTCGTCACCGCCATACCCGTCGACTCCACGGCTCGCCACGGTACCCTCGGGTATGTACGAGAGGGCACACCGCCGTCGGCCCGGTATGGGCGCGCCCCATGCAGAGAGGCGTCTTCCAACTACGATTAAGGTGAAAGGCGGCGACCACCGCCCAAAACCACGATTCCCCAGCGTACGGGCGACGACCAATTTCAGCATCCAAAAGCATTCGGAGCTCGAGGAGAGCTCATGCCCACAAAGAGAGAGCTCGCCCGAGCCTGAGCTGCTCCTATCCTTCCGCTCACGCTCGCACTTCTTTAAGACCTCAGCCCGAGAGGAGCTCATGTACCTACCCTCCTTTTGCTATAAAAGGGAGGTAGGCCTCCAGGTTGGGGCAAGCTTCCAAGGTTCAAGGACCCAGCATCCACACTCACCCCCACTCGATATTGGCACTAGCCTCAATCACGAGACTTGGGAGCCCTCTCCCCTCTCTCGATCTTGCTTGTACTAGCCCGGTATGAGCATTTGAGCTCGGATAGTGATCACACTGACTAGGGAGCACGATTTGCCCCCGAACCAGTATAAATCTCGTGTGTCATTGTCTCTAGAGCTAGGCCATCGTAAGCACGCGATAGTCGGACATTACGTGACGGTGGTATTAGACCACGACACCCTACTCGCCTCCCTTTCCTGTTCTCGCGACCACGACGGCTCCAGCGGCTCCAGCCCCGGTCTCGACCTCCTCAGCCTCCTCCTTCCCATCCCTACAACCTCCTAACCCTCTCCGGCAGGACCCGGACTAGGGTTCCTAACACAAGCACCCTCAGGTCTTCTCTAATATTAGCTGACACTAATTCTTCTTCTGTTTCATATCGAGACCAATTCAATGTCAGTGAATGTATGTTATTCTTCTTCTTCAAGCAAGCTTTCTTGGTATCACTTAGATCCTTTAGATATTTGAGGTTAGAAATTGTCAGCCAACCACTAATCATATCAAGATTTTCAAGCTCTGATATTCTTGCATCATCTCCACCACATCCCAGAACGAACAGGCCAAGGCATCTCAAACGGGTCAGCTGACCAAACCCTGATGGCACGCAACAAAAGTTCTGAGCAACCATTTAACTGCAATATCTCGAGCCTTCTTAAGTTTGTTATGCCTTTGGGCAACTCCACTAAGTTCATGCAATATTCAAGCTTTATGCATTCCAGAGTACCAATTAATGTGACCCATTGAGGAAGTGAGGTGATGCTGGTTCGAGAAAGATCCATAGTGCGCAATGTACGACAAGAAAAGGCAATTGGAAGATCTCTGAGGCTGTGACAACCAGATAAATTAATTCTATCCAGATTTCTATCCTCCCAAGTAAATCTTTTGAAGCTGGTTGTACGCACATACACAACCGACAATATCAAGCACACTTAACTTTTGAATCTTAACTATGGAACTGGGTCTCTCAATGAGTTTGTAACAGAAATATAGCTGCAAGGATCGCAGATCTTGACAATTACCAATAGATTGAGGTAGACTCTAAGGTCAGAAACCATCAACAGCTCTAGACTTCTCAGCTTCTTAAGTTTGCCAATAGACTCAGGTAATGTTGAAAAGCCTTTGCACTCCTTGACATGAAGTGCCTGCAAGTTCCAACAGCTTGAGATAGCTTCTGGAAATTCCGTGCAATTAACATTACATATCCTTAGGTAACCAAGAAATTCAAACTTTAGTATGAATAGAGGGAATGGTGTATCACTTGTATAGTCCAGAACAACACTACGGATGTTGCAACACTTCTTTATTGGTTTGTCAAAAGATATGTTCCCACCAGAGACATAGAGAGCACGGGCCTTGTCAAATAGGTTACTAGAAACCTTTTCAGTAGTTGAAGTCAAAGATAAGTATCGACATCTGAGAATGCAGTTTGGTGCCATATTCTTCTGTAGAGATGTCACCATTTGATGCTGTAAAATTTGTCGAGTGAGGTCATGAATCAGGTCGTGCATCTTGTATACTAGTTGACAAGTGAAGATATTTCCTGATGCATCTTGAAGAAAGCAGAGTTTTGTAAGAGAATCAAAGTATGCACTTCCAATATCTTCTGGCAGTTCATTATTCACTGGATTAATGAATCTATGGGCTATCCATTGGGCAATCAAGTGGTCTTTTTGTGATTTCATAGCCTTTTGGAAATATAGAGCAAAAATGTAAAGCACTGCTTCAGATGGTTTGGCAAGTGAAAAGTAGCTCAATTTCAATGATGCAAACACTCTGTCTTTTATACTATCAACATTCCATAAGTTACTTTTTCTCTTATGGCCCTCCAAGTGTTTATTTCTCTCTTGTCATAGAGGACACCACCTAGAGTTCTAATTGCTAGCGGCACCCCACCACATTTATTCACAATTTCTTTTCCTACCTGTATAAACTCAGGCTCTAAATCATCCTCCAGCAACCCAGAATTCTCTATAAACAAGGTCCAACTCTCGACCTCGGACAAGAAAGCCAGGTTGAATATATTCCTAGATTTTGCTGCTTCTGCAACCTTTTGATCACGAGTAGTTAGCAGAATCATGCTTCCAGGTGCTCCACAGTTCACAAGAACCATGAACTGTTCCCAGTCAAGCCGGTCATCATGCCAAGCATCATCCAGGACAAGAAGAAATTTCTTGCCTCTCAATTTGCTTGAAATTGCTAGGACCATGTGCTGTTGGGCATGGAGATCTGATTTTTGCTCAAGGACAGTTTCAAAAAGCTTCCCGATAAGCTCTCCCACTTCAAATTCTTCAGACACCTGAACCCAAAAATATTGTAGATTTGAAGTGCTGCTTTTATCTTGTCATTGTGGCAGATTTGTTTGGCCAGCGTAGTTTTGCCAGACCCTCCTAACCCGACAATGGAAATTACCCAGCCATTCTCTCCTTTATTAGATTCTATAAGATTTGATATGATATCATGCATCTCCAGATTCCTTATGGGTATTTTTGATGGTTCAACATTGCTCAGCAAGGACAACTCCCAGTTTTTCATCTTTCTGCTTGGAACATGCTGATAAGGCAAATTATTCAGTATTATGCTGATATCGCTTCTTTGCTTTACAATCTCAAATAATCTCTGTTTAATTGCCTTGATTTTGCGGGCCACCTTGTATTGGAATAGTAATGACCGTTTTGCACAGAAATAATCAGCTATAGAACAGTTATCACCACTGATGCCTAACTTGTGTTTCTCGCCTCTATTAAGACTTCATCTAGTAAATCATCAATATCAGAAGCAACATTTCTCAGCTTTGAAACCCATGGACAGGATGATTCACTCTCTATTCTATCAGGAACTGTGTACAGACAGTTTGCGATCTCCACAAGTATATCCTGGAGCTCGGAGAGGTCTTTCGTTACACCCCTTATGGAGGCAAAAGCGCTGGCAATGAGTGGTACCAACTTGCTACCTGTGACCTTCAACAGCCCAGATACTAAGGAAGCCTCTAGTCCGGTCATATTTCATAAATTCTCTTGTGAAATCCCTGTGGATGAAATTGCAACCATCAGTCATACATAGTTTTACAAGCTTCTGTTGCACTGCTACTATTAATGTACAAACGTTAATTGTCAACAAGAGAATAAATAACGTTATGAAATAACTGACTGCGTGTTGAGGAAATACAGGGATATATGTGTAACATCATAACGAACCACAGGTATATATGTGTCAAAGATCAGCATACCGAAGGCTCCAGAATATCCGAGAAACAGCAATCAGACGTTTGGTATGAACAGTGCTCACTGCCAAGATTCAGAAGGGGAAAAGATAACTTGGTTACTAAGCAAACCACGTGAGATGTGCAGAACTATTGATCAGACATTATGCTGGATCGAAGTAGGTACCTTGAATTTCAGTTCAGAGCCTCATACAGCTTCTTTCTCCTACTCCATAACTCGAGACATGGCACTGCATTTCAAACTCTAAAAATCACAGAACTTGTGGGTTCATGAATCAGGATGCAGGATGCAGAGCTGCAGAAGGTAGGTGATGCAGATTAGCGAGACAGCAGAGCGGTGCCTTTGGTAGCTCCCGACCTCAAGAATCCAGTGGCAGTGAAGTGAAGCCAGTTGTTTCCTATATAACTTTAGTGAGGAAGAGGCATTTCAACAAGCCTGTGAACAAATTAAAGGGAGACTTCCCTGCCAAACACAAGTCTAGTCAATAATGATAAAGAAAGGCAAAGCGAAACTTCCCTGGCCAACAAAAGTGTAGTCAATAATGATAAAGAAAGGCAAAGCGAAACATCCGGCCAATCAGAATGGTGGGGCATGAACCTCCACTACTAAAACCTAAAGCATTCCTCTTGCTAGTACTTGTCGACAGAAAGCAGAGTAGTGGATCAGTGACACATCCATGTTACAAATGTTTGTAGATTTGTCCTTCCATCTCTTAATAATTCTCCAGGTCTTCAATTTGAACGACTCAAAATGTACATGAGTTTGCAAGCACAAGTCAGATCATAAGAATCGACTGATGTGTAGCCAGATAGTAGTTGGAGTAGGAGACAACCATGTGTATGGGATCCTCCTCGACCAAGCTAACGTCCTACTAGCATCAGCAGTCTTCTTGCTGCTGGATGCATGCCCTCAGGCATTCTGTCGAACACACCGCAGGCCGGTGTGCCACAGTTTGGGTTCTATCCACAAACCAAACAGCAAGCGTTCCGCCGTTGGCATTCTCTTCCATGTTCCATCCGTGGGCGTTGGTGAAGACTGAAGCGCAGAACGGGCGCGGAGGACGGTGGACCTCCATTCCACACTCTGTAGACCGCGCTAGCTGCCGGCGATCGAGCAGGCGCGCAGGTCGCCACGGCGGCCTCGTCCGCCAGCAGAGTCAGAGAGGAAAGCACGTGTTGTAGGAGAGCGCCGGTGGGATGAGAGGAGCTCCCTCGTCGCTCGTCAGCATTCCGCCGAACAAGTAGCAGGCGCCGGTGCTGCTAGCGGTAGCTGGAGCAGGGGGGCAGCCCGCCAGGAACAGAGAGGATTTCCGGACTGTCTTAAGACGAATTCTTGAAAATAAGGCCCATATAAGAAACAGTCTGGCTATCGCAGAAAAATAATAGCAATAATAATAAGAAACGGTTTAGGCCCTTATGGTTTTTTTTTGAATCCACACACGGCATTATGCCATGCTGTTGATTAATTGGTACTCAGCATAATCGCGAGCACAAAGGTCTCTTACAAATTCCGGGAGGGGGTCGAACCAGATATGGTATTGACCCGGGTCCCAACTCATACCCAAAGAAGCTAAGTCATGAGCACAAGAATTACAAGATCTATGAATCTTACAAAAGCATATATAGAAATAAAATTATCTTGAGAAACCTCCCTAATCTCCTTGAAGAGAAGCCCATGCACCGAGAGATCAAACTCCTGCGAGGTAACTGCTTCCTTCAGCTGAAGTGAATCAGTTTCAAGTACAACTCTGACATACCAAGGTGTGCAGCGGCAGCAACTCCATGCTGACAGGCTAATGCCTCCGCCATGAGCGCATCATGTACTGGCCTGAGACTTCCTGCACCTGCCACCACTGCTTCACCCTCATGATCACGTATCACAAAGCCCCAAGCGCCATGTTTGCTCCCAGGGACGAAGCTGCCATCAACGTTAATCTTCAGACAGTCACCAACCGGGGGCAGCCAACTCTGAGACTTGTTAGCTAATGATCTTTCCATCTCACACGCCAATTCTTTTTGAAGGACGCTTCTAGCCAGGCTTAACACCGAATACACAATGTCAGAGCACGAGGGCATCAATTCACCAGCATTAACTTTGTTTCTTGCAGTCCACCAGTTCCACAACAGAGCACAAATCAAGAATTGAATATCCTTTTTCAAATTCAGAATTTCAGTGACGAATTCTGTGGCCGAGAGAATGGAGGACAGTTTTACTCTGATTGTTTCTAGGCCAAGAGCTCTCCAGCACCTTCTCACTTCTTTGCATTTCAGAAAACAATGAGCACCATCTTCATCATATCTCGAACACACTGGACAACGAGTATCCAGTGCAATGCCTTTGCTTTTTATTTTCATCTTGACAGGTAGACTGTTATGAGCCATTCTCCAAATATGTTGCTTGATCTTTGGGGGTCCTGGAATCTTCCAAATCTTCTTCCACACTGAGCCGCGATTGCACGAGTGTTGGACTGAGGACTGACCCTTCTGAATACAGCTGCTTCTCTCTTTGTCATCTTCTAGAACATGGTAGGCAGATTTGACAGAGAACATACCCTTCTTATCAAAGTGCCAGGCTACCACGTCTTCTTGGTCGGCATGTACCGGGATTGTCAAGATGATAGCTGCATCCTCGGCCCAAAAGACATCTTTCACCAGCTCTACATCCCATGTACCAGTACTTGGGTCAATCAGTTCAGAAACTTTTGACAAGATAGTATTACCTCTTGGGGTCATAGGGCGACGGGAGTCACCAGAAGGTAACCATGGATCCTCCCAAATACGGACCAACGAGCCATCGCCAATGCGCCAGATAATCCCCTTCTCCATAGCCCGGAGACCTCTCAATAAGCTACGCCATGTATACGAAATGCCGGGTCCCTCTCTAGCTGACCATAGATCGCCACTAGGGAAATATTTAGCTCTTAACAGTCTGGCACAAAGAGAGTCCGGACTCTGATCAACCTCCAGCTTTGCCTCGCAAGCAATGCAAGATTAAACAAATGCAGGTCGCGGTAACCCAGCCCCCCTTTCTCCTTACGGCTGGCTAAAGTTGGCCATGACAGCCAATGTACCTTCTTATGGTTGGTGAGCCTAAGGGCATCTTTTGACCCCTTGGAGGACTACTATGTAATATGATTGTTTTATAATATATGATGTTGTTAAAAAGAATAGTATAAAACGGTGGCAAACTCGCAACTTGGTTCGTGGGGAAATAGAAAATCTTCTCCCTTTGTATATAGTGCACAATGCTAAAAGATGACGGTGGTCACAAGTCTTAGTGGCCTGTCTCAAATGCCCTTGTTGCGACAGTGTGAATAGGGGAGACTTCAATTAAGCATTATGTTTTTTTTCTGGAAGAGATTAAATAGCCAAGTTTAAGTTTTAAGGAACCATTCAACCACTCCTAAGGTTTCACAACTTTTGGATGCTCACAGTCCATTAATTGGGACTGTTATGGTGTGTGTTGTACAAGGTTTCTTAACTTTTTTTTTCTTAATATAGTAATAAAAAGCGTAGTTCTTCTGCGTTTTTGAGAAAAAAAGCATTGTTCAAGGCAGCTACAGTAGTCATTATTTTTAAAAACGAAAAGATAATAGCGCTGCTGCTCAATTAAAAGGAATAGAAGCTCATACAACAATACGACACACTTGTCATGGCTATATGTAGTGGCGAAGCTGCATTGAAAATAGGGGTTGCAAACATACTCCCTGAACGCGTTCAACCAATAACTATGTCAGCATTTTAATATGCATGTTTAGGAAGTAGGCACGTACTAGATAAGAGTACCCACACTAATTGGCTCCAGCTTCATAATTGGATACATGTTATACACCTTGAGCAAAAGGAAGAAAAGATCAGTTCAGCGTGCACTTGCAAGCCACGAATGGATTCAAGTCATCAACATCGAAGCTATTACAACCATGCAGCAAATTTTTGAATTTGTAGAGCTTGGGGGCAAGCGCAATCCATACAACTAAATCCGAAGTTGAAGGACCAAGTTACATAGAGGCTCAATGAGGTGTGAGAACTCGGCGCAGTCAGCATACGTCCCAATTGCAAATTCTTTGCATTGGCTTTTCACTTTTCAGATTCGCCTTTGTCCGTCGATAGATTAGCAGCATAGGGATCAGAAATTTTTGATCAACTGGCAGCACAATCCATCTTACTTCTCGTGAAACCTGTACAAGCACGACATAGAGCGGTGAGACAGACGAAACTTAAGCGAAATATTTACTGTGCCTAATGTGTTAGAGGAGTCAAGAGTCTATTGGGCCTTAGCCCATTAGGGTTAATTAATTAGGGGTTGCTTAGGGGTCAAGTCAAACCTCTCTATATAATGAGAGGGATGTATCAATCTATAATCAAGCAAGAGATTAGAAGGAAAACCCCTTCCCTCTTGCCGCCGTGGCGTAGCCCCGCGTGCGGCGCTCCTCCTGCCCCTACCCCCAAACCCTAGCCGCCGGGCGTGCTCGTAGGCACGGCCCATCGCTGCCTGCCCTCTCTCCCTCACTATCTCGGCCCCAACGACGTTCATAATAATTTGGTACCAGAGCTGTCGATCCGTGGGCACTGCGCTCTCACCATGGACCGCATAAGAGGAAGGGAAGAGTTCGTGGTTCTGCTATGGACACCGCGCAAGAGGCACGATGCAAGGCGCTGTTTGACGGATCCTCGCCATGGCGGCACGAAGATGGAGTCGGATTTGAAGGCATTTCAACGCTGATTGGAAGCGTCACGGCGAGGCGGCAGGAATCGCCTTCCCACAGCGCCGCCCGCTGTCGTTCCGATGCGGTCCAGCGGTTCCCTGGCCGGGAGGCGATTTGCAGCGGCCCAAGGGCGCTTCTGGTGCGGCGGCATGGGCACCTCCATCTTCAGCGGAAGCACCGTGTCCTCCCTGCAGATCGGACGCGTGCCGCGTGACCCGGCCTCCCATCTTCACGCGGCGTGCCGTCTTCCCTACGACGGAAGGCCATTTGCTGCGCTACAGCGGCATTACGGACATCGTGACACGAGAGTGCGTGCCCGGTCTGTGGCCTTGTTTGGTACGACTGCAGGCTGCGGCGCGGCCTCCCTAAGCGGCGCCGTCGGGTCTGCGGGAATCTCTGGCCGGCCCGATACGAGGCGGCCTTGAAGGCGCGATCGACCTCAGCAAGGTGGGGCCAGCGACCTGGCGCCCGTCGGATGGCCACCAATAACCGTGCCGGCCCACGGCTGCTTCGGCGCGAGCGTTGTTTTTTCTTGCAGCCGGCGCCTCCGGTTCTGAGAGCGGCTCTGTCACCGCGGAGCCCGCGACCCTAGCGCCGCCACGTTTGTCGGGCCGCCCGGCGAGGTCGTTCTCATTGTGGCTGCTGCGACTAGTCCCGAGCAGCCGTTCAGCGCAACCCTCTCGTTCAATGGCCTACATGGGATCCGTGGGCGGCTACACACGTCAAGTGCATCCAACACGCGGTGGTCCGCCTTATCTTGAGGTGTCAAAATTAAAGAGTTGCAATTTATTTTTGGTCAATAAGATAAGCCGAGATGTAAAAGGCTTGTTCTTAGGTGTTAAGTTAGTGTCTAGTGTCATCGTTAGTGTCATTGTTAGGGTTGCAGCTCGAGGGACGAGCTGCATGTCCGGGTGGGGGAGTAGTGTTAGAGGAGTCAAGAGTCTATTGGGCCTTAGCCCATTAGGGTTAATTAGTGGGTTGCTTAGGGGTCAAGTCAAACCTCTCTATATAATGAGAGGGGATGTATCAATCTATAATCAAGCAAGAGATTAGAAGGAAACCCCTTCCCTCTTGCCGCCGGTGGGCGAGCCCCGCGCCGGGCGTTCCTAGTGCCCCTACCCCCAAACCCTAGCCCCGCCGCCTCCTCTGTCAACAGTACCCGCGGGTACTGTAGCGCCGCGGGTACTGTAGCGCGACCATCGCTGCTGCCCTCTCTCCCCTCATGATCTCAGCCCCAACGACGTTCATAACATAATGAGATCATGCTTTTTTTTTTTCTCGGTGCTTGTATTTATTTTTAGAAGTGTGGAAAGATCATGGTTCTGGATTTCGCCAATTTAATTATATCAGTGACCTCTAGTAAATATACATACAGGTATTTTCGGTTCCATTTTGTTTATTTTTAAAATTCTAGCCAAAATTTCATTAATATTTGAAAATTCAACAGAAATTTCGCTGATGTTAATGAATCTCAATCCTACTAGTCCCCTCCTGTATTTATGTCTCAACCGATAAGCTGAACCCTGCAACGGTGCTTCTTCCTTAACAGAAGATGAAGCCAGATTTTTTTCCATTGCTAAAAAAAATTATGGACCAGGTGATGTGCTAGTTTTCTCTAGTTCCATCAGGCACGAAATAAAAGTAGTAAGAGCATTGGAAACGGAATGCACAACTGTGACAGAAAATTGTGTTCCGAATGCAAAACATAAAACTATGTTTAAAAGGCGCATCACAAACCATTATCGCCTACCACACCACTAGGACTACATACACCACTCGACAAACGAAACATGGTAGCATGACCTATAGAGTAAAACGTCTAGCAAAATAAGATGAACTAACAAATTAATGAGAGATGAACGTACCAAGGAGTTTGGATGCTGCCACGTTGGTGTGTCCAGGGAGATAAGGCGCCGGCCCTTGATCAGGTCCCTTAGTCATATATCCTCACACTAGGAATGTGAGAGACAAGATGCCAGTCAGGCCCCACTCCTTGCTCGTAACGCCTAGCAAAACCAGGGGAGCCCCTAATGTTCAAATCCTGGAGAGCAGTAAGGCGTTTTATGGATTGGGGCAGGAACTGAAGGGCACGACAATGCTGGATCCAAAGCTGCCGGAGTGCAGAGAGTTTTCCAATCCACTCCGGCAGTACAGTCAGTTCATCACATAGTCCCAGGTTGAGGTGCTCAAGAGAGGTGAGGTGCTGAATCACGTCAGGCAGCTGCTTAAGATTGTCCCAGCGAGCAATGCTCAGCGAGACGAGGGACGTAAGTTGCTTTGTTGACTGTGGGAGATCGTCAATTAATGGGGTCACAAAGACCATCAGCCTTCGCAAAAGAGCGCAATTCACCAAGCCAGTCAGGCAGCATGCGAAGGGCCTGGCATTCCATTATCTCCAACTGCTGCAGGGATGTTAGGGTTTCGAAGGATCTCAGGCAATTCTGTCATGTCATTGCAGTACTCAATTTGCAAGATTTCCAGTTCAGAGCAGTGCTGCAAGTGCTCCCAGCTAGATGATGATCCTGTCAGTCGTAGTTTCTTGAGACGAAGGGCTGCTGAATGCATGCTGCCGGATGATGAGGATTCATTGGCAGATGGAGGAAGCCCCTGATGGAAGAAGCTACTTGGGGATAGCAGCTGCTCATTGCTGTCCTCAAAACACAACGTACCCAATGAAGGTGGGAAGTAGGGCTTTACATTCAGTTTTGGGCAGCCTTTTTACGCATAGTTCAGACAGGACAGGGAAACAGCATTGTACTCCAAGTTCTCCCCTGAATTTCAAAACCACTTGTGGTAGTCCACAGCTCCTCAAATTAGCCATTCTGAGCAGGTTCAGGGACACCAGCGAACGAAACACCAAAAGTCCTCGGATATACTTCAAGTTTGGAAATCCTTCTAGTGTCATTTTTGTTAGAGAAAGGAACTGACATAGGCTGGTTTGCTTTTATCATTTTACCTGCATAACAAGAAGAATCATTTTGATTCATCATCCAATGTGGCAAACAGGGCCTCTGTAACCGCAGATTTCCAAGGAATTAATTTGCAATGGTGGTTCAAGAGCATTAAGCACACCCTGGTCTTGTTCCATATCTGATACTAACTCTTCCTCAGTTTGACTGGAAGACCAATCCAACTTCAAACTCCATATATTCTTCCGCTTCAACATGGCCTTTTCTGCCTCACTTGGATCCTTTAGATTTTTAAGGTTGCTAATTTCCACATGACCATCTATCATATCAAGATTTTCAAGCTCTGAGATCCTTTGCGTCATCTTCACCACACCCAATAGCAAACCGGCCTAGAAATCTTAAATGAGTCAGCTGTCTAAACCCTGATGGCATGCATTGTAGTTTGCTGCAACCCACTAGATTCAAAACTTCAAGATTTTGCAAGTTAGTTATACCTTTAGGCAACTCCACCAGCTCCTCGCAACTATGAAGGTTTATATGCTCTAGAGTACCAATTGAAGCAACCCATTGGGGTAACACAGTTATTTTGGTTTCACATAGGTCAAGAGTATGCAAGATAGGACAGGCAAATGTGCTTGGTAGATCTCGGAGAACCTGACAACCATTTAAGCTGAATGTCTGTAAGTTGTTTAACTCCCCACAGAAGTCTAACAACAATTGTTGCAAAGATGAACATCCAATTATATGAAGCACCATTAGGTTTCTCAATCTGCCCACAGAGCTTGGTATCTCTCTGAGATTTTCACAATCATGTAGTTGCAAGGACTGAAGATCTTGGCAGTTACCAATGGACTGAGGCAAAGTCTCGAGATCAGTAATATAATTCAACTCTAGAGTTCGTAGCTTCTTAAGTTCGCCAATAGACTTGGGTAATGTGACAAAACCTTTGCAACTAATAAGATGGAGTGACTGCAAGTTCCAACAGCCTGAGATAGCTTCTGGAAGCTTTGTGCAACTAACATGATGCAACTCAAGATATGCAAGATGTTCTAACGTCAATACGAATAATGGAAACGGAGTATCAACTGCATAGTCTAGAACAACACTGCGGATGTAGATACCCTTAACAAGATTATCAAATGATGGGTTCCCTCCAGAGACATATACTGCACGGACCTTGTCAAATAGGCCCCTTTCAACCTTCCCACTGCAAGATGTCAAAGATAAATATCTGCAATTTTTTGAACAATCTGTAGTCATATTCTTCGGTAGAGATGTCACCACTTCATTCTGCAAAATATATTTAGTAAGATCATGAATCAGGTCATGCATCTTGCATTCTACAGTTCTTCGTGACCTTATTTCAACTGGATCCTGAAGAAAACCAGCTCTCATAAGGGAATCAAAGTATTCATTTCCAATATCCTGTGCTAGCTCTTCCTTCTTCAACTTGATGAATCCATGGGCCATCCATTGGTCAATCAAGTATTGTTTGTTGATTATACAACCTTTGGGGAATATAGAGCAAAATGTAAAGCACTGCTTCAGATGATCTTTCAAGTAAATGTAGCTTAACTTCAAGGATGTGAACACACGGGCTTCTATATTCTCTTCATCCCATAAATTACTCTCTCTTATGGCCCTCCAAGTATTTATCCCCCTTCTTTCCCGGAGTACAGCTCCGAGAGTTTTTATTGCTAGTGGCACCCCACCACACTTCTTGTGATATCTTTTCCTACTGGAATAAAAAGCATAGCCCAAATCTTCCTCTTCCCAACCACAACTCTTGAGAAAGAATCTCCAACTCTCATCCACTGATAAGAATGCCAATTTGAATACAGCCTTAGATTCCACTGCTTTTGCAACACTTTGATTACGGGTCGTTAGAAGAATCTTGCCTCCCAGTGCACCATTGTCTAAGAGCACCATGAAATTTTCCCAGTCATGCCTGTCCTCATGCCAAGCATCATCCAAGACAAGAAGAAACTTATTACCACTCAATTTGTTTGAAATCACATCGAGCATGTGTTGTTGAGTGTGATGATCTGACTTCTGCCCAACGACAGCTTCAAATAGCTTGCCTATAAGTTTGTCCCTACAAAATTCTTGAGACACATGAATCCAAAATATTGTATCTTTGAAGTGCCCTTTTATTTTCTCATCATGGCAGATGTGTTGGGCCAAAGTAGTTTTGCCAGATCCACCAAGCCCAACAATAGAAACTATACGAACAGCTTCTCCTTTTTTAGATTCCACAAGCTCTAATATGATTTCACTCTTCACATGATCCCTTGAAGGTATTTTTGACTCTTTATTATTACTCAATAAGGATGGCTCCCTAGTTATCTTATTTTTGCTTTGTGTTAGTTGATCCAAATGTAAATTATGTAGTATAGTATTGGCATCACTTTTTTGCTTCACAATTGCATCAAATTCCACCTTGATTGCTTTGATTTTATGGGCCACCTTCCGTCGAAGCAGAAGCAACTTTGGTTTCCCACAAAACCAGACAGCTATAGCATGCTTGCCATGGTCTCTATCTATCCTGTGTTTCTCATCTTCAAAGGTAAACTTCATCAAGTAAATCATATATGTCATTAAGAAGATTTCTCAATTTTATCAACCATCGATGCGATGGGCCACTCTCAATTGCTCTGTCATGAAGCATAGACAGCCAACTCGTAATCTCTGTGTGTACACCCTGGAGCTCAGAGAGATCTTTTTTCACGCCAGTTATGGCAGCAAACTCACTTGATATCAGTGAAACTAGCTTGTTTCCTACAACCTTTGACAGTCCACACGCTAAAGCAGCCTCCATTCCACTCATATTTGAAAGGCTCTATTGCATGACAAAGCCCTGTGGATGAAATTGCAAAGCTAACGGTTATATCAAGTTTTGCAATTTAAAAACTAATATAATAATATATGGTGGACATGCAAATATAGCAACATTAATTTTCAACTCTGTAATCAAACAATGGATGATAAAAAGATCTGAAAATTATGAATTAGCCTGAGCTATTTGGATGTTATATTCTTTTTACATCCCAACTCACTTGGGGAAACTAAAAGTAATAGTTTGATGTTGGTGTTTGCTCTGTTTGGTGAAACCTGAAAGCAAATGAGAATGCGTAGAATTAGTGAATTGACTGATTGAGAGACCAGGTATCCAATCAAGATCTTGTGTTTTATAGAAACAGCACCAATCAAAATCTCCTCAAATCTCTCTAACATAAACAGCACAGGGCCGGCCGGCGGTTATCACCTAGCGCTGGACCCACACATGCATATCACATATAACTGTCTAACAGACCAACTAGATTATACAGAATTACTGATCCATGCCACATGATTGATGCAGGGATGGAAGATTAGTCAGCATGCAAATGACCTGTCCAGAAGGCCAGACTAGGAGCAACAGAAGTATGATACTTGTGCTGTCTTGAGTACTTGGTGGCACTCATTAAGAAACGAGAAAAAGAACTCAACATGATTAGTCAGTGGGAAAAAATATATGTGCAGGAGGAATCAGAGCACGTACCTAAAATTCAAGCTCCGATCAGCTACCTTGTCCAAACCCACTTATTCCCAAAAGCTGGGCTCCGATCCTGCCGTGTGCCAAGTTGAAACTAGGGAGCTTTTGGGGCTCAGGCTTCAAGAGTTGGAGAAGGCAGGAGGTGAAGCTTAGCTCGAGTTCAAATCTTCCTGATTTACCTCTTCTTGCTTATAACACGTGGCAGATATTTTCTCTGAATTAATAGCATGAATGAGACATGTAACAGCCCTTGGAGACTGCAAGGAAGGTGAAAAGAAGGCACCATGAAACTTCCTTGCCAACCAAAATTCAAACCATTGGCATCAGAAGGGGCTCATAAGAGGAACAGAATGGATTGGATGCTTTGAATTGTGCCTGTCGGATGGTATGTTTAGAGTTTATCAGACTTGGGATTAAGTCAGTGCATAGGATTGTAATCCCAACTAACTACAAGTCTCTAACAGAACTATTAGCCAAACAGTGCGGTGGATGCTGGATCCAAGCAGGTACCTTGAATTTGAGCTCGGATCAGGTTCTTTCTCCCTACTCCATAAATCCAAACACAGCAGTGTGTTTCAGGCTCTAAAAGTCACTGGACTTCTCAGTTCAGGATGCAGAACTCCTCAGCTTAGGAAGATAGCAGAGAGAAAATTAACGCCTTTGGTAGCTCCAGTGGCACTCACTTGTCCCCTATAACTTTAGTGAGGAAGAGGCATTTCAACAAGTCTCTTATAAGGAGGGTAAAGCGAGATTTCCTGCCAAACAAAAGTCTGGTCAATACTGGTAAATTGTGGTAAAGGAAGGTAAAGCAAGACTTAGTGCCAAACAAAAGTCTAGTCAATAGTGGTGTGAAGGAAGGCAAATGGAAACTTCCTGCCAAACTAAAGTTTGAAACTAGACCCGGACATCAGAAGGTGGGGCATGATAAGGACTCCTCTTACTTAATTAGCACTAGTTGCCGATAGAAAGGAGAGCAGTGGAGTGTGACGCTTCCATGTTACAAATTGTTTGTCTTAATTATCCTCTAGATGCTAAGTGCAAATGTGGTTGAGTTTGCACCGAGAAACAACCGAACATATTGTGATGTGCCTTTTGTTGGCTTACACGGGGATTTCTCATCTCCCCTTTTTCCTTGGCCATACTAAAGGGACATCACAAAGATATTCAGAATGACCCTGTGGACGGAACTATGACATGGCAGCGAGTTAAAGCATGGACGGAAGGGAAATACTGAATTGTAGCAAGACCTTGTTGATGACGCTGATGGATGAGAGATCCTCCGGGAGGACGCTGACGCCCAGTTAGCGCAGCCGGCCGTCTTCTTGCTGCTGGATGCATGCCCTCAGCCTCAGGCATTCTGTCGAACACTTCGCAGGCAGCTGTTCCAGACTGCCAGGGTGTTTCCCCAAACCAAGCAACAAGCATCCCACCGTTGGACCATCTTCCATGTTCCATCCATCGGCATTGGTAATGCGCGGGACGGGCGCGGGCGGGCGCAGGCGGTGGACCTCCATTCCACGTCCGCAGACCGTCGGGCGCCAGCTGCCGCGCGGGCCTGTCGGCGGGCAGAGGGCGCGCAGGGCTACACGCCTCGCCGTCCAGCTGAGTCAGAGAGGAAAGCAAGTGATGCGCGGGAGGGCGCCGATGGGATGCAATGCTGCCTCGTCGTTCGTGTGCATTCCGTCGAACAGGTAATCGCCCGGGCTGCCGCGCGGTGACTGCAGATGGAGAAATTGATCGAGATAAGATACGCAAGGAGATAATGGATAGAACTGAAATCACATCCTTATTGACTGATTGCATCTTTGTGCTTTGTCTAATTTTGACACTTAAGCGCTGAACAACATGATAATAATTATATTTAATGAAGTGAAATATGACAAGATCAATCTATTCTCAGGGTTAATTGCAGTTTAGTCATGCATATACGCTCTAAATTTTGATCAATCAACTTGTAATAGTACTCCTTGCATGGAGTGCAAAGCTTTCAGGAAATAAATTTGGCAAATGACAAATTAGACAAATAACGTTTTTTGACCAACTTTAGCCTTGCATTTCCTAACAGTTGAAGATAGTAGATTCCTTGACAACCCAAATTTTCAAAAAACCAAAATCTGTATAAAATGAGCGGCAAATAAAATAAGTTCAGAGTTAACTGTTGTCTTTAGGAATCCCTTTAACAAATAATGTGCGCTATAGCGTTAAAATAAGCGGCGCTATAAGCGTTTCGAGTCTTGCCCGATTTGTTTAAGCGCTATAGCGCACTATAGCACCAAATAGCGCGCTAATAGCGCCGTTATAGCGTTTTCGGAGTGCTGCCACTAAATTCCATAGCCCGCGATTTAAAACAGACCAACATTCAGCCCAATTTGATTGACATTTTTTTCACATGAGGACATGGCCCCATTTCCATTCTTAATCAAACAGAAATACAAGAGTTTCAGAACAGCAGAAGACAGTTTAAGGAGAACTGCTATCCTACTACACCAACCATGCGCTGACTCAGAGGCTCAGAGCCAACCATCAGCAACACTTATAAGACAGGAGCAGCAAAAATAAAACGCTACGGAGTATCGATTACATCTGTTTGAATAAGTCCTGAGCCTACTAATCTTAGTAAGTAGGAATCAGCTAGAGTCCTTAGAGGCTGTGCTAAGCTCACGGCATGACCCAGGTTGTTGGGATGGCAGCAATTGCTCACGATCATGCCGTGATTAGCTCAGTCATTTGTAACCATCTATTACTGCATGTACTTTATTTATATTGCAATGAACGACAACAGAAAAGCTGTCACTTAGCAGCACCAAAACCATCTGTGTCCACTTGTGTTAGCGTGTGTCTTCTCCTCATCGGAGTTCGACATTTGGTATCGAGCCGAGGTTACGCGTCGCCATGTCGAAGTCACCATCAAGCAGCCGCGGTGGTGATGGCTCCGGCGAGGAACAAAGGTCGATCGTCGCGTTCGCGGCCGCGTCGCCCGTGGCCGCTCCATAACGCCATTCGCGCGCCAGGGCCCGGCGTAGTGCGGCGGCGTCGTCAGCGCATCGTCGGCGGCGCCATCTGCGAGCGTCGGCGTGGCCAATCTTGACCGGACTAACTATCGGAGTGGGCTCTCGTCATGAGGTGAACTTCCGGACCCTCCCAGTGCGGGGCGCCGTCCCGCCGGCGCCGGCGGCGACCCGGCGAAGGCGAGTACCATGCGATCGACAGCGATGGCGGGCTCCTACGGTCGGTTCCCTCCGATCTGCGGAGCGCGGCGGCGAGGGGAAGGGCCGCGGTCAAGACCCTGCGGATCGGCGGTGCGTAGCGGCGACGCCAGTAGCGGAAGAAATTTAAGGAGTTCAGCTCCATCGCCTTCAAGGACGGGAGAGGCGTCTCGATTTCGGCGTGCGCATCCCCACTCGCCGAGAATTCACCGGACACTGGCGATCACATCACCGACACGAGGTAGTAAAGAAGCTGCGGGAAGGGTCCTCGTATCGTCGCGCGCTGCCGTGTCCATCGAGATGTTCATGGACCTCAACAAGGCCAAAGATCGTGGATGTGGTCGGGCGGCTGCGCATCTTCGAGACGTGACAAGGCTCCACTGTCACGAGACGCCATGGGGGCACCTGATCTTTGGCGGAGGAGGGAGGGGGAGGCGCGCCGCAAGACACGCCAGCGGCCGAGGAGGGCTCGGCCCGGAACCGGCGGCGGATCCGAACCGCGAAGGAAGCCAAGGGCGCGGGGCGCGCGGCTTGGCGGCGGGATCCTCATCTCTCGTGACGGCCGTGAAGGCCAGGGTACAACGCCTCCGGCGGAGAAGAAAGCCTCCGCCCGGCGACCGGCCGCAAGAATCTGCGGCAAGATTGGTCATTGGGCCAAGGGATCGGGAAGAAGAAGGCCGGGGCCCATGTCGCGGAAACGAGGAAGAAGGGGCGATGTACATCGCGGCGAATCGGAGGTAATCACCCCGTGCGTATGCATCTCTCCTTCAACACCACCGCCCCACATTTGTCGAACCACGTGCACGCGTACATCTCGTCGAGCGCAAAGTCCTCCCGCACCTCGGCGGCGAGAAGAGAAGGAAGCCGTGGGGCCTGCCGCTGGTGCTCGACACGGCGCCGACGAACCACATGACGGAACGCTGAACGTCTTACGCCGAGCTGAACACCGGAGTCACCGACACCGTCCGGTTTGGTGATGGCTCGGTGGTCGGCATTGAAGGGAAGGGGGCGGTGCTCTTCGCACTCAAGACCGGCGAGCATCGGCGGCTAGACGGGGTGTACTACATCCCGCGGCTCACCACCAACATCATCGCCCTTGGGCGAGATGGGCGAAGGATGGATTCAAGGTCAACATCGAAGTCCGCATCCTCCGCCTCTTCGACTGAAGCAATGTACAACCGCCGCCAAGGTGCACCGGTCTCAGGCGACTCTACTACCCTGCGACATGAACATCATTTGCTCCGATGCCTCCTCGCTGGCGGCGTGTGCGGCGTCAGCGGGCGATGGCACGAGCGGTCTGGGCATCCGAACTTCAAGTCGCCGATGAAGCCGGCGGCGAGGAGATGGTGCGCGGGCTCCCCCTCCATCGACCAGGTCGAAAGCAAGTCTACGAGGATGGGTCCAAGGCCTGCCGCTTCGACCGTCACCGAGCGTGTGCATCTCTCCGCGACGCCGTCTTGCCGGCGAGCGCGGCTGACCGGGGAACGGCGCGGTTTCGCGACGCCGAGCATCCTTTCCGGTGGCGGAGGACTGGCCGGCGTGGCGGCACCGAGGCGGTGGCTCAACAGCCTGCATCACACGGAGCGCGCACGCCATCCCGTCGCCGGTGTCCGGTACACTCACGCCTCACCAGCGGCAAGCGGGTCAGCGGCTACACCACGGGCTCCTGGAGGCCCCAACATCGAAGTTCGCCACCCCGCTCACCACCGATCCGAACCTCGGCGACTACGGCGATGGGGAGGAGCACCGTACCGGGAGGCTAGACAACATCCTTGGCGAGGGTGCTGCCCGGACCTGGCGATCCGCGAGACGGAGGAGGCCGAGCCGCACAATCGTGGCGTGGAGGAGCCGAGGGGCGGTGAAGGAGGCCGATGGTGACCCAAATTGGGCGGCAGCTGCCATGGAGGAGGAGCTGACTTCGATCCGTGACAATGACACATGGTCATTTGCCGAGCTTCCACACGGTCACCGCGCCATAGGCCTCAAGTGGGTCTACAAGGTCAAGCGGGACGAGGGCGGCAATGTCGTCGGGTACAAAGGCGCCTCGTAGCCAGGGCTATGTGCAGCAGCCCGGCGTTGATTTTGAAGAAGTCTTCGCGCCCGTTGCACGACAGAGTCGGTGCGGCTTTGCTGCGCCATCGCGGCGCACCGCGGCTGGGGCGTCCACCACATGGGCGTGAAATCGGCGTTCTGACGGCGAGCTCGAGGAAGAGGTATACGTCCCAACAACCTCCCGGCTATGTCGGCGAGAAGAACAAGTATAAGGTGTTGCGCCGCACAAGGCATTGTACGGTCTCCGTCAAACTCAGCGCGCTTGGAACCAGAAGCTTGATGCGAGCTGCTCGCTCTTGGTTTCGGCCGCATCAATGAGTGCGGGATGTACACCCGCGGCAAGGGAGGAAGGCGCCCTGATCGTGGGCGTCTGCGTCGATGATTTGATCATCACCGGCGGGGGGGATGCGGGAGCCGTCGCGCAGTTTCAAGGCGCGGATGCGAAGATCTTCGCATGAGTGACCTTGGGCTGCTCTCCTACTACCTTGGCCTCGAGGTTACGAGGGGCGGGGGATCACGCTCCGTTGAGCGCATACGCCCTGGAGTCTTTGGAGAAGGCGGGGCTGGCCCTGCAATGCCTCGCGCCACACCCATGGAGCCCAAGCTGAAGCTGCTCAAGGAAGGGACGACGCCCGGCGTCGATCCAACAAGTACCGCAGCCTAATCGGCGGCCTGCGGTACAGTGCAACTCCAGGCCGGATTTGGCGTTCCGGTGGGGTACCTTAGCCGGTTCATGGAGGCACCACGCCAAGAACACCTCAGCTGCTGTCGAGGGCGAGTCCTACGCTATGTGGCGGGCACGGCGGATTGGGGGCTGCACTATTGCCCGGGCAAGAAGAATGGAGGAGTTCCTGAGCTGCTGGGGTACTCGGACAGCGACCTCGCCCGGTGACATCAATGACCGGAAGAGCACCAGCGGGCTCATCTTTTTTTTGCAGGTGGGCGGTTGCACGGCAGTCAGCCAAACAGAAGGTCGTTGCTCTCTCTTAGTGCGGCGGAGTACATCGGACGCTGCAGCGGCGTGCGAGGCTGTCTGGTTGGCGCGCTTGCTGGCCGAGCTCATCGGAGGGGCCAGTCTGTGCGCCGAGAAGTTGAAGGTGGACAACAAGTCTGCCATTGCTCTCATGAAGAATCCTGTGCACCATGACCGGAGTAAACACATAGGCGTGAAGTTCCACTACATCCGGGAATGTTGCGACAGGAAGCTGATCAACGTGGAGTTCGTTGGCACTGAGCTGCAGTTGGGCGACATTCTCACGAAGGCGCTCGGTCGTAGTCGGTTTTCAAGACCTCCGTGGCTGGATCGGCATGAAGAAAGTAGAGTAGAGGCTCAAGGTCTTAGGAGGAGATTGTTTGAATAAGTCCTGAGCCTACTAATCTTAGTAAGTAGGAATCAGCTAGAGTCCTTAGAGGCTGTGCTAAGCTCACGGCATGACCCAGGTTGTTGGGATGGCAGCAATTGCTCACGATCATGCCGTGATTAGCTCAGTCATTTGTAACCATCTATTACTGCATGTACTTTATTTATATTGCAATGAACGACAACAGAAAAGCTGTCACTTAGCAGCACCAAAAACCATCTGTGTCCACTTGTGTTCGCGCGTGTCTTCTCCTCATCGGAGTTCTGACAACATCCACAGCAGCAAACCATGAGCAGACCCCTTTAGCCTGAACACAAAAACAAGATAACCCATGGCCGCGGCCACCTCATGCTGAGTGATCCTTGTCCTCCACCTGGTGGTCCCCATTGTCGTACTTCATCAGGTTCTCTTCAGCAAGGTGTTGACGCCTTCCATTAGAGGTTCATGATCCTCTTTACAGTTACCTGTCCAATATCACATTAAAGCACATGTCTGATATATAACTTTAATCACAAAAGCTAAATGGTAAGTTCTATAGGACGGCGATTCGCTCGACGGTGTTATACGGTGCTAAATGTTGGTCTAGAAAAAGTCAACATGTCCAGCGACTGAGTGTATGCATATGTTGTGCTGGTTTTGTCTGCACACAAGAAGGGATAGAGTCCGGAATGAAGATATTTGTGATAGGGTCGGGTGGTACCAATTGAGGAGAGAAATTGATTCATCATCGGTTGAGATGGTTTGGACATGTCTAATGGAGGCCACTTGAGGTGCCGGTCCGTAGTGGGTTCTAAAGTGGGTTGATAATGTAAAGAGAGGTAGAGGTCGACCTAAACTGACTTGGGACCAGACGGTCAAGAGAGACCTTAAGGAGTGGAATATCTACAAGAAATTAGCTATGGATAGGAGCGCTTAGAGACTAGCAATCAATGTGCCTGAATCGTGACCTTTGTTTCTTTTTCTGTTTACCCCTAATTCTGCCTTCTGTCTTGTGCCCTTTTTTGTGTTTCTCTTATCATTGTTTGCTCTAGGTTTCATCTCTAACCTACCCCAACTATCTTGGGACAAAAGGCTATGTTGTTGTTTTTTTTTTTGTCTTTTTCCCCATCAAAACAAATCCTACTTTTAGACTTCTAAGTCGACCAGCATGCAGCTGACACTCCCCACATGTGGAAGTTCTTTCCCCCCGGGAACTCAAACCATTTCCATCACTGGGATAAATTTCTAGAAATTCTATTGGCCCCAAAGCATTTGGCTACTGCGGCCCTAATTACTCTAACAGTAGAACAGATGAGAAATAGTTTCGTTTTTCATTGCAAAAATAGCAGTCTCCCCTACCATTTCATCTTCAACAGGTTATCCTTTGTTAGAATAGCTCCATAAGCCACCAGCCACATAAATATTTTGACTTTGTATGTAGCCTTTCCTTTCCAAATAATTTTTTGAAAGATTCACCATCATCATTACTTGTTAAAGCATTGTATAATCGAACTAGGTAAACTACCCTACAACAATTTGAACTTTCAACTATAATGGAACTAGGTAAACTACCCTTCAAGAAAAATGCAGAGCACACATGTTTTCTAAACACTAAAGGATTTGAACTTCAAAAGGAGAACATTTTATGCTTGTTTTGTAGGTCCAAGAAATCTGGCGGGTAAAGGGAATAAAAAACAAGAGGACATGTATTATTCTAATATATGTGCAAATTGCAACCCTCGCAAAGTAGAAAGACAAACGAAAACAGAAAATGTGTGGTGATACATGTTTCTACCCTCTTAAAGGATGGTAAAGCAAGTACCAAAGGAAACTGAAATAAAACATAAAAAGGGAAAATAGATCTGATACATTACTATATTGTCAGATAACATAATTAGTGATATATACACTATGAACATACTTACAGAAAAAAAAAAAGATTGAGTAATGAGGCTGCAACATAAAGATATACAATAAATGATTGAGGCACACATGAATAGGTTGATACCCATAGGAGGGGGGAGTAAATGTATGCTTAATCAACAAAGAGAAACATTAGTTCCATGTATAATCAAATGCATGAATGAGCTTGTGTAAAGAATTGACTTAAAGCTTTCCAATGAACAGGGGTCTAAAACTGATCATATATTCATATCTCACGGAGCCTTCAAGAAAATGAACAGGCTGCAGGACAATATGTCAATATAGTTTGTGACTGCTTATAGAACAATAAATGCTGGTATCTGTGTTATTGTTCAGTACTAAAAAGCAAGACAAATATGGTCAGAATAAACCAGTTCAGGAGCCATGTTTTGCCAAAACTACTCAACAGCTTAGAGCTATGAACTATTATAGAAGTCTACTTAATATCTCAGTATCTATCAATAGAATTCAACTTCGATAACTCCATGTATCAATTTCTGG
Source organism: Hyparrhenia diplandra (assembly GCA_015847255.1). NCBI lineage: Eukaryota > Viridiplantae > Streptophyta > Magnoliopsida > Poales > Poaceae > Hyparrhenia > Hyparrhenia diplandra. The sequence goes on along the minus strand of JADLZK010007525.1, from coordinate 982,663 downwards.
TTTTATCTGCCAAGTAAATGTCTATGCACGACAGGGTGTTCGTTTGTCAATAATTCTAAGTGGACATCTATAGAAGCACAGGAAAGTTGCTAGTTAGCTTACGTATGTCAAAGCTACGCAGGAACTTCAAAACTTTGAGAATTCTCAAATCGACAGCTTGACACTTGATTTTGACTATGTTAAGCTTCTCTGAAATTTTAGCTGATCGCTCCCTCAGATTGGTGCTTCCTTTCATCTCCACTTCATACTTAGGCCCCTGTATTCCAAGATCATTCAGAAATCAAATTATTCTACTAATATAAAAATAGTTTCCTGTTTATATAGTATGTACCTTAGAAAAAGAGTTCAAGAGTGAGCTCCTCAAGGACAGGTGAGTGTTCAAGAATACAGAGTATTAGACCGAAGTCATCAGGCATACACCAATATCCATTGGGCACCAAGGTCTTTAACTTGCTAAACACAGGGCACCATCTCAAATCCCATTTGAAAATCTGGAGAAACTGCATGCAAAGAGGATAGAATGATTTTAATTCTGAGCTTGTGGTTTGAGTTTAGTAAGCATAGTTGGCGGCAGTGGCAGCACATGCAAAAAGTCAAATCCAGTCTAACTGGCCATCTATCAAATTCCAGCAATTAATGTTGTAGAAAATGCTTTGGAAATAAGGTTATGGCCTGGTCAACTCATGAAGCACTTATATCAATATAACTAAGTCAGAGTGTAAACATACCCTGTCAGATGCAGTGCAAACCAATACCAAACTCTTAGCTTGTGATAAACCTTTCAAAAGCACACAACCATAGCCGGTGGTACCACGAGAACTGTCACACAACTCACAGCAACAATCAGTCATGTCACAGTAGTCCTGACAATGGTCTGTCATTCGGACAAATGCCTCCACTAGTGATGGCATGCTGTCAAGCATGGGAGTCAAGTCGTCAAAGCCATCAAGCCGCAATGAGACCAGATTTGGCGCAAAAATGCGAGTGCGCTTTGCGACTGCGAATGAAGATGGATGGAACTGCCATGAAGCCGCCGCAATAAGGGAAAGGGCACTCCGTGATGCTTAGATGCTTCAGGGAAATAGATGAGATGTTCTTGACCATCACGAGATTACAGTGATCCAGCTTCAGATATTCCAAGGCAGGGCAGTTGGAGAAGTCAAGAAAACTGTTGCCGACCCATACTCCGCACAACTCTAGCCTGGTGAGGTGATGGGAGACTAGAGGCAGATCGTCTAGCTTAAGATAGCAATCCCAACGGATACTTAGCATGAACTGCCCAACTTTGCACGATATAGCATGCCAGACCCAGAAGTTGACGCGTGGCTCGTCGCCGGCCTCGAACTCGCCCAACCTGATGTTGCACGTGTCAAGCGGTGCACCTCCGCGGAGGAGGAGCAGGCGGTCCACCAACTCCCAGTGCTCCTTCACCGGCGGCGAGGCCGGCTCATCATAACCCGGCACTCCCAGCCGCAGGGGGCGCAGGCCGCCCCCCGGGCCATCACGCCGCCACCCAACGCGCAGGCCTGAGGCGGACTTCCAGAGGTAACGCCAGCGGCGGGCGAGCACACACGTCTGCACGGCCTCCAGCGCAGGCAGGAAGCCAAGGATGTGCTCAAGGACGCCGTCAGGCAGGGCGTCGATGCTGCCTCCGCTGCTGAGCGCTGGACACGCCCGTCTCTTGATGTTTTTCTCCAGGATGCATTCTGTCGAGCAGGTGGCCGGCGTCGAATATGCTGGAACAAGAAGCGATTAGAAGATGCGAGAGGTGCAAACCAACCGGAGGAAGAGGAAGCTGTGATGCGTGGTCACCTCGTCTCACCGCCGCCACCGCGAGGCTGGACACCGGTCCCGGCCATCCCCCTATGGCCGGACGACATTGGGGATTTCCCCAAAGCTCAAAACCTAACCATGGCCGTCCGCCACGCCGCCGCTGCCGCTCCGCCCGCCTCCCACACGGCCGGCGCGCTTCCCTTTGCCAACGCACGCTTGTTATCAATCAAAGATCGCCTACCCTTGGCAGCTGCTGCGGTGAGGAATATGGAGGTGGTAGGAGCAGAGGAGACCCTAAGTTGGCGAGCTGTGAAGAACTAATGTGAGATGAGAAAAAGTTGGGCTGGGGAAACAATGATAAAACTCATTCCTTTCCGTCAAAAAATAAAAATGAAACTCATTCCTATCTTTACCTAAACCCCTGTTTCGCTAGGCGCCAGGCGGATTTTTTTCGACGAGTCATTGCCTAGAGCCTAGTCGGGAGTACTCGTGCCTGGACGCCGCTAGGCGTTTTGATTTTTGTACATATACTTATGTATTACCTAAAATTACCTTAAATAAAAGAAAAAATGAAGGATCTGTGGACCTAAGAGGAAAGCGCCCATAAAAAGCCCAGCCCGCTTATTCACCCTTTCCACCTTATCCATCCGACCATCCTCCTCCCACCACACGATCTGCCCTCCCCTATTTCTCCGTGCCGTCAACGCAAGGCGCCCCGGTGGCCGGCGCGGCTCCACAGCGACGCGGGTCATAGGAGGCGGGTGACCGCGGCGGCCTCCGCCAAGGTCGCGGCACGCGCGCCCGGGCCACGCGGCACGCACCGCGCGGTCAGCGCCTCGCGGATGCGCTCACGGCTCGCCTTCTTCCTTGTCTCCGGCTCGTCGATGCCGCCTCGGCAGCGCCGGCGCACGCTTCCCAATGGCGCCTGGGACCCCGACTACCCCCTAGGCACCACGTGGCCTTAGCCTAGCACGTGAGGCGCTGAATCCCCACCTAGGCGGCGCCTAGCGGAAAAGGGCTTAAAATAGTTTGTGAAACAGCTCTATGTTCCTACATATTCCAAAAAAGAAAAAAGCAAAAAACTATGAAAACCTAAAATGCCAAAAAGTGGAGACCAAGATGTCATGAAAATTACGTCGAAAACAGCTGCTTCAACAGCTGCTTCAAGAAAGCAGTTTCCATCCATTCGATTGACATTTTGCTTATCAGCCAAAACACTTTTTAGGAACTAAATTAAATACTAATTATGCCAATGACGTAGAAATGAGGCCCAAGTATGATATTGTTGACACCCAAAAATGGCGTGGTCGACTTAGCCATATTTTGGAGGTCCAAGTCACCGCAAATTTCCGGACTTAGCCAAATTCTCAAAGAGGATCGAAAAGGGCTTTACGGAATGCGGCGCGACTCATCGGCGCGTCCGGTCCAAATGACCGATCCGGCGCGTCGGTCGGTCGCGCCCCACAATCGGTTTGCGAACCTTTACGTTAAAGCGACGGACAGCGCCGGCCGGGCGGCCGGTCACCTCCTCGTGAGTCCGGTCCGGTCACCGAATCGGGCTGATTTCGGGCATCGGCCGGGAAGCACCCATGCGTCCCGTCCAGCGTCCGGTCCCCCTGGTTCGGGTTGCGCGCCAGCGATCGGGCTGCAGAACCTTACTTTGGAAAAACCGGCCGGGACCCGTTGGCCGGGGCGTCGGTCGGGGCGGTCGGCGTCCGGTCAGCCCGGCGCAGCCGCGTCGTCACGAATCTGAACGATTTGTTTCCATTCGTGTTTAGGTCGGTTTTTGATGCTTTGGAAACGTCCCAGGGACGGTTTCCTAAAAGGATCAGACCACCCTCCTCTAGAAGGATGGTACGAAAAGAGAAATTGATTATAGAAGTTACCACAGCCGAATTGATACAAGAGAGAAATAATTACAGTTACATAAGTTACCACAGCCGAATAGATGTTACAGTATATGCATATCAGGATATGGTGTTAGAACATGAACAAAGAGATATAATAGATAATTTTTATTTTTTAGGTTTTAAATTTATCCTTAAATTTGCAATACTTGTCTCCTAAGATCATGACTACGTTAGATTGATTTTCGTATCCGAGTATCTCAAGTTCACACAGTACAGAGATTGGAATGGCAGATATGATAAAAACAGAGGACCAACCCATGTCCTATAATCTGGTTGTGCATATCCTAGGACAACAAGACCTGTATTGACATACTGTCAAGCTGTTGTGTTGTGTCCTTCCACATGGATTTTATCAGGAAATAAGGTAAGAGGGATTGAACCGCCGGATGCTGGCATGCTTCCACATTTCGTCTGCCCTCGGTCCCTTAAGATTGTATGTCCACCTGAGAAATATGGGAGAGAAGGTGCCACTCGCCCCCAGCTTCTTTCTTGTAACCTGCCAAATGAGGGCAGCCAGCAATGAACAAATACTGGAGTCTGTAAAGGCGTTGCATGGAGCGGGGCAGGGACTCAAGGACAGTGCATCTTTCAAGAAGAAGCCGTCGAAGTCCAGAGAGCTCTCCTATCCACTCCGGCAGCACAGTCATCGCGCTGCATTCTTCGAGTCTGAGCGTGTGAAGAGAAGTGAGGTACTGAATCACCTCAGGCAGCTGGTTCAGATTGTGCCAACCACCAATGTGAAGTCTCACGAGGCATGTAAGCTGCTGCGTCGACTGAGGAAGGCTGGCCATCAATGGGGTTTCCATGACAAGCAGCTGTTGTAGAGAGCTCAGTTCCCCAAGCCACTCGGGAAATTTGACGAGATTGGAGCATTGCTTGACTTCCAGCCGCTCAAGGGACCTGAGGCTACGAATGCTCTCTGGTAATTGTGTCAGGTCATTGCAGAGGCAGATTTCTAAGGACTCTAGTCCGGTGAGATGATGCAGTAATTCCCAGCCAGACATCGATGCCTCCATTCCTTCTAGTCTCAAATCCTTGAGGTGAGAAAGCAGATGGGAGGGCGAGCTTTCTGGAGATAGCAGCAGCTCATAATTGCTATTTTCAATGACAACCTCTGCAAAGAAGATGGGAAACACGGTTTCACAACCAGTTTCGGGCAGTCCACTATGATCAGAGTAGACAGGAGAGGGAAACAATAATATTGTAGACACACTTCTTCCTCTGTTGTAACATCAGATCCACATGTCATAATCTGTAGCTCCTCCAAATTAGGCATTCTGCCAAGTCGCAACTTCTTCAGTAAAGGAAATTCCAGTAACCCTCTCATATGCTTCAAGTTTTGCGACTGCTGCAGCTGTAGATTTGTTAGACAAAGGAACTGAGACAAAGGAACTGTGTCACTTTGCTTCGTCATCCAACGCGCAAAAAGGTACCTCTGTAACCTCTTATGATCAGTTCCTTAATTTCAGATGGTGGTTCAAGATCGCCCACTACCACCAGATGGTCATGCTCCTCCATGCCTGACACTGAGTCCACTTCCATTTTACTTTGGGACCAGTTCAACATCAATGACTCTATATTCTTCTGCTTCAAGCAAGCATTCTTTGCATCACTTGGATTTCTCAAATAGTGAAGGTTGGTGATTTGAAGGCGTCCACATATCATTTTAAGATTTTCAAGCTCTAAGATCCTTGCATCATCTCGACCATCCCCAACAACAAACAATCCTAGCTTTCTTAATCGAGTAAGCTGTCCGAATCTCGAAGGCAAGCAACGCAGTTTGAGACAACCAATTAGATATAGAACTTCGAGCCTTCTTAAGTGCACTATGTCTTTGGGCAGCTCCACAAGTTCCATGCACCAACTAAGGTCTATACATTCTAGATTGCGGTTCAAAGTGACCCATTTAGGTAGTTCTGCAATATTGGTGTGAGAAAGGTTCAGAGAACGTAAGGTGTGACAAGCAAATGTGCTTGGCAGGTGTCGAAGACTCTTACAACCAGCCAAATTGATTGTCTGTAACCTGCCAAACTCCCCACTAAATCCAATTGTACTGACAATATGACATTTGACAATATGAAGCACCCTCAGGTTTTCAATTTTACCAACAGAGTTTGGTAACTCTTTGAGCTTCTCACATAGATATAATAGCATGTATTGAAGATTTTGACAATCACCAATTGATCCAGGCAGACTCTCAAGGTCAGTACACTGCAACAGCTCTAGAGTTCTCAGCTTCATAAGCTTGCCAATAGAGTTTGGTAATGTCACAAAACCTCTGCAATTTACCAAATGAAGCGTCTGCAAGTTCTGACAGCTAGAGATAGCTTCCGGAAGTTCACTGCATCTAAGATTATACATTTCAAGATATCCAAGAAACTTAAACTTCAATACGAACATTGGAAATGGAGTGTCAGTTGCATATTGTAGAATAGCACTGCGCACATAGCAACTCTTTTTAAATGGTTTCTCAAATGATAGGTTACCACCAGAGACATAGAGAGCACGTGCCTTGTTAAATAAGCTTTCCTCGACCTTCTCACTGCATGAGTTTAAAGATAAATATCGGCATGTGTAAGTACTGTTTCCTGACATATTCCTTGGTAAGGACACCATTTCATGCTGTAAAATTTGTCGACTGAGATCATGGATAAGGTCATGCATCCTGTATGCAGTTTGTTTAGTATGCTGACTTTTGAATGTTGATTCTTGAAGAAAACCCACTTTCACAAGGGAATCAAAATAATCACTTCCGACATCTTCAAGCTGACATGCATTCATTGGATGGATGAAGCCATGGGCTATCCATTGGGCAATCAAGTGGTCTTTGTTGATTCCATATCCTTTTGGGAATATAGAGCAAATTGTAAAGCATCGCTTCAAATGGTCAGCCAAATGAAAGTAGCTCACTTGCAACGATGCGAATGCTCGATCTTTTATATCCTGATGGTTCCATAAATTGTCGCTTTCTATGGCCTTCAAAGTATCTATTTCCCTCTTGTCACGGAGTACACCCCAAGAGTTCTGATTGCTAGTGGTACTCCACCACATTTATTCACAATATTCTTTCCAACTTTTATAAATTTAGAGTCCAAATCTTCCTGTGTCCAACCAGAACTCTTTAGGAAAAAAAACCCAACTGTCACTCTCTGATAAGAACTCCAAATTTGAGATACACATAGATCCAACTGCTTCTGCAACCTTCTGATCACGAGTAGTTAGTAAAACCCTGCTTCCATGTGCACCATTGCCTATGTGAACCATAAATTGTTTCCAATCATCCCTGTTGTCATGCCAAGCATCATCTAGGACAAGAAGAAATTTCTTACTACTCAACCTGTTCGAAATTTCATTAACCATGCACTGTTGGGTGTGATGATCTGCTTTTTCTTAGTAACAGATTCAAATAGTTTACCGATAAGCTTTTCCAAATCAAATTCTTGGGACACATGGACCCATACAATTGAATCATTGAAATGCTCTTTTGTCCTCGTCAAGGCAGATCAGTTTAGCCAATGTAGTTTTGCCAGATCCGCCTATTCCAACGATAGAAACTATCCAGCCATTCAGTCCTTCATCAGAATTTATAAGGCCAGATATGATGTCATCCTTCTTCTTATCCCTCACAGGTATACTGAACGCTTCAACTTTACTTATGAATGACAACTTCGCCAGTTATCGGTCTGCTTAGAACAGATGGATCCACTCCAGAATTGTCCATTGCAGTATTTCTATCACTTCTTTGCTTGACAATTGCAGCAAACCTCACCTTGATTCCCTTGATCTTAGAGGCCACCTTGCATCTGAAAAGAAATAACATTGGTTTTGCACAGAAGCAGTCAGCCATAGCATGATTGTCAGCATAGATGTCTATCTTGTGTTTCTCAGCTTCTAGGTGGACTTCATCAAGCAAATCTTCAATATCATTTGCCAAATCCTTTAATTCTGTTGTCCAGAAAAATGATGGAACATTATCTACTGCTCTATCAAATTTGGACAACCATCTCGTAATCTCATTATGTAGTTGCTGGAGTTCATGGAGGTCTTTTCTCACACCGATTCACGGAGGCAAACTTACTGGTTATCAATGCAACTAGCTTGGTCCCTGTGACTTTCAAAAAGTCCAAATACGAAAGCAGCCTCCATATTTCCGAGAGGCGTGTGTAGGATCCCAGGTAGCTGAATGTTTCATAATAGAGAACTTCAATGAGTTTTAGAAGCCAACAATAATATTAAGAACAGTGCTAAAATGGAAAAACAGCTTGTCAACTCAAAAATAAAAATATGAAAAATGAATGACCTCAAAAAAATAATTACTTCACATGAGTTGCATGGAAACTATTATTATATTCATATATTCAAACTTAGTGGTTTAAAGAGAACTTTTGGAAAATTCTAAATAAATGTTCGTTTTACATAGGCTAACAACTTGCAGCTAAAAATTAGCTTAGCCTATCTAAACAGAAAGACTAATGAGCTAACTTTTAGCCAAACCCATGGCTAGTTGTTAGCATTTTAGGCTCAACTAGCTGATAAAACCAACTGTATTAGCTAAGGATCTAAAAAATCCCCGGTTAACAGTTAACTGACTATCTTTACTTTTTTAGCTACCCGATCAAACATAATTATAGTTTCTATAGCAGTATAGATGATGATGCCACATAAATATTTTGCAAAAGACTTAAACAAATGAGACCTACAAACCATTCAAATCGCATACTAGTTTCAGCAACGGCGACATCACCGGTTCGTGTGGGGCCCGCCCAGGAGCGTTGCGCCGCCTCGCCGGGCCCTCGCTGGCCGCGCCGTGTCCTCACACCACGCCACCCGCCTCGCCGTGGACCACGTTCCCCAATTCGCCGCCCAGCCACGCACCAACCTCACCGGCCGGGCCGCCACGCCACGCCTCCTCACCGGGCCTCCTTGGATTTGGATCTGCCATGGGGACTGGGCAGGGGAGGCTGAGCTCCAGTGGATCTCCTGGACGCCCTGGCAGTCGCGCCACGCAGCACCCTGGCTCCGCGTGCTCCGCCCTGGCCACGACCCCCGATTGCGCCTGCGCCGCAACGCGTCGCTCCGGGCCACGCCTCTCCGACTCTCCTCCGTTGCGCTGGCCCCGCGCACCGCCGAACCGGCTTGTGTCGCATATCATAATTCATAAGCATAGATTTCGGGTATTTTTTCATAAATTCAGTCAAATTAAAATGTTTGACATAAAACTAACACTAAAACATGATTTATTACAGAGCGAGAGAGCATAGGATTTCAAAATAACTTTTATGGGTAGTGTGGCAGGTATATAAAAAAAATAATTTAGATGCTTTATTTTTACTAGTATGCTGCCGGTGCGTGGCTACGGAATAATTATTTTTTTAACTAAAAACAAATGGATCGTATGATAAGATAACAATATTATTAAATGAAATAGCAACATTAAACTTACATTTAATTCAAAACGCAAAAAGTTAGTACAAAATTGTCTACCTCCTCCGAACGAGCTAAATCCCAACAACCTAGACATATAGGCGGATGAAGCAAAAGCAGAGATCACCTACTCTGGCTCACTCCTCCCGCTGGTGCGGATCGGCCAGGCGATGGGCAGCATAGGGTAGTCGCGAGAAGCACGCGTCGCAAGAGTCCCCCGCCTCTTGGCGTAGATGTTGTGCACCTTGCCCAGCGAGAGGAAGGCGAGGAGTCACCGCCCAATCTCCCAACAAGACGCCATCCAAGTCCATTCAGTTGGAGATGAGCTCGCCCTGCCGGGCGGCGTGTCGATGCCATAGAGGCAGGAGCCCACCACGGCGGGCTCGCGATCCGCGATCGCACCTGCGTGCGGCGTCACGGAAGACGCGCCACGATCTTGCTCGAGGTAGTCTCGCGCTGACCGATCATCCACGACCTAACCTCTTTCGGTAATAGCGCCCACGTCGCGAGGCGAGCCGACTTCACGGCGGAGTCCCGAATCGCACGCATGGTACGGATGGTGTAACCATTGTAATGCGGATGAGGCTGGCGGAACTCGAGCTCCGGCGGTGCGTCTGGGCTTCGGCGTGGCGTAGAGCTGAGTCGAACGCCGGGATGACAACGTCCCAGGCGCGAAGGCGAGAGACTCCTCGGCCCAATGCCGCCGGCGGTGCGGCGCCGTGGATGGCGTGGGAGAACAGGAGTTGGGCGGCTTGAAGTAGATGTGCTCGAAGACGCGGGAGTGGGAGGCGGGGACCTGGCGTCGTGTCTCCCTTTGCCGTGGTTGGGAAAAGAGCGAGGAGGGTGGAGCCGCCGAGGAGCATCCGCGCCGCGGTAGGGAGGGACGTGCGATTGCCGTTGGGGAAGCGGCACCATCGACGCCGTGGCGGGCTGGGATCGGAGCTCGCGGGCGGTGGGATGGTAGGGAGCAGGGCGTGGCGGCGGTTAAAGAAGGCGGTCGCGACGCCGCCTTGCGAGAGGAGAGGAAACCGTGGAGATCGTTGGTCGAATTCTCGGCGGGAGGGTCCTAATTTTTGCGACATGATGGCTACGGTGGGTGGAGGAAGGGATTGCGTGATCATCGGAGGAATTATCGGGTGGGGACGGAGCGAAGGATCACATGGGGCGCGGAGCGAGGCTTGGATCGCAGGGTAAAAAAAATCTCAAGCATAACATTTTTTTGCGAAGAGTTTTTTTTACCGCCGCGAAAAAAATCTTATTTTCATCCTTTTTATATTGTAGAGATTAGATCACCGCGGATATTTACACCGATAAAACGTAACAATTATCACACTTACAAAGTCTCGAGCGTGATTGGAGGAGAACCGAGGAGATCGCATGCAGCGTGGGCGCGTGGGTGATGGCACGGTAGGGCGGATGAGCGTTACTTAATTTTTTAATTGATTGAATGATGCATTACTTTCTTTTTAGTTGATTGAATGATTTTGTGGTATAAAAGGAAAGGACATGCAAAAAGGAAAGGAAGGAGAAATTATGTGCATTGGTTGCCTTGTGTGGGGGTTGACTTTCCTTTTTCTTTTTTGCCTTCGCATGGCCGTTGGAGGGAGTGGAGGCACCGGATCGCATATAGGTAAATGGAAGTACCAAAACCAATGTCGCACCAAATAAAAAGTTTTACTTTTGTTCTTTTTATGTTGTAGAGATTAGAACTCGACGGCACATTTTTTTAATAGTCTTGCATATAAATACAAAGACTCGATGGCGGAGCTAAGGCCCGCCCCTGCCCCCCTGAGCCAAGCCTGAGGAGAAAACTGAAGAGGCCGAGCAGCATCATCACTCATACATGGGGAATATACCTGAGCATTTTTCGGCCGGTCGGTTTGGGCCGGTGCCGAAAAAGCCCGCTTATTTCGGGCCAAAAAATCCTGCCCATGACGTCCCCACTTGGCAACGGGCCGGGATCGGGCTAGGCCAGGGCTTGGACGGGTTACCTGCTCATTTTACACTACAAACTAGCTAGAAATGTATTTCCGGGCGGGTTCGGGCCAAGAAAATTTTTGCCGGGCTTCAAAATCTCTGCCGTGCCCCGTCCCAAAGTAAGGTTCATGGGCGGACCAAAACCCGTCGGGCTCGGGCTGGCCTGCGGGCCGGGTCGGGAGGGCTAGTTTTGCTCAGGTATAATGGGGAACATGCTCAACCTTTTCCAATTTGGCCTTTTTCTTGAAAAAAAAATTTTGCATTCGCCCCCTAAGAAAAGTAAAGATATGTTTGGACTCGGGGGTGGAGCCGGGACTCGTGGCTCGAGGTATAACGCCTCTCGGCGCCCCGGGCGGCAGGTTCTTGACCCAAGCGACAGGTCGGATTCTCAGTTGGCGCTTAACGCGCCAAGTAGCTCGGCTCGAGTCAAGATCTGTGCCTCGACGGAGCTCGGAGCCGTAGATCTTGGCTCCGAGGTCCTAAAAAAAGTGAATCCTCAACATCCAGAGAGTAGCAAGTGTGCGCTCACGTATGTGAGCGTATGTGTTTGTTACCGGGTCTCGCAAACAAATAGCATTGATGCTCTAGTCTCTAGGGGTTTCTCTACGTAGTATTGTGCCATGAGTCTAAGCTAGATTCGTTTGAATGCACAATCTAAGTCCAGTTTTGCTTGACACCTCATTTCTATCTTCCTTGTTTGAATTCATCTTCTTTGACATTTTTTTTAGCTATTCAATGTTGATCTTGATGACATATACCTCATCAAAATTAGAGAAAATTCCTTATTCAGCATTGGAAAATGATGCAATTCTTTATTTAGCATTGAAAAATAAAAGTTCTACTGTATAGCATTGCCTTTATTTTTGGTCCCCTTATATAAATAGTTACTTCATTGAAAACCTGTAGCAATATTGTTCAATACTCCCTCAATTCCAAATTATAAATCGCTTTGACTTTTTTTGGTATGTCCATTTTGTTGTAAATCTAAATATAATAATATGTCTAAATAAATAACTAAATGGATGAACAAAAAGTTAAAGTGACTTGTAATGAACGGAGGGAGTAGGATACTACAAGAATGTCATGCCTTGGAGATGTCGCCTTGTGGTACTCTAGCATATACTTTCTATCCTGCAGTGTATCTATGGTGAAAACGGGGTGTTTAGTTTGTGAAATATTTTGGGTTCGGGCACTGTAGCACTTTTCGTTTGTATTTGATAATTATTATCCTATCATAGACTAACTAGGCTCAAAAAGATTAGCCTTATACTTTTCAGCCAAACTGTACAATTAGTTTTTATTTATCTATATTTAATGTCCCATGCATGCGTTAAAAGATTTGATGTGACAGGAAAACTGTAGCACTTTTTTTGGGTTGGTGAAGAGAAACTAAACACCCCCAATATCTATATATGGTGTAAACCTTGATATGATTTAAACTGGATTAGTAAGAACACCATGACTTTGTTGGATGCATTGTTGTGGTCTTGTGGACTCACAAACCTCAACCTTTGCGGCGTGGTTCCATGTGAATTTAAGTTTTGGACCCTAGTGAGTTGCCTTAAAGGAAGAATCTTGATGGTGCGTAAATTTGGATTTTACATTTGTCAGCTAGCATAGAGGTCGTTATTGCAATCTTCAACATTGTTTTCATCGGCATATGCTTCTGTTCATCTTCTCCAGCCAATAAAGTGTATGAATATAGGAATTTTGGGAATTCGTCCGCAGGATTGGAGTGGTCTGAAAGGGAAGACACAAATAGAAATAGACAACGGTGGAATAAAAACTGCGCTTATATGCATGCATGCCATGGATTGCTTGGTGGTTCTTCGGAGCTGAAAACACAGCTGGTTAAGTTTAACTACGGCCCTAAGGCTGCTGATTTTCTTCTTATGTGGTATCAACATGACAGATTGGTGACGTATTGTTTTTTTTTGTGCAGTGGTTAATTGTATTTCCATTTTCTAAGAAAGATTGATGTGCAGAATATGTTTGCATCCAGGTTTGATGACCTGGTAGGTATGTTTTGGTCAATTGTTATCCATCAGGAATTCAGCATACGCAAGGATCCCTGTGATAAAAGCAGTTGTCATCTCTTCTAATTCATATTCTTAATTAGCTAGATCAGTGGCAGAAAAAAATCAGGGAAAGAAAATTTGTTGTTAGATCTGAATAGTTAGCAGCCGTGCTACTACCCAATAACACTGACTACTGATTTAACTAAATGATGCTGCATCCCAATTCAAAGTGTAGCTTCTTTTGTAAGCCAACTCCATAAAAAGAGTATTAGAACCACAATGAGCAACTGTAAAACGCAGGCAAAAGAGAGTAAAATATCAGCATACCAACAAATCATCAAGTCGCGGCGCCAAGCAACCCCAATGGTGGTAGCTAGTATGGAACTTGTGCCGGTAGTAGGACCTTTGAGTTACAGCATTCACTGTGAACAAAATACAGCATAGTTTACCAGAAGAATTCAGGCGACGAGAAGAAGGAATCCGCGAGCATGCATGTCACAGAACAACACAAGCCATAAGGGCATTATTAGAACCTGAATCTGAATCATAATTCTGAGTAAGTACCTGGAATACAGTCACAGACTCAGATCAGCAAATTTTGCCTATTCCATCCCGATGCAACTAAAGGAGAACTTTTTCCTTTTGGAGCGGAACTTTAAAAGTCATGTGCTCAAGGTTATATGGTGTACAGGATGGCAGTGTAGCGCTTCGCTGTCACCTACACTTTAGCACGAAATGAAATGGCAGCTAGGATTGGCTATATAATATTTTTTTTTTTGATGCTGGCTTATGATATTGACTATAGAAAAGGGGCAGACAACAGATCTAGATCTAGTCAAGGGATTGAAAGGTAAAAGAGCAGGTACATAGAAGCTTCCTGCCAAGTCAAAGTCTCTTGTTATCAGAAGGAAGTACAACTACAGGCAAATAAACAAATTGTGAATTAGGTAGTTGCACTTGCCGCTGATGTATTTGAAGATGCAAGAAGTACCATTTTTATAGTTACTCAGTTCATGTTGTTTGAACTACTAGTTCATCAACTCCTGCCCCTACACGAGCTAAAATCTTAACCGACATAACCTCATAACATCGTAAATTTAGATTTAGATTTTTAAGTGAAGGTTTGATCTTATCTTTTTACTTCAGATTTTTCTATCCTAAGTTAATGACAACATTTTGGTGTTCAGGACACAGAGTTGCAGAAGGTAGGAGAAGCGTAGGGTGCAGCTTCGCCGAATAGAAGATATCAAGCGACCCATTCCAATATAGGGTGTGTTTAGTTGGTGAAGTATTTTGGGTTGGGCTACTGTAGCACTTTTCGTTTGTATTTAATAATTATTGTCCAACCATAGACTAACTAGTCTCAAAAGATTCATCTCCTACTTTTCAGTCAAATTATGCAATTAGTTTTTTATTTACCTACATTTAATGCTCCATATATGCGTCAAGAGATTCGATGTGTAACACTTTTTGGGTTCACTTTTTGAACTAAACAGGGCCATAGTGCTTTTTTTGTGGTTCTGGTTCATTGCACTCCTGTCATCTGTACTAGCTTAATAGCAAAAAAAATCCAGATTTTGTTAGAAAGAAAAAGATATGACAAGTCGGCAGCCAAAATTCAAAACTATCGGCATCGGTGGACCCAGGATGTGGCCCCACACGTTAGAAACCAGAATAAATCCGGTTTGGAATTTTCAACCGGGATTGCGATGGGGCGAACAATGCAATAGCATATAAGCATACGAATGGTATGCATAAACGTAAATACTTGCAGTGGAAATGAAATTTATGCAAGCTACCATAAGGGACCAGGCTGCTGCTCCTTAGTGCCCCCTGTTACAAACACTTCATTTACATTCACTTCCAACACGTTATCAGCCTTGGAATGCTCTCTCCCCTTGCCTTGAAAGGGACAAACAACGAACTGCTTGATGTCGCTGACGTGAGGAGAGGCACACATGCTCGCCGATTCGCGGCAGATTGGGCGGAATTGACACCTGATTGCTGATCGCCGATGATGAGGAAGGGGGTGGTGGTGGCGACGGCGAGGAGCGGCGGCGCTGCCGCCTTTGGTGGCGGCGTGCGTCGGGCGGCGGGGCGAGCGCCACAAGGCTGGGAGGCGCCGCGCTAGGGCGGCGGCGCGCTGGTGTGGCGTGACGACGGCGGCGGGCGTGGTCGGGCGGCGGCGCGGCGCGAGAGAGAGAGAGAGCTGGAGAGGTAAGCTGTTTGAGGGAGCTACCCTTTTAATTTTTCTGCGCTTAAGATCCAAACGATTACATGCCCCTTGTATTTATAGTCCGAGGGAGACTTGCTTGCTAAGAAATATCTAGGAGGTTTCCTTATAGATTGGAATACCTCTCTTACAAGCAACCTATTTATTCCCTATTTTATTCCTATATTTATTCCCTAAATATTTATTACTTAATAACGGCTGATGACGCGATGGAGACGGAAGGCGGCGGGCGGCCGCCAGCGGCCGCGGCGCGACGCCATCCCCTTGGGGGCCTTGTGTGCCATGCATGGCCCATGGGCCCCACCTTGAATTGGGTCATGACATCTCTCCCTCCTTTTCGAACAGCGCCCTGTACTGTGGTTCTACCGGCCGCCGTTGTTGATGGGGTGATTGAAGTAGCACGGCCTGAAGATTGGTGCATCCACTTGTGTCGGGGAAATGAGCTGGGCGAAGATGAAGATGCTGACCTTTGTTGATGCTGGATCAATGGATGGAATTCCATTGCTCTCTGGAGGTGGTTGTATCGGTGTCGAATGCGTCGAGGGGTGAAAGCCAACCTCAAGTGTGCGCAAAATTATCCCACCTGGTTCGAGTACATCCCATAGTACCTTGGACAATTCTGAGGCGTAGTAGTGGTGGTTGTCGAGGAAGAAGATTGGCTCCTTCAGCAGCCGGTTGCTGGTCGGGAAGCCTGGCACAAATGGTGAAGTCGTCGGAAGGTGGACGCCAATTACCGCGAGTGTCGCCCAAACCGGTGCTCCCACCGGAGCTTGTTGGTTCCGCGCTATGTCGCGTGTGGCTCATGATCCGTTGATGTAGCAAAAGGCGGAGGTGGAGCGAGAGCCTCCGAGATTTTTGACGAGGTTGACGGGTAGGAGGTTGATGTGGGTGGCATGTACCTCTTGTCGTCGTCGGTGAAGCTCACAAGTCGAGGCCTGCTGAAGATGGAGACGCCGAACTTTTTGGGCGAGGTAGATCATTTGTGTTCCCTATGGTGGGCGCCGCCGGTGCATTGCAGCCCACGTTTTGTTGGCGTAGTCGTGATTGGGCGTATGTCGCCGAGGAACATGGGAGCCAACCGGTTTGGCTCTCAGTCGTCCCCCCGCTGTCATAGCCGAGTAGTCGATGGCGCGATGGTCGTTGCTTGGCGCGCGGGTGTCCGGTAAGCCCATGTTCTTGATGGAGGTGTCGGGGGGCCATAGGTGTAGTCGATCAAGTCGCCGCTTCCGTTGAAGTAGCGAAGTAGTCGTTGGTGTCGCCATTGATGGGCAGCTTGAGGCCGCGAAGAAGACACCGTGTGGAGGTGTCCCAAGTACTCCGTGTGGCCCCGGGGTTGGCATGTAGACGAACCCGCAGAGAAGGAGGAGTGCCGCTCTTGTCAAAAGTATAGCGGTGTACCGATGTTCCGCCCGACGTGGGTGCCGATGGTGGTGCCTTTGCTGGATCTGGAGGTTGCCTGATGGTGTTCTCCACCATTGTTGATGCTTAGGAAGGATGTCCAGCGGTATAGCAGTTGTTGTTGTCGTATGTCGGCCAGTGAATGACCGTTTCATCGGTGGCGCCGAGGGAACGCGTCGGTGTTCTCATCGTGGCGGCGTCCGTTGGAGTTGGCGTCGTGGCTGCCGGTGTCGAGGTTGGCCAGCGAGGGGTCGTCGTGGTTCATGCCCTTGTAGTTGTTGTCGATGATAGGCATGGCGAAGACATAGTTGACGTCGGGGGCTCGTCATCGGCGTTGGCGCCCTTGAGGGGCGTCGTCGCCGTTCATGGTGCCCATGGAAGCGTTGTCGTCGTCGATGGTAAGCGCCCTTGGGGA
The DNA here is from genome assembly GCA_015847255.1 of Hyparrhenia diplandra. Lineage (NCBI taxonomy): Eukaryota > Viridiplantae > Streptophyta > Magnoliopsida > Poales > Poaceae > Hyparrhenia > Hyparrhenia diplandra. The sequence goes on along the minus strand of JADLZK010007525.1, from coordinate 965,515 downwards.
GGCGTCGTTGCCGTTGGAGGCCTTGGTGGCGGTGTCGTCAAGCATGTCGATGGGAGCGTTGTTGATGCCGGAAGTGGGCGTGGCAGCGGCGGCGATGTTGGCGGCGCCCCGTGGCCGTGTCGTCGTTGTTATGCGTCGTCGGGCGGCTGATCATCGAGCTTCTCCAAGAGGGCGGTGAAGGTGGCCCGAATTTCCTTCATGGAATCAGCAAGCTCGCGAATTCCCATCCGGAGCTCGGCGTACTTGTGGTTGTCCATCGGATCTTGGCGTTGTTGGTGGTCGGAAGCCGTCGGTGGTGGAAATCGTCCCGTCTCGGATACCAGTTGTCGATTCGGCTGGATTGTGCCGGAATTGACACCTGATTGCTTGTCGTCGATGATGAGGAAGGGGGTGGTGGTGATGACGGCGAAGGGAGCGGCCGGCGCTCGCGCCGCCGGTGGCGGCCCCGGGCGGCGGGGTGGAGGCGCTAGCGTGGCGGGAGCGCTTAGGGCGGCGGCGGTGTGGCGTGGACGGCGGCGGCGGGCGTGGTCGGGCGGAGGCGCGCCGCGCCGTGAGAGAGAGAGCCGAAGGTAAGTAAGCTTTTAGGAGCTACCCTTTTAATTTTTCTGCTTAAGATCCAAACGATTAGACATTGTAGGTTCTTGTTGGGCTATTTATGACTTGTTGAGTACCATTGATTGTTGTCTATAGCCTTCAACTTGCCACCTGGTGGATGGCTGATGCAAGAAGGGTAATTTTTAGTTAGTCATTTTACCCCATATGTTTCAAGGAAAAGAATTATAGTAAATTATGTGATTGATATATGTGTTCATGGGAAAGAATTGGTGACAGAGTTCGTCAGAGCACAAGGTTTTGAAATTGCAAAGGTCATGGGGTTTTGTTACAGTTCAGACTACAAGCACCATTTTGCTAGTAGGCAGTAGCTTCATGTGTCTATTTTTCTTTACTTGTGATTTGTTGATAGTATAAATAAAAATAGAAGCGTAATTTATATTGCAAAAGGCCATATGTTCTGTTTATTTCACTTTTCAATTTAGACAATGGAATCTGAGTGTGACACTAATACTCTACAGGTTGTTTAATGGTACTTTTTTATCCAATTGTCTCCTGACACTTTTGTGACATTAGTTTTACTTGTGTGATTGACTGTTCTATTGCTCGTTTTGTTGAATAAGCATCTACTGAATACTACTTGTTGGTTTGTTACAGGAGGCTCAAGGTTAATACTAAAAAAGCTACTAAACAGGCATAGGAGAAGGACAAGGACAGGGACCAAGTACAAGAAGAGGATTTGTCATTTTATTTCACCCTACATCATCATAAGCTACATATTAATTTTTTGAGAATAAGCCTTCTCAGCTTTGTTTATTTGTTGCTTTGACAACATAGAATATTTGTTGCTTCTCAGATCGTGATGCACAATTTGGGTCATTATTTGTGAGGTTGTGAAATTTCTGTTGGTTTTGCTTCGCATGTAATGTGAATTTTTCCAAGCTTGCATATTAGTATAGTCAAGTGCCTGTTATAACATGCAAGCATAATGAAGTGCCTATTATAACATGCAAGCAGTGAGCCCTGTATTCATCCCTGGTCAAAACGAACAGCACCTTGAAGCCCACCTGGATTGGTTTTGGAAGGGGATTGCACTCAGGCCTGGAATGAGTGACACAAGTGGATCCACTAGATCCTGGGCTGAATTGATTCAGGCACTGGATTGGATCTTGTGAAAACGAGCAGGCCCTAAGGAATCCTGTCCTAGCGACAACATTTTCAGTATGGAGGGAGTATATTGTTTGATCTAAGAAGTCACGAACGACACATAAATTTTCGCTATTTATGGATCTTCTCGAGCGTCTAACCTGTGCAGGCACACGTTTGACGGACTAGTGAATATAATATCCAATCAGTCTGTGCCCTTGCACGTGCTACATATCTTTGATGACACTGATCTTTTCTAGGGTGTTTTTCTCTCCATGTAACACGGTACAAACAGACATTCACAAATACGCATTGCTACAGTGACCCCTATAAACACACAAGCAAACCCGACCGCTTGTAATTTACTGATTAATAAGGTTCTAATATTTATCACAAAAAATGATATGAGAACTGTTCAGTTCAGGCCGAGACTAAGGAGGAAGGATGCATTTTGCACAAATCAATCGCAGAACTGCTTTTGGAACCGATGCCAGGAGCACAAAAAAGAGCTAGCATGAATGTTTCTTGAGCATAAAACTACAACTTTTAATGATATTTTCATAAAACTACAGTTATCTCAGCCCTAAGTAACAATAACCTACAACTTTTGTGGCCTGATCTCACCTGTCAATCACATGAGTGCTACATGGTTTTGTCCCATCTGTCAGTCATCCCTGTACATATGCAAAAAAGTTGTAACTTTCTGAAATTAGACTAAAAAGTTGTAGCCTTGTGATACATGGTATAAATAGGTGTACCTTTTATTTTTTAAAAATTGATCATTAAATGATGTGACATGAACCTGATATCTACCAATATACAGGTTAATTTGGGAGTTGCATTTCCTACTGTAAAAACTGGAAGACAGGGTTCTCCAGTAGCTCCTCAGGTGGTTTGACATCCGAGAAGTCCTTATACTCCATTGAGTTGGCGATATCATCCACTGAGAATGGGATGCTGAATTGTGCCAGAAAAAGATCGTAGAGTATAGAATGTATTATTGATATAATAATCATCTAACCAATATATAAGAATATGACTGCTAATGAATACTTTTCTTACCTTGAATTATCATCTAATAAAAATGAACTGCTTTCAGCATTGTTAGAATCCTCTGTCATTAGCACCCGCATGTGACTAAGAACCTGAAACCTTACAGTGCCTTGTTATTTACTTGTTTCCTTCAGTGTTGTGTGAAGAGTAGTGCAAAATATGAAGATATCATATGCGTTATGGACAAATTTAGTTGTGCGAATTGAGTGCCAGCATATATATTAATTCAGTAGTGTGAATTTTATACTTTTCACCTACTCAAGCACTGAAAATATTCTGCAAAAAAAGGTTGCAGAGGGACAATGATGAAGCTATTCAAAAAAAAAAGGAACTCACATCTGATGAGACACTTTGGGTATTATACTTGTCATCCCAATATTGTGTGCAAATTCTGTACAATTGTTGAACGCTCAATACCTACAAACATATTCATATATTAGAGCAAGATGTGACATGTGAGGAATGAGTGTCACATCTGAAAAGGAAGTGAAAGGTGGTAGAACACAGAAAGAACAAAGCTTTCAAATGTTGACAACTACATTTGCAGTAATGAAATTTTACGGACATAGGTCATTAGCAATGTCATCATAAGATATTCTGAACTTTTGAAAGATAGTCTGAAAAGGGCAGAAAAAAAACATATCAGATTGAAAGTAAAGCCGTATTAATTGCATCAAACTACAGAAATTAATTATTGATTTTTTCTTACATCCAAACTTAATAAGCTTATAGGACTATATCATACAAATAAAGTTAATCAATAAGTGGGCAAAGAAAAACAGATAGGCAAAAGACCGAACCCGAAAAAACTGAGACCGAGACCGAAAGTTTGGGTATTGAGTATTTTTCGGGTAGTAAGATTAGATAACCGAATTGTTTTTCTTAACTTCAGGTAACATCTTTGATTAACAGAACTACCCAAATACCCGAACAATGCACAAAATTTCTACTTTTCTTATTACATTGATGTGTATATAGGTATGTGTGATCCGATCAAATAATGCATACATGTGCATGCCATGTATATATTCTGATGATTACAATTGTTTGATTGTAAAATTTTGAATGCTGCTCAAATATGTTGAGACTAAGTGAAATGTTACAAAAATTGGATATTTCAGGTCAAAACCGAATAACAAACCAAAATTTTAGTACCCAAAATTCAAACAATACTTGGGGTAGTGATTTGAGATAACCGAACTATCAAAAAACAGAAATAACCGAACCAAAAATTTGGGTAGACCGAACGCCTACCCCTTCTACTATATAAGCGGAAGCCAACGAAATAACTAACGTCAAAATGATATCTAAGAGTCATTGCATAGATCTCAACGTGAATTTGAGAATTTAGAATTACAGGGCATACCAAAAAACCAACTGCCTGCCGGATATGCTTGAGTTCGTTCCAGGATGATGCCGCATACTGTAAAAGCAAAAATTCAGTAAATGAATTTATAAAAACAAACTAGCCATTTTGAAAGCATACGGATCACCTCGATTGTTGCCTTCGCACACCACAGCTCAGTTCGACTAGACCAGCTTTGACATACTCTCCGTTGCTGAAGGAGCAACACTCACGACGAAGCAGTAAACTGTATTACAAACAAACAACAGCATTATTTACCACACGATTTCCACTTAGGAAAATTTGAAACAAGCATGTACATGAGAAAATATGCTTGCCTGTTGAATAGCTGTACATTAATGAACGAAAAAATCTGGGTAAAGATGTTCTGAGCTAAAAAACTGGGGGTACCTGGGAATAAAAAACAAAAATTACATTAAGTGCAGGTGCAGCTTATCGAAACAAGCTATTAATTCGTGGGACATTCAAAAATACATTTTTTTGTCCATAGAATTGTAGCTCAATTTTTTGTCACTCGGACACTGGGAAATTGGATTCACAAAAAAAAAAAAAGACACTGGGAAATTCTGACCTTTGTCGATAGAATGTTGTAGTAAGAGAAGTGACTATTATCAACTTTTTATGTCTGGTGTTGTGATTCTAGGGAAATGGCCGTACTTGGCACAAACATACATAGTTGTATTCCCTATCCATATGTTTGTTGTAGTAAGAGAAGTGACTATTATCAACTTTTATGTCTGGTGTTGTGATTCTAGGGAAATGGCCGTACTTGGCACAAACATACATAGTTGTATTCCCTATCCATATGTTTGTTTTACAGATTTATCATTAATTTATATTTTTAGTGACAAAAATATTTATTTTAAAAATAAACTATTTAAATAATCAGAAAAATAATTTAGAGACAATAGAGTATTTTGAATTTACCGTACACAAATTTCCTAAAAACAATGAAGAGGGAAACATACATGGTTATCTTGCAGAAACCTTAAATGATTATCCAAGCCTTCAATTATTTTCTGCCAGTGGTTGCTTTGTGATGGAGTAGGTAATCTTCCAGAGGCACGCAGCATACTAGCTTTCATTGTTCTTGGAGCCTTTTCATTGAAAGACGTTTAGGTGTGTGAAATGTGAAGGACCACATGCCAATTATAATTTATCCACAAGAACAAAATTAAAACTAGAAAGTCCGATGTGTTTACCTGTATACAAAGCGAAATCAAAGATGCTAATTCCCTTTTCAAATTGTCTCGCATCGTCCCGTATATCTTTTCCACAAAAGCAGTAAGCTGCTGCTTGAAAAGCAAGGCAGGGTACTTGGCCTCAATTTGAAAAACAGTTGTTCCATCATGCATGTTGGCTAAAGCTATGGAACGCAAGCCCTAAACAAATGGATTTACATTATTGTACCATGCATATTCCACAAATCGATACTTCGGTTTTGATTTTTGAAGCACACAAATTCCAGTAACCTACTTGAGCCATTCTGCTAAATAATGACGTGGTCTGAGGAGGTTTCTTTCGTGAACCACTGCTAGGGGCACCAGCAGCCTTGAGACTGTTCTGCAGCAGGAAGAACAAAGTCGATGTATTTGAAAGCCAATAAGCAAGGTTGTCATTGTCTTCCTCGTTCTGCATAAAAAAAATATAGTTTATAACATTTAGTTTCATGGAAAACAGTTAAAAAAATCGTCCTATTTTTCAAAGTACAATAAAACACGTCTCTAAGAAAGTAAAACAAATATTTTTTTTTTTAAAAATAAACTAAGACATTAGGAGAAGATCCATTGAGAAGCAGTGTACTGAACGTGAGGCCAAAATTATATATCAATTATCACAACTATGTAGTCCTCTGAATCGTGGGCTAAGAATAATATAGTAATACCACTGTTGGTGTCTTCCGTACCCATAACTGTGTAAGCTTAGTAGAAAAAGCAATCAATTTAAATTTATACATTAAAATTTCATGAACAAATATAAAAAAGAAAAAGTATAGAAACAAATTGGAAAATTTATTTGCAGGTGTACTCCACCGTAATTTCCTCCAATAACTTAACGGCCAGCTTTTACACATCTGCGTTTTTTCCAATTTGACAGTGAATTCTAAATTCTTTTTATAATTTTTTTATTCTTTTCTAAAGGGATTTGATATTTTAACTTATGTTCTGCCAACAATCCAAGATCCAGATTACCTTTATTGCAGATCCTATTAACTGAATGAGGCTGTCAAACACACCGGTCTTTTCCGCCTCAAAAGACTTCCAATGAAGGAGACATTTATATATCACAACTGCAGCAACTGGCTTCATTGCACAATATCCAAGATTTTTTTCTTGACATAGGGAATAAGCTCATCCTGGTAAAGAAAGATATGTCAGATAGCCATGTTTACAAAAAAGAAATTTAAAAATAACTTGGGAGTTGGGACCTATCAGTTGCATGACAACACAAGGGGTTCGTAAAAAGTTACAATGGAGAATATATTTTAATGATATTACGCATTTATGGCCATATATAAATGAAGGATGATATAATGGGGCACATATTAAGATAAAAAAACTCCAAACTTTTTTTCCTTTCAAACTCATTCTATAGAAATTCTCCAAATTTGAGCAATAAATAAACAAGTAGAAATAAGTATTATTAGTGTTTTAGTAAAATGGGATGACACGACCTCACCCTATTGGTAAGGCCACATGCATTCAAGTTTTGTATTTGAGATATTATTTAAATATGTAGTATTTACATGTGGAAACTGAAAATATTGCAAGATATTGTTAATATATTTTAATAAAAATAAGAATGGAAGTATATCATGGAAAATAAATGGGTGTGGACTACCAAGGTGCACTAATCTTAAATATAGTTAAAGTTTCTCAAGGGTATATTTAGGGAAGATTGCACCTCATCTACGAGTTCTGAAAAACAATTGAAATGAGGATCTTGAAATCTCACAAAAATTGTCATACTAGAATGCTTAATTTACCATTTGTTCTGCTGATAACCCCTTCAAAATAAACTCTTCAATAATACTATGTGTAGTAGGTCTTTTAGCCGGATTAGTGTCCATGCATTTCATTCCAATCTGAGCGCATGTTTCTACTTCAGAAATATGCTCCTCATATTCATGTGATAATAATCGTGTCTCCCAAATCTCAAGTACCTGTGAAATTTCAACTGAATGTTAGAATTTTGAATTCGAGGATATAGAAATGGTAGAGTGATGCAAATAGCTTATGGGAGCTATCCTACTCAATGTTCACTAGCAAAACCATATTATTCAACCCATTCAATAAAATATAAAATTTAAAAATGTAATTAAGCAATATATGTACCTACAATACACAAATGGATCTCAACTTGTCGGCATTGTTTTTATTAATAAAATAAGTATAAATAAAAGTATTTTCCAATGATCTATACTGTATATATGACTATACTTGTTTTACTTGTGCAACTTAGATATCTATTTCCCTGCTTAATTAATTTTTGGTAGAGAGTTAGCCCTATTTAAGAAAATAGTGTATCTTTTTGCTTTGTATATTTAATTGTTCAGATTCAAAAAATAGTATTATTTGCTCGACACTCCAAATGAAGCACACCATTTGATTAACTCAAAACAATTTTCCTCTTGACGTGCTTGAACAACAACGTCATCAAAGGGTCTACAGGCGCGATTCGCAAAAAAAAAAAAAAAAGGGTCTATAGGCAAAAAAGGCAAAGTATCTACTGTTAATGTCCCACCTTTTGATGATAAAAAAAAGAAGAAAAAAATCTAATCATGTTATACATGGAGTATCTGAAAACTGAGAAATGAATGGGTATAGGTGGACTACATTCCATTAATTATTCTATATATCTAGCTTTTAAGACAACACATAAATTGTTCTTACTTCCTCTTTTGTGAAAAACCTCCTCTCTCCTGTTAGTATCTCCATAATTACAACACCGAGACTATATATATCTGACTTGGATGTGATTTGTCCAGTGTGAAATTCCGTGCCCAATATCCTCTGTATGAAAACAGTAATGCAACCAAGGATTAAAAAAAAAAGTACAATCATGGATTTTGGAACCAACCAGAGTGTTCATACACCAAGTTCAGAATTTGGACTGCACTTTAAATAAATGAAGAGTAAGTAATGAAAAAGGTTTGGACATAAAAGAGGTATTATATTGACACTCAGATAGGATACTTAATTATGCATTCATATGTGTTCCAAACATAAGACACATTCAATCATATTTGGCAAACAAAGTTCTATTCTGTAGCCACAAGTAAATAGTTGTTTTTTACACACACGCGACCATATGCGGGTGGTCAGGAGCCGCGATCTGTGGGCGTTTCAAGACTCTTTTCTAATTTAAGTCAAAATTATACTTAAATTTGACCTGACCTTTTAAGATCCGGCCCTTTACTTTCCCAAGTTAAAATCAAGGCCCTTTACCATGTACGCATCACATTATGGATTCTTTCCCTATTTTGTAGCCGTGTATAGGTTATCTATCTAGACGTTTGGAGGGTTTGCTGCCAGGACACTCCATGCTTCTCAGCCTGTAGAAGACTTATTGAGGCGGTTGCTGCAAGGAGTAACGGATCATCTCCGAGCTCTATTATATGCTGGACCTGGTTCCAGTGTTGTGTATTTGTATGTGCTTTGCATATTAGTTAGTTGATCTGATCCATTGGATTGTGATATTGTGCTTTCAGAGTCTGCTGATTTACTCAATGTGGCTGTTACATCTATAATTTATGCACATGGAAGACCCCAAGTTTGGTTGTGTTCCGCTCTCCACCTCCCCTGTGATTCCGGAGCTGCTACACATTCTGCAATATAATCTGGATGCAAGATTTTTTTTTTTTTTTGGGGATGACCAATGGTTATGACTATCTCTAGAACTCTCTTAGTCACATACGTGCAAGATCATCCATGTACTAGGGTTCCCAAAACCGTACGGACGGCCGTTTTCAAAACCGAATAGAAAAAGCGACAAAACTGGCCAAAAACCGATATTGCTACAATAACATTGCTCAGTGTCAGTCGAAAACTGATTGGTTTTACCTACTGAGCCGCACCGGTTACCTCGGTTTTAGCGAGAACTGGCCGGTGTTGATCGGTTTTCCTAACCCTGCCATGTACTCATATGTTAGAATCTATACACTATAGTTTATTATTTTTTTTGCGAAAGTAACACAGTAATTTATTCACACCATATGCAGTCGTATAATTAAATAGGTACAGGAACTAATAACTTCACTAAAAATGGTAGTAGTCGTCAATGTATATTTTTTTAGTCATATCACAGCATACATCCCTCCGTAGCTTTGTTTTATCTGTTTTTAAATTATCCTCTTAACCATGATTAGTTTTAAATCATTTTGTATGTATCAAAAGAAGTTTAATTTGATGATACTGCATGCCCATTTACATGTTGTCTACTACGACGAGGTGTGGAACAGGGTGAGAATACCTGATGGCCTCGCGTGTGCTAAATAACTATTTGATATCCCATCCTGCAACCGTACTATAAAACATAAAAGTGCAAGGTACGTAGCATAACTAAACAATGGTTCGGTAGGAACTTTCTACAAAAATTAATGCAACATTTTTGTAACTAACCAGAGGAAAGACTGAACTCTTAAGAAAAATAGGGGTCTTACATTTTTTTTCTGATCAATGTTGTAGGCATAACATTGCTTTTGTTTCGGTCGAGGAGCCTTGAGAGACTAAAATCCGTAATTTTGGGCACCATTTTATTATCTACCAGTATATTAGTTGGTTCAAGATCCACGTGAACAATAGAATTCTTGTGAAGATAATGTAAACCTTGACAGATTCCAATGATCATTTGATACCGGACCCTCCACTCAAGTCCACAAGATGCAGCTGTGAATGGGGGAGAGTAGAAAGAAGGGTTTCATATTGTGCCAAGTAGTATACTCTTACTCCTTCCACAAATTTCTGTCGTTTAGGCACAAAAAAATAGTTCAAATTGAACTAATTTTCTTGTCCTAAATGACAAAGATTTATGGAAGTAAGGAGTACTATGTAATTTCTATGTTCTATTGTAGATCATAATTTTTCCCACTAGAGACAAAAATAGACATCACGTTTAGCATGATCGTACCGGTGATATAGTTGCTGATACTTCCATTAGGTAAATACTCAAAGCAGAGTGTCCTGTTTTGTACATCGGCCATGGTAGACTTGCCCCCAAACTCAGCTGCTTCACCTTTTTATGAGCACAATATCCCAGAAATCGTAATATGTTTTTTATGCCGCGTCTTCACGAGAAGTTGAATCGTGTCGTTGAATTGCTTCTCGTCTATATCAATTGTTCGGTACAACTTCTTCACAGCAACCGTCCTAGTTCCAAGCACTCCCTGTCGTTTCAGGCATTGTCATGAGCATGGGTCTCAAGAATAACTGCAGTTAAGACAATGTGTACTGGGGACAGTGTATGGTATCATCTAGTAATACCTTGTAAACCACTGCCATTCCACCTCTGCCGAGTTCGCTCTCATTGGAAAAATTATTTGTGATGGCCTGGAAAAGTGATAATGGAAGTTGCTTTGGTTCTTCACTTTTATCAAGCAGGATCCGTCCCAAGATATCATATCTGCTACTGAAACATGGTACCTGCAATATTTCCTTTACCAACTATATTTAATCATCCTGAATCTTATAGTAGTGCAATATGTCCACAACGGTTGGGCTGACGTTATTTATTATTTTTGTTTACACATATCTAAAACGATATTCAATCTTGCCTACGTATGTAATTGCGACATCGTTTTCAGCTTGTACTAGCAGTATTTCACGTAAACAAGCATAGAACAAGCATCCGGCCGACAACTTTGCAAAGCATCTTTAAGAATGATTGAACTTTGTGTCAGGGCAAGCAGTCTTGTACGAGCAATTAAGCATTTCTGTGGTACAGTAGTAATGACAATATATATTTGTGTTATGGATATGGTGTGTTATTATTCTTTTCTTCCACAAATCTTTTGTCCAGGTGCTACTTGTAATATCTGAACTTACCTGTGTTTCTGATGCACTAAAGTCATCCGTTCCCAGATCCTTAAATATTTCTAAAATACGCTGTGTAGTAGGCCTTTCCTTCGCAATTTGACTCGTACACATTATTCCTATGTCAATGCATGCTTTTACGTGCTCCAATGGTATGTGTTCCTTGCATCTCTCCAGCCTATTCTTCCAACTTTCTATTACCTGGAAAATTGCAAATACAAGTTTGAATTTATTAAATGGAACGGAAAACTAATATATAGTATTTTTTGTTCGATGTATGTACGATGTAGTCACAAGCTGTCATAATCGATGTCAATACGACAAACACTTAATTTAAGGGTGAGCTGCAAAAATATATATAGTAATAAAGTATGCCTAGAGTGAATTTAATTTAATATATCATTTTTTGGTATATTAAATTAGAGAGAATTCTTCTATGCCACTCAAAAAGATCAAAATTCTCGATTAAGCCAGTGATAAACTTCTGATCCGTTCAGTACCATAAATTGAAAATTTTCATCCTCTTTGTGCCACTTCTGTCATCTTCTCTATAAAAGTCACCGTTGAAAGTCATTTCTTTTTGCAAAAAATGACCTTAGTAGTAAGGTCAAAGCCAAACCGTAAAGTAGTTCAAATTAGCAAGCTCAACCCTAAAAGTGGACTACACACTCCTAAACTTTATACACTGTTATAAGCAAGGGGAGAGAATAAACATGTGAGAACTCCATACTCCGGGTATGCTCAAGACTAGTAGGGTCAAATACCCAAAGACGGGTTCGTCAGGATGGCCAAAGAAGACCGAGCAACCCTTGTCTTTTGTACTAGAGTAAAAAAGGATCATTGCAAGCAGCACGTAAGGACTCCCTGGAAACCACATCTTACACTGTACATTATATGTAATACAACTGCAAGACATAGGATGTGGAGTAGTATTATGGCTCTTCAACAGCCCATGTCTGTCTAAATCGGCATCTTGTGCCACCATCATTGTCTAGAATCTTTGCGCAATCAGATAATAATAATGTTTTGACAACACTCACTACCGCTCATACATATATATTCACATGTGCCGAGTCATGGGCTGATAAAAGCATCCCCCCCTCCATCAACCCCTACTCTTCTAAATGGTATGATATTCGAAATGTTGACTCAATATACCTATAGAGAGTGTTGGTACACATTCCGTGTGGTGGGACTATGCATGACCTAAAACGTGATATGTGCCAAGTCGCATCCACGTCTATCCTTTGCAAATGTAAGGGACTATTCCAAAATTATTTGTGAACATCATATATTCCAAATTAGCTTAGCTAAAGTCAAACAGTCCCAGAATCTATTTTTCTTTTTTAAACTCAACTCCAAGTAAAAATATTTACTAAATATTTAGTTTTGGACCAACTAGGCTAGGCATATATTTCTCAAACTCAAGGCAGAAAAAAAAAAAGAAAACAAATCTTATTTCACTCATAAGACTACAGCAAAACCACTGCACCCAAATAGTTCATGATCATTATTCCAATAATGATGTATTATAATGCCTGAAAAAAGGGATGTATATTATGCAAAATAGAAATGAAGCTGAATGAATGGGTTTTACAAGTATTCTGTATTTATCTTAAAATTAATACATAATTTTTTCTTACTTCCTCAGCTGTAGGAAACATCTCTCCTGACAGTATTTCCATGATTACAACCCCAAGACTATATATATCTGACTTGTATGAGATTTTTTTGCTGTAGCATTCTGGTGGAAAATATCCCCTGCATGAATAAACACATATTCAATTAATGCAGTGGATGATTAAAAGCACGTAACATGCACATCAATTATACAAGTTGTGTTAGTTTTTCTTTCTAACAAAGCCCAAACTTTAAACCTATAGGTAAACCCATAAATGAAAGAAAAATCTAAGCATTCAAGAAGGTTTTGGCAATCTTACGGTGTTCCCATGACTGTTGTAACTACAATTGTGCTTTGGGTTTGGTCAAGGAGCCTTGAGAGACCCAAATCAGCAATTTTGGGCACCATATTATCATCTAACAGTATGTTAGCTGGTTTGAGATCTAAGTGAAGAGTACGGTTCTCGTGAAGATAATGTAAACCCTCACATATTCCTTTAATAATTTTGTATCGCACCTTCCATTCAAGTCCACAAGATGCATCTGTGAAAGGTAGAGTAGAAGGGTTACATATACAAGATAATATTAATCTTCTAGTGCCACTTAGTATGCGCATAAATATGTAACATGTTCCTACCAGTGATATGTTTATCGAGTCCACCTTTAGGTACATACTCAAAGCAGAGTGCTCTGTTTCGTACATCTGCTATGACAGATTTGCCCTCCGAATTTTTCATCAGTAATCCTTGGGAATCAGCACAATATCCCAGAAATCGCACTATATTTTTGTGCCGCACCTTCATTAGACACTCAATTTCCTTGATGAATAGCTTCTCATCAAGATCCATACTTCCGGACAACTTCTTGACAGCAACCATCCCACTATTCAGTACTCCCTGCAGTTTGGCATGCCTCATCAGAATGAACATGGATCTCCAGGAACATGTTGTTAGTCCATATGTACTGGGTGCAGTTAAAGGTATACCGTACCTTGTAAACCACTGCAAACCCACCACGTCCGAGTTCCATGTTCGCCGAAAAATTATCTGTTATGCTTTCGAGAATAGATAATGGCAGCGGCCTTGGCTTTTCATTTTCATCGTGCAGCATCTTCTCAAGGGCATTGTATGCAGTACTGGCTATACTATCCATCTATGTGGAATATTCAAACAGCCTCTTCAAACAAGAGAATCTGGAATTCGTCCTTCTCAAAACCTGCAAATTTAAACTCATATTCCATCAGCTTAGATAATGCAATTTGGATGAAGTGTGCGATTCAATTCAACAGCCATGCTGCTCGAAACAGTTTTGCTTGATAGAGTAGAGAAACCATAACATCGGTCTTCTCAAGTTGGTGGTAAAAAAAATTCTCAAAAAAAAATGTTGGTTGTAAACAGTACCTCGATCATGATTTTCTTGTTGTTTATGACAAACAAATTAGTGTAAATTTGTAATAAGTTGCTTGTCCTAAACAACAGAAACATTAGAATAGAGGGAGTAAACTGTAGTTTTGTAAATTATGGATGAATTCCGTATGCATACAGTAGTGATGTGATGTCAAGCCGCAGTTTTCAACTCGCAAAAAGAAAAGCTGCAGTTTTCAAAGATGAAAGCTTGCGATAATGTCATTCTGCAGCAGCAGACAACATACTGCTACATGATGATTACCCTGCAATGACAGGAAACGACTAAAGTGGAGAAAGAACTTGTGCCAAATCAATACCTTGCCTGACGAAGGTTGATGCTTCAGATGATCGTGCGCTCCATAGTCCACTGCAAGGTCTGAAGACAACCAAGAAGGTCAGAGAGGCAGCCTCTGATCTGCAGTTCTTCCCGGATGTGAGATCTGGATCTTACACCTAAACAAAAGAAATCCGCACACTCAACCAAAAATACGCCGATCGATAAGTCAACGAACTGCTAATAAAGTAGTTTAGGTGGAACCATTAAATATGCAACAGGTGCATCGTGCACGTCCAGTCTGGCACTGAGTTTTAGTTTCTGACAAAGACTTTCAACAAACACTAGTATATGTGTTGCCCTTATCAGTTGCCCACTTGCATCACATGGCTTAATCGTTCTGTATTAATATTTTTTGAAGCTAAGTACAGCTCTGTCACATCTTCGGACATTTCTGGGCCTACAATTAGTGGCGTAGGACAAACACAATTTGAAAGTTCATTGCATTGGATTGCAAAATGAAAGTCAGCTTAGCTTTTATATATATGTTTTTTTGGGAACTTTTTGTTTAGGAGATCAGAACACCTCGAGTGGTTGGGCTACATCCCACAGTTAACCTTCTATGGGCCATAACAAGAGGCAAAAGGTCCATCGAGAAAAAAAAAAAAAACAACGATACCTGCTGGGCTGCAGCCGGAGGAGCAGCAGGAAAAAGTCTACTTTTGGTCCCTCAACTTTTGCGAAAGTCCCCATTTTGGTCCTCAACTCCAAAACCCGGACAAAACGGGTCCCTCAACTTTTCAAACCGTGCAGATTTCGTCCCTCGGCGGGTTTGAGCGGTGGTTTCACTACAGTAACTCCGGTTTTGCTCACAGTGCCTGCGGTTTCGTTTTTTCTCTTCTTTTCTTTATTTATTTTGAATCTTTCAAAAATCATAGTAAATCACAAAAAATTCATAAAATAGAAAATCCAATTTTGTTGGACTCCACATGAGTAGAGCTATGCAATGAATATATAATATGGTATACTTTAGTACAAAGTTTTTTGCTAGAATGTTTTGCCTTTTTTTTTTTTTATTTATTTCAGCTCAATCTTTAAAAATCATAGTAAATTACAGAAAAAAATTATAAAATAAAAATTCAATTTTGTTGGACTCCACATGAGCGTGCAATAACACGATGCGTGAATTCTTGTGGCTCTTTAGTCTGGGTCGGGGTTAGCTAGGTTTCTTTGTCTTTGACCGCTGCACGCGTCGCCTGTATTTACGTGAACCCCGATCGATGGATCCTGGCCAATAAATTAAATAGTACACCTATATATTTTTATTGTGTAAATATGCTCATGTGGAGTCTAGCAAAATTGGTTTTTCAATTTTATGATTTTTTATAATTTATTATAATTTTTTAAATATTGAGCTGAAATAAATAAAAAGAAAAAAGGCAAACCTTCATAGCAAAAAATTTTATATTAAAGTATATCATATTATATATTCATTCATTAGCTCTACTTATGTGGAGTCCAACAAAATTAGATTTTCTATTTTATGATTTTTCTGTGATTTACTATGATTTTTTAAAGATTCAGCCAAAATAAATAAGAAAAGGGAAAAACGAAACCAGGTTCACTGTAGCAAAACCGGAGTTACCGAAGCGAAAAACCACCGTCCAAACCCGCCGAGGGACGAAATCTGCGGTTTGAAAAGTTGAGGGACCGCTTTTGTCCGGTTTTAGAGTTGAGGGACCAAAACGGACTTTCGCAAAAGTTGGGGGACCGAAAGTAGACTTTTTCCGGAGCAGCAGGAGGACAGCGGCATGGCCAGCCTGCTGGCGGCGCGGCGGGTTGGATAGATTCCGTGCGGTGAGCCGCGCGCTGGCTCGGGAGTCGGGAGGCGCTCGCGGCCCAGCATCGACCGCGCCCGCCGCTGCCGTGCTTCCAGGTCTTCGACTCGTGTGCGCGGCCTCGAGCCGCCGCTCCTCGCGTGCGCCGCCGTGTCCGAGGACCTCCCCGGGTACGTCGCCGTCCAGGCCCAGTGCTTTCCGCTGGGGCTCGTCCGGTCGTGAGCCCACACGTCGGGATCCAAAGGGTAGCATGCAGCCCAGCACAGCCCAGCAGTATCACCGAACACATTTTGGAACTAGCGTGACCCCGCGCAAATGCGCGGGCTAGGAAGCACCACCATATTAGTGTTTATATAAATGTTTAAATGCACACATACATGTTAAAGCATGTATAGAGGATATAGGTATGCTGGGAATAAAAAACACAAAACCTGAACAGGCACAAGATTGACGTATGACTGAGCATGATACTCATATTGCATATTTCATATAATAGAGTTACTTTGAAGACTGAAGTTGTTAACATAGACAACCATGTGCTCATAATTCAACAGGTACGGCAAAATGTTACAAAAGTTTTGTAATCCGATGTCGGAGTGTATCGCTGCTGAAAACTTGAGGTTTGCAAAATAGTCTTCATCTTATTACCTGTAAGCATAAAGTAATGAGACTGGTGAGGTGGTGCTGATCGCGCGGGGAGGAGCGAGAATAGGAATGGATGGCTGGAAAATACATGAAGTTTTATGTAGAGGTTGTATGCAGTTTAAAAACTAATGCAGTAATTTGAATGTGTGTAAATTTGTTGTCAGTGAAAGGTAAGGCATAAATAGATTTTATGTGTAAAAGGTAAAATGCGTACTTCAAAATTGTGGCAGCTAAGTCAGTGTACAACGGGCATGCGTGATACAAAGAAATAATGAGGCTAATAGCAGGATGCAACTGCCTTTTTTTTTTTGACAAAGCACTCAAGTAACAGCATCACACATCGTGTAAATGTATACATAAGGGGTTAACATCAGCAGGCACCACGGCAGGTTTGTTTAAATACTTTATTCTGTATCTATTTTAGAGCTGGCCAAAAAAAAACATCTATATTGAAGTGGTTCATAAGATAAATAACATATGCTGATTTTAGGAGCCAAATATGGAAATGAATTTATGAAGGCTGCACTATCATAGGAATCTGAAGAAGCACTAAAATATGAAGGTTGCACTATCATAGAAATCAGGCTCAACATTATGGACCCCAAACACACAGAGGATGAAATTTTTAGTGGAAAACAGATTGCAAGGGCTCTAACTGAAACTACCAGGGCAGGTCTTCTAGGCCACATAGAAACCACACTACAACAAATGGAGTAGACATCATCAGCGCAAGCAAATCCGGTACCTTCATATGTCATCGGAATTCATACAGAACTGCTGGCTATTTTATTTTGGACCACAGATACATGAACCTGTACACAATTAAGAAATCAGCGAAACCAAAAGTAAATAAATGGCTACATTGTAGCATAGCAGAACCTGATTGTTGGTCCTATAACTGAGCCGTCCTTCGTCTGCAGGCTCGGTTCATAGTTGGGGCAGGAGCACATGATTGTTGATCTTGCCTCTGAGACGTCCTTTGTCTTCTGCCCCCTGTTTAAAATAGCGCTAAGAATTTAGCGTTTGGGCGTCGAAAAACGCTATAGCGGCGCTATTAGCGCGCTATTTAGCGCTATATACGCTAAACGGCGTCGCGGCAATGTCTTCTCGCCGCTATTAGCGCGCTATTTTAAACAGGGGACGGATTGTGAACTAACACCGTCTAACTGAGCTGTAAAAAGACAATTTTGCCCTTGGCTGTGTGTACTACGATGGCTGTGTGCCCTTGGCTCTGTGTTATGTGAGTTTGTACCGGTTGAGACCTCTTGTTGAGAAACTGTCCATTTTGGCTACAGAGTTTCCGTTTGACTGTGATTTTTGGACGGGCCTGAAGCTCTAGGTGAGCATACATAACTCCTGCACTGACTACCTACTCGAAGTAAAGTACGTACTGTAAGATCGGTACCCTACACCTAATAATCCGTATTTATTTCAGAGAGCAAAGTCTTCCTTTTTTTCGAATATGCAGAGAGCAAAGTCATGCAGAACTAGTCTGCTCCTTAAAACATTGGGTGATAGTAAAACATTGGGCGTATTCTGCTCCTTAATTATCAGCATTTTCTCAGCATTGGGTGATAGTAACTGCTCCTTAAAACATTGGGTGATAGTAACTGCTCGTTAATTATCAGCATTTTCTCAGTTTGAAAGCCTGTACAATATCTAGTCTCGGAAAGAATCGCTAAAACCTGCATCTGATCTTCCTCGAGCAGCTATGCACATACAGAAGTAACTAACCAGACAGAAAACTCTGATCAAGAGAGGTTCAGAACTGGTGAGCCATGAGCCTTCGATCACGACTCGACGGCCTCCGGTATGCTGTAGAGGGGCGGGCCTCCATTGCCGCCTCCTGCTGGTAGCACACCCTGCCGGAAGTCATCAGGTCGGCCAGCACCTCCTCCACCTGCCGCCGCTTGGCCTTGCCGCCGCCGTCCCCTTCCCCGCGCCCGCGCGGCCCCTTCCCGGCGCCCGGTGCGGCCCTGAGCAGCGCCCGTCGCGGCCCTCCATATCCGCGCGGAGGGGGCGGATGCCGGCGGAGGGAGGCGGCTGCCGGCGAGGGGAGGCTGAGGCCGCCGGCGGTCTTCCATTGCTAGGGTTCGAGCGGGCAGCCGGACCGAGCGCGTCTTCGTGCGGGAGCCGGACCGAGTGCGTGCGGGACGGGAGAGAACGAGCGGTCCTCTGTATCCAGGGGCAGGGGCAAAGTTGTCGTGTCTTTGTGTGGGTCCCACCTGTCAGGACACTAAAAACGTTAACTTCTCACAGTATGTGAACGGAATGGCACAGAGGTGCAAGTTAAAAAGTGTCATGGCATGTAGATTTAAAGAAAATTTTTAGTGGCACACGTGCGTGTAATTTACATAATGGCATAGGGGTGAAAGCCTCTTCTGGGATGGTGTTGTGCTGGGCGTGTGGAGAAGTTTCGTGAGGGTGTGCTGGTGACCGTCGATGAGTCATCGGAGGGTTAATTGTTGTTGTGATGACGTGGTTTAATGAGCTGCAAAAAGCGGTATATAGTTATAAGAGTATATTATAGATTAGAAAGAAAACAATGAATCACAAGTTTTTTTCCCGAACGAATTACCTTTTCTTTTTGAGTGTTACCTCACCAGAATAATGTGTACTCCCTCCATACCCAAAAAGCTTGACGTTTGGGACATGATTTGGGTCAAACATTGAGAATATAAATCATCAATAACTTTTACGTTGTTGAGTTTGCAAATATGAAGCCTACATGAATAGATTTGTCTTGAAAAATACTTTCATAAAACTATACATATATCACTCTTCGATAAATACTTTTATAATAACAAGAGGTTAAAGTTGTGTTTTGGAGACCGTGTCGCTGTCCTAAACGTCAAGCTTTTTGGGTATGGAGGGAGTATATAATTTCTATTGCTTTAGATATAGATAGACCTCTTAATAATATTTAATTATATGTTGGGAGGTTGGCAAAGCAGGGTGGGTGCATGTGGCGTTGGGGTGACCATGTTTTGGTCCATGTCACCATGTGGCGTTGTCGAAATGGCATTGTCATTAACAACAAAATATCATTGAATATTTTGCAGGCTAGGTTTCGTGGTGCATATTATCTTCGGTGTTTACCAACAACGGGTGATCGTGTAATCATAGCTCAATGTTCCTTAAGCTTTTTCACTGCATTTTGAGCTCCCACAAATTATGTAATAATGTGGCTGTATGGGCTGTATGCACATGAGTGCAAACAACAGGAAACTTTGTGAAAGTTATCTATTATCAAAAAAAAAAAAAAAAAAAAAAAAAACTTTCTTCCTCATTCGGCTCTGTCTGCAACATAATAAACTTACACCACTCCAAATTAGGTTTTTTGCCCACTACAGGAAAACGGAATTGACTTTTCACTCAAAAAGAATTGACTTGTGCGCTTGCGGTACTTAGTTAATCAAAAATCATGTCAACAAGTCACGTCCAACAGGGGGCGACGCCGAGAGAGGATCCGACGGGGGGTGGCGCCGAATCGAAGGAGGACGGGGGGTGGTGTCGCGAGAGAGGAAAAAAAAGCGCGCCACCAAGGGAAAGAGAAGGGGCCGGGGCGGCGCCGGTTCAAGGAGGAGAAGGGGCCGGCTAGGGTTCCGGAATGGGAGGGGCGCTGGTTTTATAAAGGGATGGGGCGGAGGGGCCAACGGTCCATTGCCCTCCCCTGCCGAAAGGGCCGGACCGCCACTTCGGAAAAGAATTTTTTGCCCAAAGTGCCGATTTGTCCCACTCGGCAACATATTTTTCTTTTCCTTTTTTTTTTCTTTTTCTTTACACTCCTATTACATCCACCGGCGTCTTCGTCCATCTACGACAGGCAACGCTGGAGGAACAACACCTGCGGCGGATCGCCATCAACGTCACCACAGGCGCCGCTGCACCGGCCTGGACGCTGGAGGACGGCTTCCTACTCTTCGACGGCCGCTTCTACCTCCCAGCCTTCCTCGCCTCCTCGCCGGACTTGTTGGACGCCTCGCTGCATGGAGGAGTTCGCCGGACAAACTACCTCGCCTGGCGCCTACACGGCATCACCACCGACGACTGCCGCGCCAACTGCCATCCTCCTCGGCGGCTTGTAGCCACGTCGCCACCACATGGGACCTGCTCGCATTGTCTTCCGCGACGGTATGGATCGCCTGTTCCTCACCATCGACAACGTCTACATCAACTACGACGCTAGTAAGCGGGGAGCACACCGGCTTTCTCCATCAATGTTCGACATCAACTCCTTCATGTACGGTATGATGCTGAACTTAGCTACCTCACGTCCGACTCGCCCGGGACAACACCATCCGGCGCCTCATACCGCTCTTCGTCCCCGCCCGTGAATGACCGCTTCACGTTCTGGAGAGTCCCCCTCAAGACATGATACATCGGCATCTCGAGGTTGGGGTTCCAAAGGAGCTCCCTCGCGGCCTACGCCGGACTACGATACGCTTGGGACGCGCCATCCACCAATTATCTACCACGGCTACATCGGCAACCTCCACTACCTCCCGGTGTTCACACCGCTACGCACTCGGGAGAACATCATCCCGAGGAACCCGGTACATGGAAAATTGATTCTGCAGTGGAGTTAATCATGCTAGGCACCCCGATATCCCTCCGGGTGTCACGCTGCATGGACCTTCATCTAGCGAGGACGGCGCGGTCGAAGAAGGGGGAGATGTCACATGCCGGGGGATAGGGCCGGGGATGGCAGCCCACGAGGCCCCGCGCCGCCGAGGCACCCCCCCGGGGGGCTCGTGCGCCCTCCCCCGCCGGCTCTCCTATGGCTTCTTCGGGAATTAATAAAGTAAGAGTTCTGTTAGGATTATCTTAGGACTTTTTGGTGTGCAAGGGGATATTCTAACTCTATAACAAAACCTTTATTAGGAAATTAATAGGATTCCTTGTAAAATGTATTCCAACTCTATAAGGAAACCTTTAGAGAGATTGCTTGGATTACAAGTCCCACTAGGAGAGCTATATAAGTAAGGGGCATGTAATCTCTTAAGGTAACCAGCAATAAAAATCAATTTCCCTTCTCTTGCCCCTCGCCCTACGTGTGCCGCCGTCCCCTCTCCCTAGGCGCCGCCCCGCCCATGCATGCGCTCCTGGCGCCTTGTTGCCCCGCAGGCAGGCCGACCACGTGTCACGCCGAATCGATCCGGTCTGTGACACGGGGGAGTATATACCATAAGATGCTGGATTTTATTGTTTGCAAAATCTCACGGACTAGTGTCATGGCCCGGGAGATAGGGCCTAGAAAGACAGCCCACGAGACCCGAGGAGGTCAAAGCGCGAGCGCCGCCAGATACAGCGTGCGCGCCGGCCGCCGCCTCCGCCTCCGTTCACGGATTCTTCGCAATTAATTCGTGGATAAAGGGGGAAATTCATTAGGATTATCTTAGGCTTTTTGGTGTGCAAGGAATATTCCATCTATAAGGAAGGCCCTTATTAGGAAAATAAATAGGATTTTCTTGTAAAAGGTATTCAATCTATAAGGAAACCTTTTAGAGAGATTGCTTACGATACAAGTCCCACTAGCCGGGCTATAAAAGTAAGGGGTCTCGTAATCTTTCGGGGTAACAAGCAATAAAGAAAATTTATCCCTACTCTCTCTCTCTCTCTTCCCACCGCCCCTCCCTCTCCCCACGCCGCCGCGCAGACTACCCCCACGCCGCGCGCCGCCACCGCCGCGCCACGCCGCCGCGCCGCCGCGCCACGCCGCCACCGCCGCCCACGTCAACACGTTTGCCCCCTCTAACCGCCAGCGCGCCAAGCCACGTGTCACGCTAGATCGACCCCCTGCAGGACAACCGGTATCCGGAGGCCACTAGGATCCACCCACCACCATGGACGCCGAGACGAAGAAGATGCTGACCGACTTGGGGAACCGGTTCTCCCAATCACCGTTCGATTGGACATGCTCGCCGATCAAGTTGTTGTCCTCTCCCAAGACCGATCCGGCGGAGGCAAGACGTCAAAGTGCAGCTGCAGGAGGCTAAGGCAGCTATGAAGTCGTGCATGTAGAAACCGCCCGCACTTCATCAAGGCAAGGACGGACGACAAGCAAGACGTCAATGATCATGTCACCGTAGCTGATCTGGAGATGATGTTGGCCGACTACCTCGTGCCGGGCCATCGCCGGGAGGGCGTCGGCACCGGGCGCATTTGCCGCCCCCACCCCCCAACGGACACCTTCCCAGGCCTCGCACCGCGTCTGCACAAGTTGTCCTTCCCGACGTACGACGGCAAGGACGATCCTCTACCATGGTTGAACCGCTGCGAATAATTCTTCAGGGGACAAGGTACGTCAGCCACATAGCAAGTTTGGTATGCCTCATATCATCTCACAGGAGGAGCACAACAGTAGTACATGAGGCTGTCGGGGAAAGACGTTGGCGAGTGGATCGAGCTTTTGCCCGATGTCAATGAACGCTTGGCCCGACAAAGTGGCGAACCGGCCCAGGCGAGTAGCATCACGAGGAAGACGGGCATCGTGGATGAGTACACGGCGGTTCTGGCGCACGTGGCGTCGCGCGCAGGGCACCTCGGCGACAAGCAACAGGTGAACATCTACACAACCGGGTCGGAGAGCCGCTCAAGACGGACGTCGAGCTGCGAGGATCCCAAGGACATGGAGACGACCATGTCTCTTCGCCAGGTCGCACGAGCGCCGCCGACCATCCTCTGGCAACTACGGCAGCGAAGACCGCGGCACGGGCAAGGCACCGCGCCGCTATCCCCGACAACTACACCCGTGGCGCGACCCCTATCGGCCAAATGCAACATCGACTCGGCCCGTTCGGGGTGACACCGGAAGATGATGAACGAACGACGCAAGGCGGCCTCTACTTCAACCGTGACGAGCCGTTCATGCGGCGGTCCAAGTGCAAGCACCTCTTTCGACATCACGGTCTTCAACGACTCACGGCGGCGACCCGGAGGGCGCCACCAAGGTCGGCGTCGTCGTTAGCGCCGCCAACCCGAGGGTCCTTTTCGGGGACCCCAACTCCCCGATGCGTGGTGCACATTCTTTTTATACCTCGTCGGCATCATCTCGGGGGATCGGCATCGGCATCGTCGCCCGACTCGGGAGCAATGCACAACTACATCGACCCCGTGTGTGACCACGGCGGGACTACGACCGCGGCCGGTCGCGTGTCGTCGACACCGCCGCACGCGGCGCTACCTCGACATCTTTGGGGCGGCCACCTTCGACGTACCACTACGCATCGACGCCAACAAGTCTTCGACATCGATGCCTATATCATGCACGGGCAACGACGTCGACGTCATCCTTGGCATGCCTTGGGCGGGTAAGCCCGGACGCAGTGACATGGGACTCGCCACCAACGAGCTCAAGACTACCGCGACGGCCATCCGACTACGTTAACGCCGGCACCACCCCCTACACGCATTCGGGGCGCCACGGACCGCCTCGCCGCTTGACACTTGTTATCATATAAAATTATTAATCAATTAAACATGAGAAAGGGGTATAAATAATAATAACAACCTAGAATAGGGTGTCACTAACATATTTCCATCAGTTTTGGTAATGTTGTGAATTGCGTGGACTAAACGTAAAAACGACGAGTTCGCGAGCCAAGACGACTCGCGACGTAATGCAATCCAACTCGAGAAAGACTCTAGAAGGCTCGATTAATCCCGACGTGGACCAAACTTGACACCGAAGAAAACATCATCTAGAAGACTCCGTAAGCCCACGACGACGACGGGACCCGGAGGGGACACCCCTCGGGCCGATCGGCCCAATAATGGGGCCGATCGGGCCCCCCTTGGCCGCCAAGTCATCCCATCTTCCGGAACCTTCCACCAATTCTAAGACGCAATCTAAACCCGTTGTTTAACGTCGGTTTGATCCGAGGGCGTCGGTAGAAGTGCGGGATGGATCCAAGATTAATACCACATCGCCTCGAAGGCGAAGAGACAGATGAAGACCCATATATAAAGACCCCTAGACCCCCTCTTTAGAGCATCAAGTTCTCAATACAACAATAATACCTCAAGATCCAAGTCATTAGAAACATCGCTTTAGGAGGAGTAGCAATCAAGATTAGAACTAGTAGGAAGGGAGAAATCCGGCTCCGGATCGTCGGAGGCCGGCTCAAGATCGGCCTCGCTCTTGTAAGTTCTTCATTGTAAGTAGTTTTCAAGTTCCGCACATGCTTAATATGAATATCTTGATCATGTTTATATTCGAGATTATTTGTTCTAGTATTTACTTTGATTACACGTTTAGCATAGTTGAATTACGGTATGTTCATGCATGGATTCGTATAGCGCTCATCCTTTCGCTCGGAGGGTGAGTGGTAGAGATGATGTAATCGTGGTGATTAGATCTTATTTACCGCGTTTGCACCCTATGTGCCGGGTCGTGTGGTAGATCGTGGTGGTGACAAAGACCATTGAGTCCTTTGCAATCCATCCCCGTATGTAGGCCTAGCGGATGTTATTATTCAAAGTTGTTCTAAGTTTCGGCCTTAGTCTTCATGGATTCTCGTCCTCATGTTTGGATTTAATTAGTCTTTCTTCGATGATTGTTAGATGTATTGCACTAATTGAGTAGGTCCTAACTTATAGTTTAGAGTTACATATTGGAGTTTCTAATGCTAGCTAGCCTATGAATTACTATCATCCACCGCATGACACTTTCTATATGACTATGGTTGAATCTATTTATCAAGAACTTTATCATTATCTTTATTGTGAACTTTGATCCTTGTTTAAGTACTTGATAAGTTTAACACTTTGCACACGAGAGATGACTAGATTAAATGATTAAGATGTTTAGCACCTATGCATAGTTAATTCATGATAGAAGACTTCTTTCCCCGTGGTAGATATAAATTCAACACCGGTTCTTACTCCCTGTTAAAATGCTACAATGGTATATTCATATCTCTGCGCTTATGATACCCAGCTATAATTGTTTATTTACTTATTAAGAAGTTATCAAGGCATAGCATGAATATTTTATTCCTTGCATATTAGTAGTTTAACTATAGGGATGACAACCTTTTCGTATATGCTATGAACTCTGCAATGAATATTTCTTTTAGTTTTATCTCGAAGCAACATCGATATCTTTCTAAATGCCATTACTAGTTAGTGACATTAGAAATACCAACAAGCATTTTTGGCGCCGTTGTCGGGAAAGAAAGTCTTTAGCCCAATAAAATAAAAAACATAGGATTAACTTGCATACATCTCTCTCACGCATCGTAACGTATTAAATTTATCAATTGCTTAAACAAGTTTACCCCTCGTTATTATTCTTCCTATCTATTTCGTGGTAATGTATGAAAAGGAATCTTCCCGAAAACTTCCAATCCGACCTTAAAAACTTTTGAAGGAGGCAAGATCCAAGTTGAAATCTCAACTCAAGATCACCACCTCGGAAGACTCCTCCACTCGTGGCGGCTTAGCACCCGTGTTTGAAGTCATGGCAAACAAGACCCTTCAGCGAGTACTGCGCACCGACTACGGCCAACATCCGCCTTGGACCGACGGTCGATGTGGGAGACAAAGCTTTTGAGCTCAAGCCTGCACTCATCAACATGGTACAAGCTAGCCAATTCTGTGGAAAAACCCATGAAGATGCCAATGCTCACCTACAACACTTCCTAGAGATCTGTGGCACCTTCACCATCAAAGATGTCTCAAGTGATGCAATCCTACTTGCCTCGTTCCCATTCTCACTCTTGGGACGAGCGAAGCAAAGGGTTCTACGCCAACAAAGACAAACTCACTACTTGGACACTTTGCTCTACCGCCTTCCTCGGCAAAGTTCTTCCCTATAGGCAAAACCAATGCCTTACGAGGGAAAATCTCAAGTTTTCAACGGCAACACGGCGAATTGCTCCGGAGGCGTGGGAACGCTTCAAGACTACATCATCGAATGCCCACACCATGGAATGGAGAACGGCTACTCATGCGGACCTTCTACCACGGGCTTAACAACAACACCGGTGAGACCATGGACGCCGCCTGGCTGGAGGTGCTTTCCCGTTCACACCGAATCAAACTACCGACCTTGTGGAGAAGATGGCTTCCAACCAAGCCTGGAATGAGGACCGTCAACCCCGCAAGAAAGAAAGAGGAATGCACCGCTTGAAAGAGGTAGACATGTTTGTCGCCAAAATGGATTTAATTATGAAGAAACTTGAAGACAAAACTCCCGAGAAGAAGGAAGTCATGCAACTCTTCGATTCCCGCATGACATGTGAAGAATGTGGTAACACCGGACACTCGGGCGATCAATGTCCCGAGCTGGAAGAGGACGTGAACTACATCAACAATAACAACAACCAAGATCGCCCCTCCGAACCAACAATGGAATCAACAGAGACCCAACTACCAAGGTAACTACTCGGGTAACTATCAAGGTAATAACTCTTTCAATAATTTCCCACCTTTAAGAGAGTTAGTACAAAACCAAGGTAGACTTATGGATAATCTGTCTAAGAAGTTAGCTTCAATGATAAAATGCTAGAAACTATTAGTACTAAAATGGAAAGCTTTTCTTCTCGCAATAAAGAACCAAAGATAGCTTTAATAAAATGATAGAATCTCATTATCTCACCGGGCTTTATCTATGCTCCTATGCCTAACCTGTAAGATTCCTGCCAACCTAAGAATTAGAATCTGCAAATCTTGTCGATATGTACTATGCGGTATTCGCACCACTTATTCACAAAAGAAAACTGAATTGTGCCGGCCGGGGTATGCCCGCCAAGAAAGGAGATCCGGGGAGGCCCGGTCACCATTGAAATAGGCGCCCGCACCTATGACGCGCTCGTCGACTTTGGCTCAAGTGTCAACATTATGCCTAAGGTAAACCTTGAGCCGATTCAGATTTAGTATACACAACCATGTGCCTACAACTTGCGGATCGGTCGCTATGCTACCCCGAAGGCATCCCCGAAGACGTTTGTCTTTATATCGGTAAGCTCGTGGCCACCGACTTCGTAGTCCCGGATACGGGCAAAGGTAAGAACGCCCCTATCATTCTCGGGCCGCCCTTTCCTTGCTACTACCAAGGCCATCATCTACGCCGACACCGCGAAGATCGTCTTCACATTCAACGGACCGGAGGAGAGATTCAACCGCAAACACAAGACCCTAGCTCCCCGCGCTCCAACCGTACCACTACCGCACCAAGTACACGCACCACCGGTCAAGGAGAGGACAAAAAAGAAGAAGCAAGAACAAGAAGAACCGTCCAACTCAACCACACGTGGGAACGAGTCTTGATGATCAATCAAGTCCCAACGAGCATAAAGACTCTCGGCGTATTCCACCACCATTAGAGAAGCTAGACGACCACGAGTTCCGTCAATCCATTGCTCCATCAATCAATGGAACTTCCGGCAAGTTGTCTCTGCGACACGGATCGCATCAACTTAATGTCAAAGGTAACGTATCAATTAATATATGGTAATCGCCTTTGTGTTCCACCTATGTACATCCGCGGATGGCGGACCAATCATACCGAGTCCCTAAGGAATTGCACAAAACGTCCCCTCGTCAAGATCGAGAGACGACTATGTCCTCACCGACTTTTTAGTCATGGACATGGGAGAAGAAGAACAAGATCCTCCCATAGTACTTGGAAGACCGCTCCTGAACACTACAAGAGCTATCATCTACATCGATTCGGCGAAATCCACTTCCGATTCAAGGTAAAAGATACGTCTGTTTTTTTCTTCAATACTTACACTAACTATGAACAGCCCCGAAGAAGGACCAAGAGCCAGAAGCGTCTTCAGAAACTACAACAAAAGCTGGACTCGAAGATGGAGCACATTGAGAGAATAGAGAAAGATATCAAGGAAAAGTACACTCGGCTCCTACCCATCTTGAACGCCGCACCTGCTACACCCGAGAGGTCTCCACCAAAGAAACAATCTTGGAAAAAGAAAGAAGGCTGCGCCCGCTAAGAAGAAGCAACAAGAATACATCCTCGGAGACCCAACCAAAACCGTCATCGACAAATGAACAATTGACTTCCTTGGCTACTTAAATCTACACCACCCTTTGAGATCATTGAAGGAACCTTACCAGTACAACATTTAAAAGAGGGCCCATAGACAACACCACGCCATGGGAGTAAGTGCTTTAAACTCTCTCCGAGAGGTAACTCGGTATTTATCTCGCATATTTAATTTTCTCGCAAAGCATATTTCAATTAGCATGTTTCCTTTAGCATATCTACTTTTTCTAAACCCGCACTTAGAAAATCTCAAAAATATGTTTCTTTGCATTTGCATCAGTTTTTCTAAAAGCCCCATGCAAGCACTCCTTCTTTGTGGTGGCATAAAAATAAAATACAAAAATATTGCATTCATATGTTTTTGCATTATCATCCCTATTGCATAGAAAAATTCCAAAAATATGTGGGCACATGAAGGTCCACACCTTTTATAATAAAAATCAAAAAAGACGTGAGCACATGAAAGCTCACATTAACATCCTAAATTTGTTCCTTCGGGTATGTGCGAAATTAATATTAGCGGGGGAGAACATTAAAAGGAGACCCCTAAAGAGGAGCGGACTCAAGGATGAACAAAGAACTACTTCAGATCAAGCTTGGGGAGAGCACCCCCATTTATCACTATAAGTATCACTATCCTATCTCTTATTTATTAGTTAGTTATATTTGCTTAGAGTTAATGAGTCTTAGTTAAAGAGTCTTAGTTAAAAGTCTTAGTGTTAAAAAGTCAAATAAATACTTTGGAACTTGCTAGACTACTTTCTTCCTATTAATTATGATCTTGATGATATATGCTAAGGAAATGATGAATAGTTGCTCCGCCTTAATTCCTCTTAAAAGTACTTACACTTTGGACTTAGATTCTCCTAAAGCTTTAAATGCTTATTTTGCTCTAAACCCAACACCTATGGGAAGCACATGCTTAATCTGAGTCTTCGCATTAAAAGATAAAAGTACATGAAAAGTTGAGTCATTTTATCATAATCTTAGAGATACTTGACTCCTGGTTTTTATTTTGAAAATTATAAAATATTACATGATGAGTTCCTTAGCTATGACCCTTAAGAGTTTATCATTCACATCAAGATCATCCCACTCCACTAAATATGCTACTTTTAACTCGGAAGTGCGCATCCCTATACTCCGTTAAGCCGCTAGCCATAAATATAAAAATAAACTCTTGCAATCTTTGGATATGTCTCTCTCAATATTTTTAAAAAAAAAAAGCTGGGCTACATTCGAAAAAAAAAAAGAAAAAAGAAAAATAAATATCTAGAGAAAAAAAGTGAGGCGAGAGAGGGAGAGTAATGGACAAAAAAGTCATACTAGGCGAGAAGGGCCTACCTCCCTAATAATAATAAATTTAGAGATGAATAATGGACACGTGTCCGAGGGTGAGTAGGGCCCACATCTCTAAGGAGAGAGAAAAATGGACACAAGTCCCGGAAAAAGCCCACCTCTCCAAGAATGGACAGCCCCAGTCCTAGCAATTTTTTTAGAAAGAGAGATATAGTCCAAGATGCTTGAGAAGAAAAAAATACTAGAAAAAGGCTAAAGGCTAATTACTACCTTTCATCCTCATCCACTTCACCACTATCATCCCACTATGTATGTTCCACCACATGTGTAACTCCACTTCCACCATCTACTTAAGAGGGTCATACATAGGATCTCTGAGTTTTCTTTTGAAAATATTACAAAACCCCTGGGATGATAGTTGATCAAAGAACTTGAGACATGGTACTTAACTTGATTGTTTTATCTTGCTTATGATTCGTGAAAAGGCTACGCCCCATGGTAATTAGGTAAGAGTAATCACGGTTAAGAGGAGAATTTATTTTTTGAGTAACACAAAGACTTTTGAGGTATGAAAGCGTAGTAGCAACTCTGATCCTTTTAGAGCATATAGCTTTGCTAGGGACTAGCAAAGGGTAAGCTTTGGGGAGTTTGTTGACACTTGTTATCATATAAAATTATTAATCAATTAAACATGAGAAAGGGGTATAAATAATAATAACAACCTAGAATAGGGTGTCACTAACATATTTCCATCAGTTTTGGTAATGTTGTGAATTGCGGGGACTAAACGAGGAAAAGCGACGAGTTCGCGAGCGATGCGACTACGCGACGTAACGCCAATCCAACTTCGTGAAAGACTCTAGAAGGCTCGGATTAATCCCGACGTGGACCAAACTTGACACCGAAGAAAACATCATCTAGAAGACTCCGAAGCCACGACGCCGGGACCCGGACCGGGGACACCCCCGGGCCGGCCAATAATAATGGGGCCGATCGGCCCCCTTGGCCGCCAAGTCATCCCATCTTCCTGAACCTTCCTCCGCCGCCTCTAAGACGCAATCTAAACCGGTTGTTTAACGCCGGTTTGATCCGAGGGCGTCGGTAGAAGTGCGGGATGGATCCCAAGATTAATACCACATCGCCTGGCCGGAAGGCGAAGAGACCAGATGAAGACCCATATATAAAGACCCCTAGACCCCCTCTTTTAGAGCATCAAGTTCTCAATACAACAATAATACCTCAAGATCCAAGTCATTAGAAACATCGCTTTAGGAGGAGTAGCAATCAAGATTAGAACTAGTAGGAAGGGAGAAATCCGCCTCGGGATCGTCGGAGGCCGGCTCAAGATCGGCCTCGTTCTTGTAAGTTCTTCATTGTAAGTAGTTTTCAAGTTCCGGACACATGCTTAATATGAATATCTTGATCATGTTTATATTCGAGATTATTTGTTCTAGTATTTACTTTGATTACACGTTTAGCATAGTTGAATTATGTTATGTTCATGCATGGATTCGTATAGCGCTCATCCTTTCGCTCGAGGGTGAGTGGTAGAGATGATGTAATCGTGGTGATTAGATCTTATTTACCTGCGTTTGCACCCTATGTGCCGGGTCGTGTGGTAGATCGTGGTGGTGACAAAGACCATTGAGTCCTTTTGCAATCCATCCCCGTATGTAGGCCTAGCGGATGTTATTATTCAGTTGTTCTAAGTTTCGGCCTTAGTCTTCATGGATTCTCGTCCTCATGTTTGGATTTAATTAGTCTTTCTTCGATGATTGTTAGATGTATTGCACTAATTGAGTAGGTCCTAACTTATAGTTTAGAGTTACATATTGGAGTTTCTAATGCTAGCTAGCCTATGAATTACTATCATCCACTTTGCATGACACTTTCTATATGACTATGGTTGAATCTATTTATCAAGAACTTTATCATTATCTTTATTGTGAACTTTGATCCTTGTTTAAGTACTTGATAAGTTTAACACTTTGCACCACGAGAGATGACTAGATTAAATGATTAAGATGTTTAGCACCTATGCATAGTTAATTCATGATAGAAGACTTCTTTCCCTGTGGTAGATATAAATTCAACACCGGTTCTTACTCCCTGTTAAAATGCTACAATGGTATATTCATATCCGTAAACTTGCGGATACCCGATTATAATTGTTTATTTACTTATTAAGAAGTTATCAAGGCATAGCATGAATATTTTATTCCTTGCATATTAGTAGTTTAACTATAGGGATGACAACCTTTTCGGATATGCTATGAACTGCAATGAATATTTCTTTTAGTTTTATCCGAAGCAACATCGATATCTTTCTAAATGCCATTACTAGTTAGTGACATTAGAAATACCAACACCGCTTTCATTTAGGGATCTTCGTCGAGGTTCGGACCTTCTCCTCCGGGCTAGGAAAAAGCGTTCAAGGCATGCCACTTGCCTTGGACCTCTATGACACATCGGCTGGAGTCTTCGTGCAGTACGACGGGTGACCACGGAGGACCAGCACATGCGACAATTGCCCTCGGCGTCACCATAGGCGTCGTCGTGCTGCACGGGCGGTGGAGGGGGCGGCCTCCTTCTCTTCGGACGGCCGCTTCTACCTTCCCCTTCTTCTCCACGCTGCTCTGGGACTGTTTGGAGGCCTTGCTTCAAGGAGGAGTTTGCGGGACGAACTTCCTTGCCACGGCGCCTACGACCACACCGATGTCGGCCCCGCCGACCGCCATCCTACTAGGCGGCATCGGCGAGGCGCCACCACGTCGGCCCGGCTCGTCGTATTCCTCGGCGGCATGGATCGCCTCTTCGTCACCATCGACAACGTCCACATCGACTCGATGCGAGAGGGGCACACATCAGCTATCTCCATCCATGTTTGACATCGGCTCCTTCATGTACGGTATGATGTTAAATTTGGCTGCTACACCCCCACTCGCCGCGACATCACCATCTGGCACCTTCTTCCGCTCTTCGTCAACGCTCCGCCCAATGAGCTTCTTGTTCTGGAGAGCCCGCCTCGCGATATGGTGCATCAGCACCTTGAGGTGGTGAAAGGTCCTAATGGCTAGAGGGGGGGGGGTGAATAGCCTATTAAAAATTCTTGCAACAACACTAAGCACCCGGATTAGTAAACAAGGTGGCGAAGCTAAATAAGCGATGCAACAAACTAGCTAAGCAAGCCACAAGTCAATTCTATTGTCTCTAATCACAAACAAGGTCTAGGTCGCTAGTTTACTCCTAGGTGAACAAGCAAGTCTAAACTAAATTACCACTAGGAGCTAAACAAGACTAAGCAACCTACACAAGCTACTCAAGCTAACCAACTAAGCACCCTAACATGATATACTACTAAGTAATGCAAAGAGGTGCTAAAATACAATACCACCGGTGTAGTGTCGAGGTTGTAGCCAATCACCGTGTACAAGAAATCTCCAACGAGCAAGAACAAGTGACACGATGATTTTTTCACCGAGGTTCACGTGCTTTCTTGGCACGCTACTCCCGTTGTGGCGACACACTCACTTGACGGTTGCTAAGCTTAATGGCGGTGCAAAGCCCCGGTGGGAGCTCAAGCAAACGATCACAAGAGAGGGTCCAACAAGCCACGAGCAATCCACTAGTGCTCCTTTTCGCGAATCTCCCGCGGGGTAAGGAACGACTCCTCACAAACCACCGGTGTGGCCTCGAACAAGCTCCAATCGAGGCTCAACACGCCTCTTGCTCCAAGCTGCTAGGGAACCAAGCAAATTCCCAAGAGAAATGAAATCCCGCTGCTTCTCCAAGGATGAAGTGCCTCTAGATGCAATCACCAATGCAATGCACTTCTATCACTCTCAATCTCATAAAGAATTCGAGTTATGGATGGAGAGATGAGTGGAGAGGAGTCTCAAATGCTCACAAGCAAGTTAGAGTGTTCAAATGTGCAAGAGAGACTCAAAAGACCCGGCCATCCAAGTATATATAGAGTCCTCCTCGAAACATAGCTGTTGGGTGCCGCAGACCGAGGACTCGCGGACAGGACGCACCGGGAGCGGGTCCGTCCGCGTTGTCCCGGGTCGATACGGACTGCAGCACCCGCCCACAACCGACAACGCCCTCATGCGTCCCGGTCCGCGACTTCACAATGATATGCTTCCGATCAAGGGTTCTGATCGCAGCGTCCGGTCGGTCTCGCGCCGTGGGCTGAAAACATGCTCTCTGCCGACCCGGTGGCCGGAGCCACCGTGCGTCGCGTCCGGCCACCCTTTTTCGGCATGTTCTTCAAGTTGTTGTTGCCCTTTGCTTCAACCTTGCCGCCTCTTGCCATAGGTTGCCAACACGTCGAAGATGATCACGTTATCACTCATGTTAGCACGTCGAAAGGTTAGGCAAGAACGAAGTTAGTGCTCTCATTGTCCTAAATGCAATATGCAAGTCAATTGGACCTAGAAGCACTTCACCAAAGGATTGTCACGGCATCCCCTCTTGATAGTCGGCTATCTATCCTATAATGTGATCACACGCTCTATCGTGTCTTGATCACCGAAAAAGGAAAACCCTATCAAGATACCTTTGCCTTGATCTCCGGGTTCCTCTCAAGCCGATCAAGCTTGGCGATCCACCATGTCCACCAATGTCGTCCATGTTCATGATCATCATGCTCCTTGTCATCCATCTAATCCTATCTCATAAGACACACTTAGAGCAAAGGATTAGTGCCACAAGTGTGTCATCAATTTCCAAAACCAAACATAGAGATTTCGGTGGGAGTTCCAAGGGGAGCTCTTGCTTTCGCCTTCGTCGACAGAGGCGGCGTCATAGCCGGGTCGCGCCGTCCACCCGGTACATCTACCACGGCTACATCGGGGAACCTCCACTACCTCTTGGAGTTACACCACCAGGATAACCCGGAGAACATGATCCTCGGGAACCCGGTGCATGGCAAGCTGATCCTGCGGGTTGAGCTCATCATGCCGTGTGCAACGGACCTCTCCCCTGTGTAACCGAATGGACTTTCATCTAGTGCGAGGACGTGCCGGTCGGAGAAGGGGGAGATGTCATGACCCAGGAGATAGAGCCCAGAAGGACAGGCCCACGAGGCCCGAGGGGGGCAAGCGCGGCGCCACCCGGCGTCTTGGCGCCGCCTCCGCCTCCGTTTCGCGGATTTTTCGGCAATTAATTCGTGGATAAAGGGGGAAATTCATTAGGATTATTTTAGTCTTTTTTGGTGTGCAAGGGAATATTCCATCTATAAGGAAGGCCCTTATTAGGAAAATAAATAGGATTTGCTTGTAAAATGTATTCCAATCTATAAGGAAACCTTTTAGAAAGATTGCTTGCGATACAAGTCCCACTAGCCCAGCTATAAAAGTAAAGTGCATGTAATCTTTCGGGGTAACAAGCAATAAAGAAAATTTATCCCTACTCTCTCTCTCTCTCTCTCTCTCTCGCCGCCGCACCACCCAGCACGCCGCCCACCTCCACCTCACGCCGCCACCGCCCCCCAACCGCCCGGGCGCGCAGGCCACGTGTCACGCCGGATCGATGCGGTGCGTGACAACTAGGTTATCCATGTCTTCTAATCTTTGTCGTTAGTAAATAAATTAAGTCATATGCTATTTAGTAAATAAATTAAGTCATATGCTATAATTACTTAGTAATGATGTTAGGGTTAGTTTTGATAAATGGTAAAGTTCTAAATTTTCAACGCCATAGGAGGAAGGCTGAGGTTTTCTCTAAGAAGAACTGCCTCTCGTTGGCAGTTGATAACACCAAGCATACAGTTTTCACTCCCCTAATCATTATAGTGGTAGCTCCGCATTCCACCCCTAGAAATAGAGGTATTTCTGGAGGTCAGAGATAGTGTTATCTGTCTCAAGAATTAGGTGCAACATAGAAAACATATAATTTTTTTTTCAAAAAAAAAAAATTATATCAAATTTGTATATTCGAAAGAGTTCTACATGATTACAACTAATAATTTTTAAGTTTGAAAAGTGTTTAAATTCCTACATTACCTTTTCAAATTTCAGATTTCATTTCCTTTTGCTATTTTTTTATGGCTGATTTATATTTACAACACAAACACTCACAACACGCGCGCACACTCACCCCTATAAATACACGTGCGTAAACCCTACCCCTATGAGCACCTCCGAATGACTAAGCACCCGGCGAGATTCCCGAAGTCACCATTGGCGTCTCGCCGCCGACGGAACGCCGCTAAACACCAGCGAATGCATAACGCCGGTAATCCAGGGAAAAAATTAGTGGTGGGTGACATGACCAACCGTCTCTAAAAAAATAATCTAGGGACAGACAAAGACAGTTGGTACACCTGTCTCTGAAAACCAATCCTGGCCAATTGGCCGTAGCTAAAAAATATTTCGGTAGCAGTGTGGAAACCTATAATAACAAAATATTCTCTTTATGGATACTATGAAAATCTCATGTCCCTCCTTGGAGATGTCATCACATGGTAATGGATCATACACTTCCCTAACCTTGTGGGGAACATATCCTGTGCAACCAGGCTTCGTGTGCAACGTATGCAACCACCAATTAAGACCATAGGATCAGGGCTTCGTATGCAACGTATGCAACCACCAATTAAGACCATAGGATCCAGATCCAACGTCTAGGGTTTTTTCACTTAAACCCTCCCACCTGGATACACGGGTTAGATTTAAACCCCACGGTGGAGGGGTTTAAGTGAAAAACATCGGAGACGTTGGATCCAGATCTTGTGGCCTTAATTGATGGTTGCATACGTTGCACCAACAGCTTGGTTGCATATGATACGTTGCCAACCTATGGAGGTGTATCTATTTGAAAACCTTGATCTGATTTAAATTGGATTAGGCAACAACGTCATGTGTAACATCATCACTTTCCTTGGATGCATTGCTGTGCAGGTGAATTTAAGCTTTGGACCCCAATGAGCTGTCTTAAAGGAAAGAATTTGATGGTGGGACCTTATTAGTTCTTTAATTTGATTTTACTTTGTCAGCTAGCGTAGAGTTCATTAGTGCCATCTTCCACATCGTTTCCATCAACATATGGCTCTGTTCATCTTCCCCACTGAAGAATGTGTGTGAATATCGGAATTGTTGGGAAATCACCTGGATCCTATTGGTCTGAAAGGGAAGGACAAATAGACAACAGTGGAAGCAACTGCCGATATGTCATTCCTTGGTGGTTCAGGGCTGATTTTTGTCTTGGTCTTCTTATGTGTGGTACCAACAAGATAGATTGGCGACCATCATATCCTAAACATCTTCGCATCTTGTTGGTCCAATGGCGAGGAACTGTACTTCCATTTTCCAAGAAATTTTGATGGACAGAAACTGTTTGCATCCAGGTTTGATGACCTGGTAGGTGATGTTGTGGCCAACTGTACGTTGTCTATCAGCATGCAGAACATCAGTGGTAGTAAAGCTGCTGTCTATTGTAATTCATATTTTTAAATCAGTAGCAAAAACAGATAGAAATCAGAGAGAGAAGATTTTGTTCTTAGATCTGGCTATTCAATGGATGTTGGCTCTTAATTCGGTGTGTAACTCTTTGTAATCCAACTCCATGAAAAAGTATTAGGACCACAATGAGCAAGTGCAAAATGCAGAGAAAAGAGAGAGTAAAATAACAGCATACCAAATCCTCAAGGCAGCCAAGGAAAACCAACGGTAGTATGAAACTTGTGCCAGTACGTAGTAGGAGCTTTGAGTATGTTACAGTGCTCGCTGTGAACAAAGTTCACAAAAAGAAATCAGGCGAGAGAGCAAGAGAAGAAGGAATCAGCGAGCATGGGACAGAGCAACCTAAGGGCCGGAATTATTAGAACCTGAATCATAATTCTGAAGAAGTACCTGAAATTTCAGCCAATTTTGCCTATTCCATCCCCTTCACGGGTGTGGCATAGTATGTCACTATCCCAATCTCAATAGAATCAGAAGAAAGTTTTTGCCTTTGGAGTTAAATATAAGTACAGAGAAATGTAAAAGGTCTGTGGTCTAGCTAACTTAAATGGTACTCCCTTCGCCCCCAAACAACTAGAATCGCTGATTGAAGTTTTATCAAACAAGCAAAATCACAGTGGTATATCCCCATCGTTTATGTCATACAGTTTTATCAAACAAGCAAAATCTAGAACGCCAGTTAAAAAATGGATGAAACAGCATAGAGAAGCATGCCACCAAACAAAAAAGCTCTTTGCCAGCACTCGGCAAACATGGGCACTCGGCAAAGCGGCAAGGCATGCAAACCTGGGCACTCTTACAGGGGGAACAGATTTTGTGCAGTCATATAAAGTATACGGACAACTTCGTGCTGGTATGCAGCCATCCATTCCAGCTCCAAACTTCATTCATTTCTTGAAGCATCCCTCTTTATTTCAGTATACTGGTGGAAATCAATACAATGCAATGGGTCCAAGAGTTACTGTTGTTGGGAATCCAGCTAAAAGCTTTGACCCGCAAAAGATGATACCTCAAACTGCATATCCATGTGATCAGAGGCTTCAACTTCCAAGAACTGGCTTTTCCTAATTCTCCTAAAGCCAGAAGATCTGTTCCAAATTATCAAGGTGTCTCCTCCTATATCGGAGTGCCGATGACTTGTCCTACAAGTACACATAGTGCTGGAAGTAAGCACAGCGAGACTAAGCCAGGAGGCAATCTATGCCAGCAGCAATCCAAACCCAGGTGCACAGGAAACACCGAAACCAACATCATAGTGATTCTGAAACAAAAACATGCCAAACCAAAGGCCACATGGAAGCAATGACATGACTCGGTGAATTGAAGTTTTGGTATATGGGAACAAAGACTATGGTAATTCGTCTACCAAGTACTACTAAATAATAAACATTACCATTTTATATACAATATATAAAAGTGTGGCTTTGACCCTAATAACTCTAACACTCCCTTTGAACGATTATTGGATTTTAAATTTCACAGAAAGGAAAGATAAAATTCAATGACATCAGATTGTTTCCAAAGCTGCTATCATTAACCTGAGAGAAATGAATATAATATAATATGATGATTCCTAGAGATGAAACAATGTAAGGTCGATAGCAATGAAGATAATAATAACATGAATCCTAGAGTTGAAACGAAGTACGATCCCATAAGGCCGTAACACCATATGCGACATAGTAAAACAAGGGAATAATATATAGTGATAGTTGTTTCATCTTCATCTCGAGTCTTCTGTCACTGAGTTGAAACCTGCACAAACATGTGAACCACCGTAAGTTGGAGGGCTTCAACAGCAATATGGGAAACTAGGAGTATAATTCAATGCATTAGGATGTAGTTCACCAATTGCATCACAAGCTATAAATCAAATGCTTTATTCGAATGGAACAAGATTTGAAAGCTAAGATTACTATTGACGAATGGGTTTCAATAGAGTATAGAAGATGCATTTGAGACTAAAATGCTTTCACATGTAAATTTTCCATCTTTTAGAGAAGTATTGTTAAAAAACAAAATTGTAGAGGTACTCTGCCCAAAACATTTTTGGCCAATTGAATGATACTATCTCTCGTTGGGAAGTGAGTGTCTAAATACCTTTATCAGGGTCTTATCTGAGCAAAATGAATGAACAAGTTTAATTGTCTCAAATTTTTAGAAAAGGATAAAAGTATTAATATTGAAGGTAAATTATATACAAATTTGTTAATGTCTTTCTTACTTGCATCTTTCAAGCATATTTTGCCACATGCGAAGGTAAATCATACAGAAATTTAACAAGCAAGGTTGCAAGAGTAGTGTAGCTACTACTTCCAAGTTAAAAGAACAGAAATCTAGACGACAATAAGTGTTGGTGTTATCTTACATATATTGAGTGTGCTCAGAAATTTCAGAACGTTTTGAACTCCTTCATCGACAGTATGGCATTTAACCTTAACTGTCTTAAGGTTAAGGCATTGAGTTGTCATAGTTGATTCAGCTGTTACATCAGGGTGTCCTTCCAATACAATGTCATATTTGAGTTCAACCTGTAGCAATGATAAATGAAGTCACCAAGGTCAATAAACAATAGTTTACCAGATATGTGAACCTGAAATGCTATAGTTGTCCATTTAGAAGTTTTCTACCTTTTCAGAAAATATGACAGTGAGGTTCTCTAAAACTGGTGCATGTTCAAGAATACAAGCTAGTGGACGGCAGTCTGCAGGTTGACACCAGTAACCATTCAGTACCAGAGCCTTCAAGTTGGAAAATGTTGGGCACAACCTCAGATCCCTTCTAAAAATAGATTGGACAGATTGAAAACAAAAGGAAAGCACAGTAAATATACCTGATTTATCTGGGCAAAGGTACAAATGTGGACAAGAACCTATTTAATTTACTTAAGATGCTCAGATGTGGGAATGCAGGAGTGTCAATTAGTCAATACATATGACTGCTATCAGCAGACACGAACATGACTGGATCCATATTTTCTTATCAAAACAAATGTATGGTGAATAAATGATGAGATTGAAAGGGGCATATAAGGTCAAGATCAAGTGTACCCTTGAGTGATGAGCTAACAACACTAGATGTTTAGCTTGTGCTAGACCTTCAAGAAGCACGCACCCCTCAGGATATTCTGTATCTTCTTCACCTTTGCTATCAATGTCACTATCTGTAATACAGGAGCCACACACGGGCACGTATGGGTCAATCTTGACATATGCTTCCACCAACTCTGGCATGCTCTCCAGAAGGGGAGTCCTGAATGACCCGACCTCCAACCACAGCGATACGAGACGCGGTGCAATAATTTTACAGCGTTCAACCCTTCCAGCCTCGCATCCTGTGATGATCAGGCGTTTAACTGACGGGGGTCACAATGTTGCTCACACACGACAACAAGCAGTTGGTAATCTCCAAATGTTCCAACGCAGGAAACCATATGCCACTGTTCCAACGCAATCCGTCGTTATCCTGGAACCATATGCCACTGAGCTCTAGCCTCGTCAAGTGCGGCGAGAAGAGGGAATTGTCGGTGCATATCACGAAACAGTCATTCAGTCCATGTTCCGCGCCATAGTTGAGGACCCGAAGCGCCTGTACCTGACACTTGAGGGAAGTGTGGATCCAGCGGCTGACAGTGTGGTTGTCTTCAGCCCATCCATCAGAGTCATCCTCCATACGGAACTTGATCTCACACTCGTCGAGGGGCGCGCAGTTGAGCCCGTTGAGTCGGAGGCCAAGCAGGTGGTTCACGAACTCCTGGACCTCCTCCACGGTGCCCCCGTGATGAACAGGCGGCTGGTGAACCTCCAGACGTCGCGCCATGTCTGCGCGAGGACACAGGTGCGCACGGCCTCCTGCGCCGGCAGGAAGGACAGGATGTGGGCTTGGATCTCCTCCGGGAGCCTGCTGATGCGGTCGGCGGGGTGGATTACAGGAGGTGCCATCGCTTTGTACCCTAACCACCGAATCAGAGCGCTGTCGCTGACTGCAAGGGAGATGAGCGACCGAGCAGAGAGGGTCAGGAGGATGGCACGGCAAGAACAGAGAGCAGGGCAAGCAGGATCCACAGTCACCTCGCGAGCTCCGGCTCGGCGGCGGAGAGGTTGCTTCGATCGCGTCTCCGGTCTCCGATCATGCACTCGTCGATTTAGGGAGAGCGTGCGGCTGTCGGCGGGTGAGTGGGGGACGCAGCATTGTTTGTGCTCGCAAGCGCGGCGGCGAGATGGAGTGGCGGCGCGCCGGATTGGAAGGAGCAGGCAGCGGCTCGTCAGCCAGCCTGGGCCTTGGGCCTTTGGGCCTTGATGGTAACACTCGGTTGCTAACACGTTGAGAATTTCGAAATTTCTGCTAAAAAAAAAAGAATTTCGAAATTTACAACTTTTGCGTTTGGAATAATTTGGATATAGCAAACTTTATTAGAGGTCTCACGTCTTAAAATTCAATATTTTTGAGTTTTCCATAACATCTCCGATGGAGAATGACCCAAACTAAAGTTATAGATCTCAACATTGTATAAAAATATTATAGTTGACAACTTCTTTGATCGATAGTCTATGGTAAGAAATTTAGTTTGAAGTCCCACGTAATGAATTTTTTTAAGACAACCTAGGATGGATAAATGACAAGAACTAAAGTTGGGGATCTTGAAGAATTATAGAACTTGTAGCTGACAACTTTTTTCTTTGAAATTATTTATCCAATAAAGAAAATATGCTTCAATTTCTCACATTTGAAATTCAAAATTTTCAGATGACCAGTGGAGAAACGACCAAAACCAAATTTTGTAGAACTTGATGATATTAGTTTAAAACTTTTAGTTTAAACTTGTTTAGTATCCAAATAATCATTTCAAAATCCCCACGAAAAATAGCGCTATAGCGGCATAAAAATTAAATGACGCGACGCAATCGTGCATTTTTTGCGCTATACCCGCTATTGGCGCTATCTCGCGCTATAAGCGCCACTAAACCCAAATAGCACGATAGCGCCACTAAAGCTGCCCGGCCCAAAATGGCCAAATCCCAGTTCTACACAGTAATTTTGAAGCTATGTGCCTGTGTCTATGTGCTGAATTTCTGATTTTGGTTGATGCGATAGCAACCTACATACAAACTGCCATGATATTTACATATGAGATATAATATGTGATAAGAATATATGATTACAAGAGTGATTGAGGAAATGATTATTTTCATGTTTTCTGGTTCCAAACAAATAGACACTAGCGTGAGGAGCCATATGACGCTATAGCGCGAAGCTGCCGCTATAGCTCACTACGGACATGGCGTCATTGCCGAACGCCACGCCGGCAAACCTCCTCTTTGCCGAGCGCCGCGAGGAAGACGCTCGGCGAATCACGGCGTTACGCTCTCTTTGCCGGCGCCGGCGCTCGGTGAACCATTCACTTTGCCGAGCGCCCCATCCTCTCGGTGAACCATAACGGTCGGCAAAGGCTTTCACTTTGCCGGCGCCCTATCCTCACGCTCGGCAAAGAGGCTCTTTTTTGTCGAAGCGTCTTTGCCGGGCGCCGGCAA
The DNA here is from genome assembly GCA_015847255.1 of Hyparrhenia diplandra. Taxonomy (NCBI): domain Eukaryota; kingdom Viridiplantae; phylum Streptophyta; class Magnoliopsida; order Poales; family Poaceae; genus Hyparrhenia; species Hyparrhenia diplandra. Next base: position 922,278 of record JADLZK010007525.1, on the reverse strand, counting down.
ACATATTTTTTTTTTTTTTTCGTGCCTAATTTTTTCTTTGAGGCCATGCTACAATACTTGCAACAACATATTCAAAATTTGAAATTTTTTTGCACTTTTTGGTATTTTCTTAGACTTTATCTCTTTATTTGAATTATTTTTCAAAACTCAAATTTGAACTGCAAGTCATTTGAATAAGTAGAAAAAGTGAATGGAAAAATGATATTCGTGTTATTGAGTCTAACGTGAGACCTCATCCAGGGCGAACACAAGAAATATTATCGTTTTGTTCACGAAACACGACCATTTACTTATGGGTGCATTGTTTTTAAATTCTAAAAAAAAGCAAACGAAGTTGGAAAATTATGAAACTTGTCGAGTAGTCGTTATATTGTATGTGTAGGCCGTGATAAAAATTAGAGAAGATTTTGTGCACGGTTTCAATTACGACCGCAGCCAGCCAAGACATCTCCCATACTTGCTTTAATATAACATGTGGAGATGTTAGGGTTTTTGCAATCGTATATGAAACCATGCACGAAACCTTCTCAAATTTTTGGGAAACTTACATCGACGGGAATTTGGGGAATTTACATCACGGGGTCCAGGAATTTGGGTAAGGATTAGCAAGAATTTGAGGAAGAACAGATGGATCGCGGCAGGATTCCACGGGATAGTTACTCCAATAACGACGGTTACAGAGTAATTGGGGAATTCGAGTTCTGTTCTTCGTTGACCTTCTAAACGGCGAGGGCGGGGATTATATTTCTCCACTGCCTCGCGTACAATGGCCTCTGGCCCATGACGACACAACGACACTAAGGCCCATTAGAGATGCAGCCCATAACACTCCCCCAGTCTTGAATTCCAGTTTGTGCTCAAGCTGTAAAATCTGGAAACTGACGGTGCACATGAGCTTCATCCTCCCAAGTCGACATACCTTCAGGAAGGTCACACCATTTGATGAGCATTTGTTGAACCCAGTTGGCTCCTCATTTGACAGTGCGTTTGTTGAGCACCTTCTCTGGATACAACACTTGAGTTGGGTCCAAGCACATGACAGATCATCCTGGACTGGGACAGTAGCAGGTACCTGCTTCTTCAGTTGGGAGACGTGCACCACTGGATGAATACGAGCATCAGGTGGGAGTTCCAGTTTATAAGCGACCTTGCCAATCTTCTGTAGAATCTTATAGGGGCCATAGAAATGGAATGACAACTTTTGATGAGTCTGGTGCACCAATGAATTCTAAAAGTATGGCTGGAGTTTGAGAAAGACCATGTCACCCACATCAAACTCCCTTTTAGTTCGATTCTTATTAGCCTGGGCTTTCATACGATGTTGTGCTCGAGCTAGCTGCTGCTTGATCAACTCCGACAACATCTCTTGCTCTTTCAGCCAGTCTTCCAAATCAGGAACAGTGCACAACTGCAAATTAGAGATGCCCAGCTGTCTAGGAGAATGCCCATACATTACCTCGAATGGTGACTTGCCTAGAGCTGAGTGTGTGGTGGTATTGTACCAATATTCAGCCACTGAAATCCACTTGCTCCATTTCTTTGGACAGGAATGCACCGTACAACGAAGGAAAGCTTCCACACACTGATTGAGACATAGGAATGCACCGTACAACGAAGGAAAGCTTACACACACTGATTGAGACGTTTTGTTTGTCCGTCAGTTTGTGGGTGGTAAGCTGAGCTCATCAGTAGCTTTGTGTTAGTCAGCTGAAGCAGCTCATCCCATACAGCACTAGTGAAGACACGGTCTCTATCTGATACCATGAACCGAGGTAACCCATGAAGCTTGTATATGTTATCCAAAAAGACTTGGGCTACTTGCAGGGCTATGTAAGGATGTGACAATGGCAGAAAATGGCCATATTTGGTGAACTTGTCAACTACCACTAGTAAGGAGTTGAACCTGCCAGATTGAAGAAGCCCTTCAATGAAGTCTAAACACGCCACTTCATATGCTTGTGAAGGTATTGGTAGTGGTTCAAGCAGTCCGGGAGACTTAATTCTCTCAGTTTTAGCCATCTGGCAAGTTTGACACTGCTTCACAAATGTTGTTACTGCCTTCTTCAATCCAGGCCATGCAAACAATTGTTTCACCCTCAGATAAGTGGCAGCGATGCCTGAGTGGCCACCTATACCACTGTCATGTAATGTAGTCAGTATTTGTGTAGTCAGTATATGTTGCTGAGCAATTGCATTGTTGCCCACCCAAACTCAACCAATCTTTCTCAGGACACCATTGACAAGAGAGAAACCTCTGTCATTTGTATTAGTTAGTGCCAATTTAGTCAATAGTTGTTTGGCCTCAGTATCATCATCATGTCCCTCATTTAGTTTTGCCATCCAAGTAGGAATACACTGAGAGATAGCAACAATTTCAGCCTGATTTTCACACCTTGACAGTGCATCTGCTGTAGCATTAGAGCTGCCCTTCTTATAATGAATAGAGTATTGTAGATCCATGAGCTTCAGCAGAGCCTTCTATTGAAATCTAGAAGAAACTCTTTGTTCAGTCAGAAACTGTAAGCTCTTGTGATCTGTCTTTATGGTAAATGGTTTGTGCTGTATATATGGCCTCCACTTCTCCACAGCAAGTAAAATGGCCAAGCATTCCTTCTCATACACAGATAGAGCATGGTTCCTGTGACCCAAAGATCTGCTGAGATAAGCTATAGGGTGTTGATCTTGAATAAGCACTGACCCCACACCAAGATCACTGACTTCAGACTCTATCTCAAAAGACTTGCTAAAATCAGGGACTTGCAACACTGGGGCTTTGATAAGTTGTTGTTTCAGTTGCTTAAAAGCTTGATCAGCCTGAGGAGTCCACAAGAATTGCACTTTTTTCTTGAGCATGTCAGAAAGTGGCCTAGCAATCATGTCGTAATATTGGATGAACTTTCTATAATAGCCTGTGAGGCCAAGAAAACCCCTCAGTTGCTTAACAGTAGATGGAGTAGGCCAGTTTTGCACAGCTTGGATCTTAGAAGGATCAGTAGCCACCCCATCAGCTGAAATCACATGACCCAGATATTGAACAGTCTTTGTTGCAAAAACACATTTGCTTTTCTTTATCGAAAAGTGATGTTGCTCTAATATCCGCCAATAACTGAACATGATCCTCCAAACTTGCAGAATAGTTAAGGATATCATCCATAAACACCAAAACCCCTTTTTCGAGTAGTTCAAAGAAAGATTTTGTTCATAAAACTTTGAAAGCTGGAGCATTTGTGAGCCCAAATGGCATCACCAAGAATTCAAATATGTTGTTTTGTGTTCCTCTCCAGCAGCCATGCAAATCTGATGATACCCAAATCTAAAATCCAATTTAGTAAACCACTTGGCTCCCACTAATTCATCTAGTAATTCATCTACCAGAGGAATAGGTTGTTTGTTCTTAATTGTGAGAGCATTCAAGTGTTTATAATCAATGCAAAATCTCCAACTCCCATCTTTTTTCCTAGCCAACAGAACAGGAGATGCAAAAGCACTAGTGCTAGGTCTAATGACACCTTGAGCAAGCATGAGTTTCAACTGATTCTCTATCTCATCTTTTTGAATGGGAGAGTATTTGTATGGCCTCACCTTAACTGGTTGTGCACCAGGCACTAGAGAAATGGTGTGATCAACTTCTCTTCTAGGTGGCAATAAAGAAGGTTCAACAAAGAGATGATCATATCGCTGAATTAAAGTGCTGATAGGAGCAGGCACACTCTCCACAGGCAGAGCCTCAAGAGTGCACACAGAAGGGATCCATTCATCCATAGCTAGTATTGACATCTCAATACAACGAGTTATGGCTCCTCTTTTGATCTTACCTTTAAGCTTCTCAGCTGTGATGGGTAAGCAAGATGCATAATCCCCAAGCACTCCCCTGCAAAGATTACTTTGTTATTGCCCACTATGACTTCCATAGTCTACTGTTTGAAGTCCACTATCATAGGGCTATGTGCTTCGAGCCAGTCCTCTCCCAGAATAACATCATAACATCTCAATGGAAGCACCTTGGCAGCAGTTGTAAATGTCTGCCCCTGAATGGACCACTTAAGCTCAGGCACCCACTGGTTGCATATCATGACACTACCATCGGCAGCTCTCGAATGTGCTAGCGGGACAAGAATCTATGGGAATCTTGAGCAAGGACACCAGGTGATCACTCACAAAGGTCCCAATACTTCCTGAATCAACCAGCATAAGTATTGAATGCTTGCCTATTGTAGCCATCAGCTTCAATGTTTGCTTGGTTTGACAATGTTGAGGTGTGGTAACTGCTACTATCAACACCCCTTGATCAGCCTCTGAATTCATATTATCAATGTCCACTTCATCTTCAACTACTGAAACCTCCATAGCTTCAAGTATTTCTTCCAATACATGCAGGGATATCTGGTTTGGACATTTGTGGCCCAGATTCCACTTCTCCCCGCATTTGAAACACAATCCATACACCGACGAAAGGCCTTGAGAGTGCCGAGCTTGTCTTTAGATTCAGGATTTGATTGAGGTGGCTTATCGTGCTTGACAAGCTCCGTGGTGAAATCCCGCCCGTGTGCCTTCCCCTTAGTCTTTATCACGGCCTGCTCCTGAATCAGTGCTAGCGTGCTCGCTGTATCAACATCTCTAGGCTGATGTAACATATTGGGGCACAAATACTGTCCTTGAGCCCGTTGACAAATCTGGTGACAAAAAAACGTATCATCATAGGCTGGATTATACAAAGAAGACACCGTATGAGCAATCCGCTCAAACTCTCCCTAATACTCCAGCACCGAATCCACTTGACGCAGATCATCCAACTCGCGAAGAAGGATTTGATATTGATCCTTGTCATACTTCTTCATCACCGCCTCACACAACTTGCCCTAAGCCACAATCCGCCCATTGCGCTCGATAGTCTAAAGCCACGTCTTATTGGACCCGTGAAATTGAGTGATGTGAACCTTGTCTTCATGGATTCCCCGAACCGTGTACACCTCGAAAAAGAGATCACATTGATCCCGCCAGGAACGTGGAATAGTGTCATCGAATTTTGGGAACTCAAGTTTGGGGACGGGGGACGATGCAACTGCTTCTCATCAGGGATTATCGTAGCGAGAAATGGGGCGTACCGTGACCGTTGTTCGACGGAAGCGCTCCGAGGAGGCTCCCGCCCACGCCGGGCCCCATGGGCATGTCTCCCCGAGGTGTCATCATAGTCGACGAGCTCGGCCGGGTCGACACCGAGATCCGCCCTCCTTGCATAGGGTGCGGAAGCGAGGTGGACCGCGCCCTGCCACGGCGGTGGATGTTGTGGCAGCGGGCGAAGATGCGCCGGGTACGACGGAGGCGGCGACCGAAACTCCCACCGGTTGATGCGGATCGTCGCCTCATCCAGCGAGTCGACGCAGGCTCTGTGTTCTTCAGCCAGCGTCTCCATGGACTGCTCGTAGTCGTGCGCCACTACTCCAAGGCGGCTTGTCCAAGGAGGTAGACATCATGTCCTAGAAGCTCTTGAACTGCGTGGCCATGGCGTCGAGCATCGTCTGCAGGGATTCCACGGTCGTCGCCATCTCGATCTGATACTTGAACTTCTTCAGCGCCAGTGGTATAGATCGGGAAAAAAATTTCTCCCCAGTCAACCCAACTCTTGATACCAGGTGTAACGATAATTGATAGCTGAAGGGGAATTTGAGGAAGAACAGACGGATCGCGGTAGGATTCCGCGGGATAGTTACTCCAATAACAGCGGTCATAGAGTAATTGGGGAATTCGAGTTCTGTTCTTCGCTAACCTTCTAAACGGCGAGGGTGGGGATTATATTTCTCCACCACCTCGCGTACAATGGCCTCTGGCCCATGACGACACAACGGTACTAAGGCCCACTAGAGATGCAGCCCATAACATCAGGTTTCCTTGGACTTTTTTTTTGCTTTTTTTTTACCTAAATTTATAGTTTTTGACATTTTTTAGCAGTGATTTGTAAAGATGATTGTAATCAATTTCTAGGAGTGATTGTAGTTACCAACCACCTCTACAAATCTCTAGTTCTAGCAGAAGCAGTAGATCGAGGTTCATCGATCAAAATATTTCAGCTGGCATTTTATTGAACCTATACAAGGATTACAGTGAACTTCTACTACTATAGTATTCTGAATTCTTTCAGTGCAGTGCAGCAAGCCCACGGCAAAATCACTCACTCTGAGTGGTGGCTGGCTGTGTCCTCCAAGATGGGTGAAAGCTTCTTTCAGTCTCTTTCAAAGACAGGGAGCCATAGAATTCGATCAATAAGATTAGATTGCAACAGAAAAAGATATGCCAATGAGATTTCAAGCTATAGTATCGTATCTTTCAAGCGATTATACACAGTACATACTTTTGAAAACTCATACATTACAAATCTGATTCGAACCTTCAGGTGTTCATCACGTCATATTCATATGTTCAAACTTCAGTCAAGCTGGGCATATAAGAATCAAAAGAAGCATAGAACTGGGCGATAGCCAAAAGGCACACAGTGATAGACAGTTTCACAGTTCAAGGTTCAAATATTAACTAACATATTCCATGTTTTGTTATGAACCATTAAAAACATTTCTAGGTAAAAACAAAAACACCTCATGAGAAAAAAACCCAGCTCATTGTGTGTGTTGCATACATGCTCGCAGTAAGAAGTTTCAAGTTCTCTGGTCTCCTCCACATAATGCTGGAAGTGACCTGAGGGTAGCAAGTATTAAGCCAGGAGGGAATCTACGCCAGCAAGCAACAAGAACCCCTAGGCGCACAGAAAATTCTGAAACAAAAATCAGAGTGATGCTGGCAACAGAAATGGGTTGCCAAGAACAATGGTGCCTGAGACCTGTCCAATGTTGTCACAACGAGGCACAAGCATTCAATCAAAAAAACTGAGGCACAAGCAGCAGCGAGTGGGCTGTGATAAGGGGCAAAAAGATAGGGTCGAGAACCCCAGCTGTCCAACTCTATTGCTCAACTTCTCTTGGAGAAAAAGAGACAGACAACACATGCCAAACCAAAGGCCACAGGGAAGCAATGACATGGCCTGGGAGACTGACGTTTTGGTATAGGAAAAAAAAACTCTAATAACTCTACTAAACAATATAAATTTCCATATTATATACACTATATAATAGCGTGGCTTTAACCCTAATAACTCTACCACTCCATTTGAACGATCATTGGATTTTAAATTCACAGAAAGGAAGATTAAAATGCAATAGCATCAGACTGTTTCCAGGGCTGCTATCATATACTTGACAACAATGAAGATAATATCTCCTAGTGATGAGACAATGTACATATATGATTACTCCTAGAGATGAAACAAAGATTGGTCCCGTAAGGCCGTAACACATGCACATGTTTAACATAGTAAAACAAGTACCGAACCAAACAGGCACCATGAGCTGGCTATTAGGCACAAATGGTTACAAATAGCGCATAACCCTGCATAACTAATAACCGATTCTGGAGATCATGCTCACTAGAAGTAGGAGTGAACAGACATACAACATAATCATGAGTGCTATGGTACATCCCATGACTAAGTTCGACATTGATTTAATGGACTAATATATAGTAGTTAATTCATAGTTGTTTCATGTTTGTGTGGAGCCTTCTGTCACTCCGAGTTGAAACCTGCACAAACATGAAAGCCACAGTAAGTTTGGAGGGCTTCAACAGCGATATGGGATACTAAGAATAATTCAATGCATTAGGATATTTAGTTCACCAACTGCATCATAAGCTATAAATCAGATGCTTTATTCGACTCGAACAAGAATTGAAAGCTAAAATTATTATTGAAGATTTCAACAGAGTATAGATGATGCATTTGAGACTAACATGCCTTCACATGTCAATTAATCTTCTTTTCAGAGAAATATTGTCAAAACAAAATTGTAGAGGTACTATGCCCAATACAATTTCTAGCCAACTGAATGATATTATCTCTCGTAAAGTGAAGAAGAATTAGCTTCGGTAAAATCCAATTCAAGAGATCTGGACTGTTCATTGCAAGATCGGATGGCCCAAAAAGATTTCAGGTGATGTGGCCAGTGGCTCCAGCCTAGATACAATTTCCTTCATTCATCTCTCACCACCAATTCTCAAACCCTCTGCACAGACACTGACGGGCCGACGGCAAGAGTGAGCGGAGCTCGACCTCAGCGTCGGCGGCGGCGGCCACTGCTCACACTGCCACCCCCCCCCCCCTCCCTCCCCTCTACCTCTCCCAGCGTGGCGGCACACCGGCCGGACCCGAGCGTGGCCACGCCGGGCGCCCATGGTGTGCAGGGCAGCCACACCAATGGATCTCAACTGTGGCTGCCTCCCCGGCTCGGTGCGAGGTCACCGCTGTCACCGCCTGTCATCGTGCCGGTGCGACAGCTACCCAACTTAGGGTTTCAGCCCTGTGCTTTAGGAAACCCTAGCCTGCGCGTATGGACTCTTCCTCGCCAGTGAAGAGGGGCTCAAGGCTTCTCCAGCAGTGCTACGAGGGCTGCAGCACCAGCTGCACATAGCTGGCCCGTCGCGGCAGCCGCGTGCGCCTCTTCGAGCGCCTCCCCTGCCAGGAGGTAAGTCCTTGTCGCTGGCCTTCTCTTCGACTTGCTCCTCCTCCTGTAGGCCCTCAGCTCCCTATCTCAACTCCATATGACCCTCTCATCTCATCTCGCCATAGATCCATGCTCACGCCCTGGGCAGGTGGGTTTACAAAAAGTTCCTCTACTGCAGATGTGGATGAGTTTGAGAGTATAAAAGTGATTTTTTGTGAAAAAAAAGGTACCAATTTTGGCTCGCGTGATGATTGACAATTCGATGTGAAGAAATAGCTGATAGGCAAATAACTCTTCCCCCTAGATCATAGGTTCCAGTTTTCTCATCGAAAGTGCAGGCATTATTGACAGCATTAGTGTATATTGATTCTATTTTATGAAAAAAGAATCTCCTTTGTTCATCCAGAGTGTGGACGTTTATGAGATTTATATATAGTTTCCTACTGCATTGGCACAACCATTATTTTGAAACCAAGCATTGGTATTGCAAATTCATCGATTTGTGAAATTTGAGTGATGTGTACGCAATTAACTTCGACAAATGAAGTTTCATGTCTATTAGTTCTATTGTGCTGGCCACTCTAACTGTCTGCAGCAGGTGTCATGATAAGCAATAGTTCTGTTTTTTCTACCTCAACAAAAGTTATGTACAATCTTGTCTAACAGCTGATGGCAAAGTCATATAGAGTTTCCAAACTTTTTTTTTTTGGTCCAAAGAACCTACATTGTTTAATTCAGTGCCTATTTGTTTTGTCTCTGCCTCCATCACCCTTGCTTCTTCACAGCACGTTATTCAGCCAAAAATGCACATGTTTTTCTTCGTATATTCCTAATATAGACTGGGCTGATGTCGTCAAATGCTTATTTCTCCACTGTTTTATTATTTTATTTTCTTGTTTTATGATTATTTGAGGCAGCAGTACGTTGTCATCTAACATCATTTGCTCCTGCATTCAGATTCGTATAAACTGCAGCTCTCACCTTTCATTATGTCAGCCATAATTTTATTACCAAAGCATTCTTTTGTTCCATAAAGCAGAATGGTGTCTATTTTTGTTAATCTATGCTGCAAGTTTTGTTCAGCTTTCCAGATTCTGCACAAGAACCACTTTTCTCAAGTTCCCAAGGTCAGCTACAGTGTTCAAGAATAGTGTTAGGAAAAATTGTTTCCAAGTTCTGCACAAGAACCAGTTTTCTCAGCATGGTTGGCTTCTACAAGTGCAGGCTGTAACCCTACCTTATTTCCCTAAATAAGGTGCAGCCTGTGTATATAGGCCTCCTGACTTATGCTTGCTGACCATGGACTAGGAGATTTGATCTCTTCCAAGATCTCGCATGTATGTTTAACTTGAAAGTAGGATGAAAGAGCAAAAAGGGTAAACTAGATTGAGCATCAAAGGCAAGCTTCTATCAGGGGGTTTCATTATTCGGTAAATTGGCGATTAGTTAAGTGCTACTTTAGTCTTCTATCATACCCAGCTACCTTTCATCCCCAATGTAACTCCGTTTCGGTTTTATCCTAAGCTGAACCTTCTTTGATCATTATAATAGACTATAGACATTTAGGTCACCACATGTTGCATTGTCACAGATTAACGGATAATAGAATTTTTTGTATAATATTAGTCAAAGTCCCACATGGGAGGTTCTATCAGTGTTCCTTACAGGTTTGGATGCACAATTTATGAATAAAAATATGAACTCGAAATATGAATGGATGAAAGTGGAGGCTGTAACCCTTCCCTAAATAAGGTGCAGCCTGTGTAGCTAGACCTCCTGACTTATGCATGATGACCATGGACTTGGAGATCTGCTCTCTTCCAAGATTTCGCAGGTATATTTAGGTAGAAAGTAGCATGAAAGAGCAAGCCATATTTTTTTGACTTTGTTCTGACTTCCAAAAATGAATGTCATCAGACCACTTGATGCCGTGAGTTCCTCCAGTTTATCCAAATCACCTAACACATGTTACGAAATTTTCCTTATATATAACTTTTTCGTATGCCTTTTAGAAACACAAGGTAACTACATGTTGCAACTAATCTTAAGATGTTTTGGCTTGGTTGTGCAACAGTTGCCCACTAAGTTTGCTCCCACCAGGGACATCCTTAATTTCAACACCTGGGTTTGCAGCGCCCTTTGTCATCCTGCGCTGCGCCTGCATAGACCATCAGGTATCTTTCCACGCTCCCAGTTTCCTTGTTACTCACTTTCTTATGTTTGTTGCAACTAAACTACTACAAGTTTTTTACTTTTTGATATATTTTGAGAAGATTACAAAACCCTCTACCTTTTACAACTTCAGGTTCCCCGGGGACCTTTTTACTTATAGAAGAATTCTCTTCAAAAAAAAAAACATACAGCTTTCTGTTCTCTGGGAGTTTTTGTTTGCCAAATAAATTAAAAAAAAAAAAAAAAAAGAATCTTGTCAGCGGTAGGAAAGGATTTTTTCTGTTTTCGGCTAGGGAAGCGAGGCCCAAAGCAATTTTGCTCCACAGAATTACCGGCGCCTTTCACGTGTCCACCCTAAATCACAGATGCATTGTTTGCTCTCTGCGTATCGTATGTGTCTGTTTTACACTGCTGCCTTCCTTATGTGTCCACGATACAACACTTAATAGATGAGGGAACTCATATGTATGTCACTGAGCCTGGGCTACCTGCACAGGTAGTTCGGTCAGGCTCACCAACATTTATTTTCTGGGCAGCTTGTGGTTTGCAGCACATTGCAGCCTCGCATCAGGAAAATATCACTTTTTCGGATTCCATAGGAACCTTTCACATGAACCATTCCACATGTTTGGTTATTTAAGGAAAAAGGTTCTTTATTCATGTGGGAAGTCTGTTTTCCATACATTCATGACCTTCGAGTTGATGCCCTCTCATCATTGTGCTAATCACCTGTTTTTTAGATCTGTGTTGTTTTTTTCGTCGTTGCCAAAGCAGTTATTCTTCGTATACCCCTTAAAGTCCAAGGAAAAGAAGAGCCCAAGAGAGAAAGGGGCAATGAGCCACATATGCAACCTCCTTGCCAAAGGTTCAAAAGTGGAATACCAAAACTTGCAATTTTCCTGTGCTACAGTTTGGATTGCTAAACAAGGACCTGACTCAAGGTTGTATAACTTTCTTGTGTAATTCAACTCTCCTATGTACATGAAGAGACTACGAACTATTTCACCAAAATTTCTGCTTGCAGGGGTGGGCGGAAGCGCGCGCCCCGCTACTAGTTTTATATAAATTTGTTAGTGGCTTTCTTACTTGCATCTTTCAAGCATATTTTGCCACATGCAAAGGTAAAGCATATAGTTTAACAAGCTAGGTTGCAAGAGTAGTGTAGCTACGACATGCATGTAAAAAAGAATAGAAATGAAAAGGACAATAAGTGTTGGTTGTTGTCTTACATATATTGAGTGTACTCAAAAATTTTAGAACGTTTTGAACTCCTTCATGGATAGTATGGCATTTAATCTTAACTGTCTTAAGGCATTGAGTTGTCATAGTTGATTCAGCTGTTGCATCAGGGCGTCCTTCCAATACAATGTCATATTTGAGTTCAACCTGCAGCAATGATAAACTAAGTCATCAAGGTCAATAAACAATGATAAACGAAGTCACCAAGGTCAATAAACAATAATTTACTATATTTATCCATTTAAAAGTTTTCTACCTTTTCAGAAAATACGATAATGAGGTTCTCTAAAACTGGTGCATGTTCAAGAATACAAGCTAGTGGACGGCAATCTGCAGGTTCACACCAGTAACCATTCAGTACCAGAGCCTTCAAGTTGGAAAATGTTGGGCACAACCTCAGATCCCTTCTGAAAATATACTGGACAGATGGAAAACAATATAAGAAAACATAGTAAAATGGCTGATTTATCTGGGCAAGGGTACAAAGGTGGACATGAACCTATTTAATTTAAATAAGATGCTCGGATGTGGGAATGCAGGAGTTTCAATTAGTCAATACCCCTATGACTGCTATCAGCAGACACGAAACATGACTAGATCCCATATTTTCTTATCAAATGGTGAATAATTGATGGGATTGAAAAAGGCATATTATAAGGTCAAAGTCAAGTGTACCGTTGAGCGATGAGCTAACAGCACTAGATGTTTAGCTTGTGATAAACCTTCAAGAAGCACGCACCCCTCTGTACTTTCTTCATATGAAATATAAATAGGCATCATAGCGTGATAACAACCCATGGGATGATCACAGGAGCAGTTGTTGCTCCAATATGAGGGCATCCCCACATATGCCTCCACCAACTCTGGCATGCTCTCTAGAAGTGGAGCCCTGAATGCTGTGACCTCCAACCACAGCGAAACGAGACAAGGAGCACTAATTTTAAAGATTTGACCATCATGTCGATTGTTGACGCGATTCTGTGATGACCAGGCGTTTAAGTGATGGGGACACAATCTTGTTCAGACGCTGCAACAAGCAGGACTTAATCTCCAGTTGTTCCAACGCAGGACAGTCACGCAGGTTCAGGCAACGATGGAAGAGCCATGCGCCTCTGAGCTCTAGCCTGGTCAAGTGCTGCGAGATGGGGAACATGTCGCTCACCAGCAAATAGTCATTACATGACTCGTTGAGCACCCGCGCCTGTACCTGACACCTGAGGGAAGTGTGGATCCAGCGGTTAACAGTTGAGTAGGTGTAGGTGTCCCTGTCACCCAGCATAGGGAACTTGATCTCACACTCGTCGAGGGGCGCGCAATTGAGCCCAGTGATACGGAGGCGAAGCAGGCGGTCCACGAACTCCTGGACCTCCTCCACAGTGCCCCCCGTGATTCTCAGGCGTCTGGTGAGCTTCCAGACGTTGCGCCATGCCCGCGCGAGAATGCAAGTGCGCACGGCCTCCTGCGCCGGCATGAAGGACAGGATGTGGGCTAGGACTTCGTCCGGAAGCCGGCTGAGGCGGTCTGCGGGGTGGATCACAGGAGGTGCCGCAGCTGCGGCAAGGGCTCTCTTCAGGCCTCTCGTGAGAGGCGCCATCTCTCGCTTGGTACGAACCGAATCAGAGCGCTCTGCAAGGGAGATGAGCGATGGAGTTGAAAGGGTCAGGAGGATGGCAGGCACGAACAGAGTGCAAATGCAAGCAAGATCCCCAACTCACCTTGTGAGCTGCGCCTCGGCGGCGGAGAGATTGCTTCGGTCACTTCTCCGGGTCCCCGATCATGCACTCATCGCTTCAAGGAGGAGTAGCGTGCGGCTGTCGACTGGTGAACGGGCGACGCGGCATTGGGCGCGCTAGCGCGGCGGGGAGATGGAGCGGTGGCGGCGGCGGCGGCCGCCGGATCTCGGAGTTGGAGGGGAGGGGTTTGGGGATTTTTGGCGTTTCGATTGGAAGGAGCAGCTCGTCAGTCAGGTTTCCGGAATTTGGGCCTTGGGCCTTGTTGGTTAGACTCAGTTGTAAGGAGCAGTCCAGCTAGAGCCGAGTTACACACGGCCCTCTTGAACACGTCGAGTTTACAACTTTTTTTCGTTTGGAATCATTTGGGTATAGAAAATTTTGTTTGAGTTTTTCACATCTTAAAGTTCAAAGTTTTTCTCCAATGAAGAACAACCCGAACTGATAATATAGATCTCAAATCAAAATGATATAATAAAACATTATAGTTGACAACTTCTTGGTTCGAGATAATAGTATATATGGCATGGAAATTTAGTTTGAAGTCTCATATATTGAAATTTATTTATTTTAGACGATATAGGATGGATAAATGTCAAAAACTAATAAATTTGGAGATCTTGAAGAGTTTTAGAACTTGTAGCTGAGAATTTTCTTTGAAATTATTTATCCAACAAATAAAATTTGCTCTAGAGTTCTAAGCTTCATAAACTTGCCAATAGAGTGTGGTAAGACTGACGGGTAACGCCGTATGCTATCGCATACTAGAGGAGGATTTAGCGGACCAAACAGCAGCAGCGCCATATGTTATGGTCTCCCCTACACGCCGGACGAGCCACCCGTCCACTATTCTCGGCAGCTTTGCGAACGTCCACTACGACCTCGGTGGTGAGGTCGAGATCCCGCCGAGGGGCGTGGGAAGGGAGGGTCCAAGCCCCCGTACTAGAGCATGTAGAGGCGGAGCGGGCGCCACGGGGGATGGTCGTGTCGCATGTAGAAGCTGAGGAGCACCGACCATGGTCCTGAGACGAAGTCATCGCGAGGACCACTCGCCCGCTAGGCCGACGGCCGCTGGTCGCGGGGGGCTGATTGTAGCGCCGCCCGGAGGGTAGCCGAAAGCCACCGGGGCGCCTTCCGTGCGTCCGCCAACGGCCCGGAGCCAACCGCCGCGAGCATGGCGATGCTACTCCACAAGTTGTAGCTGACAACTTTTTCTTTTGAAATTATTTATCCAAGATAGAAAATATGCTTGAATTTCTCAAATTTGAAATTCAAATTTTTCAAACAACCTCAGTAGAGAAACGAACAAAACCAAAGTTAATAGAACTTGATGATATCAGTTAAAAAATCATTTATATTCAGTATTTCAAATAATCATTTCAAAATCCTGGAAAGAGAATACGAGGAGAATGAATTTGCCTTAGGAAGACAACTAACTTTTTGGTGGAGTTACGTGAGACCATAACAGCTCTAGGTTCGAGTCCCGATCGGCATCGTTGGTTGTTTGTAAACCGGCCAGTAAAGTTATTATATTGTCGTGCTACTCTAGGAAGACGATGGTAGCATCCCAAAAGACACAAGGACGATTTATACTTTGGTTCAGTCGAAGCCGCACATTCAGTCTCAGAGATGATCAAGTGCATGTTCCTCGATTGAATCCTATAAACCGACAACAATGAACATAATACGATGATTCCTAAAGATTAAACAAAGTAAGGTCGACAACAATGAAGATAATAAGATAAGATGACAAGTATGATGCACTTGGGTTCTAGATACATAATGGAACCAAACAAGCATCATGAGCTCGCTGTTAGGCACAGTGGCTACAAATACCACATAGCTCTGCATAATTAATAACCAATTCTGGAGATCATACTCAAGTTTAATGCTATGGTACTTCCCATGATTGAGTTCAACATTGATTTAGTGGAATAATATATAGTAATTAAGTGACAGTTGTTTCATCTTCATGTGGAGCCTTCTGTCACTTCGAGTTGAAACCTGTCACAACCTGGATCAAGGTTGAGACTGATAGGTGGAACTGGAACAGAATTTGGGAAGAATTAGCAGAGAATTAGGGTTAGGCTTGAACAGCACGAAAGGAAATTCGAGACGAAGCAGAGCGAGGACGAATAACGAGTTCAAATTTTCGATACCCAAGTCTTCGAATGCTCCAGGCTTATACTCGCCTGCTCACACTCTCGGCTTGGGCCTATACGCCACCAGCCCAATATGCCTTAACAGCGACTAGAGATACACATAAAGGATTCGGCCCAATACAAGCCCAACGACACCACCAGTATTCTAATACTCAGCCACTACCTCCTGTTGTCGGATTTTCTTCAGCTTCAAACCGACAACGCCTTCTTCTTGTTCTTGATCTTCTTGGTCTTGGCCCTGTACGGACAAAACCTGCACAAACATAAGACCCACAGTAAGTTTGGAGAGCTTCAATGTTTTAAAAAAGATTGGAGAGCTTCAACAGCGCTATGGGAAATAAGGAATATAATTCAATGGATTTAGTTCACCAACTACATCATAAGCAATAAATCAGATGCTTTATTCGAATGGAACAAGAATTGAAAGCTAAGAATATTATTGGCGAATGGGTTTCAATAGAGTAAAGATGCACTTGAGACCAACATTCCTTCACATGTAAATATTCCATATTTTCAGAGAAATATTGTTAAAACAAAATAGTAACGGTACTATTGCCAAAACATTTTCTAGCCAATTGAATGATATTATCTCTCGTTGGGAAGTGACTTTCTAAATACCTTTTTAGGGTTTAGTCTGAGAAAAATGAATGAACAAGTTTAATTGTCTCATATTCTAGAGAAGGATGAAAGTATTAATATATTAAAGGTAAATTATATACAAATTTGTTAGTGTTTTTCTTTTACTTGCATCTTTCAAGCATATTTTGCTACAGGCAAAGATAAAGCATATAGGAATTTAACAAGCAGCTAGGTTGCAAGAGTACTGTAGCTACGACATGCATGTAAAAAGAATAGAAATGAAAAGGACAATAAGTGTTGGTTGTTGTCTTACATATATTGAGTGTGCTCAGAAATTTTTAGAACGTTTTCAACTCCTTCATGGACAGTATGGCATTTAACCTTGACTGTCTTGAGCCATTGATTTGTCATAGTTGATTCAACTGTAGGGTGTCCTTCCAATACAATGTGATATTTGAGCTCAACCTGCAGGAATGATAAACGAAGTCACCAAGGTCAATAAACTATAACTTGTCATGTATATCCGAACGTAGAATGCTATAGTCTGTCCATTTAGAAGTTTTCTACCTCTTCAGAAAATACGACAGTGAGGTTCTCTAAAACTGGTGCATGTTCAAGAATACAAGCTAGTGGACGGCAATCTGCAGGCTCACACCAGTAACCATTCAGTACCAGAGTCTTCGAAGTTGGAAAAGGTTGGGCACATCCTTAGATCTCTTCTGAAAATATACTGGAGAGATGGAAAACAAAAAAAAAAGAAAGAAAAAACACAGAACCAATTTAAGTTACTTAAGATACTCAAATATACTAGAATGCAAGAGTGTCAATTAGTCAATATATCAGCACACACGAACATGACTGGATCACATATTTTCTTATCACATGGTGAATAATGATGGGATTGAAAAAAGGCGGCGAAGGACAAGTGTACCGTGGAGTGATGAGCTAACAACACTAGATGTTTAGCATGTGCTAAACCTTCAAGAAGCACGCACCCCTCTGTATCTGGTCTAGCGTCATCTTCTATATCTTCTTCATTGTCGCTATCAATGTCACCATCATTGTCGCTATCAATGTCACCATCTGAAATATACCTAGGCCGCATAACATGATGACAACCCATGGGATGATCACAGAAGCAGCTGTTGACCCCATATGTGTCAATCCCAATCCTGACATATGCTTCCACCAACTCTGGCATGCTCTCCAGAATGGGAGCCCTGAATGCCTCGACCTCCAACCACAGTGAAACAAGACAGGGAGCACTAATTTTAAAGGGTGGACGATCTGCATTGCAGTTACATTCTGTGATGACCAGGCGTTTAAGTGACGGGGACATAATCTTCCTCGGACTCAAGAACGTGCAGGACCTAATCTCCAGATGTTCCAACGCAGGACAGTCACGCAGGTCGAGCCAACGATGGAAGAGCCATGCGCCTCTGAGCTCTAGCCTGGTCAAGTGCTGCGAGACGAGGAACGTGTCGTTGCGCAACAGCAAACTGCATGACTCGTAGAGGACCCGAAGCACTTGGACCTGACACTCCAGGGCACGGTGGATCCAGCGGTGGACAGTGAAGCCCGTGTCGTGGGGGTCAGGCATCGGGAAGTTGATCTCACACTCGTCGACGGGCGCGCAATGGAGCCCGTCGAGTCGGAGCTGAAACAGGCTGTCCACGAATTTCTGGAGCTTCGGCACGGTGCCCCCGTGATCCTCAGGCGTCTGGTGAGCTTCCAGACGTCGCGCCATGCCCGCCCGAGGACGCACGCGCGCGCGGCCTCCCTGCGCCGGAAGGAAGGACAGGATCTGGGCTAGGGACTTCGTCCGGAAGCCGGCTGAGGCGGTCTGCGCGGCGGATTACAGGAGCCGATCGGAGTTGGAGGACTTCCATAGTTGGGTGGTGAGTGGGGACGCGGCGGCGAGAAGGAGCGGCGGGGACCCGATCGGCCGGAGTTGGAGGGTTTGGGGATTTAGGCGGCGTTTCGATTGGAAGGAGCAGCTCGTTTTTTTCAGACTGGGCCTTGGGCCTTGTTTGGCAGTCCCGTATATATACCCCCTCGTTACGGTTTTATCAACCAAGCAAAATCTTCGTCTCAAAATAATAATAATAATAATAATAATAATAATAATAAAAAAATAAAAAAAATCAACCAGGCAAAATCTGGAACGTCCAGTTAAAAACGGATGAAAATGATAGCATAGAGAAGCATCCAACCAAACAAAAACAGTCGTTCAGTATATATAAAACTCTGAAAATAGGCAACTAGCTAGGAATGTTCGACCTCCCAACTATGGAAACTATTCACAGATTCTATCGTTTCAACAATAATAATACATTGTTAGTCATATAACTATATGATTGTAATCAATAACGGTATTTCGGATCAACACAAAGCTTAGTTATATACTACTATGACAAAAGTTGAATATCTACTATGACAAAACTATATTGTATATCATTAGTCATATTAATGTTTTTTTTACTCAAACATTGTTCATATTAATTGAAATTAGCATAATCAACCATATTAAATTAAAGTTATTAGTATATATAAAACAAATAAATTTTATTTATTCATCATTATTAATATTAAGATTAATATTTATTAGAGTAATAGGATTAGTACCACGCCGTCTACCTATGTGGGGTGTTAATCTTATGTGATCTATATAATCTGCCGCCTAGTAGGATGTGTGGTTGATCTCTCCGATCCGCCGCGTCGCGTCATCGTCAAGCCAGCGAAGGAGGCCTATGGGGAGTGGAGCTGTTGGCGCCATGGGACGGCCCGAGATGGCGGGCATCGTCCACCCTCGACGTCCTCCCTCCACGTGGCCCGTCCACGCCCGCTGGAGAGGTGGCGCCGCTTAGGCAGCCGTGATATTGTACCCGCAGGTTGATCTATTGTTGTGGTGTTACTTTGTTTTTCCCGATCGGGGATTGGTTTGCGTCGCTCTGCCGTTTGTTGTCGTTTCATCGTCGACACTCCCGCAGGTTGAGGTTGTTGTTGCGCCCTCTAGGCTGTAGCGACGCGTTTGTGTTCGAGCCACCCTCGTTGGTGTTTCGCCGCTTTTCAGGCAGTGGTGCCACCTGCCGCCGGTCCTCGCCACGCGCAGACGCCGATCCGACTCTATGCATCTGTTGTCCTAGCCGACACGACGGCGATGTTGCTGAAGGAAAGATGTGGGTCGCCACCCCTGCTCTCGAGTGTGACCTTGCTGCATCATGCGCCGTCAATCATCTCCATTCGCCGATCACCGCCTTGCAGCTGTCCTCGGCAAAGAAGCTGTTGAGTTTGTGTACTCAAAGCGCCTCGATGACACTTCGGACCCACGCCTCCTTCATGGCTTCGACCATGTCCACCTTGACCTCAGCTATTTTGGCACCACTAAAAGTCTCTAGTCAAAGCTTTTACGACCGGCTTTCCGACTGTAGGGGGATATATCACCATTGTTCTCCCATCTGACTGTTCATGTTGTTGCTGCTATGACTGCGGGGATATTAGAGTAATAGGATTAGTACCACATCATCTACCCATATGGGGTGTTAGTCCTATATATATAATCTATATAATCAGCTCATGAGGCCTATTGCAATACATCGACCACATTATATGCATCCTACCTCTCTTACAATACTATTACTCATTATTTAAAATAAATTCAATTAGGCATTGGCCACAAGATTAACTTTAAGATAATTTCACCTAATACTGTAATCTTCACGAATACATATATCCAGCTATTTTTGCTAATATGATCGGGAATTGGGTAAAAAAAATAATGCAAGTAGGATTTGAATACATCCATTTAATATTTGTGTTGGAAACGAATAGACACACGCATATTATAAGTTTTATTGTACAGTTCTATACAGATTCAGACAGCTAATTTCCAACCCTGACCTCAAGGCTAAACAAAAGTACTTTGTAGAACCATGGAATTATCATCACCACTGGTCACCACTTACATATAAGATTGCCGATATATGTAGCAATCTTTGAAAAAACAAAAAACCAATAAGTTTCTGAATAGTCCAGCTCCACCGGATCCTTCTTAGTCAAAGTGCACGCACATTGAGTAAGGTTGCAGCAGACACGAATGGGATTCATCAAGCTGAAGATCACTGTTATATAAATAACACAGATGTGTAATTGCAAAGGACATGTGCGACCTTGCTCTACTGCCAGCCATCAGGGAGGACCGAGAAGTAACACTCTGGAAATAGCACAGGAGACAGAGGGACACAAAATCAATCAGCACAAAATACAAAAACAACTAAAAAATAGTGGGTAGAACATACCAATGGTTGGAATGAATACTGCAACGTTCGCGTGTCTGACTTTCAGCGTCCTAATATATGCGAATATTAGGAATGTGAGAGATCAGTTGCCAGTCCGGGCCAACTCCTTGCTTGTAACGACTAAACAAGTCAGGGCAGCCAGCAATCTGCAATTCGAGGAGAGCAGTAAGCTGCTGTAAGGACTTGGGCAGGCACTCAAGGCCAGGACAATACTGGATCTTCAGAGTACGAAGTGCCGAGAGCTGTCCTATCCACTCCGGCAGCACAGTCAGACCATCACATAGTACCAAGTTGAGCACTTCAAGGGAGGTGAGATGCTGAATCACGTCAGGCAGCTCCTTCATCTCGTCCCAACGACAAATTTGCAATGAGGTAAGGGACGTAAGGTTCTTTGTCGATTCTGGGAGGCTGCCGAGCATCGGTGTCATGAAGACAAACAGGAATTGCAAAGAATGCAGTTCGCCTAGCCACTCAGGAAGCATTGCAAGGGTCTGGCATGCTTGTATGCACAACACCCTCAGGGAGGTGAGGTTTCGAATGTTATCAGGTAATTCTTTCATATCATTGCAGCATTCAATATGCAAGGTTTCTAGTTCCGTGTGGCCCTGCAGGAATTCCCAATTAGATGATGATCCTGTCATTTTTCTTACTCGTAGTTCCTTGAGGCAAGGTGCTGCTGAATGTACATTGATGGATGACGAAGATTCATCGGCAGCTGGAGGAAGTGCATGGGACAAGCTACCTGTGGATAGCAGCTGCTCGTTGCTTTCTTCAAAAGATAATGACACCAATGATGGTGGGAAGTAGGGTTTCACATTCAATTTTGGGCAGCCTGTAATGCGAATTTCAGACAGGACAGGAAAACAGTATTTTGCTTCTGATTCTTCCTCCTGAATTTGAAAACTGCTTGTTGTAGTCCACAGCTCCTCTAAGTTAGCCAATTTAACCAGAGAGAGGGACTTTAGTGAACGAAACTCCTGAAGTCCTCGTATATACTTCAAGTTAGGAAATTGTTCTAGTGTCATTTTTGTCAGAGAAAGGAATTGACATAAACTGGCCTGCTTGAACACTATGCCAGCATAGAAAGAAGAATCATTTAGCTTCGTCATCCAACTTGGCAAAATGGAGCCTCTGTAACCACAGATTTTCAGGTTCCCAATTTGAGATGGTGGTTCAAGAGCATTAAGCACACGCTGATCTTGTTCCACATCTGATACTATCTCCTCTTCCGTTTGACTTCCAATTTGTGATGGTGGTTCAAGAGCATTAAGCACAGCCTGATCTTGTTCCACATCTGATACTATCACTTCTTCGGTTTGACTTGAAGACCAGGTCAACTCCAAACTCGATATATTCTTACGCTTCAACATGGCCTTTTCTGCCTCACTTGGATCCTTCAGGTATTTAAGGTTTGTAATTTCCATACGTCCACTTATCATATCAAGATTTTCAAGCTCTGAGATTCTTGCATCATCTCCACCACAGCCAACAGCAAAGAGGCCCAAATGTTTTAACAGGGTCAGCTGACCAAATCCTGATGGCATGCATTGTAGTTTTCCACAACCCTCTACATTCAAAACTGTAAGATTTTTTTAAGTTAGATATACCTTTAGGCAATTCCACTAGCTCCTTACAGTTTTGAAGGTATATACACTCTAGAGTACAAATTGATGTAACCCATTGGGGCAGTACAGTCAGTTTGGTTTCTGAAAGGTGGAGAGTATGAAGCATAGGGCAGGCAAATGTGCGTGGTAGATCTTGGAGACCCCAACAACCATGTAAGTTGACTGTCTGTAAGTTGCTAAACTCCCCATTGAATTCTGAAGGAAGTTGCAAAGATGAACAACTGATAATAAGAAGAACCCTTAGGTTCCCCAGTCTACCCATGGAGCTCGGTATGTCTCTAAGCTTTTCGACAGTAATTTAGTTGTAAGAACTGAAGATCTTGACAATCACCAATGGACTCAGGTAAACTCTCAAGATCGGAAATATCATTCAACTCTAGAGTTCTTAACTTCTTAAGCTTGCCAATAGACTTAGGTAACACGACAAAACCTTTGCAACTAATAAAATGGAGTGACTGCAAGTTCCAACAGCCTGATAGAGCCTCTGGAAGTTCTGTGCAACTAAGATGATGGATTTCAAGATATCCAACATGTTCGAACTTCAGTATGAATTGTGGAAATACTGTATCAACTGCATAGTCTAGAACAACACTTTCGCGGATATAGCAAATCTCATGGTTATCAAATGACGGGTTGCCTCCAGAGACATATACAGCACGGAGTTTGTCAAATATTCTCCCCTCAACCTTCTCCATGCAAGACATCAAAGACAAATATCTGCATTTTTGTGACCAGTTATGTGTAGTCATGTCCTTCGGTAGAGATTCCATCGATTCATACTGTAAAATATAACGAGTAAGATCATGAATCAGGCCATGCATCTCGCATACTATACTTTTTTTTTGGGGCCAAGTTTCATAGTCTTTGAAGAAATCCAGCTTTCATAAGGGCATCAAAGTATTCATTTCCAATATCATGTGCCAGCTCTTCATTCTTCAGCTTGATGAATCCATGGGCAATCCATTGTTCAATCAAGTAGTCTTTATTGATTTTGTAGCCTTTTGGGAATATGGAGCAAAATGTGAAGCACTCCTTTAGATGATCTTCCAAGTAAATATAGCTCAGTGTCAAGGATGCAAATACCCTGCCTTCTATATTCTCTTCTTCCCATAGATTATTCTCTCTTATAGCTCTCCAAGTATTTATTGTCCTCTTTTCATGAAGAATAGATGCAAGAATTTTTATTGCTAGCGGCACCCCACCACATTTCTTCACGATATCTTTTCCAATCTGAATATAAGAAGAGTCTAAATCTTGTTCCACCCAACCACAACTGTTTAGAAAGAAGCTCCAGCTCTCATCCTCTAAGAAGAATGGCAATTTGAATACATCTTCCGCTTTTACAGCTTCTGCAACACTTTGGCTACGAGTAGTCAGAAGAATCTTGCTTCCATTGGCACCATTATTTAGGAGAACCATGAAATCCTCCCACTCTTGCCTATCCTCGTGCCAAGCATCATCCAAGACAAGAAGAAAAACTTCTTTCCACTCAATTTGGTTGAAATTGCATGGAGCATTTGCTGTTGGGCATGGACACCAGAGTTTTGTTGAACGACGGCTTCAAATAGCTTCCCAATGAATTTATCTTTGCAAAAATCTTGCGATACATGGACCCAGAATATTGTATTTGTGAAGTGTTCCTTTATCTTGTCATCATGACAGATATGTTGGGCCAAAGTAGTCTTGCCAGAACCACCAAGCCCAACAATAGAAACTATATGATTACATTCTTCTTTGTTAGATTGTACAAGCTTAGATATGATTTTGTCCTTCACATGATCCCTTGATAGTATTTTGAAGTCTTCAACATTACTCAAGAAAGACTGATCTGATGTTTCCTTGTTTCTGCTTTGAATTGGTTGATCCACTTGTAAATTGTGTTGTGTATCCTTCACAATTGTATCAAATGTCGCCTTGATTTCATCTATTTTATGGGCCACCATGTGTCGGAACGGAAGCAAATCCGGTTTTGCAGAAAAGTTGTCAGTTATAGCAGCCTTATCAGGGTCGCTATTTACCTTGTATTTCTCATCTTCAATGTAGACATCATCAACTAAATCATAAATCTCATTAGCAAGACTTCTCAATTTCATCACCCCTCGACCAGATGCTTCATGGCCTATTGTTGTGCCACGAACCACAGACAGCCAGCTCACAATCCTTGTATGTATATCCTGAAGCTCCGAGAGATCCTTTTTTAAACCAGTAATGGAAGCAAACTCACAGGATATCAGTGAGCCTAGCTTGTTTCCTGCAACCGTTAACAGTCCAGATGCTAAAGCACCCCCAATTCCAGCCATATTTGGAAGGCTCCTGTGCTAAACCCCCTGTGGATAAAATTGCAAAACGAATGATTATGTGAGTTTTGCCACCTTAAACTAATATGGTTGATGTGATAATACAAACAATATTATTTTTTAGCTCTTGAATAATAAAATGGATGTAAAAGTTCTGAAATTACGAACTAAGGTGAGCTATCTGGATAGTATGTAGGAACTCACTGGAAAAAATTACTCCTGTGACATTTTTTTTTTCAAGAACATGCCATAGGAAAACAAAAGGATATAGTTTGGAATGGATGTCGGTCCTTGCTCTATGTGCAGATGGTTTAGATTAAGCAATTTCATGCCACATGATTATGAGCCACAAAGAGCATGCATATCAGAGGATACACATTGATGTAGCGACAGAAAAATAAGCTGCGTACAAATACCTGTGCCGACGGTCAGAGCAGAGCAAGAGCAACAGACGTATCAAATATGACACTTTGGCTTATTATGATGCAAGTACCTTGAGTAGGTACAATAATTCTTGGCACTTACTGAGAAACCTGAAAAACAATTCAACATCATTAGCGAGAAATTCAATCAGGAAAGCCAATAGGAAGATATATTTGCAGAAGGAATCAGAGCACCTACATAGATCAAAGCTCAAATCAGATGCCTGATCCTATTCCATTCCCCTGATACGGCACTGGCTTTGGTGATTCAGGATGCAGAGTTGCAGACAGTAGGAGCCAAGGAGGTGCAGCTTAGCTGGATGCCTGGATGGCAGAGAGACGACCCTGGTAGAGCTTTCGGTAGCTCCAGTTCAGCGCTTCGGGGTCAACTATCCCTGCATGACACCACAAAATACAGCGACACATAATTTCTCTGGATTAATAACGCGAAGGAGACATGTAACTACTCTTGGAGCCTACTGCAATCAAGGAAGTGTAAAGGGAGCCATCATGAAAATTCGTCGCCAACCAAAATTCAAACCATAAAAACTTGAGCTGCAGGGTAAGACAGCCCCGGGCAATCGGGCACTGCATTAAGACGAATTCCTTCTCACACAACGCAGGTCGACTGAACTTCCGAACCCCTTGTCCTACCCATACACAGTAATACCATAGACCAAGTGAAAACAACCACAATCTGGACCGGACCTTAGACATGTGGTTCAGCGTGAAATAGATGAGGGAATTCGAGCTCAGGAGTCAGGACAGGAGCAGTGCTACTCAATCACCTAACCAAGTCAGGTAGCGGCCCTTTCATGTCAGACCACATCAACTGGACCCAAAAGTTGTCCTACAACCGCACCACAAGACTTGGAATTGGGCGAAACATAACTGGATTGCCCATTTGCAAATTACACTATGAGGGAAGATAGATAGATTTCGCAAAGTAAACCAAATAAGTGAACACAGCCACCATACCTGTCTGTTTGATACCTTCACGGATGATTGACAAGTAGACGAATTCCTTGGCGCTCTCTCATCCGTCGACGAGGGTGATCGATGCGCAGGCAGGCGACAACTTCCAGAAGCCCCAGGCCAGTAGTGGTCGAGGACGCACCTACGCAGGCACCAATGACTTATATTCGCCAGAAGCTGTTGTCTGACACGATCCTTCCTCCTTGGGCTCTCCGTCGATAGGGTCCGCAGCCATTTCCTCGACCTTGCCGTCCTTGGGCATTCCGTCGAACAAGCGACGGGCGCGTGTGCTGCCTGGGCGTGCAGGGCAGAACAGGACGAATGAGCGGAGCCAAAGAACAAGGTGGAAAGAACGAGGGCGCCGTCAGAAAGGTATTCAGGAGTCAGGATCACCCTTGAACACCTCACCACCATTGGTCGAGAGCACTCGCCGGCCGCCTCCGTCGCCTGGAAGAGAACACCGCACCACCGGACGCGCCGGAATGTTGAGACAGTGAGCCGGCTTATTTAATTGTGGACAAATTGTACCCCAAAAAAAATTATCGACAAATTAATATATTAACATTAATATTTCAGTCATTTTTTATTTATGCAAAGGCATGTGTTAAGTAACATATTTTATATTAACATAGGGCATGTATAACTCAGGTCTTTTCGTCCAGTCGGTGAGTTGTTTTTTCATACCCTGGTAATTCTTAGAGACAACAAACCTCGTCTCTTCACGAAAAGTACGACCTGGTTTCCTGCTCCAATGTTTAAAGACAATTTTGTCTTGCATTTTGCGCTGTACTGCCGTCAATTGGAAGCTTAGCCTGGATATTCGGTTAACCAAAACCAATTTTTGACAAAAATTCAGTTCTCCGATCGGTTCTTCGCAAAATCTTGGAATTGAGCAAAATTGGTTTGGCTAGTTTGGTTTGGCCTTGGGGCTTACAGTACAACGTGAGAGCTATATGATTGTAAATCTTGTCGATAATTTTGGCAAATCTTCGCAAACCAAATGTTTTCACTATATGTTATCTAGGTTATACTTTTTTACTAAACGTTATGTGCGAATTAAGCATTGCCTTTTTTGATATTATCCCTTGTTTGTAGCCATACATGTGTTTTGACTTTCTAGGCTCAATTTGTTTTGTATCCACTAAAGATTTTCCTCCTCTTTCTTTTTTATAGAAAATGAAATAAACTTAGAACGTTTTTTGGGATCTTCGGTTCTCAAAAATAAAATATGAAATCAGTATCCTTATTTTTCTTTTTCTAAAAATGAGATCTACGTCATAGGATTGTGCTTGAGTATATTTGGATCTTTTTTATTTTTATTGAATCTCTGTGAAGAATATCTATAGGGTAGCGACTATATACCTCGTTTAATGGCCTCGGAAGAGCACTAGCATGAGGAGGACTAGGACTACATAGAGGTGCTTAGAAAAGACCTAACTGTAGTGCCACGTCCCACTCCATCTCATAGAATTCTATTTAACCATGCAAACTAGAATGCAAGCGCTTTGCTTTCTGCATTGATATATGGTACTCCCTCCATCCCAGAATACAAGTCGCTTCTGGGATTCAAAATTTGTCCCATAAAAGGAGATCATTTTAGACTCTGCAGCATATCACAGTTTGCACGGGTAAGAGACAAGGATGAATGGAAGTTTTCCTTGTTTACTAGAGAGCGAGACTTGTGCATTGTGTGGTGGCTTTGTGTGGTTATGGATGAGATGGATGTCACGGATAATGGGTTAAAACTTGAGAATTAAAAGTATGTCTTAATGATGAGAATTGCATAGGAATACCAAATTATAGGTCTTTTCTCTTACCCGTGCAAACCACTTTCCGCAGAAGCAAATGAGAAAAACATTGGATGGGAGTTAGTGGCCAGTAAAAAAAAATTTGTACTAGATATAGATTGGCAGATGAGTAGCCCACGTATGACTACAGTTTGGCAAATTAAATATTGAAGTAGGAGAAATAGTCCAATTTTGTTTGCCTGCCTTTGTTAGATTACTCGTTCCATATATTTTTTGCAGGAGTTTTTGGGTGCTGTTGGCCAACAGCTTGTCAACAACAAGCTGATCATAGTGCTAATAGATGTTAGATAGATAACTCATTCCATACCTTACCTTTGATTCATCATAGTGCTAATAGTCCAACAGCTTGTCAATGCAACAAGGACTAGTTTGATGTTAAGTGACATTACATGTATAATGTACTTGTCAGCGATACATGAATCAATGTTTGGATAATGTGATCACTTTTGAATGTCTTCACTTTTGTGTATATGAATCAAAGTATAGCTAATGTTTGATTATTAGCTATACCTCTAAACTAACATTTTTTACCTATTTAATTGAGCTCGATGGACTGTCACTTGCTATAAGTTCAATATTGTGATGGACCATCTGTTGCTAAAAGCTCTAACCGTTGTCCGTTGCTAAAGTTTTACCATTGAACGGTCTGTTGCTAAAAGATGGTCCGTCAGCTGTATATATTTAACTACGGCTTTATTAGCATCTACAGAGGTTCGTCGCTATAACTTTTAGCCATAGACTGAAAGTCACCAGTAGACCCGCTATAGCAACGGATTGAAAGTCGTCGCTGATGAAAGGTTGTGGTGTAGTGTACGAGGTAACAAAGTACAAACAATCATACCAGATATAGTTCAGTCGGTGAGTATACCATGTTTGATTTTATTTTATAAATTTTAAAATTTGATTTTTTTTTTAAACGACCTCGATGAAAAAACTTCCTAAATAAGAATTATAAATCTCGAGAAGTTATAAAACTTTATAGTTGACCACTTTTTAATTTGAAATCATCTAGTCATGCAAAACCTACGCTCAAATGTCTCAAATTCAAAAATTCAAATTTCATAACGAACTCGGATGGAGAAACACCCTAGATGAAAAAATGTAGATTTTGAAAAGTTATGAAATTTTGTAGTTGACCACTTTTTGATTTGATTTGTGGGGATCTGTTGTGTCTTTGTTGTTGTGTTTGTTCGAACATGCTGGGGGCTTAGCCCCGCAGTTTTAATTATAAAAATATATGTGGGGATCCGGAGTGAGATATGGACACATGTGCGTGTGTAATGCAATGGAGGGGAGTGGTCGTCGGCGAGTGAGAGGTCAACTGGAATTCGATAATGTATGACTTGTGATGCCAACTGGAATTCGATAATGTGATAGCATGATCTCTAGGGAGGAAATTGTAGATCCACTTCAGTAAGCTAAGATCTCTACTATTACATATTACATACATATAGTAATTAATAGGCGTGCAATGCGGACAAACAGGCCGATCTCGATAGTTGCTGATTCAGAGTGAGGAGCGCATCATCACCTTGCCCAGCTCCACCCTGAACCTATCCATGGCCCGGGCAGGTAAGCACACTGGAACAACGATACCGCCGCTGTCGCCCTTGGCGTTCTTGCATGGTATGACGAAGCTACCAATCCCAGGGATGGGGAAGGACCCATGGGGGCCGCCCCTCCATACACTGGCTCGCCCCACCCGAAGTCGAGCGTGGCGTACCCGCCAAACTTGGTCACGTCGGACACCAGGTACAAGCGCGAGATCGCAAACAGCGGCCGCCCGCGAAGAACCATCAAGTCAGCCACGGACTGAATGTACTCTGCGTCCACCTGTGCTTTGGCCTTGTGCACCAGCTCCACGGCGTAGTCCAATGGACTCGCGCACAGCTCGCCGGCCGTCGAGATGGCGACTGGCAAAGCGATAGTGTTGCCATAGTATCCTCTGGGCAGGCGGAGCCCTCTCTCCCCGTGGCAGGCGCTGACGGCAAACCCAAGCCGCACCTCCTCATGGGCGTCCGGGAGCTGCAGCGCCATGGTACGGCACTTCCACAGCAACGCCGCGAGGACATCGAACGTCGTCGACCGCTCCCTGAGGCCCGGTGTGAGCCGTGCCTTGATAGCGGCGACGTCCTGGGGTCTGAAGAAGACGAAGCCCTGCACTAGCTCGTCTGCCGGTATGGCGATGATGTCGTTTGGGTCCAGTGGCACCTCGTCATACTCGCGGTGTGCAAAGCTCGGCCGTGGCGGGTTGCGCGCCAGCAGCAGGTCGCGTGCCCACACTGGACGCACCGTCGGCGCCTCCGCGCCCCGCGCCAGCTCTGCTACAGCTTCCAGGAACTGCAGGATGCCCTGAGCGTCCGCCACCGCGTGGGACGTCTGCGCCGCCAGGATGAAACCACCGCATGCCAGCCGCGTCACCTGCACAAGCCATGTTAAAAACAATAATTACGACATATATGGTGCGCGCACAAATATGTATGTAGGACAGAAGTGAACCTGGATGTGGACGAGAGGGGAGTCGACTATGGAGGTCGTGGCAGCAGGAACGTCAAAGAAGAGCTCCTCAAGGCATGGCAAGGGTGGGTGCACCGAGTCTCCAAAGTCATCGAGGCGGACGTCGGTGTCAGCCTCGGCGAACAGCACGCCCTCCGCGGTGCAGTCGACGGCAAGCTTTCCGCCCTGGGCTCCCTTAGCCGACCGGCCAGAGGGTAGTAGTGCACGAGCGCCCTGGCGATGGAGTCCCGGATGACTGCCGCAGGGTCCAGGCCGTTGCAAGACGCATTACGCCGGTACAAGTGGATGGTGGGCGCCGGGAACCGCAGCCCTTGCTGATCATCTATGTCGGATAGCCGCTTCAGCCCTCGTGGTGTCGGTGCAGCAGGCGGCACCAGCACTGCCGGCAGCCTGCGCACCGTGAACTTCAATCCCGCCGGCGACATCAAGAATGTGGTCATGGGTGCGTTTTAGTTGCCTATAAGAAGTGTAATGCGCACCGTCAAGGCGCCCCGAGTAGCTTGTGGAAATAGCTGCGGGTTGTCTTATACGGCCGAGTAAAATCATCGACGGCCTCTAAACTCGATAGAGTGTCATTTATAGTTTCCTCCTAAACTACTGAAATTTATATCCAGATCTTTAAACTAGTTATATGCACACGTCCAAACATGTCAAGACTAGACTCGTGCAGTTAAGTTGCTAAACATTAAGGTCTCTTGGGTTCGTCCTCATCTCATCGCCGCTCTGCACCAGCATCGGCGACAAGCCCATGGAAGAGGGTCTCCACGTCTAGAGCCCGTGTTTTGGAGTCGGTCGGCGGTGGCGTGTTGCCTTCAACGGCGACGACTGAAGCTGACATCATTTTTTTTTGGATGCGGTCGAGGTTGTGGATATTGTGGACGAAGGGTGGATGGATTGAGCTCGACTCTATATGGCGACGGTGGTCATTGATGGCGAAGTTTGCATGGAGCTCAGGGCATGGACCTGGCGAATGGGTGTTCGGTAACAAAGTCTACTCATCGGAGCATATGAGCGCCTAAGGCGGTCCATCTCAAAAGCCGTTGGCATGCAGTGGAGCTTCTTTCGGTCTCGGATTTGATGGTGGCCATGTTGGGTTCTAACTTTGATTTCCATAAACTTTCATCCCAAACTTTGAAGTTGCGGGACATTCGGAGTGACTATGGGAAAGAAATGATGGCAAGTAAAGTGGCCAAGGTGGCTTCGTGAGATTTAACTTCGCGGAGAAATAACAAAGTCAGAAATAGAAGAAGATCGTGAAATCAGGCTTCGAGCGAAGGTGAAGACAACAGCTTCGCTAAAAGACCATGAGAAGTAATAAAGAAGGTCAAGAAACGCCGCAAAGACTAAGAAAGCAACTTCGCTACAAGGAATAGATCATAGACATTCATCTGAGAATTTCTGTAAATTAGGACAATTACAAAGTCGGGGGGCCCCTATAAATACGCCCTGACATCCTTTGTAATTAAAAGCCATGTTGAATGACCATTTTGTAAACCATATCATCATCATCAATAAAGTGTTGAGTTGAGCAATCACCCAACAAGCCACTATTACCACAGCCCAATTAGACGTCTAACCAATGGTCTGTAAAAATATTGAAATGACGTTGGACGGTCGGTCGGTATATCTGAGCAACAAACGGTCAGTTGCCATATCTTACTATTGTGGCAGAAGATTGATCGTTATTTTTTTTATAGTGACCGTCTATATGTCACTATACTGACTTATAACGACCATCCGTAGCACACTATAGATAGATTGTGGTACAGTGGGCGCTTGGAGTCGGCGTTCTTCAACGTCGACTTTTAGTGGCTTCTGTGCAAAGTGGGTCCAAGAACCAGTTTGTAATTTTAATTTGTCTTGTTGTCCTTAAGGTTGGACAGCTGTCCTCCATATCTTCTACGATGTTCCTGTATTTGTACTACTTCGTTGTCTTTAATTATTACATTATACCTGAGCATTTTTTGGGCCGGGCCGGGCCGGAAAGGCCCGGTTTATTTCGGGCCGAAAAAATCGTGGTCCAGCCCGTCCCCCATTGGACATGGTGGGCGTCAATTTTCGGGCCGGGCTTGGGCGGACCGTCCGTGTGTTTTATAGTGTAAAATAGGTAAAATCAACATTTTAGGTCAGGCTCGGGCCAAGATTTTTTTTCTCGGGCTACAAGATCTCTGTCTAGGCCCGTCCAGTAAGGTCCGTGGGTGGGCCAGGTTCAGGCTGGGCCCGGGCCGGCCATCGGGCCGTCTAAAAATGCTTAGGTGTATATTATATATATATATATATATATATATATATATATATATATATATATATATATATATATATATATATATATATATATATATAAAGTGCATGTCTACATATATGAACTAGGCCCACACTACGTCACATGGCCCATATCCCTATTTACCTTAGTATAATATGAAGAGCACGTATTGGTATTCGTGTATCCATATTTTTTTCTCTATCCAACATGTTTATGGGCCTAGATAATATCCTCTGCCAACATGTTTTTCATGAATCGACTCTTGTATCGGTAGGTTGTCCCTGTTGTAAAACACATGGACTCTATTCTAGAAGGAAAGGAGAAGGAGGAATCCTAATCCTAGTCCGTTTGTATGTGGGCTCTTACCGAAACTCTTAATCCCTGGCAGGACTATATATGTGTGGGAGTCCTATGTTGTAATCACCAATATTTCAGATGAATAAAGAATAGTCTCGCTATCTTGTGTCTACTTGTTCTACTTCTTTCATCTACTACGTGATCATGAGAGACAGAGAGGGTAAGGTCCTAACCGCTGACGACGCGTTTCATAACACGTTATCAGCCACGACAAGCTCTTCGTTGACATCGCCGTTGAAGCCGCCGCCGATCTTAGGCACTCGCCGCCGCGGTCGACGCCCGACACAACTACGCCGACGACGTCGACATCCCCGACGTTGTTAGCGGAACGGATCTGCTAGCTCGCCGCTACGACCGCGCACTGCATCGACTCATCGTCATGCCGGCAGGTTCCCACGGCCTAGCCAAACTGTCCTATGCGACAGCCTTCGCTTCTTCTTGAATTCAATCCAGAGGTACGAAAGTTTTGCATCCTGCAGATCGCACAAGTCCCAAGCCGTCGAGCTGGACTATTATTTTATCTTGTATTGTACTATTGTACACTGCATGGTTTTATATACACATTCATGGGTAAGTAATGGGACTTGTACGTCACCATAACTTGGCTTGAATAAAGGAACAGAAAAGGCACAATTCAGGAAACCGTGATTCCGTCGTATTATGCACGAACGCATTAGGCCTGAAGCTACCTTATTGATCATGGCCTTTGCATAGCATCAAGCTTAATTATCCTGAAACACCTCCACGCGGATCTGCACTGTGCGCGTTTTGGCTAGCAGCCGTCCGCTTATGGTGACCGCAAGTCGTCACCGGCCCGAGGCCACGGGCCTAGAGGACAAAATCGATTGTGCCCGATCTCGTTCTTTGCCACCAGCTACGGCCTACATGTTGTTGTCGAACTGTAATCATCTGTTGTCCGTGTGCTATTGCATCTCTGCACACCTGTGCGCGAGCAACCGCTACCTTGCAGCGTAGCCCGGATGGTCGGCTTGAAGCCACCACTAAGACCGACTTGTCAAGCTAGTTGCCATGACCCAGCACAGCATCGCGCAATCCGGCACGAACACCACTTTTATGTGGACACCAGACGCGGCTCGCAGCCTATATACTCGTTCGTGTTGGTCAGCAAAATATGCATTACAGCCCTGAAGCGTGTTGCAAACTTGCAATACAGAAAAGCGGCATGCAGCTATAGTAAAATTATACTATCTAGTATGGAGTAGTATATATATGGTAAATTGATCACTTTTTGATCATCTATTTGTACTACATCGATCAAAAGCAGCTAGCAGCTACTCATACGGGCGTATCACATGGTGTACACGAAGTGCATATTTTTTTCTGTACATGTATGCATGAAGAGTATACGCTTCACCAGAAGTGCATAGTAAAGAAAAACAGAAAAATGAATCCGCCTTCTGTTGGAAACTTTTGCATACTTATCTATTGTTTACGTATATATAGCACTGTGTT
Source organism: Hyparrhenia diplandra (assembly GCA_015847255.1). Taxonomy (NCBI): domain Eukaryota; kingdom Viridiplantae; phylum Streptophyta; class Magnoliopsida; order Poales; family Poaceae; genus Hyparrhenia; species Hyparrhenia diplandra. The sequence goes on along the minus strand of JADLZK010007525.1, from coordinate 887,815 downwards.
ATATTTTTTATGCTCTTTTGAATGTATTTATTTATATATATCATACATTATGAATTATATACCATGTAAAGTTTTGAACAATTCTAGAAACATGGTAAAGGTTTATGAGCTCTCTAAATCTTGAAGACCTTAGACTTATCACCATTGAGAGGCTCATATTTGTGTTTTCCTAGCATAGGATTTTTGGGGTTGAATGAATGCTTGGTATAAATTCTGAAAATTTGCATATACCATAATCCTGAAAAAATGCTAGGATACTCCTAAGAATATTTTGAGAAACCATCCACTGTCTTTTTGCACCTTGCTACTCGTTTACATGTAGTAAACTTATATGCACATGATCCAAGTTATATTAATATTTATGCCATAAAAGAAGAAGAAATATCCTGGAGTTACTCTGAATAGTTAATTATTTGTTATGGTCATTATTTAATCCATGTAGGATAATTTGCTACCATTGAAGTGTAGTAAACCCAAAGATAAATATTTCTTAGTTACTCTCTCAAATGAGTATATGGCCGATAGAAGTAACAAATAGACTGTGGGACTCACCGCATGAGTAAAATCCCAATCCCAATATTATGATTACGGAATATCATATTGCATTGAAAGTTGAATTTTCAAGCTTGTATGTCTAACGCTCTCTATAAGCTTGAAGCTTTGTATTAAATGTCTAGAAGACAAGAAGGTAAATAGATTTTATCAATCTACATTCTCGAAGAATTGTCTCTCGTATATAGAATATCAAAGAGCAATGCAATACATGAAGTATTGATTTTACCATTAGAAATCACTCATGGAAATTGAGTTGAAATTTTTAGACAGCTTTATGAACCAGGATAATGTGGATTGCAATAATTTTAAATATATGGCTTGCATATATGTTACACCCCTTGAAGGCTTGTGACGGTATATCATAACTCTTGAATATAAAGCATGAAGCTATCACTTGTCAAGCATAGAAGTTAAGACATGTGAGAATATATATTATTTGGAACATATAAAGTTTTTCTTGAAGAACTTAAATCATGTGCTTATATATTTATTATCTTTGAAAATCATATCCCAAGAGTTGATAGTAGTGGTGATGGTGCATTAAGTTTTAATTCCGTTGAATTAAGTGGTTAGTGGTTAATTTGTTAGCTTGAAGACTACTATGAAATACTTTATATTCTTAGTTGCAATTCTTATTACTTGAAGTAATGTGTGCGAATTTCGCATGGAATAAATTAGATTTATATGTTTCACATATATAAACAATTGCCTATTGCCTATCAAAATAAATTTTGCATTCATTTATCCACAAAGAAGCCTTGAATAACCAAGAAGGTTATAGTTCTTTGTGCATCACTACCATGTAGGTAGATGGGAAACTGAATTTTCTAAAGCACATGAACAATTGGACTATATTGCCATATTAATTGATCATGGAAGAATCGATTTAGCCAAGAAATTGTATAATCTTAAGTATTTAATATTTTAGCCCGTGAACTAGAATTTATATCCTACCCTAAATCTATTATTGTACTTTGAATAGTACATTAGATATATGAATTTAATGTCATAATCAATGAGTACTAGAAGTATCATTGTATTCTATGAAGCATTAGAAGTGATTATTCATAGATGATGCATAAAGAAAATTACTACTTGAAGTAATTATGGCAAGAAAAGGGGGAGAAATTTTTGGGCAAAGGCATAAGAAAATGTGGGTAATATTTATATAATAGGCATAGCCTTCCTAAATCAATCTTTAAGTGCATGTATGAGGACTTGAAGTTTAGCTTGCATTTTTTTTTTTTTGATCGAGTTAACTTTCTTTTATTGCACTAATTGCAAGCAAGCTTGTAGCTTTGTATTGTTATCTACTTTGTTGGATTGAATATCAACATTCCACATTATACATAAATGTGCTCACTACGCTGTGCTCTAGTAGAGCTACAAGTATCTCCACTCTTGCATGAATATTAGCATAGAAGCTATAGTTGTAGCTAGTAGCTACCTTTTTGCGCTTCCTCATAAGTAAATTGGCTAGCTAGCATTGCTATGTCTATATGGTTCCCGTTGAACTAAGGAATGATTTGCTTTCGATGCATCGTATGCATAAGCAATAGAGTGATCTAGGGCCAAGCGACCTAAGATCGGGGGAGTGAGTTTATGAAATTTTGCTCAATGGAGACTAACCCATTTGATGGGATGAATAGCTGTGGAACTAAGATATTGGATAACACAATTATGATGATTTGGGATTTATGAAGAAAAAGCATCAAGGGATTTTTGCATTGATGGCAATTAGAAAATTAATGAAGAAAATTCCATGAGAATTTGAATGTTGCGTATTTTATACATTTGAAGTATATGGTCCATTTTTTTTTGTATGAGTACTTGGATCAACTTTTTAGGCTAAATAATAAAGAAGCTAGATAAATAGTTTTCTAAACTATGTTTTGTGCATATTAGGGGAGAACATCCCCGATTTTGTAGGAATGTTGAACATTCTAAATGCACTTTAAGTATTCTAGCTCATTTTGCATAATGAATAATAACCCCCATATTGAAATATGTGTGTGAATATTTCCCATAAAAATTTAATCATAGCATACATAAATGGGCCTCCACTTGTAGTTGGAGATATATGAATTTGAATTAAGCCCATGATAGGGGATATATTTTGAAAGTATGCTATTAATGATCTAATATTGGTATTAGGGGAGAGAAAGCCTATATTTTGAATGCCAAATATTATTTCCATAGAAGGAAAATGATCTTAAAAGAAAATATTCCTTGGAGCTTGAAGCAGGAATAGTATCACACACTAAGTCATACAATAGTTTGACTAATGCTCTTGTGAAGCCTGAAGCGAGCATATGCCGATATTTTTGAAATGTGAGGAGTAACTTGAAGTTATAAACCAGAAGTTATGTTTACTAGTAGTAAACTAAATGTTATATACTATCAATCTAAAATCTACGGGGGCCTGTAGGTTCAGTTTAGTGTATACATGTTAAATAGAAAAGAAATGAAACTCCTCTATTCTCGTGAAGAGAACGCCTCACGAAGAAGATTAAGCACCTCATGAAGAGGATCATCATGAAGATGACGTCCAACACGATAAGCGCGCACGTCACTAGTGTTGGGTATGCAGAACAATATATCATCTCTTGTTTGGGAAATGACGGAGATAGAATATACTCACATTGTGAGAGTATTGGGAGAAAGAAAATAATTGTCGACAAACTACCTCTTTAATTGCAAATGTTTCTCTTATGGGAACCCTGATCCGGAAACAAAGTCCATGGCAAAATCGTCTGTAGCGATTATATCTCGGTCAATGAAGAATGCAATTAAGGTTGAATCTCCCGTTAAGAAGAAATGAATGTTCTGCTATATCTCTGGCAAATAAAATGAATGAATATCGAATATGCGCTTAATTAGTGGATTATGAAAATCCATATAATTCTCAAAGAATATAAATTGCAACTTGTAGAAATCTCATACTAAGTATTAAAGTCTAAGGTATATGTTCATGAATAAATATTTAAGTCTCAAGAAGAGCATGTCCTAGAAGGATTACAATCATTGAATGATTTTATAGTGAATAACGCTATGCAATTGTGTACATGACTCATCTCTCGTGGCAAGAGAGAATATATCTCACGTAAGAGATTAATAATTCACTATGAATGAAAGTACATCCTTGAATGAATTAATCCATGAAGGATTTTACAGATCAATTTTTGAATAAACACCATTTCTTCCCCTGAAGTGAATATAGACCGAGAGAAAGAAAATGAGGAATCAGAAATACCGTGAAGGTGTCATCAAAACACTTAGAAAGTGTATGAAAAGCTAGCATGAAGTTAATGATATCCTCTAAGAATACCATAGAAGGTATGAGAATAATGGTGGTTTTGGCAATTGAATTATCCCCTAAATGCCAAATGCAAGGCTGGATTTGTACAATCAAAATCTCGAAGATTTATAGAATACAATTTGAAAATCCACTAAGGATTAATTATAAGTATTCAAACTCTAGTATAAGTTTGATACACTATCTTGAAGATATTGAATATTAATTTATTTACCCCCATACCTCTGAAAGGATCTATTTTTCGAAGGATAATATTTATTTGTTTTGCACAAACTAATTGGTGGTCATTATGCATGAAGCATATTGCTCCCATATAATTCATAGAAGAATTATGAACCAACTTTTATTTACACACGTTTATGAAAAAGTGTAGTTTGAACAATGAAGTCCAAAGTTTGGCTTTTGAGGGGAGCATATTTTATTGAATACGCCTTTAAGGTAAATCACAAGATTTACAAAGATCAAGTAGATCATGTTTGCTAAAACACCAAGTTTATGTATAGATTATGAAGATCAATATCTATTCATGAAGAATAGAATATTCTCAAGAATATATGAACAAGAAGGTTAAATGTTGTACTCTTTTTTCCCTACGTGAGTTTTTTACTTGAAGGTTTCTCACACAAGGTTTTTAATGAGACAACATAACGAATGCGATGTACTCTTTTCTCCAAGAACCGTTTTTTCCCACTGGGTTTTCGGATGGAGTTTTTGACGAGGCATATGCATATCGTGGTAATCGCCCAAGGGGGAGTGTTGTAAAACACATGGACTCTATCCTAAAAAGGAAAGGAGAAGGAGGAATCCTAATCCTAGTCCGTTTGTATGTGGGCTCTTACCAAAACTCTTAATCCCCGGCGGGGACTATATATATGTGGGAGTCCTATGTTGTAATCACCAATATTTCAGATGAATAAAGAATAGTCTCGCTATCTTGTGTCTACTTGTTCTACTTCTTTCATCTACTACGTGATCATGAGAGACGGAGAGGGGAAGGTCCTAACTAGCCGACGGCGCTGCGTTTCATAACAAATCCCGGCAGCTGGTCGCCGTTGTCCTTGTTTGGTTGTTGGACCTTGTTTCAAATTGCTTTCCTCTTAATGAAAAACCGATAAATAGACCGAGTTTTTTTTAAAAAAAGATAATATCCTCTGCCATGTTTCAGGGTCACTCGTATATTTTACTCTATATATAGTCCGCTTAGGAGAATTCCACTCGCTTCAGATTAAAAACAAATAGCTTCACACTACCGGAGTCACGCTTTCCCGTGAGTGCGACGGCGCCGCGGAAACACCCTTTCCCCATCGGGGAAAGCCTTTCCGTAGCCATGACGAAAAAGGAGGTGTCGGGAAAGCCTCTTTCCCGTGAGCTAGATCCGGGGCTCACGGCTTAGGCTTTCCGTGAGCCCCTTGGCTCACGGTAAAAGAGTTGACCGGGGCCGGGGGTGGGGAGGGAGGGGGGGCTAAAGTGACGGCGTGCCCTCCTTTCCCATGAGCCACTCCGGTCAAGGCTCACGGAAAGGCCCCGCCTAAACGCTGTTTTCACCCTCTTTCCGTGAACCCCTAACGACGTGGCTCACGGGGAAAGAGCCACACTTTGCCGTGAGCATAAGGCTTGCTCACGACAAAAAGTTATGGGCAATTCTGCCAGGGCCGCCCAAACGCTCACAACAAAAAGATTTTTTATTTTTTTGTTGCAACACATTTTTTTTCATATATATTGTATATATAACACATATATATCACGCACTGCATATATCACATATATAGCGCAATTATTCACAATAGTACATATATTACATAGAATCCAACGAGTCACAAGTTCACAAGTTCAACCTAGATTGCAACCATCACAATGACTTCACAAGTTCAAGTACACAAGTTCATCACCTAAATCATCACAAATTCACTTTGCCAATGGCCGGAGTCATCGTATTTTTCCGCAGCTCGATCCCAAGGGTCCCGAGAAGATGGGTTCGAGGCGTGAGAGTGAACCTGCATGTAGGCAAAGATATTGCATTTGTCGGATAAAATTTAAGGTAGATTCTATTAACTTGAAAAAAAAAGCAAGTTAAATTGTTAGAAATTTCGCAGCACACCCCCCTGCACGGAGGGTTTCCAAAAACTACAACAAAACAACGGCTCGATGGCCGACAACTACATGTCCATATGCACATCTCATGGTGCATTTGAAACTTCGGTTGATTTTTCTAGAATTTTAAAACCACTTTCGAGCACAACTTAAGGTTTGTATTTTTTTGTAATAAGATGTTCGAGAATTGGTTTTATTTTTATATGCAAGGTCTTAGTTTGTGTTGAATAACAGGAATATCAATTTTTTACTATATTTTTTTTAAAGATTTCAATGACTTGTAGTTCAAATTTGGCTTAATTTTAAATTTGCCGTAAAAGAGAATAATTACCTAAATATACCAAATAAAGTAAAAATTCACCAAAGTTGAACATAAAGTGTCATATGATGTATAACAACTACAAAAAAAGTTTGGAGATCAAAAACAAAAATAAATAAATAAATAAAGGTCCATTCTTTGCCGTGAGCGGGACCCCCGGCTCGCGGGAAAGAGGGACCTTTCCTTAGAGGGTGCCCAAGTTCACGGGAAAGCCTTCGCGCTCAAGGCAAAGCGTGACGGAGGATGGATGGCCACTCGCCATGGCCTTTCCCGTGAGCTCACCCTCACGGGAAAAGGTGGGGTGGCCTTTCCCGAGCTTCCCCTCACGGCAAAAGGCGTGTTGCTTTGTGAGAGTGCTGCCTTTGCCGTGAGCCGCCTTTGGCGCTCACGGGAAAGGCCCCGATTTCGGTAGTGTCACTTCATCTATAAAAGTTGTGTCAAACATTCTAGCTCCATGGAATTGTAGATCTTAAAAAAAGAAATGCATCTGAAGGCCATCCATGGATTTCATATGAGAATACTCAATGGGTTGTCTAAAAATGTTAAACGAACCTTTCCATGGAGTTAGAAAAAAATATTTGCAAAAAGTATATAGTTGCCAAATCAAAATAGTGGGCTTTGGAAACAACTCCAACAGTTTTGCAAACATGGTTTGCATTCTTTAAATTTGTCAAAAACATGAAAAAGTGGTCTCCAACAGTTTTGCAATTTGGATTGGCAACTTTGCATAAACCATCCTCAACTTGGCAAATATGCCAAGCTGAGAGGGACTTAACAAATCCTCTCCTTGCTTACATGTTGCGTATGGACCACGAAAATAAAATCATCTCTCTTTGCATGCTGCATATTACTTTTCTTTTTCTTTTGTCAAACTAAATTTGCAAAACTATTGGAGAACCATAGTTTTTCACTTTGCATTTATTCTTGTGACTTGACAGATCTCGACTTATGCTGTTGGAGATGCACTAATCGTTGTTTCAACAAAATATTCGCCGAAAAATATGTCAGCGCGTGGAAGGTGTTACTTATGACGTTAGTAATGATGATGTAAATTTTTAAACAGTACCGGTGCGTTTTCTGATAAGATGTCGCTAGCTGATCGTTAGCTACCTGCTGACTGCTATCGTGCTAGTTTTCTGATACCATGGAGATGTGTTTCGCACCCGTCATCGTCGCCGGGAAACAAGGAGTACATCGTCATGAAGCTCAAGAGGAGGGATGGGTAGAGACGGTTGGACACCACGATGGAGAAGCGGCAGAATACGCATCTACTTCGACTCCGATAGGGATCAGACAAGTAATCCAACCAGTGACATGCCAAGGCAGAAGTAGACAGATAAAAAAAATACAAGGGATGACACGGTGGATTTCTAGAAGATTGATCTATAAAATTTACAAGAGTGATTTTGCCTAAGAATTTGTTTAATTGGAAATAGTTACTGTAAAACGAAATTACAAAAGAAGATTGGTATATATATATGATTTATAAGAAATTTTAGAATGAATATATTTAAGTACCATAACAAGAACATGAATTGATAAATTAGTAAAAACAACAACATACTAGCTGGTTCGCTTGTTATCTTAACGAGCCAAAAGTCCAGCTTTCGGCTCGGCAAGCTCGAGCTGACTCGTTAAGCTTCGCAAACCAAGTAAAAATTTAAAATTTAAAATATAATAGGCGCCTTAAATTGAAAAAAAAAAACTTAATGTGTGTTAACATGTATATTGCACGACATAAAAAGTAATACATAACTAATATATATATTGCTAGTTTTCATGAATGTGTACCTCGTTTAGCTCGTGAGCTGGCTTTAGTTGGCTCGTTATAGCTAACGAACTAAAATCATGGCTCGGTTCGGTTCGTTAAGCTCGTTAAGCTTGAGCCGAGCCAGCAAACTTGGCGAACTAACGAGCTTCAAATTTTTCATCCAGCTTTAACTATCACAAAGAAAAGATTTGAGCAGATACCTAAACACATAATTTATTTGGCAAGATACGAGAAGACAGCCTGTTCATTTGTTACACAAAGTGGGTGACTACAGCTGGAGTTGCAACCAAAACAGTTACGATGATGTAAATTTTCAAACAGTATAGACGCGTTTTCCTCCTGATAACATGTCAGTGTCTCGTTAGCAACCAGCTGCGCACTGTTATTGTGTCGGCTTTCTATCCATCAGGCACCTCTATACGATGGAGATGTGTCGCGCACCCGTCATCCTCCACCTTATCCAGATTTCACTTTCGGCAAATTCTTTTGCCGAAAGTGTCGGCAAAATAAACACACGTCATATAGTATTATCATGGATCCCACCACTAGTATAGAAGCCTTTATTACTAGCGGGTTCACAGTGGCGTAGACCCAACCCGCTAGTGCTAAAGGCTAGTGATAATGATACACAATACAGATGGGGCGGTTAGTATGCTGACAAAGATACTTCTTTTTTAGCCGCGGCACCTTTAATTTAACCGCTTTTTTGTCTACACTGGCAAGTCATGTAAGCCAGAGTAGTCAACCGCTAGTGGAACTTTAGGCATGGCGCCGTGAAAAAAGGCCTATGTACTAGTGTACCACAAAGAAAAGATTTGAGCAGATACCTAAACACATAATTTATTTGGCAAGATACGAGAAGACAGCCTGTTCATTTGTTACACAAAGTGGGTGACTACAGCTGGAGTTGCAACCAAAACAGTTACGATGATGTAAATTTTCAAACAGTATAGATGCGTTTTCCTCCTGATAACATGTCAGTGTCTCGTTAGCAACCAGCTGCGCACTGTTATTGTGTCGGTTTTCTATCCATCAGGCACCTCTATACGATGGAGATGTGTCGCACACCCGTCATCCTCCACCTTATCCAGATTTCACTCGGCAAAGGATTTGCCGAGTGTCGAAAAATAAACACACGCCATGTAGTATTTATCATGGATCCCACCACTAGTATAGAAGCCTTTATTACTAGCGGGTTCACAATGGCGTAGACCCAACCCGCTAGTGCTAAAGGCTAGTGATAATGATACACAATACAGATGGGGCAGTTAGTATGCTTGACAAAGATACTTCTTTTTCAGCCGCGGCACCTTTAATTTAACCGCTTTTTTGTCTACACCGGCAAGTCATGTAAGCCAGAGTAGTCAACCGCTAGTGGAACTTTAGGCATGGCGCCGTGAAAAAAGGCCTATGTACTAGTGCACTCAAACTCCACCTTATCCTCTTCCCTTTTAACTGCGGCCGCAACAGCGTGAAGCTGCAGCTCGAAAGCATGTGCGGATGCTTTGCTGAGCAACGTGGTGGAATTCTTCGGTGATGATGTTGTTGACCCTGTTAATCTCAAGGAAGATGTTCTTTGGTGAAAATCGAGCTTTGCTCGGGTTGCCGGCGGTGGAATCGAAGGATGCGTCATGGGTACGGGGAGTTGGCCGATGCGCTGGGAGGCGGTTTATTCGGCTAATTCGCCTAGAAGTAAGTCCTCCTCTGCGGCCTCCACCTTGTGGAGTTTGGCTCTGGTGCCCCCACGACGATTGGGAAGCGGTTTCGACGGGCGGTGACGAACAGTCTATGAAGGCTTCAAGAAGATGAACAAGAGTTTTATACTTCTTTGTAATTTTCCTTTTCTTCGGATTTCTGTTTGTAAAAGGGTCGGTGTAATGCACCAAAATTAATACATGTTCCTTCTCAAAAAAAAAAAAAAAAAAAAAACGTGGTGGAATTAACCAGGCACCAGTTGTCAAAAAAAAAAAAAAAAAAAAAAAAAAAAAACCAGGCACCCATGTAAAATGGCACAATTAACAAGCCTTTGATAAATATTTTTAGGGTTAGTAGTATGCCTAAGTAATATATATAACAATAGTAACGGGTGAAGGGGCCGATCTCAAAAAAGAAAACATATATAACAATAAAAAAAAACTGCTAGCCTCTAGAAACAGATTACTCCGCTTCACCTGGTCACGTGTCACGACTCGGCTGTTGGCTCGGCGTCCTAACTGTTGTAGTGTCGTTTGCCGTGTGGACTGTGGTACCTTCGGTGGCTCAGTCGCCTGCTAACGCTATGGTTATATTTAGTAATAATAACATAAATCAAACAACTCACTAGTACAAAAAAATATTAACCGTGGCAGGTGAACTTGATTTTTGTAAGGTGGACGGCCAAACGAGCCCGTCACGTATGTATGGTTACGGTTATCGGGGATTAATCATGGTGGTCGCCTGTGCCCGCCACACAAAACAATTAACCGTGGTGGGAATTTTAAAAATGCTTGTCTTTTTTTTTACCAAAAAGACGGTGGGGAGATCCCCACAGTAAAAAAAAAATTTTATTATTTAATTAAAAGAGGGATAGAGAGTACATACAATGAATTTAACTGAATGCATCTAGCCATTCGCAAAAAAGAAGATCTAAGATCAACTTTGAATCTAACCGATTGAAGCAAACGGTGTGATTTGAAATTCATCATCCATAGCTGGATGCTTGGTTCACGACGTAGCTCCCAGGAGACAACCATCATGTCACATTCGGCTGGATTGGGCCGGAATTGACACGTGTTCGTCGACTATTGGAGTTCCCGAGATGGCGTAGGGGCTGCGGCTTCGCCGGCGGCGATGAGCTGCAGCACGAGCAATGAGGTGGAGAGGAGGAGCCGTGGGAGGGGGCGGCAGCGGCCGGCAATGGCGCGCCACGGGCGCGGCGCGCGGGCGGGGCGGACGCGGAGAGCTGAAAAGATAGATATTTTTTTTTATTGCTTGCTTATCCCCTAGAGATTACATGCGTCTTGCTTATATAGCCCGTCTAGTGGGACTTGTAATCTAAGCAATTTCTATAAGGTTTCCTTATAAGATCGAGAATACCTTTTACAAGCATATCCTATTTATTTATTTCCTAATAAGGGTCTCCCTTATAGATGAGATATCCCCTTACACACAAAATATTCCTAAGATAATCCTAACTTGAAGACGGCAAACTTCGGACTCGTGCGGAAGAGGGAAGGGCGGCCGGGCGCCGCCCCCTTGCTGCGCCCCCGCCCCCCCCCCCGGGCCGGCCGCCGTCGCGTCGGGCCCATCTAGCCACTCTCGGGCTGGCCCAATTTTGGATCATGACATTTCCCCACTGTTCGACGAGACGGGGCGTCCCACGTGCCGCCCAACCCACCATGTAGTGGCGGCGGGCAGACCGACGGGAAGTGACCACTCCGGGCCCGGTAGAAGACGAGAGGACCGCTTGTCGTTGTCGCCGCTGCGCATTAATCGGGCGTCCTTGTTGGCGAAGGAGAAGTCGAGGTGGAGGTCACCAAAGTAGATGCTGAACTTGAAGCTCGGGGGGGCTGCACAAAGGGGCGTTCCGCCCATGCACGGCGCATGACGGAGGCGCTGAGGGTCCCGGATAGCTCGATCATCTGGCGGGTCAGGGGAGGAGACGTGTAGGTGTAGGTCGCCGGCACTGTCACCTTAGCACGGAGCTGCTCTGTAGTAGACATGACAGATCCAAATATCCGGCACGCCTCGAGGAAAAAGGACGCCACCCCGGAACGCCCGATCCTCCCTAGGGTGGTTGGGGAGGTGGAAGCCCACTGCTACGCCATGCAGCGGGACGTTCTCCCTAAGCAGGAAGTCTTGGAGAAGCTCTGAAGCAGCTAGGATGTAGTAGTGATGGAAGTACCTCACAATGCCATAGTGGTGACTCCACTCGGCGGCTCGCACCTTCGATGGCGTTGGAGATGATCCCGAGCTCCTTGTTGGTCGTCGTGGCCATGTGTAGCTCAGCGATCATGTCGTTCGACGTCAGCCCGTCGATGTCGTCCATTGCCACAACAAAGGCGGTGGCACGGCATGCGGTCAACCGGCGACCGCGATGTCGTCGTTGATGTCGCCCGGAGTTGGCGTGGTGGCCGTCCTTGTCGGCGCCGTCGCCGGCGCCACGATTGGCGTCTTCCGGCTCGTCGTCGTTAGCGGCGGGCAAGGTCGATGGCCTCCTCCATCGAGCGGGGCTCCAACCACTTTCGAGTGCCGTCCGAAGTGTGTCATGCAGGCCTCCGACGAAGAGGGTGACACGGTGGCGCTAACCCTCAAAATCCATGTGTGTAGCATAGACTTCGAAGGCGTCGATGTAGTCGTCCCGGCTTGCCGCCCCGAAGGTGGTGCATACGCCCCAGTAGTGTCGAGGTAGGCGGGAGGTCCGAAGTGATGTCGCAGGCGGCGGGTGAACTCATCCCACTCGATCGGGGAGTTCTTCTTGGACAGGTCCATGAACCAGACTACAGCGGAACCAACAAGGTGGAAGGCAGCGTAACTCACGTAGTAGTCCGGTCGATGTCCAAGTTGAGCTCATACAGAGCTCCGGCCTTGCGAATCCGGAGGTCGTGGTCGTCGAGCCATCGTACTCCCGGACTTGCGCACGCCGTGGACGAAGCGAGGGGGTGTGATGCCGCGGGTGGCACCATGGGCTGGCGCCGCTGGGTGGCGCCGCGATCGGGTGCGCCACGGTAGCGCTCCCCCGGGGTAGGGGCGGGCGCCGCGGGTGACGCCATCTCTCGCCAGAGAGTCCTACGCGGGTCGCAGGTGTGGGTGGAGAGGAGAGGGCAGCCGATGGCCACGTATAGCGCCATCTTCCTCCTCGAAATGGGGATGGCGGTCGGAGCCATCGACGTGGCCCGTGGCGGAGGGGCGCCCGGGCCAGCCAGGCTGCCCCGGCGGCAGCGGCGGGCTATCCTCGCCGGCGTGGTTGTCGGCGTGCGAGGGTCCTCGAGGTGATGTAGACGCATTCCATGCGGCGTGGCGAAGTCTTGATGTCGTTGAAGCGCCGGCCGATCCGGCGCGATTGTCGTCGAGGGAGCGCCCAGCCGGCGCCCGCGGTGAACTCCTTCATCTCGGAATCCATGGGTGGTGGGAATCGTCGTGGTCTCCGGATACCGGTTGTCGATTCCGGCTAGATTAGGCCGGAATTGACACGTGTTCGTCGACCGTTGGAGTTCCCGATGGTGTAGGAGGTTGCGGCTTCGTCGCGACGGCAGCGGCAGCACAAGCAACGAGGTGGAGAGGAGGAGCCGTGGGAGGGGGCGTGCGGCCGCGGCCGGCGTGGTGCGTGCGGGGCGCGGCCGGGCGGCGGCGGCGAACGCGGAGAGCTGAAAGCGATAGATATATTCTTTTTATTGCTTGCTTATCCCCTAGAGATTACATGCCTCTTGCTTATATAGCCCGGCTAGTGGGACTTGTAATCTAAGCAATCTCTATAAGGTTTCCTTATAAGATCGAATACCTTTTACAAGCATATCCTATTTATTTATTTCCTAATAAGGGTCTCCCTTATAGATGAGATATCCCCTTGCACACCAAAAATTCCTAAGATAATCCTAACTTGAAGACGAAGCAAGCTCGGACTCGTCGGAAGGAAGAGGGAAGGCGGTGGCCGGGGCGCCCCCCGCTTGGCGCACCCCGGCCCCCCTCTCGGGCCGGCGGCCGTCGCGTCGAGCCCATCTAGCCACTCTCGGGCTGGCCCAATTACGGATCATGATACATCATGACTTCAATGAAGCAAGGAATGGTATGTGAAGAACGGCCTTGCATGACTCGTCTAGTATACCAACTTGCATGTTCCAATTGATGCCCGGCTTTTGTCGGCACTCCTTTGCAAAAGGGCAATCGAAGAATAAGTGCTCTAGGTTTTCTAGGGAACCAATAGTGAAGAGGATACAATTTGTACCACCCTATGTATGAAAATGTCTCCTTAGCAATTGGTGTTGAGTCTATCCACCATCACAAGCCACACAGAGAATTTTATTCTGGGAGTGCATCCGGATTTCAGTTTGTCTTGAAGATAGCATGCGCTTCAACTCCTTGGAAGGCATAATTATAGAACTTTTTTGAGATATATTTGCTACCCACGGTTAATGGTTACAAAAAGCAAAAAAAAAAAAAAAACACGGGACCGCCGGACGAGCCCATTCGCGAGCCCACCGGGAGCCGATTCCAAAACCCGATAGGTCAAACCCTAGTTCGGCTAGGATCTACTCGCCTTGATCTCCACCTTGCTAGATGATCCGCCCGGCGAGCCGTGGAGAGGCCCACGCACCGCCGGATCCGGGAGATGAAGGCGCCGTCTCGCGACTCTATGCCCACCGCGCCAAGCAAGATGCGTGTGTCTTTGCATCCGCGAGGTTCGTCGTCGAGCCCCCGGAGGGCGGTGCCGCCCGAGCCACCGGATCCACGTGGCCCACCACCGATGGAGCCGTCAAAAGCCCACCGCTTGGGCGCCGGAGGGAGAGGGTCGGCTGCGCCCGCGCATGTACGCACCGCCGGATGGAGAGGGTCGCCCGCCCACTATTGACGGTAGTTAACGTCAAGTTTTTACCATCAACTTCCGCGATGAAATGATACAAAAGGAATTACAAACACTAGATGCAAGATTTGATTCTAACAAATTTCACGAAGTTTGGTGGTTTCATTTGTCTTGCAGGTTTTCATAGGTTTTGACGATCGAAACGGACATATTACTTGTCACATTTGGAGTTCAGAATCAAAAGTTACGAACCACGACCATTGGTATGAATTCCAAGGACCTAGAGGACATCAAGAGTCAGCCATAGGATTGGGCCGCCCGACACCACTAATGGGGCCGCCCGACACTTGAGTTTGGCTAAATGGGCCTAGCTTCTAGAAGCTTCTTCTACGGACCTATAGGAACCCTAAAATCATATCCAGTCGTTGATTTAAGTCGGTTTTAGGTCGGCTTGATCCAATGGCTTAGATTCAAGGCTATAAATAAAGGGCAGACCTCACTCCTGAAACCCTAGAATTAATTATTCTCTTTTGGATCAAAGGTGACCCTTGTATTAATCTACCTCTTAGCTAGTTATCAATAAAAGATTAGTTCTCATTAGATCTAATGTAGAAAATAGAGAGAGAGGAGAGGTGAGAGATCAGAAGAAGCTTCCGGATTTACTTCCCTTATTTCTGGAAACACGTAGTGTGACAATATGAATCTACTTCGACTCCGACAGGGATCCAATCCAACTAGTAATCCATCCAGTGACATACCATGGCTGGAAGAATGTTATGAGATATGACGATTCGTACATCTATTAATGCCAATTATATATAGGGTGACTACAGCCGGAGCTGCTATACCAAAACAGCTACGATGATGTAAAATTTTAAACAGTATAGATGCGTTAATTTTCTGATAAGATGTCATTGTTTGGTTAGCTACCTGCGGCGCACTATTATTGTGCCAGTTTTCTGTCCATCATGCACCTCTATATCATGGAGATGTGTCGCCCACCCATCAGCTAGCCTCTCTGAGGATCACTACCAAACAATTGGCAAAGTTAAAGTCGAAAAAAAAAAAACTTAGAAAATAGTAATTTTTATTTAAACCTTCTCATGCGTCTTCCCCACTCCACTACACTGTCTTTCGGGCATGATTCCCTCTTTCTTCCCCACATATATTCAAAATTGAGTGTAAATTGCTTATTTGAGACCTTAAATGAGCTCAAATTAAAAAAAAGTTGTCCACTACAAAGTATACTTGCTTTTTGAGATATATAATTTTTATTTAGCAAATTTTAAATTTGAGATATTCAAATGTTGTTTTGCATGATGAGATGATTTCAAATAAAAAGTTACCAACTAAAAAGTTATATAACTTTTAGAGATCTAAATATTTCAATTAGAAAGTCTATCTATCTGAAGTTGTTCAAAAAATTCAAATTTTTCATTTTTGAAATTCAAACATAGCTTTGCACAGCATGGATCATTTCAAATCAAAATATTGCCAACTACAAAGTTTCATAACTTCTCAACATCTACAAAGTTTATTTTAGTCATTTGTCCATCCGACATAGTGGTAGTAACACCGTTCACAAATCTTATTAATCTCTCTTCTAGTTTTAGGAAACTATGAGAGGATATGAGAAAGATGTGGATTTTGTGAACAACGTTATTATAATTTTGTTAAATGAAGAAATGACCAAAATAAACTTTGTAGAACTTGAGAAGTTATGAAACTTTTATAGTTAAAAAGTTTTTGAACTCATTTAGGGCCCAAAAAGTGTTTTGAAAAACTGATTTGCCGAGTGCGAAAAAAAAAGCACACGGCAAAAAGCATCTTTGCCACGTGCGAGAAAAAAAGGCACTCGACAAAGATGCATTTTGTCATGTGCGAGAAAAAAGCACTCGACAATGATGCATTTTATTGTGTGCTAGAAAGAAACACAAGGCAAAGCCATCATTGCCGAAAGTGTTTTTTTACCCTGTTGATTTTACTTTGTCGAGTGCTTGGTAAAATATACTCAGCAAAGGTTCGAGCACTGCAAAAAGAAGGAATCCGGCGGTGGATCATGGAGCCCGTCGCGAAGAAGCTCTAGAGAAGCGGTAGAACGCACATTTACTTTGATTCCAACATGGATCCAACGTATGACCTGCTTAGGGTGGAAGAACAAGCAAGAGTTCCCAAGGTATGTGTAACATGCACAATGGTGTTCCAAGGAACGAAGGGGGAGGTCACCCTAGGGCAGCCCTCGGTGCCACCACCGCCTAGGTTAGCGCTGCAGCGCCATCGCCCTCACCACCACCGCCCATTTGTCAAATTGCATTATCGAATCTTATTAGATTAGGAAATATTACTAGATTGAGTTTGCTTTGTTAGTAAGGAGAATCCAAATCCTACAAGGATCTCCAAGTTTTTAGGGGCTAAGTCTCCTAGGACATAAATATGAGGGGCCATGTAATTTTTTAAACTTTAAGAAAGAAATTGTCGAGGGACTCTGACCTAAGATCTCAAGCTCTTAGGCTCTCTGTCTCTCACCCTCTACTCCCTAACCCTAGATGCCATCTGTAGCTGCGCCGCTGCCCATGCCTCGGCTAGCGCCGTCGCTACTCCTCCCCACGCCGCACGCCTATGCCCTGGCCGCCCCCGAAATCCCGGCCACCATCTCCATCACGGCGCCGATGAGCCCCCCTACCGTAAGGCGTGAAGAAAAGACTCATCGGCATGGATTATATTGTTCCTTTTCGATGCATCTTCTCAATTATTTGGAGCGAGGAAGTTTGCCATGAATACTAGGCTCAATGGCAAAATAAATGGCTAGCCTCCCAAGCCTTGAAAATCCAATACCCAAATTCATTTAATATAGTGCGCAAGAAACAAGCAAGAGTGGCCCGATGTACTTAATTGGACCCCTCGAATGTGTAGAAGGGCAGTACTCCTCCATACCCAAAAAGGTTGACGTTTAGGACAATGTTTGAGTTAAAAATTGGGAATATAAATCATCAATAACTTTTATGTTGTTGAGTTTTCAAATATGAAACCTATATGAATAGATTTGTCTTAAAAAATACTTTCATAAAAGTATACATATATCACTCTTCGATAAATATTTTTATAATAGCAAGATATTAAAGTTGTATTTTGAAGACCGTGTCACCGTGCTAAACGTCAAGCTTTTTTGGGTATGGAGGTAGTAGTTGGGAACAAAATATTGGAATGGCAAATTGTAGCTGCTAGAGTTGCTTTTATTAACTTAAATGAGGATTGGGGTATTTTTTTTATCTGGAAATTAAATAGTAATGACTTGTTTTCTATTAAATCCATGGTCAAATACCTTGTCAACAACACGATTAAAGTTACCGAGAAAATTTGGCATGTGAAAGTTCCCGAGATTAAGAGTTTTCTTTGGTCCTTACAGGATCCCTCGCCCGCCGGGACAAGGGCGTGGCCGGCCTTCTCGCGCTAGCCACCGCCGCCACCGTCGACCTCCGGTTAAGTGCTCTAGTTGGCTTGTAGGTGAAGCCCCTCCTCTTCTATCGTGGATAAGGCACCGTGGATAAAAGGAAAGGGAGGGCTGTAGGTTGGGGATGACCAAAATGACGGGTGGGGGTCCACATGTCATTGACTTGGACCCGAGGGGATAACTATGATAGCCATACAATGGTATACGAATGTATTTGTAGTTGATCTTATATTAAATGAAAAGCATTGAATAGCTTAGAGACGGACTCTCTGTCTGGGTTGTATGAGTTGTCTTTATATCTATCTCATATATGATAAATTCGAGAGGTTTTGGTGGGTTGTACATATGCCCTTAGTGTGCCACGTTTATTTTTTTTTTGGCATTAATGCACCAAGGAACACGAACCATCTTTCCAATAGTTGGTGAAACCTAGGAGGTTCCAAACATAACGATCTTTTATTCACTAGGGCTGCAACGGTTTTGCTAGGCAATATGGATCACAATAAATTAATTACGTGGTTTTTATAAAGGTCACCCAAAACTTTTTTACATGTTCTTTTCAGGAGGCCACACTGAGTGGCAGATCTAGGATAAGCTCCTCTTGGAGGGTAAATAATGATTATTAGGGCTAAAGTTAAAAAATAATAGCAATTTAGGGATTAATAAACCATAGTTTACATGTGAGTTAAGCCCTGCCCCTGGAGACACTGCTTCCGGTTACGGTTCTGAGCTATATTGCAGCACTTGAATGATGGCAAGGAGCAAATTCATCACTCTTGCAAGCTACTAGAATCAAGAGTCACGGAGTTCTTGACATCACATGGATAGTCCTTTATTTAGAGAGGGTCACAAACATCCTACTTTTCCCTTTAAACCTGGTGATTGGGTGAACAGTAAACCCGTTAGGATCCAAGATATAGTTCACTGTTTAGACTACAGTACGACCTGATAAGAAACAGTAACGGGTTTGTATGAATAGTAATGGATCGGGTTCTATAAACAGTAAACAAATCCGATAGACAACAGTAACGGATCCAATACCAACGTGAACAGTACCCGTTAATGATGAGAGTAACGGGTGTACAGACCCGTTAGTTGACAGTACAGCCCTTCAGCATGAAAATGCTATGCGCACCCGATAATCGTACACGGACGAGTAAAATTCTATTTTCAAGCAACAAAAAATTCCAACAAAAAATCCTAAATAAACTACGTATACTCCAGTCTGTACCAAAGCTCTTACATTCCAGTTTAATTAATCTAATTTCAATAAGTAATTCCTAAATTATAATCCCCATAGTAAATCCCTACTAACTCCAAATTGCATATTAGTCTCCAAATTTTTACCCCATCCTATGATATTAGTTACTATAAAATTTGCCAAACTTTACTCAGGTAAACCCGCAAGATTTCCATAGTTTAATTTCTTAAACAATTGTGATAATAATTCACTTACTTTCCCAAATTTAGCTCCTCATTTGCTACCTGTGCGAAAGCACGGGGGCACATGCTAGTTAGTTCTAAACCTGTAATAAGTTTGGAGTAATGCTTCTTCTTCCTAGAAAAAGGAAGAAGCCGGAGATTTTCCTTGATCCATATTTGTAATAATTCGGCTGATGTTATCCTTCCTAAAAAATGATTTATTCATGCTTGTGAGTCTAACTTTATTTACGGTGACTACTAGAATCGAGAGTCACGGACTTCTTGGCATCACATGGATGGTCCTTTATTTACGGTCACAAACATTAGTTCTAAATTTGGACTAGTGATTCTTCTTCCTAGAAAGAGGCTGAAGCCGGAGATTTTCCTTAATCCCATATCTAAGATGTTGTCCGATCAGGCCCTTATTTCAAGGTTTCCAACTCACGAGGCTGGCAGGCGGCCCTCGTCTACCGAGAGAGGCGGCCGGACGTCAGCAGTCGGCACATCGGCCTCTGCATGACTAGGCCCATGGTGAACCGTCGGCCGGTTCACGCGCATCGCGGCAGCCAAGATAGCAGTGGCCTGCTCCTGCACCTCGCTCCATGCCTCCCGGACATGGCGCTCCTCGGTGAGCGAGTTGCCAATCGCGCAGCGAAGAACATAGATGCCGCCGACCACGGCCGAGCTCATGTACACGCGGCCCGTGGCGTTCACCGCCTCGAGGAGACTCCGGTTGAGCTCATTGCTAGCTGCTGCAGCTGCGTCGCCGTCGTCGTCAACCACGCCAGCGCGCAGCCGGAAGCACACCAGCGCGAACTGCCTCGGCACGGGCACCTCGAACCGCGCGTCGCCGCGCACCATGGCCTCGAACGCGGCGGCCATGCGCACGTGGCCGCGCACGAAGCCGCGCAGGCCCTCCACGCCGTGGCACCGGAGCACGAGCCACATCTTGAGCGCGCGGAACCGGCGGCTCAGCGGGACCTGCCAGTCCTGTAGTCCACCACGCCGCCGGCGCTGTCCTGCGCCGACTCCGACGATGATGGCTCCTTGAGGATCACGTCGTGCTCCGTGCCTAGCGCGGCCGTCAGCGCCCCGGGCCACCGCACCCATAGCGCGCAGCAGTCCATGTTTGCGAGGAGCCACTTGTGCGGGTTGGTGCTGAACGAGTCCACGTCCTCGACGCCCGAGATGGCGTCGCGGAACTCGGGGCACACGCACGCGGCGCCGGCGTAGGCCGCGTCCACGTGCACCCACACGCCATGCCCCGCCACGGCGGCGCACAGCTCGCGGAGAGGGTCGACCGCACCCGTCGGGGTGGTCCCCACAGTCGCGCACAGAAACAGAGGGATCATGCCCGCTGCCTCGTCGGCGCGCACCGCCGCGGCTAGCGCACCGGGAGAGCGAAGCCGGTCTCCATCGACGCCGGTATCTCTCGGCAGTTTCCTCGGCGAACGCCGGCAATGCGCGCCACCTTCTTGAACGAGAAGTGGGTCTGGTCGGAGCAGTAGACGACGAGGTCTCCTATCCGCTCCTCACCTACCTCGGCGAGCTTCCGGTCTCGAGCGGCGATGAGGGTGCAGAGCATTGCCTCGCAAGACGTCCCCAACAGAGTGCCCCCGCCGCCGCCAGAGCCAGAGAATAGCAGGCTCTCCGGGAGGTGTAGCGCCTTGCCAAGCCACTCGGTCACGACGATCTCGAGCTCAGTGGCCGCCGGCGAGGAGGCCCACGTGAACGGGTTGATGTTAAGCCCCGCGGCGCGGGCTTTCGCCGAGGGCGCCCACGTTGCTGGCCGTTGCCGCGAAATGCGCAAAGTGGCGTGGGCTCTGCCAGTGCGTGACGCCCGGCAGGATGAGGTCGCGGACATCACGCAGCGCCGCGGCGAGCGCGTCCGGCTCCGGCGGCCACGCTGGTGCCGTCTCCGGAAGCTGCCGGACCAGAAACCCCGGAGCGACGTCCGGACGCACCGGATAGTCGTCGATGCGCATGTAGTAATCGGCGATGAAGTCCACAACTAAGCGCCCTTGCCTGCGGAATTCGTCGGCGTCTATCGGCGGATGATGAAGTGAAGGCATGGCAATGGCGACGGGGGCAGCCAGGGTGGTGCCGTTGCCTGTGGTCGTAGTGTCGGCTCCGTTCAGGATGGTCATGGGCCTCATGGCATAGGAGATCACAGAGCAGAGAGCGCCTTCGCTGTGTGGGTGCTGCGATACATGGGAGGTATACCGTATACATACAGAGTATTTATTCGAGCGTATTACGGTGAACCGTCGCTTACAAGTTACAAGAACCAGTACCAGTTCGATGTTGAACTAATTCCCTACCGAAACCATCAACAAACGAAAAACTTTCTCAATTGACAAACATGAGGGATCAATGTCATACAACTATAACCACTAACAATTTTAATGAAAATTTAATCACTGTGGGGATCTCCCCAACTGTCTTTTGGGTAAAAAAAAAAACTATAACCATTAACATGCTTGTCACGGTGTCAAGAGGCTCACGGTGCAATGGCAAAAACCATTGGTTGGGGGACTCCTACCCGGGGTTCAAATCCTGGTGCGACACTTTATCTGGATTTATTTCATGATTTTTCGGTAGCATAGCTGACTTTGGAACTTCAAGATTTGCCGGCTCGGTCCTTGAAGGTGTGTTCATAGGGGTGAGTGTGCGTGCGTGTTGAGCGTCTGCGTTGTGCGTCCAATGTTAGGGCGGTCCAGTGGAACGCTACCTACCAGGGTTCAAATCCTTATGCTCGCACCTTTTCCTGGGATTAAGTGGTAGGCGACGTCCCCGTCGATAGCTGACTTCGGAACTTCAAGATTTGCCGGCTCAGTCCTTTGAAGGTGTGTTCATAGGGGGTGAGTGTGCGTGTGTGTTGAGTGTGCGTGTGTGTTGAGCGTCTGCGTTGTACGTCCAATGTTAGGGACAGTCCGGTGGGACGCTACCTACGAGGGTTCAAATCCTTATGCTCGCACCTTTTCCTGGGATTTTCCCAGGATTTACCGGCGTTATGCATTCAGTGGTAAGCAACTTTTGCCGTCGACGACGAGGCGCCAATGTTGACTTCGGGAATCTCCAGATCTATCGGGTGCTCAGTCCTTCAAAGGTGCTCATAGAGGTAGGGTTTACGTACGTGTATTCATAGGGGTGAGTATGCGTGCGTAATGTGAGTGTCTGCGTTGTACTGTGTAATTTAAAAAAGGGTAGATGTATTTTTTATTTTTTTATTTTATAAAATAGGATAAGTAAGGAAAGTTTTATACATATATAAATATAAAAATGTCTTTCTCTAGGTTCGGTCTGATGCATGCATGATTAGATATGGTAAAATCTTTTTCACTTTGGATTTGCCCCGAGGAATGAAGATCGATCAGGTTAGCATTCTACAGACAGTCAAGAAAAAAAAAAGGTTGGGCTTCTGTTAAAAAAGGAACTATATCTCCCATTTTCGATGGTTCTGGAAGTATGAAAATCACCGGCTGCGAGCCATGGACCATGTATTAATTCACTACCGGATTCAGGCTCGCTGCCGAGTGTCAGGGTCTTTACTAAGCGTGAAATCTACTGTAAATGGCCAAGCCAATGACATCCTGATGTCGCTGTGTTCTGGTGTCTTAGTACCTTGATGACTCTATGTCTTAATAAATTAACGTTGTAGTAGTATGTTGTGCAACTCATGTGATCACCGACTCAAAACTATATTAACCATTCCAGTTTAATAACTTTTGGAGATCTACAATTCTTACTTAGGAAGTTTTTTCATCCAAGGTCTTTTGAGATCATCTTAAAAAATTTAATTTTTAGTACGTCCAACTAGGGCGCCTCAATATAGAGCCGCCCCTACAAATTTTAGTAGGGGCGGTTCTAAATATTGCCTCCCCTATAAAAAGACACCATTTTGTAGGGGCGGCTCGTAACAAAAACCGCCCTTACTAATGGATTTGTAGGGGCGGCGGCTGCAGTGCTGGGGAGACGACCACTGTAGGGTTTTTTAGATCCGCCCCAACTCAAAAAAATTGGGCATTCTTATAGTGTCTCTTTGTAGTAGTGTGAAGTCATTGAGCAAACATACACTGATAACAATGATGAAAAGTAGGAACACATTTCATTTACACTTACATATATGTGTATGTATGCCTGCAAACTTAGCAGATTAAGCACATCTGATTTGGCAGTCAATCACAACAGGGTAGTGGTTGGCTTGACTCACAGGCCATGTCAGTGTTTAATGACAGTCATTATACTCAATATATAACCATCAACTAAAAGGAATCACAAACATTAGTTGTAGGGTTTGATTCTAACAAGTTCCACGAGTTTTGGTGTTCTCACTTGTCTTGCGGGTTAGGTGATTTTCCACTGAATAAAAGTATCTCAAATGCTAGATTATAGTGGACCATTGTGAAGATCTTGTCAAGACAAAGATCTCATCAAGACGATCAAAATAGAGAAACTGTTTGCTATATTTGGAGCTCAAAATGTAAAGATGTTAATCTCATAAAAAATGGAAAACTCTACATGAAACCCTATGTGCATTAGAATGAGATATGATAGAAGGTTTAGTACCACATCGCTTGCTAAAGGTAGAGGGAGGCCAGAAGACCCCTATATATAGAACCCTAGACCCCTAGTGGCATCTCATTTATTATTTATTATTCTCTTGATCTATTGTATCATCGAGTCCCAATGTTAGGATAACCTCACTTCTAGAGAATTAGGGCTATACTTATCAATGTAGTAGGTTAGTAACTTCAGACTTAGAGAGAGCGGAGATACGCTCCAGTTCTGGAGAGTCTTCAGAGTTTGGTATGTGTTTGTATCTTTTTCCGTAAGACTTATGATTTATATATTTATCTTCTCTATTTACTTTCATGTCTTTCGCATAATTGGTTAGTATAGTGGTTATGCCATTGCATGGGATCTCCGCTCGTATTAAGTGTTCTAGTTATTATATGTAATTAGAGTAGTAATCAATAGTGTATACATGGTGTCTAGAATATGGGTGCTCAACCCTTTGGTTAGTTGTGGTAGCCACGGGGGTGACAACTCTATCGACCGTTGTAATCCACCACGTTAGGGTTGGTGTTCATATAGTTTTAGGCAATCTTCCCCAAATACCTCTTTCCGGTCTTTCTCGAGAGTTGGAAATTGCTGCTCTAAAGTGCTTTTGTGTGGTTGCTATATCTATCCAAGCTTCAGTTACCCTAGAACCCAAGTAATAGAGAAGTATTATTCAGGGAACCTTGATATCTCTCGTTGTCCTCTTAGTTAGCTAATAACTACTTATTTATTAATGGAACCCTTATGTGTAATATTATTCATAACCTTATCATATATCATTTGCTCACTCAATTTAGCCTAGTGGTTTGCTAAGTTAGTAGATGCATAATTGTGAATTATTAGATTCTTTAACCAATGCTTCTCTGTGGATAAATAATATACTCTAGAATACTCCGGGTAAAAGCTACATTGGTATTCTGTGTGCTTGCGGAATTCTTCATATTCTAATTGCACTTAATAAATACCAACAATGTTCTTGTACTATTTGGACATGATATAACATTTGTGTGTAATAAACTAGAGTATTAGTAACTATTGGAATGTCATTGGGCCCGTGGGCAGTGTTCAGCGCCATCAGTATATGCTGGATATTTTGGAACATGCCGGTATGCTCAACTACAAGCCTTGCAACAACCCTGTGGATACTCACGCCAAGCTTTCTGCTGATGATGGTGTCACAGTCACCGACACTACACACTACCGCAATATCGCTAGCGCCCTTCAAGATCTCACTTTCACTCGTCCGGACATTGCGTATGCTGCTCAAAGAGGTACGTCTATATAAGCATGACCCTCGGGAGCCTCATCTTGGTGCTATGAAGTGGATTCTTGGCTATCTTCGAGGGTACTTTGGACCTCGGTCTCTACCTTCACCAGACAACACCAGCTGACCTTACTCTCTACATAGATGCTGATTGGGCGGGATGTCCTAACAGACACGGGCGTCCAGCTCTAGTTATGCAGTGTTCCTCGGGAACATTATCATCTATTGGTCGTCTAAGCGTTAGCTTGCAGTGTCCAGTCGATCTTTGCGTGCAGTATCGAACCGTGGTGAATGGTGTTGCCGAAGCCTGCTAGTTACACCAACTTCTATAAGAGCTCCATAATCTTCTTCGCCGCGCCACCATGGTCTATTGTGACAAAGTCAATGCAGTCTACCTCTCCACCAACCGGTCCAGCATCAGCGAACCAAATATGTCGAGATTGATCTACATTTTGTTAGAGAATGAGTCGCCCTTGGTGAACTTCGCGTCCTGCACGTTCCCACTAAGTCCCAATGCGCCGATGTCCTCACCAAAGAATTGTCGACGTCCATCTTCACTGAGTTTAGGTCCAGTCTTAATGTTCGTGGTGCTCCTAGTTCAGACTGTGTGAGTGTTAGAATGTAATTGGGCTCATGGGCCTTGTCTATCATGACTTCCCACCTAGCCTATATATGTACGTTGACTATAGCTGAGTAATACATTGAGTATTCCCTCGTTCATACGCTTTCCGTAACAATTTAAGTACCCCCAAGTTGAACTGAAAAAGTTTTGCCCGCGGATGCCCGTGTCGATCTTAACTGCACATGAATAATGCTGAAGACAATATAAGTAAACTTAAGTCATCGAGCATACATACTCATATAACAATTAATGATCAAAAGTAGAACCACATCTCTGGTACAGTTACATATATGTGTATATACCTGAAAAAGACTTATAGCAGATTAAGCACATCTGACATGGCAGTCAACGGTAGCGTTGGCTTGATTCACAGGCCGGCAGTTTATATTGTTCATTGCCACGTCAGTATCCTACTACTAGGATATGATATTTGTGTGTAATAAACTAGAGTATTAGTAACAATTTAAGTACCCCTAGTTGAACTGAGAAAGTCTTGCCAGCGGATGCCCATGTCGATAAGCTTAACCGCACATGAATAAATGTTGAAGACAATATAAGTAAACTGAAGACATCGAGCAAACATACATAGATTACAATTAACGATGAAAAGTAGAAACACATTTCTGGTACACTTACATATATGTATGTATACCTGAACAAGACGTGGCAGATTAACCGCATCTGACGTGGCAGTCAACGGTACACAACAGGGTAGTCGTTGGCTTGATTCACAGGCCGGCAATATATATTTGTTACTAGAGTACTAGTAACAATTTAAATACCCCAAGTTGAACTGAAAAAGTTCTGCCCGCGGATGCCCGTGTCGATAACCTTAACACCGCCGGTAAACTCGTCGGTGCGCTTCTTCTGCATCGCGGCCGCCATCGTCGGCACGCTCGCCTCCAGGAGGCCGCCGTGGACGCTGGCCTTGTAGGCCTGTTCCCAGCTCTGGAACGCGACCTTCTTCATGCACGCCAAGTGCAGGTACCCGTGCGTGCCGCCATAGCCCCAGCGGTACGCCCATAGCTTCTTGCCGGCGCCGTGGTTGCACACGACGCATCGGTGGTGGTGCTCGGCGTCGGCGGCGGGGGGCTTCCAGCAGATGAGCTGGGCCACAAGGTGGCCGCCCAGGAAGGCGCTCGTCTCCATCTTGAGCGTGGCGCAGGTCGGGTGCAGGTCCAGGTCCTTGGCGAAGCAGTGGTAGACGAGGCCGGGCGTCCGGAGCCCGCACGCGTTGCAGAACGTCTTGTCGACGGGCGGCGGCGCCTCAGGCAGGAGCTCGAACTCGGCGTCGTCGCCGAAGAGAGGGTGCGTCAGCGTGGGCGCCGCCAGCGCGCAGGCCACGTGGCGGTCGAAGTCGCAGCCGTCGTCGTGGCCGCACCTGTATCGATGCCCCTGGCCGTTGCCGGGCTCCTTGCACCCGTCGCACCGGAACGGCGGCGCGCCGGCCGTGGTGGTCACCAGCTTCAGCGTGTGCGCTGGGTGCGCGGCGTGGGTGAGCTCCGCTGGAAGCTCCTCCAACTCGACCATCTTCATGGTTGAGTACTAGCTTGATTGCACTTGGTTTTCCTTGATCTACGCTTGCCTGACACTCGTATATATCCTGCAGTTCTGAATTTGTGCACAGGCAGAGAGCTTTGCAAATTAAAAATGGCACAACGCGTGGAAAAATTTCAAAGCATTGACTGGTCCAACGAGTGACAGTGTATGAACCCACTCAGCAGTCCAACGAGTGACAGTGTATGAACCCACTCAGTCCCAAAAAAGACAAGTTTAGACGTAGGCGTC
The DNA here is from genome assembly GCA_015847255.1 of Hyparrhenia diplandra. Lineage (NCBI taxonomy): Eukaryota > Viridiplantae > Streptophyta > Magnoliopsida > Poales > Poaceae > Hyparrhenia > Hyparrhenia diplandra. The sequence goes on along the minus strand of JADLZK010007525.1, from coordinate 860,154 downwards.
CAATTGCCACACGATTTTATTTTCCCCGGCCTCCTGGTCATCTGTTTTCATCCTTCAATTTGTTTTGTCCAAACACATAAAAAGGATTTAATTTGTAGAACATAGTATTTTCCGGTGATCTAATAATTAATTTGCATCCAAATAAGACATAGTCGGTAATTTTATAAACACATCCAAATATTGGGCCAAACATGAAACGCAGTTGCATATCCTTCTCCAACAGTTCAGGTGAGATCAAATAGCAACATATCTTCTTTTTCACTCGATAGAAGAAGCTTATCACCCGTTACATATAAACCACAAGAGTACAGGATGGAGCAAATTTAGCTCATCATTGCTCATATATACAAATAACGACACAAGCATACAAGCTGAGCAATTACTTAAAAATCATGTCCTTTTCGTAATCATAGGTCTAGTTACCAGAGTAAATTTATCACGAGCTTTAAACTTCTAATAAGCTCCATCTATCAAAATGCAACGGATCTGAGATTACCAATATATATACCAATCCTTGTTGCAAAACAAAAACCAACTTTCTCTATACCAGCTGACTGGACAGCAGATCCTTCTTAGTCATCGAATCTGAAGCCTGTTCGAGCAAGTGTAATGACTAGTGAGTCTAGTGTAGCAGACACATAATGGTTTTGTTATATAATCTGAAGGTCTACCACCATCAGGGAGAACCAATGGTTGGATTGGAGAGATACTACACACAATCCTAGAGCAGCACAACACTTTCAGTTTTAAAAAACCTTTCACTGTCGGATTTTGAACCCTAGTACCAAACCTGTGGAGTTTAAATCATTACCGGTTGCTTCCAACCAGTGGTGATGTGAAGCAAGACTGCCAATTAGAGAGCCAAACCGGCAATGTTACTAAAGCAAACATTGTCGGCTTGAGGGCAAATAGCTGACAGTGTTGTGCTTCCAGGAGATGCTCAATCGTAGGTGGCCGTGGTGGTGGGGGCAGTGCCTCTGCCTCTGTTACCTCTTTGACCTCGAGTGTCCATCTGCCATCCAACGAAAATATTCAAATTTTAGAGATATCCAAGTTATAGATAACATATAAACATAAAGATTGCAATATGAGGATTTCTAATAGGCTTTAGTTTCAATGGCAACGTACCTATGGAAACCAACTTCGTGTGCAAACTATGAAAACTCCAATTTAGATCACATAATTCTCATTCGATGGCCATCGATAGAGACGGGTTATTTTAACACTTAAACCACCCCACTCATCCGACCATAATCCTATTTTTTTACAAATAACCCCACCTAACCCTCTCCGTCCATAATCCTGTGCGCCATCACACGTCGTTTCTCCGTCCATTATCCCGTGGCTCCTGATCAGCGCTGCCTCCCGCGCAAGGCCTGAGCCACGCCGCCACGGCCCCTTCGATCGTTGGTGGAGTACGTACCCAGCACTGGTGTGACGAGGAGGTACAGGTCGGTCATGGATTGCATTCTTGGGACACCACGTTGATTCTTTACTATAAAGGCTGTGTTTAGTACCCTTAATTTTCCATCACATCGAAGCATTAAATGTACCAAAAGCCGCATGGTCGGAGAATAAAATGTAGGTAAACAAAATAAATAATTGCACAGTTTAGTTGTGTATTGTGAGACGATTCTTTTGAGCCTAGTTAGCCCATGATAGGATAATATTTACCACAAACAAAAGAAAAGTGCTACAATGCCCAATTCCACGATACTGAACACAACCAAAATATCCATTTGTTGTTCTAGGTGGATACAGGACAGCCGTGACCAGTTCACCAAGGAGCGCTTGGACGCCATCAACGACGGGTTCAAGCTGTACAACTGCCACACCATCAACAACTGCACGCATGCCTGTCCCAATGGCCTACTGGAGAAAGTTTCCAAGATGATAGAAATTAATAAGCTCGATCTCTTCAAAAAAAATGCAGATGAGTGGGGATGATAATTCAATATACTCTGAAACAAAGCAGGCAGCCCAACATGTTTACTGTGAACAAGGAAATCCGTTGTAACTTACAGCTTTACTTGGAGAAGATTTTGTCCGTGGTGTGCTGTGGATGTTCAAGGTGGGCTCCAACTGCGGCGTCGATGGCCTCACATAGTGATAGGGTTTGGCCCGGTCTTCCGTGAGAGGTACGTGGCAAATCGATTGGTGGAGATCTCGACGTTGACGGTCCGGCTTCGAATCAACACAATTCGACCCTGCAACCGCTACACCACAGCTCCAATGGTTATCAATCAAGCATGACTTGATTGACTTCGCCAAGAAGGCTTTCCTGCAAGCGAATCGAGAACACAAACAAGAACAGATAAGAACGCCAATCTGAATATTGCAAATATAAATGACGAACGAAATTGATGGGGTTCAAGCTCGGATCACAAAAGGACTAATCACCACAGGTGTGAAGAACAAGAACGGGGGCCTTGGATTACTGTAAGCGGAATAATCTTCACGGTTACAATGAATCAAAGTTTCTCGAAGAAAAACTCAAACTAAACAAAACTCGAGTGACTAGCAGCGGCGGCTGCTGTGTTTATAGTCTAAGACTCGACCTAGGGTTGGGGGCTGCCAGGGGTTGGGCGTCCATAACTTGGGCTTAAGGCCCAACACGATACATGGCCAAATTGGCCCAAAACAGGTGACGCAGCACCTTGCCGTGGTCACACAGAATGAGCCACGGGCCATCTGGAGCTGGGACCAGATCCAAAATGCCAGCGTCGTCGTCCCCTTTACATAGAGTCCAAAATCGCCCCGTTTCGATATCGTATGAGGGAGTTACGACCGAAACATTGACAACGTGTCTGCTGAATCCGAGGGTGACGACAGCTGAGTTGGAGATGAGTTGCAACTTGGGGAAGACCGTGGCGTAGGCGTGTCCAGCGCGGTGATGTCCTCATCATCCTCCCCTTCTTGAATTGGAGTCGCCCTCGACTCCATCTTGGCGATGTCCTCATCACATAGGAGGCAGCGCTGATTGGGAGCTTAGAGAAACGATGTGACGGCGCACAGGATTATGGACAGAGAGGGTTAGGTGGGTTTATTTGCAAAAAAATAAGATTATAGTGGGATGAGTGGGGATTCAAGTGCTAAAAGAACACACCTCCATCGATGACCATCGGATGAGAATCCTGGGATCTAGATCGAAGTTTCCATAGTTTGCACACGAAGTTGGTTTCCATAGGATATGTTGCCAGTTCAACCGTAACAGTTCAGACAATCGTATCTTCAGCTCCAGGTATCAAACACACAGACATTCTGGAGACATGGGAGGAGGGCTTATGAAAATTTCTACAACTGTTATATTTAACATTGTCCTAGATTAATTTGGATATTAGAGCATCTCCAATTGTTTGAAATAATTTACTTGGCAAAAATAGCATTTTACCAACTCCCCAAAAGTTTTGACAAGTGGAAAAATGTCCATCTTCAACAGTTTGGTAACTTTCCCTTGGCAAACATAGATCAGTTTAGTCGGTTGATCCCTTCATTCTCCCAGCCGTCGCCGTTTCTTTTTTCGCGACCAAGAAGAGGCTGTGACTCCATGGCCTCACCCTTCTCTCTGCGACTCCTCTGCTAGGTCACTGCGGCTTCACCACCGACACCCTGGCCGTGTCCCTACTCCAGTTGGCCACACCCGGTGCTCCACGCTTCTGAACTGTTCCGCTACCCTGACTAGCTGGAAGAGGTCGCCAACGTTCACCACAAACGTCCTACAGCAGCAGGGTTAGTCACTGACGCCGCCGAGAGGTCAATGACTAAGAGTAGTGCCGCTGCTGGCCGGGCGGGCTGGCGATCAAGGCGAGCTGGATCAATCGAGATGAGATGTCAGATGTCCGTTGTGTACTGGTAGCTTTGGATGCTAATCAAATTCGTCAACACGTACGTAGGCACAAGCGCGACTCGTTCATTTAGAGCCTCGATCAGACAGGGGCGAAGGAACAGGGCTGCGCGCGCTGGTGTCGGAGGGATTCTTTTTGGAGACTACGATGCCAAGTCGCGGGAGGTGCGCATATATGCATGTAGAGGGACTGCTTTTGCAACTCTCTAAAATTTGTCAAGTGGTTTGCAAAACTATTGGAGTTGTTTTTGCAAAATTAAAGGATATCAATCCCAATTGCCAAACTGTTGGAGAGCATAATACAAACTGTCCAGAATTCCAGGCAGCGCAGAAACTTCAACTTGTAATAGATATATTTCTCAAACCAGATCAGATAAAAAAGTTATTACAGCCCCATTTGAAAGATAAATAAGTCTAGTTATTCACATAAAAATTTCATAAGCATTGGACTAACAGATTACGAGATATAAGACAGAGAACACATACTGCTCTGAAAAACAGCATGTAGAGAGACGTGATATGGCGACTCAATATTATACTTCAACAGCCTTAAACATTAAAAGTTTAACTAAAGGATTTCGTGGACATTCCCACAACCTCCAGCAGTCATTACAAACTCCAAATCACACATAATCACAAGCACAAACCAACGACGAACACACCAAAGTTCACAAGCACACACTCGGCTCATTACAAAACTCCAAATCACACACAATCATAAGCACAAACCAACGACGAACACACGAAAGTTCACAAGCACACACTAGACCCGACTTGACTTAACTTGGGCTACTAGTGTCTTTATTACACAAAGGGGACTCCTTAACTCTTATGAGTACAACATCTTGCTTCTTTCACTGCTTCTTTCACTTCTTCTTATCATCGGTGGTTTCCATGACATCGAGTAAGCTATTTTCTTTTGGAGTAGGATAACACCCATTAATAGTCATGCCTCCATCAACTGAAATCGTTTGGCCTGTAATATACATCGAACCAGTCATGCAAAGAAAAGCAACAATAGAAGATATTTCCTCTGGTTCTCCTGCACGCCTGAGAGGAGCTCGGCTCAATATATTGTCCCTCAATTCCTTGTTTGAAAATATCTGCACAAATAAATAAAACAAAATGAGAGGCCTCATTTGGCTACGAGAAGTAGATGAATTCAGCATATTTATACAAACCAATGAATTTCACATACTACTTAGCTATAGATTTAGAATTAGGAAGAAGGAAAAAAGATTAGGACGTCTTAAACAAGTTCTTCTCCATTTTTGGATCCTTCACAATGAAACAAGGGCTCCAAGTGAGAGTTGGGAGAATAAGTGGTTAGAGAAGTCACCTCTGAAGGAACAATATCTTTTCTTATCACTAGTAGAGATTTTAACTTCTATGACAGTTTCACTCACCACAAATCAAAAAAGGTCATAGAAAAGTGATTTCTATGCTGATAACAAATTATCGTAGAAGTTGAAATATATACTAGTTTATAACACTAGCAAGACATTATAGCAAAGGTTTTCGGTACATCACCTCTAAACATTTCATGGAAGCATGTTTCAATTGGACCTAAATTGGCTAGGAATTAACTTCTGTCATGTATTGCTAATATTTACTCAAGAGAATATTTTGTCCACTATAAGTTGAACCAAAAGGGGAAGTTTCTGCTGGAATCCTATTATTCAGCTTTAATTTACATGGAGGTCCCCAACTTAAATATAGTTTGGAGGTTAAAGGTTCCACCGAAGATCAAAATTTTTCTTTAGTATCTTTATAGAGGAGTGATTTAAAAAAGTAAGCCAAATGCAATTGTCATGGTCGTGAAAAGTGTTGATTTTGTCACAAAATGGGACATTAAGCACGAATCTTAGAATGTAACTTTGTGCATGTGGTTTGGAGCTGCAAACATGTTGCGCTTTAAGCTTTCCTCAACCTTGTGATATTTCTCGTGTGTTTGGGATTTGGTTTCGGGGGCTAAGGAGGGAGGTAAAACCTTTAGTTCTGCTAGGGGTTGTAGCTACATCACTATATGAATCCGCTTCTTCGCCCGCCGAAAGTGCAAAAATATTTGCCGAGAGCAAAACGTCGGGCACTTTCGGCAAAAGAGCCTATTTTGCCGAGTGCCAAATAAAAAACTTCGGTAAAGAAAAACACTTTCGGCAAAGATCTTCTTTGCCGAGTGTCAAATAAAAACACTTCGGCAAAAGAATTCTTTGCCGAGTGCCAAAAAAAGGCACTTTCGGCAAAAGAGTGCCTTTTGTTAGCATTCGGCAAAGCATGTTTTCAAATCAGTTTTTGAGGCCCTAAACGAGCTTAAATAAAAAAAGTTTCCAACTACAAAGTTTCATAACTTCTCAAGCTCTACAAGTTTATTTTGGTCATTTCTTCATTTGACAAAGCATCAATAACGTTGTTCACAAAACTTATATCTCTTTCATATCCTTTCATAGTTTCCTACAACTAGAAGAGAGATTAATAAGATTTACGAACAATGTTACTAACATTTTTCAAATAAATAAATGATCAAAGTAAACTTTGTAAGTCTCCAAAAGATATGAATCTTTATAGTACAAAACCTTTTTGATTTCAATTCATCTTATCATGCAAAATTAGGTCTAAAGCGCTCTCAAATTTAAAATTCGAATTTTTCAAATGACCTCGGATGGAAAAACTTCCTAAATGAAAAGTGTAGATCTCAAAAGTTATGAAACTTTGTAGTTGACAACTTTTTTATTTAAGCTCGTTTGGGGCCTCAAAAACTGGTTTGAAAAACCCTGTTTGCCGAGTGTGTTTTTTTTACTCGGCAAAAGAGGCTCTTTGCCGAGTGTCTTTTTTAGGCACTCGGCACATCCTGTTTTCAAACCAGTTTTTTGAGGACCTAAACGATTTTTAAATCAAAAAGTTGTCAACTACCAAGTTTCACAACTTTTCAAGGTCTACAATTTTTATTTAGGAAGTTTTTGCATCCGAGGTCGTTTGAAAAATTCGAATTTCCGATTTAGTATAATATATGAGGAGCTAATACGGATTCTAGACACAAGTGACAGTGTAGTGCGGTGGTAAGGCGATGACACGCGAGGGAGAGGTTGTGGGTTCGAATCCCACTCGCCGCAAAGTGTGAAAAAAGTGTTGAAAAACTTGGAAAAAAAGACCATGGTTGAGAGCAAGTGGTAGTTGGCGGTGGCGGCCTCTCCAAAAATTTTTTTTTTTTTTTTTTTTTTTTGCTATTTTTTAGGGTTTTTTTCGATTTTTATCTTTGCCGAAGTGTTTTTCTTTACAGTATCGGGCACTCGGCAAAGCTCACTAGGCAAAGAAAAACACACTCGGCAAAGAATGCTTTGCCGAGTATTTCTTTACCGAAGTGCACTTTGCCGAGTGCGGCACTCGGCAAAAGCCTTTGCCGAAGTGCAAAGGGGCTTTGCCGAGTGCAAACGGGCCTTTGCCGAGTGCAAAGGCGGCGAGCACTTTCGCAAAGCGGGATTCCTGTAGTGCATGCTGGTTGTTTTGGTTATGCAGAAATGGTTTGGTTATCCATTGGCTCCGTGTGCACTTGGCTGGCAGGATTTGGTTGCAAATGGCACCACAACATTAATTAGCCCAAGTGAGCGTGGTGTTTTTCTCCTAGGCACATTTGTGCCATTTAGTCATAGGATTGATAGTCATTAGTTCCAAGTCTCTTTTATCTTTGTTTAGGCTGTGTGCTCTTATCAAGAGGCCGGAAGTGGCGGGTTTATGTTTTTGTATCAACTTAATGTAATGACCAACTTAATAAATGCCTTTCCTTTACACAAAATCAGATTATTCTATATTACAATTACAACTAAACATGGACTATAGACATTGTTGAGATATAATATATTTTTCAGTTATTAAGGATTGAGTGACTTTGTCCGCTAATGCATTTAGTTACTCCAGCAAGATGAAATTATAAACCAAAACAACGTAGCAACAACAAAATATCACTAGAACTGAAATCTTTTGTTAGTTGAGCATGCAGCTTCAATTCAATAGTATAGCATCATCTAAATTTTGTGCAGATTTGGTGTACAGTAGATTTTGCTAAGAAAATATTCAGAAGATAAAATTTTGCATAATAAAACGTGTATCTTGCCAATTGTATTTATAGCAACTCATACAAATATGGGTTGACTATATTGCAGTAAGACTTTATCTAACAGAAGTAACATTATCAAAGTTATTGCTGCCAACTACAGAGTATTGTTATTGAAGGTACTATGCAGATAATTCTATGATTGATTATTATATTATTGAAGGTAAGGTAATCACACATGGCAATGGTATAGATTATTTAAAGCTTATTTTACTATGCAGTTAGTAAATTTGAATATGTGAAAATAATATAAGTGTTTTTATTGCTATAATAAACTGACATAATCGCTAATGCTACATTTGCTAATATATTTGCACAAATCTAGTAAAACCATATTAATATCAATTGCTGTACTGGCAAAAAAGACACTTACTCCTGCTGTAAGTGATGTCGAGATGTACCCTGGAGCAATAGAGTTTATCCTTATGTTGTCTTTTGCCCACTCGCATGCTAAGTTCTTTGCTAATTGGTTCAAGCCAGCTAAAATATGCAGCAAGCTAGTTATTATTCAAGAAAGACGCACTAAACAAACTTTTTGTAAACATGAGATGAAAATATCAACCAGTATATAGTAATGTATCTGTTACCTTTAGTCATTCCATAAATTGGTCCACTAAATAAGGCTACCACTCCCGCAATTGAAGATATAAAAATAATGCTGCCTGACCCAGAGGCTTTCAGAAGTGGATGTGAAAGTAGGGACAGGTGATATGCAGGTTCAAGATTGGTGGCCATAACAATTGAATACTCCTCTGCAGAATGCTCCATTGCTGATTTCCTAAGGCATATCCCTGCATTGTTTACCTAGAAAACAGATATACATGGTCAAATTATTCAGAGCATATATTATCAAGATGCGCCATGTTCACTAAAAAAATATAAATGCATTGGCAAGCAAGAAGAGGAATGGTAAGGCAAAATGTGAATACATGTATTGATGTTGAGAAATTTTCTCAAATGTAATCCTTAACACTGTTGTATGTTATATTCTACCCATCATTTCCAGATTGTATGTTGTTTTTCTAGATTTTCAACATACATATATTTTACTATGTATATCTGCATATAATAAATATCTATTAAAAAGCCAAAACGACGTGCTTCTTTTTGACCTTTCTACAATTGTAATAAAACAGATATGCACAACAACTGATGACAATTGTCTATGATAAGTTTTTTTATTTGTGTGTATGAGAGTGAGTCTATGTCTGTTTAGCATGGGGTTCACAGGTGGGGTTCACGATAGACGTTTTGTAATTTGATATATGAGATTCATTTTTGTTCGTCATCTTGACATTGGTCATTCACTCTTAACACATTAGTCATTCTTTTTTTCAATTTGATCCATTTTAGAAACTTAGGAGAGTGCTTTACCTTTTGCAGCATTCTAGTCTCCTTTTTTAGAAAAAAAAAAAGATGAGTCTTCTTGCTTGGCTAATTATTTGGCATTCTCTCGCCGGTTGTCAGTTGTAATCCAATACTAGAACATGCACAGTAAAAGGATAACACAAATGTATGCAAATTCACTTTTATCTCTTTGATGTACCGAACTGAGCGAACCATACATTCTAATATGATTGCTAAAGATTTAACTCTGCATCCGACACCCTCTTCTATATAGACAAATTAATAGTTTTATGCAGTAGAATTCACTCTTTCTTCTACTTGTTTTTGAAGATAATAACAGAGTTCTTGGTTGTACTATATCCTGGAATTGTTTGCGTTTTCAGCGCTATATATTGGATACAAAAAACTGAACAAATGCACTCGATTTGTCTAAAACGTGTGATGTTTGTCTATGCTCATTCAGAATGCACACTACTTCATACAGGGCCTCTACTGAAGCCAAATAGGCTACCGAGAGCCTAACGTCCCAGTGCTTTCGGTAGAGTCCTCTACCGAGAGCCGCTCTCTCGGAGGAAACAAACTCTCGGTAGTGCTCCTCTACCGAGAGCCCAACCCTCGGTAGCCATAGAATCCGTCTCTAGAAGAACAATCCGTCTCATAGTGCAGCCATCTGATACCTTGCCTACTATTAAGGCAATGTATCAGCAATAGTACCACCTTGTCTTTGATGGAGAGTAGTTAGAGGACATCCTTACATATTGGCAGATTATAACATCGAGCATAGACCCATTCATGTCATAGCCAGGATTGCGTTACGCCGCATTTCGACTGTGTGTGGGATTGTTGCTCGCATTTCATCATTTTTATAAATTCACAACTAGCCGAGATGCACGTGTGTCGCACCTGTTTATTAAAAGATTAGATTTTTCAAAAGGCTATTAAATGTCAATAATATCCTTCCATTTTTATGGCCGTGCGTTGCACTCCTGTCAATAGTTTTATGCCTACGCAGTCGATGATGTATGTGACTTTACGCTTGGACGCATATATATTAAAAAATGATCTACTAATTTAATTATATAGTAAAATTAAATTTTGTTTCATGATCTTTATTACCTATATTGCAAGTTCAAGAAAATAGAGTTTGTTTCACCATTTTAAATTGAACATTGAACAATGAAACAAACTCTATTTTCTTTTATACCTATATTACAGTTTCTCTTAAACAATGGCATCATTGCTCCTACAAATAGAACATTGATACCTATCATGAAAATAGAGTTTGTTTCATTGTTCAATGGCACTATCATGAACAAAAATACATACTAAGTGAACATTGAGCAATGGCACTATCATGAACAAAAATACCTATTATTTTCTTAATACCTATATTTTTAATACCTATATTACAAGTTCAAGCAAATAAATACATACTAAATGATTTTTCATTGGATTCTCGTGAATGGCAAAATAAGGCAACACAAAGCACCTAAGCAACCGTACTTAAAAATGCTGTATTTGTAGGAGCGCTTTTTCAACCGTCCCTTGAAATCGATTCATAGGGGCAGTTGGATATCTATCTCCATTTCTATATTCGAAAAATGGAAAAAAAAAATAGGAAAACATTTTTCCATCCGGAAATTTTTGCATTAAAATTGCACGTTTCTCATGGCCCACGAGTGCGAACCCGCGACCTCACCCTCGCACATGCACCTCTCTACGACTACACCTCAAACTCAAGTCGATTATTTGAAGCCCTAAACAAATTCAAATAAAAAACTTGTCAACTAAAAGTTTGATAACCTCTCAAAATCTACAACTTTTATTTAGGAAGTTTTTCAATCCGGGCATTTACAAAACAAATGTGGTTTTGCATGACAAGATGATTTCAAATCAAAAACTTATCAACTTCAATGTTTAATATATTCTTAGGATCTATAATTTTATAAATTTCATATCAAAAAGTTAGCAAGTAGAAATATTTCTCCATCCGAGGTCATTTGAAAAATTCAAATTTTAGAAAATTTAGATGTAGTTTTGCATAACAAAATGATTTCTAATAAAAAGTTAGCAACTATAAAACTTCATAACTTTTCAATATATATAACTATTATTTTGGACATTTTTTCATCTGACAAAGCGATAGTGCCATTGTTCAATGTTCACTTAGTGTTCCATAAAACAAGAGAGATATGTAAATTTTGTGAAATTTTTTCACTTAATCATAAGAAATGATGTCGAACACAATAGTTATAAATCTAGATGAGTTCTACAACTCTTATGTTTATGACTTCTTCAGCCAAAATCATGTGATGTATCAAAATATTTTTGAACTTGTCATTTTAAAATTCAACTTCTGAAACAACATTTTAAAGTAGTAAATGATTTCAACTTAAAAGCAACTACAAAGTTGCAAAACTTTTAAGATCTACAAATTTTGTTTTGGATGTTTTTTCCATATGAGGTTGTTTAAAATTTTCAAATTTCAAATTTAAAATCTTTGGATATCCAAACGATCTCAAATTAAAAAAGTTTGAACTAAAATTTGTAGATCTCATTTGGTGTTACAACCGATATAAAGTTCCCTTTCATCAAAGAGAAACTTTTGTAGTTTTTTGCATATCACTAGCGGGGAAGGCACGAGTCCACAACAATAGTGTCAATGTCGATTTTTGGCTAAACCAGCAGTGATGACCCAATATCCCTATCAGTACGTGGCAAGAACCATAGTGAAAACCCGAATATCAGTGTCAGTTCATCCTACCATTTCCTGTTTTAACCCTGAACTGGGGACTATCACTGCAAGTTTTCTAAAATTTGGCTGTGATGATGCCGGTCATGAAGACCGAATCCGTTGGATTATCCATTTGAATTTTTCATGGGTCCGAGTCATACGCCCAAGTAGTTAGGGGATGTCCAGACAAAAAAATGAATAGAAAAATTTTGCATATTGATATCAATTAGTTTATACGGATAGAGAAAAAATGGATTTTTTTTTACCAATAAGCTTATTGTGCTCTGATTTGGTTCAAGCAGTCTCATAAGCATTTAATTTGTATTCTGTACTGAATAGTTCCTGGACCCTGAAAAATAAATGTATGTAGGGCTGTCAAATTGTCGAGAAAATGGAGTTTTGTTTACCAATAAGCTCGTTCATTCATTGTTTCGGGCGTATGTCTGCTATATATACAGATATAACTGAGTTGTTGCCCTGTGGATATATCTGATAATAATCCCTTTTTTTTCGCGAGCGCTTTCTCTTCTTTTCTTTTTTTATATTGTGAGATTTTTAATAATAAAAACAAATAATTGTTACTAGTATATTATTTAAGCGTACGTACACGTATGGTCAGTTTAGCAAGGACACATATATATGAAAATGAAAAGAGGGATGGAGCTGCTCAGGGGCAAGGCCAATGGAGGCTACAAGTAGTAGTAGCTCTAGTACAAATAAAGTGATCCACATAGATGAGAAAATATTGGGGGTACTATTTACACAATGCAAAAAAATATTGCTTGTAGCTTGCACATAAACTTTTTGCTTTCATCATGCCACACCTTTATTTCCTCTCCCTCTACTTTTCCAGCATGGACCACATTCTCTCTCCTTAAAGACTTGTAGCTTCTGCAAGCCACTATGACAAGAATAGAGCACCTACTTTTTTTTTTCCGAGCCTACGGCACTTGCGGGGGCTACAAGCAAAAAAAGTCTGCAATGGGGAAGCCCTCACAAGGATGTCGAGCTTGCCCCGGGTGGGACGTGACGTCGCTGACCAAACGCTCCCGCTGGTCTCTCGCGGAGACATCGCAGACCGATCCGGTGACACAGCAGCCCCTTGCGTGCCAATCCTTGAGGCACTCGTTAAGCTCCGCCTCGTCAAAGGTGCACGTATGCACTGCCGCTCCCAGCGCCAGCAGCTCCTCCACCACCGCCTTCCTGCACACGGGACAAAACCACACAAAAACTAAAGCACTTGAACCCTCCTACCGGCTCAGCATGTAGATCACTATTAATACTAGCTAATGGTTCACTTATCGGGGGAATAATGTCGACACCTTGCAATTGCATGTAGAGACAAATCATCTAATGAAGTTTATGTTTATAAGAATTAGATCCATACTACTGTCCAGTAATCTGTGGAGACCAAACGAGGGAGTCTTACCCAATGCCACGGGTGCCCCCAGTCACGAGAGCCGTCTTCCCTTGGAGTGACCATCTACCAGCCATGTCCTTCCTTGCTAGTTCTTTTTTCTTTTTTTACAAGAATCCTTGCTAGTTCTTTTTTTGATGCTGCACCCTCGCCGTGCGTCGAGGCCATATATATAGAGAGAGGAAACGAAGTGAAGCTCGTTGCTTGTAAGATTCTAACTACACTCGCAACAGGAAAGAAATTATTCCAGGAGAGTGACGCATTTGGTTCACTGTTTTACATACTGTTTAAATGTTTTCTTTTTCTATAATAAAGGATATAAAGTCCCGTCTATTTCTCCATAGGCGGTTCTCCATAACCTCCAGTGATTTGTTTTAAAAGGTAAGATTTCCTGCCAAATATATTTTCTGCAAATGAATTGTTTTATTTTTAAAAATTGAAATGAAACCAAATATAAATCGCCGGCAATTATATTTCCATGCATGACGAAAACAATATTTACTTCAGTCCAAGTGTATATACAACAAAAGTTTTCAATTCATGATTCAATGAATTGTCTAATAATCATCTTTGTTTAGTTCTAGCCTCACAAAATCAACAAGATCACGCGTGGTATCATGATTTGAGGTGGTATCAACAAGATCACTGTACGGTACTATGACTGAGTGGTATCACCATCGTTATAATAACTCCCTTGAAAGTGAACTATTTCTTTCATGACGAACGGGGACATGTTCTCGCAAGTGTTCATGATTTGAGGTGATAATCCGTTGGGTTACACCTGTATATCCGGAAAAACAATGAAGCCATATATATTTACAAGTGACCAATGCATTTGCATGACTAGTGACAAAACTTCACATATATGACAATTACTTACTTCCTTAGGGTTCATTGTGTATCGTCCGTTTTGTCCAAGAAACTTGCACGTGCAGTACCCATAGAGAATCGTTCCAACTTGTTGCTTGTGACACTATATATGAATTGGCGAGTGGTTATATAGTTACCACATCGGGGTTATTAAAAGTCACTCGACTTTCCTCGCACCACAAATTCCGAGATCCATGGCTCCTTACTATGCGGACGCATGGCCTCAACATGTTTTGCAAAAAAAAAATACCCACAATCAGTTTTGCAAGACACCCCTGCTGGTCCCAAGCCCTCGGCGCTAGGTTCCCGTTATTTCTCCTCTCCACCCCGCCCCGCCCCTCGATACTCGCCTCGCGTCTCCCAACATCGCCGTCGCTGGACAACAGAAAGCATACCGAGGTTGGCGTGCACAGTTCGGGAAGAGCTTAGCGGCCTTCGCGGCGTCGCCGCTCGCCGTCTCGACGCCGGCCTTCAACGATAGAAGCCTCGGTGGGATCTCGTCTGACGAGGAAAACGACGTCGCCGACCTCTGATTCTGTGCGAGCTGGGCAACTTGTCCTCCAGGAATGCCAGATCCGATCTACTACGGTGAGCAGCTTCAGTCTTTGGCGTTCAAGCTCCGAATCCCCATCCCGTCACCCTTAATTGCTACCCCAGCCGGTGCTTCTACAGGTTTGCACGTGGTGCAAGGGGCTTCTCCCAAGCTGGTCCTCAAGAGGCCCCTGGATTCTGCGACATTTCCTTGTCACATTAGAGAAGTAGCAGTATGTGGCTAACCAAATCCAAGAGCACTACCTTATTTACTTTCTTGCTGCATTACTGTTTAGGTGTCTAGGACATATCTAAATTGCAATGCGGACACCCTTTACAACACCATGTCAATACCTATTTTCACATTTGATTTATTTGATTGAAGAAATTGAATTCCAAAATGTGTTTGCTTGCAGTGCAGGTGCTGCATTAGTTAGCTCATGCAGTTCGTAGGCTTTAAGTGGCAAAAATGTATGTCCATTGCTGGCATCACACTGTAGTAGTATTCATGGAAAAGTTTGATGGTTGATTGATTGATTCTTTACATTCACTTGTGAATATTGCGAGTTTGAACTGATGCCTGCATTTGAGAGCACATCCATCTGGTTCTTTCTTTAGTAGTATTCAGGACTTAGGTTCCTGTGAAGTGTGAGCCACTTGCATTTTTTTTTTTTTTTTTTGAATTTTTTGCCACTTGCATTTTAGTTACAGAGGTTGGGGCCAATCTATAAAGTTGGATGAGAGAAATATGAGAAGCTCTCTGAAATTTTGGATTTATTTGCAGGTCTTTTGTTGCTACTGGCTTGGTTCTTTTGGGTTATACAAGTATAAGACTCTTGTATGGGATAACTATCTCTTCACGTCTAGGAGCTTGATAACTGGTAGGATCTCCTAGACTCAGTATATTTTTGTTGTTGTAGCTCTAGATCTATGTTTTTCTTCATAGCTGTAATAAAGCATATCATATTATATGTTCATTGTGTCGGTCTTCTCATCTAGAGTCTAACACAATTGAATTTTTCATTTTATAATTTTTGCATGATTTACTATGATTTTTCAAAACTGCTTTAGGAGGTAATTTAACCGGTTTTGAAAAGTTTAGGGGGCGATGTAGACTGTTTCATAGGTTGGGATTATGTAGGTCCACCTCACATAGGTGGGGGTGTGATATAGACTTTTTCCTTAACTTGTCTTAGTAGGAGAAAACAAATGAGTCGTCCGGCCCAATACCGTTTATGAGGTACAGTACAATTTATACTACTGTAGGAAGGGGACCATTGTATGATGGAATCTGGTTTTCTCAAAAAAAAAAAAAAAAAAAAATGATGGAACCTGAAAACAGCGCAAACAAAAACATAGGTGCCAACCATGCCAGAAAAAAGACAAAACTTAAGAGATGTCATGCTGGCCTTTGTTATGACATTTCTTCTTAATTGATCGACAAGCAGATACAGCATTTGTCATGAACCATGGGCACAGAGCCCAACAGGCCCAAGAGGAGGGCGCCGCGCTTGCGGCCGGCCGCCGCCGCCCGCCTGCCGCGGTCCGTCGTCATCCTTAACCGTCGTTTAAGTAATAATTATTTAGGGAATAAATATTTAGGGAAAGAAATAAATTACTTTGTTAAGAGGTATTCCAATCTATAAGAAAACCTGCTAGATATTTTCTTAGCATGCAAGTCTCCCTCGGACTATAAATACAAGGGGCTTGTAATCGGTTGAATCTTAAGCGAGAAAATTAAAAGGGTAGCTGTCACACCCCATTTACGAGGTTTCTTAATCACACGTATTTGCGCCGGGATCATGCACAAATACGCCTAATTAAAATATAGATATGATATCAAAAACTATACTTTTATTGCTATTGAGAAAAATATGATACAAGGTTTGGGGTTTACACGATTCGGCCTTAGGCCTAACTTCCTAAACCTATCGAGTTCGAGCGCAGCACCTATCATAGGGCTTCATTCCTACGGGCAAGCTTGGAGTGCGCGGACAAACCCTTGGACTTACTCCTATTGTACGTTCTTATAATTCGGTCACACATCCTCACGTAGCTCTTTCATGAACGCCGTCTTCCGGTGTCCTTCTTGCGATCCTATCCTCGTGTCGCCTTCATAGCTCGATTCCTTGGATACACTCCTGCAGGTGGCATTCTAAAAAAAATAGGAATAGAGGGGTGAGTACTTTCATACTCAGCAAGTCCAAACCAGGGGGTGGTAATTATTAAGGGTTGGGCCCTAGCGAGTCTCTAAAAAACTGCTCTCACTAGTTCCCGGGTTAATTATTATCCAAGCTCAAGGTAACGAGTCACATACCGGTTGTGTTTCTAATCATAGATGTTCCGCCCGGCATTTGTCCATTCCAAGGACGTGGCTATTCGAATAGATTCAATTAACTCTGCGAGAGGTTGTACAATTTCCCCACACGATAGGCGTTGTCTACACCATGGCCTATGGTTCGACAGGCCTAACGAGATCCGTACCCGCTTGGGTGCTACCCTAGGTGTATTGGTATAATCTTCACCACGACTTCTTAGGGGTTGGAAGGATAACACGTCACCCTAAGGCGGCGCATCACCCTAGACAATATGGTGATACCAAATCACCCACGGCTTTCGGTAATACCTTATTACCCAACCTATCTTTGTCAACACCACTCTCAATCATATATCATCAATATGTGCCTCTAGCACTGCGCCACTGCGCCCAAACACTTACGTGGAAGACCACTCAGCTTCCACGCCAACCGGACCATGGGGCCACTCTCCCCATGTCTGCTCCTAATAGATCGTTTGCCTACTCCGGCCACCTTGGCTCCAATTATACCTCAACCCAACGGGTGTGGAATCAAGCCGCCCCATCCGGCGTGTGGTCATGCGTAATATTATACTAGGTAGAAGGTCTATGAACCGGTCCTTACGGAGGCGAGCATCTCTCCGCGGGATTCATCCCCGATTGTGATTAGTCCACCTCCATGTAGACTATCACCACTCACCTTTTTGTTGACATGGTTCACATTATTACTTAGGTTAACGACAAAGCCTAGCGAAGCCTCACGCACATAGCCCATGAGTACTACCGCACGGCTTGCCCTGGTTATACTTATCTTAACATCTTATTAAACATTATAGTATTTAGGTCAGGTTAAGGGGGTAAGGACTTGCCTCTATCCGCGCAGTATATCCAGGTTCTTGGTCTTGATGCTCTTATCTCACGTGGCTTGGTGTAGCGATGCTCGGGTTACGCCGGACGGTCGTGCGATCTTTGGCGACAAACATGAAACACAAAGCGTAGCAATCGAGAGCAAACAACGTTCCTCTGTTTGGTTAGCTGGGGGAACGATAGATAGATTACTATCTACTCCTATCATTATTCTGTAAGTTTGAAGTATGATAGGATAGACAGAATCCATCCATCTAGATGGATCCTACGGGCTAGGTTAGTGCGGTACGGAGGTTTGATGGAGAATCCAACCATATCACTAATGTTCACTATCATGTGAACCTGAAGGACATGATAGGGTTGGTTTCCTATAGGTCCGTACGGGGTTAGCGACACATACGCTTAGGCATGCGTATATGCCTAGGGTTAGCAAGGTTAGGATCCTAGTCTAGGGTTAGCCACACATATGCGTATACCCGTACGTTGGGCATGCTTTATGTGTGTAGAGGACACGTATACTAGAGTGTGTGTCTAGAGTACACATACACAAGTATACGGCTAGGTTAGGGGGTTAGCCATGCGTAGATATATTCGATAGGCGTGTGCGTATATTTATTTATATTTCAAAATTCTACTCTATACATTTATATACAATACATAGCCTATCACATATATCTAACATGTGGACATCTACGTGTATGTATATTAGAGTATTCGCGTACGTGAGAGTGTACACGCATACAAGAATATACGGTGCGTGGTGTGGTTGGGGGGTAAACTAGGGTTTACGTATTCTACGGCGTGCAATTAAATTAAATAAAGAGCACAACATAAACTAGAATTTAAATGGGCATCAAATATTGGAACAAGGGCATGAATGAATAGAGCATGATTTTAGAAGAATTTAGGAACTGGAACGGAGAGATTTAGAGTTGAAAAGGAGAAGGTATGAATTTCCAAAGTTTTGTGAAAGATTTATAAAGTAATTAAACTTTGGAAATTAATCTGGAATATTTTGGTAAAAGCTGTGAAGGTGAAACTGTATGGGTAGGGTTCGGGGTGTACCTAGTTTATTTAGAAATTTTTCTGGGATTTTTCTGATGACTGGAAAATGGACTTTTGATCCCCCGTGTACGTTTCCTGGGTGGCCGTAGCAATTCCAAAGTGGCTGACGCGCGGGGTCCAGGCTGCCTGCTGCACTGTACCGTGCACATGGCCCATCAGGCCATGAGCCGATCTGGGTGGTTCCTTCTTTCTCTCTGTATTCTTCATGGACCGGGTCCATTTAAAAAGGGAAGGAAGGTGGGTGGCTCTATGACACATGGGACCATGGGAAGAGATAAGGTGAGGAATTGTTTCTCTTGGTCACGGACGCTGCTGCCCACAGTCCGTCGTCCCCGTTCGTATCTTGCCCGTCGGGCTCCATCCGAGTGAGCAAAGAGAGCAGGGGAGAGGGAACAAAAGGAGGGGATGGCCGGCGGTGTGGGGGCTCTGCCGGGGTGGTGCTCGGCTCACTGGTGGCGGCGTGCGGGTGGACTGCGATGGCGAGTGGCTGCAGCTGGCGAGCAGCGCGGGCGGCGGGTGGTGGCGTTCGTGGTGGGCGAGCTGGTGGCGAGCGCGGCTGGTGGCAGCGCGTCCTGGTGCGCGGCTTGGCGAGGCAAGGGCAGGGGCGGCGGTGACGGGCGTGGCCGAGGCGAGCGTGGTGCGGTGGTGGGCGCGGCGAGCTTGGCGTGAGCGGCGTGGCTCGCGCACGGGCGCGTCGCGGCGGGGAAAGCGGTGGTGCGTGGCGGCGTGGCGAGATGGGGAGCAGTGGCGAGGCATGGGCAAGGCGGTGGTGCGCGGTGGAGCAGGGCAGGTGCTCGGCCTTGGCTTGACGGACGTCGCCGGCTTACGCGGCGTCGGCTCGGCGTGGCTCGGGCAGAAGAGGAGAAGGGGAAGGAGATGAGGAGCAGGATCGCCACTCTCGGCGCAAGCATTCATCCCTCCCGTTCTTCCTCAAGTTCGAGCTCGGCGAGGCGAGTTCGTGCTGCGGCCATGGCCGGCTATTTATAGCCGCGGCGGCGGAGCTCGGCACCACGATATTTTCCAGCAATGGTGCTGTGGCGAGGTCGACGGGAGCAGGGGTGGCGCTGGCGCGGTCGGACGCGGTGAAGACGCGGCCACAGTGGCGGCGGCGGCGAGAGGGCGATGTGACTCGTCGGCAACGCGGACAGCTGGGACGAGCTGTCGTCCGGCACGGTCAACGAGGTGATGGCCGGTGGCGAGCCGGCGCTGTGGGGAGGTGGATGTGATGGGACAGGTCGTAGCGACAGCGCCATTGATGGTGGCGGGCAGAGGTCTGTGGTGGTGCTGTGCCTAGGTCTATGGTGCTGTGCGGCATGTGCTGAGGTCGATGGAAACAGGGGTGGTGTTGTCCCGTGCGTGAAGAAAATATCCCGTGTCCCTGTGAGCAGCTGGAGGTGGGAGAAGGGAGTGACAGGCGGGGCCCAGTCGTCATAGGGAGGAGGCAGTGAGAGGGGATTGGGCTGCTGCCGCTGCTGGCTGGGCCAGGAAGGGAGAAGGAGCCCGTTGCTCATTATTTTCATTTTCCTTTTATATTTTTCTTTTCCCATGTATTCTTGTATATGCATATACACATATATACGTGTATATATATTCATACATATATGTATTTATATAGCTATACTCACATATCTAAAAAGAGACATGGATTTATATGTATAGCTATATATTTAGGTACGCATATACACATGGTGTGGTTTCCCCAGAAGATAAATAAACTGAGTGTTCTCGAAAGGGGATTTGAAATTTGGTGGTTGGAATTTGGATAAATGGTTTGGAAATCAAGAGGGTCAAGAGAAGGGGTTTGGCGGGTAACAAATCAAGGGGAGGTCAAAGGGGTGGTATATGGTGGTTGATAAATCAAGGAGAGGGTCAAGTGAAAATATTTGGTGAGTGGACAAGGAATATTATTTGATGCCAAAAATAAATTCTAGCTCAACAAACATACAGGCAAGCAATCATTCAAACAAGGTCTAAATCTATATGGTGAATTTTGATGCGGGGTTTTTTGAAAACGGGTTTTTGGTCGAGCGGGAAAAAGTAAAGTCAAGTTTTAGTTGTAATTATAAAAAGTTCAAATTTTTAGTGAATTTTAAAATGATGAAAAATTACGGGTGTTCTGATAGCTCCTAAAACGACTTATCTCTCGGCTCTCTCGCTCCTTGCCCACGATCGCCGCCACCATCGCCATGCACGCGCCGCGGGGAACCGGCAGCGCCGCCGTTCCGGCGCGGCCCACGCCACCCCGCCGCCAGCGCCGCCACCTCCTCCCTCACATCTTCAGCGTCATCGCGGGCTGCTACGTCATCTTCAACGTCTTCTTCCTCGCCGTTCTTCATCGGTCGTCATCACGCCGCCCGATCCACCGTCCTCACCGCCCGACGATCGGCAATCGGTGTCAATTCGGCCCAATTTGGCGGTCTGGCGGTGGTATCCGGAGACCAGGGCGATTCCCACCACCCGGCGTCTTCCGACCACCACCAACGCCAAGATCCGATGGGCGGCCACAACATCGCCGAGCTCCGGATGGAGTTTTGCGAGTCGTGTTCACGAGGAAAATCGAGCCATGCTCACCGCCCTCCCGGAGAAGTTGGATGCCGCGGCTGCCCGACGATGTACAACGGCGACATGGCCCGGGCGCCGCCAACAACGCCGCCGCTGCCATGGCGCTCAGACATCAACAACGCTCCGTCGACATCCACGGCGATCCGGTGGCCACGACGGCGGCAACACCGCGGCGACGCGCTGGCGTCCGACGTGCCAGCGCCTGACGTCACCTCGGCCACCACCGACGGCGTCCCACGCCATGGGCGCGCCGGCGGTGACGACGCTCTGCACGGCGCCGCCTCGTCACCCCCTCCAAGATCATCTACGCTGCAAAAAACGAGCACGCCTACCCCAAAGGGTGCCCCAGTGAGCTGCGACCCGGATCGGTCGGATCGGGGAGGCTACCACAGACGCGTCCACCACCACCGCTCGGCGAAAAGCTTACCCAACTAGGCCAATGTCTCGCAGCGGCTACTACAATGGCGCGAATAAGTTTCCGGTCGCTACCAACGCCCACTTTGACATTGGGAACATCCGGGTGCCAACATGGGCGACAAGGCGGCGTCACGGCGTCAACATCGGCGTCGCTAAGCGTCGACGCCGGCGTTCTTGGGATCGACATCCTGGGCGACACGCCACCAAGGACTCCAACGGCAACGACGCCCCTCCCAGGGCGCCACCATCGGCGGCGGCGATGCTACCATAGGCGCCATGCTGCGTCCGCGGCGCCCCTTAAAACGCCCGGCGCGGATGATGACCCTCCCATTGGCGCCAACGGCGTCGCCCTCGGCGTCCTCGTCATCACCATGCCGACCAACAACGACATAACCTTGACCAACGGGGACGTCTTCAACAATGGTACCGTCGACGACATCACCAACAACATCAACGAACAACAACGCTACCGGGGCGCCATGAGCGGCGACAACGCCCTCAAGGGCGCCAACGCCGATGACAAACCCCACGGCGTCAACTACGTCCTCGACATGCCTATCATCGACAACAACTACAAGGGCATGAACCACGGCGACCCCTTCGCGGCCAACCACGGCGTCAACCCAACGACCGCCGCCCACGAGATGAGAACACCGGCGTTCCCGGGCACCACCGGCGAAAGCGGTCGTTCAGCGGCCGACATACGACAACAACAATCGCTACACTGCTGGACATCCTTCCGGCATCAACAATGGTGGAGCACACCATCGAGCAACCTCGAGATCCAACAAAGGCGCCACCATCGGTACCACGTCGTCGGTAGAACATCGGGTACACCGCTATACTTGACAAGAGCGGCACTCCTCCTTCTCTCGTTCGTCTACATGCCAACCCGGGCGACACGCGGGGTGAATCTTTGGGACACCTCCACATGGTGTCTTCTTCGTGGCTTCAATCGCCCATCAATGGCGACAACAACAACTACTTCGCTACCTCGACGAGCGGCGCCTTGATCGACTACACCTATGGCCCCACACCTCGTCGAGGAACATAGGCTTACGCCACGGCGCCGCGGTCCACAACCATCGCACCATCGACAACTTCGGCCGGCGGCGGGGCGACTCGAGCCAAACCCGGTCGGCTCCCTCGTTCCTCGGCGTCATCTACGTCGATGCGACTACGCCAACAAGCCGTTGGCGCAATGCACCAGCGGCGCCCGTGCCGCGAGGAAACGCGGTGCTCCACCTCGCCCAAGAGTTGGATGCTTCCATCTTCACAAGCCTCGACTTGTGAGCTTCACGCGACGGCGACAAGAGGTACATGCCACCGACATCAACCCCTACCTGCGTCGACCTGTCACAATTCCGGAGGCTCTAGTTCCACCTCGGCGTGCTACATCAAAGAATCATGAGCTACACGTGGCTGGAACCAACAAGCTCGAGGCGGGAGCACGGTTTGAAGCGACACTTTCGCGGTGATTGGCGTCCACCTTCCGACGACCGCGAATTTGTGCGGGCTCGCGACCCGGCAACCGGCTGCGCGAAGGAGCCAATCTTCTTCCTCGACAACCACCACTACTACGCCTCGAGAATTGTCCAAGGTACTATGGGATGTACTCGAACCAGGTGGGATAATTTTGCGCACACTTGAGGTTGGCTTTCACCCCTCGGCGTACTCGGCACCGATGCAACCACCTCCAGTGAGCAATGGAATTCCATCCATTGATCCAGCATCAACAAAGCCGTGCAGAACCACAGCGCGAGGACGCGCTATCAGAAAAAGGGGGGAGTAATGTCATGAACCATGGGCACAGAGCCCAACAGGCCCAAGAGGAGGGCGCACGCGCTGGCCGCGGCGCCGCCGCTGCCATGATCGTCGTCATCCTTCGCTTAGTCGTTAAGTAATAATTATTTAGGGAATAAATATTTAGGGAAAGAAATAAATTACTTTGTCAAGAGGTATTCCAATCTATAAGGAAACCTCCTAGATATTTTCTTAGCATGCAAGTCTCCCTCGGACTATAAATACAAGGGGCTTGTAATCGGTTGAATCTTAAGCGAGAAAATTAAAAGGGTAGCTCCCTAAACAGCTTATCTCTCAGCTCTCTCGCTCCTTGCCCGCAGATCGCCGCCGCCATCATACGCCCACGCCGCCAGCTGCCTGCCGCCTTGGCCGACGAGCCGCCGTTCGTTCCAGCGACCCGCCGCCGCCGCCGCCCGGCGCCCGCCACCTCCTCCCTCACCTCTTCCGCGTCATCGTCGGAGCTGCTACGTCATCTTCAACGTCTTCTTCCTCGCCGTTCTTCATCGGCCTCGTCATCACGCCCACCGATCACCGTCCTCACCGCCCGACGATCAAGCAATCAGGTGTCAATTCCGGCCCAATTTAGCCGGAATCGGCGGCAAAGATAAAAAAACAGTGCATTAGGTCGATCTCAATGGGGTTTCATAGGAGTTTCATGCACATTAAATAGGGCGCCACATCAGCAAAAGTCCACTTTTTGCATGAAACTCGAGGAGGAGAGAAGGGAAAAGTTTCATCTTGGTGAAACTCTCTTGGCTTGAATACCAACTATCTATGAGTCATGAAATTAAATGCCTATGAAACCACAAGATGAAACTCTCCATTGAGAGTAGGGGTTTCATACAAGTTTCATTTTATTTTATATGACATAATAGTCTTGGAAACAACGAAATGAAACTCACCATTGAGACTGACCTTACAAAAAGATGAGGTCATGCAACTCATAATTAATGCTCCTTCCATTCTATGCACAAATTAGATATTGCCATTAGGACAAAATCGGACATGGGACTTTTGCGGAGTGGATTGCCAGACCGCGCCACATTAGGATTATATTAGATATATACTACAGAGATAGGAACGATCTGTTCCCAGTGAAAATGCTGCAGCGCTAGTAGCAGTGGACATGGGCCACTGGATCGGAGTGGTATGAATAATAGCCTGACAGGAACAAGGCGTGTCGATGTCCACTAAACAGTTTATAGAGATGGTAACGAACTGTTGCCATTGAAAATGCTACAGGGCTAGTTGCACTGGACATCGAGGGGTATGACTACTAGCCTCATAGGAAAATGAACAAGGTGTGTCGATGTCCGCTTGTCTTGCCTGGGGTGCTATTGTGACCAGATTATTAGATGATAAAAAGGTCATCGAACCATAAGTAAATAGATATAAGTCAAATTATTAGATGATAAATTATTTATGATTTCAATCATTTATTATTTAGTTTTCATTTTTTATAAGAAAAACATGAAAAAAGAAAACAAAAAAAAAAATCCATAGAACTATAGGTATAAAAATATAGATTAAATTAGATGAAAAATTATTTAAGATTTTAAGATTATTCATTAGATTAGAGAAGGATTAATAGTTCCTAGACCCATAATTCTATATTATTCTTCTATTTAAAAATAAAATTGAAGAAAGAGGAAAAATCCTGAACAGAAAGCGTACGTGGGGTTTTCATCTAACGGAGAAAAAAATAGGAAAACACACAGAAAAAAAGGATTGTATTAGATCACAGATAGTTTATAGAGACGAGATCAAATTGTTTCCATTGAAAATGGTGCAGCGCTATTTGCACTAGACATCAAGTGTGGTATGACTAATATCTAGATAAGAAAATGAACCAAGCGTGCTAATGTCTGCTTGTCATAGTCGCGACAGGGAGGCGGCGGCGACACGTGGCGGCGGCGCCACGTCTTGGCGGCTTCGGTCGGTCGCGCGCAGGAGGGGCGGGGGCGGCGGCGGCTGTAGCTTAGGGCAGGGAAAATATTTTTTTTATTGCTTGTCCCTAAGAGATTACATCCTCCCTTTGCTTTTTATAGCCCTCCTATAAGACTTGTATCTCGAACAATCTCTAAAGGTTTCCTTATAAGCAAGTTCTTATTCTTATCATAATAGGAGACTTCCTTATAGATTGGAAATATCTCCTTCACACCAATTATACTAACCGAACTCTTACTTTAACTACCAAAAAAAAGGGCGGCGGTGGTGGGAGGGCGCGCGCCAAGCCCAGTGGGCGCCCCCTTTGCCGGCCGCGTGTAACACCGTGTTTTCGCACCATTTTAAAATTCACTAAAAATTTGAACTTTTCAAATTAAACTAGAACGTGATTTATTTTTTTCATAAACCGAAAACCTAGTTTTCGAAAATCTTACATCAAAACTCACCATGCAGAATTATTTAGGATATATGTTTGCCATGCTTGCTTACTTGAGTGTCATTCTAGAATTTATTTTGGGCATTGAATAATAATTCCTTGATCATACCCCCTTTTAACCTCCCCTTGACCGTTCCCTTGATTTACCCGCCACCATATATCCAATCACCCATACCCAAACCCATTCAATTGAACTTAGTTTATTTATTCTGGGAAGTCAAAGCCACTCCATGTACAGGAATACACATGTGTATATATCTATATATTCATAGCAAATATATATGTGAATATATACATGGACGTGTGGTAAAGCTGCCTTGATGTACACATGTATACATATATACCTAAATAACTATACATGAAAATATACATGTACAGGTTCTTACCTGCGTAACATGTCAAATACGTATGTGCATGTGTATACATGTGTAAGTATATAAATATGTATACGTAGGGAAATGGAAATAAAGAAAATGGCCAGGCTTGCGACCTCCCCTGCTGTTTCTAGCCCAAGCAGAAGTCGGCCTGGCCCCTCTCTCGCGGCCCAGCCCAGTTTAGCAGCAGGACCTCCTTCCCCTCTCTACTCTCTATGGCAGCGCGGCCCCACAGGTCATATGTCCCTCCTACCCCATCCCCATCTTCACGCACAAACAGCACGACGGTGTGCTGAACAGCGCCGTCGACCTCTGCACAGCGGGGAAGTTGACATTGTCGGGGAAAAATCTTCGGAGAACCACCCTAGTCACTCGTCGTCATCCTCCGACCCCCAGAACGCCTCCAGCTCACCTTCCCTCTCGCCGCCGTCAACAGCGCGCGCCACCGTTGCCGGAGAAAAATCTTCCCCAACGCGTGAACACCGCGTCTGGCAGCGTCAACGACGCCACCGCTCTCGGCGACCACGCCACGCGGTAGCGTCGCTGGCGCTGCTGGTGCCGGCCATGGCGCTTGGCGTCGATGTCGAGCTGGGACACGTGAAGCACACCGCCCTCCGGTCGACCGGGCCGCTGTTGGCGCCGACCTCGCCGTCGCGTCCTGTGAATCGAACTGGAGCTCACCAGTGCCAGCCGAGCATGCCGGAAAATATCTCTGGCGGAGCTGAGGCCACCCCCGGCTATAAATAGCTGCCGTGGCGCCTTGGAGCCTCGCCTCGCCGAGGTCGAGCCAGGGGGCGGATCTACAGTAACCCGTCGGGGGTCAGCTGACCCCGATGACCTTGTGAGAACTCCTAATACCCTGCGTTTTTTGACCAGCCTTGACCCCGGTAAAATTAGAAATTGACCCCCGGCAACAATAGCTCAGCCCTCTTCTTTTCATTCGCTAAAAAAGTCTGGAAGCCCAAAGCCCCGCTAGACTCAAGCAACTATTGCAACTACGCAAGCCCGAAAACATAAATGTCATCTCCCGGTAGACTCGCCAATAAACACACGAGCTGTTTCATCTCAATTCAATCTGGCGTCACCAACGACTTCGTTCGACCGCTATGGTCCTATGGATCTTCGCCTCGCATCCGGTGGCCCGTCGCGGTGTCACGTTCATGCTGTCCTACACCTTTGGAGCCTATAGGTACACGGACCTCCGGGGTCAGCCGCTTGAACGGCCGAGTTGATGTAGCTGTCGTCAGAGGTGTCAATGCTGGCGGCATCACGGGTAGCGTCAAAGGAGGCGCCTTGCCCCTCTATGGTGTTGTCTTGCTGTGTGTTTGTAGAGGATGGAGAGTCGGTCGTTAAATGCGCCCTAGAGAGGCGACATGGCCGTCTCCATGTTCTTGGGATTCTAGAGCTCGACGTCGGTCTTCATCAGGTCACCGAGTCCTGATGTATAGATGTTCACCGCCGCTGATCGTCGAGGTGCTCGGCCCGGTGCCCGCGTCGCCGGAAATGCTCGCGTGTACTCGTCGACGGTGCCGGTCTTGAGAAGAGATGCCAGCTCGCCCAGTGGATTGCGTCGGGTAGCTAGACCAAAGCGTTCATTGACATACTAGGCGAAGCATGCCCAATCTATCACCGGCTTCTCCTGGGATAGGAGCATGTACCACAATTGTGCTCCTCCTGTGAGATGGTAAGATGCGTACCAGACTTGGTCTATGGTTGGTGTACCTTGTCCCCTGATGAATTTCTCACGGCGGTTGATCTAGGGAAGGGGATCCTCCTTGCCATCGTACGTCGGGAAGGACAGCTTGTGCAGGCGAGGAGATAATCTGGGAAAGTGATCTTGACGGGGAACCGGGAGGGGGCACGTGTACCTTGGGGGCGCCACCTCGGTGCCGGCAGCGGCCCAGCATGGCAGCCAACCTGGTCTCCAACTCTGGCTGCTAGCTGTGGTTCTACGACAGTCTTGGCGTCCTCCTTGTAGGCCTTGAGGAAGCTTCGTGTGGAGTGCTTCATGGCTGACTTCATGTCCTTCTCCAGTCGAGGATCATCTTGTGTTTGCGTTCCTCCACCGGATCGGTACTAGAGAGAATGGAGACTTGATCGGCGAACGTGTCTAGGCGTTTGGTGATCGTGGTGAACTGCTTGGACAGATTTTGCAAAAGCTTCTTCAAATCAGCGCCCATGTGGTGGGTGGATCGAAGTGGCCTCCGGATACCGGCTATCACGGCCGCGGCGGGGGAGCGGCGGCGACACGTGGCGGCGTGGGCGGGCGGCGCGTAGCTTAGGGCGGGGAAAATATTTCTTTATTGCTTGTCCCTAAGAGATTACACTACTACAAAAAGGTCACTATGGGAATGCTTGGATTTTTGTGTAGGGGCGGTTCGTAACTTCAAGCGCCCCTACAGTGGTTGGGATGCCTTCTTTGGAGACCAACCGCCCCTACAAATGACATAGTAGGGGCGGCTCACAACACCAGTCGCCCCTACTATTGAAGAGGCGGCTCAATCACGCAGTCGTCCCTACCGTCCATGTCTATAGGGGCGGGTCAATTTATGAGACGCCTCTGTAAAGTTTTGGGTGCAGTTCCCGTGCAAAATATCACGCGCCCATGACTTTATAATAATTGGTGGAGAACGCGCCCATGACTTTATAATAATTGGTGGAGAACGCGCCCTCCGAATTCAAAGTATTCGCGATAAAAGCGAGAGCGACGGCATGCATGGAGGGGCATGTATTTACTCCTCACCGGTTTTTCTCCCACCCACACCCGCATGCATTTACTAATCAGGGGGTGTTTAGTTGGTGAAACGGGTACTGTAACACTTTTTGGGTTCACTTTTCACCAAGTGAACATGCTCTCAGGAGCGCTCTCGTCCACACAATTGATCCCCACCTACCGAGAGCCTCCCGTCCTCTGCCTTCCACTCCACACACTTCCCTTCAACTCCCCACCAAAAAAAATCTTCTTCCGGTGACCATGGTGCCGGCGGCGGATCTTGTAGAGGTGACAAGATGGCCGGCATCGGCGGGACCGTGTCGCCAAGCCAATCCCTACGGCCAGACGATCCCGGCCGGACTCGAAGACGATGAGTCCACGCGGACATCCAGCTCGGCGATGATAGGCAACGCGGCCTCCCTGTTCTCTCCATCGCCGTGGGTCAGTCATCTCCACCAACCCGGCCCGGGCATCCCAAGATCTGCGCAGGCGGCGGCGCCGCGCGGAGCATCCCCATGGAGGCCTCTACGGCGGCACAACCAGGGGCCCATCGCGAGCTTCTACATCTCGGCATCGGCGGCACCGGCGGGTGCGTCGGCGTTGGCGTCGTCCGGCGGCGGCACAACCGGGGCCCATCGCGACCTTCTACATCTCGGTGGCGGCACCGGCGGGTGCATCGTCGTCGCCGCGGCGTCCCCGATGTCGGCACGGCCGTGGCCTCGGCTGCAGATCTGGCGCGCCGAGGGCGTCTGCGGCGACCCCGCGAGGCTGCCATGGAGCGACCCGGTCGAATGGGGTGCGGCAGCGGTGGCGACCCGACGAGTACCTCGTTCTCGGATCTTTGTGGCGTGGGCCCTGGCTGGTCGACCACATCTTGCCACCATTTTTTTATGATTTTTAATTCCTATGTAAGGCGGTTCTTACGAGCCGCCCCTACCAATCGATATGTAGGGGCGGTTGGGAAAACCGCGCTTATGCATGCACTATAGGCGGTTGGAGAAACCGCCCCTAAAGTGCCTCCTCAACCGTCCCCTCGTAGTAATGTCGTTTGCGATAGTGTTACATCCTTCTTGCTTTTATAGCCCAGATTATTATATGATAAAATGGTCATGGAACCCGTAAATAGATATAGGTCAAATTAATTGATGATAAATTATTTGAGATTTTTAGTTGTCGTGGTGATATCGCGGCGACCACCGGGCCTGATGTCGGCGGGCTAGTGCGTTCTCCGAATGGCCTAGCTCTAGAGACAATGACACAATGTTTATACTTGGTTCGGGGCAAGATCGGGCTCCTAGTCCAGTGTGATCACTATCAGAGCTCAAACGCTCATACCGGGTGTGCATACAAGCGGATCGAGAGAGGGAGCGGACTCCCAAGTCTCTGTGGATTGAGGCTAGTGCCAATATGAGGGTGAGTGAGGGTGTTTGAGTGTGTTGTATTGCCTCCCCCTCGGCGAGAGCCCCCCCCCTCCTTTTATAGTGGCAAGGGAGCGGGACATATGAGCTCTCGAGTTGAGGTGAGAGTGGGTAGAACAAGGAGCCGGGGAGCGGCGGGTAGGTGAAAGGGCTCTCGAACGAGCTCGTTGATTGGCCGGAGCTCTCTTTGAGCTCGATAGCTTTGGATGTCGGAACCGGTCGTCGTCGTGCAGCGGGAATCCGGATACGGGCGATGGTCAGGAGTGTCGCCCTGTCTTTCTATCATAGTTGGAAGCCGTCTCTTCGGTATGGGAGGGGCGGCCATCTTTGTGACGCAGATGCGCTCCGCATGTACCCGTAGGAGATCGCAGCGAGTTGTTGGATGCGATGGGGTGCGGCGAGGGAGCTCTGGGGTGAGCTCTTTGGCCGGGCAGGAGTCGCCTTCGAGCTCTTTGGAGGCACGGATTCTGAAATGACCGCCGGCGTGTGCGCGAATCGGGGTTTGGGCGGTGGTCGTGCCGTGCCGCCCCACTAATTCGCGGTCAGGAATCGATCCGGGCCGACATGGCGCGGCCATACCACATGGATGTGGCTTGCGCCGCCGTCGATTACCATGAGGAAACTGTGGCAACACCGTTGGGTCGATGGGGTATGGCGGTGTGATGGAAAGGACCTCCCTCTCAGAGGGCGGCGCTGCGTGGCTATGGCCCCGTCGAGGAGCGGTTGGCCTACTCCGTACTTGCGGCCAGCGTGGAAGATAGGCGAGCTCTTCCGCCGTCGCGGGTCCGTTGAGCTCGAGCTTGGGCGGCGGAAGAAGGTCCCCGTATAAAAGGTGTTCATCATGCGGATGAGAGCTCGGGGGAGAGCTCGCTGAGGCGAATGCGCCCCTTGTTGTGAGAGCTCACCGCACGTCGGCCGGCAACGGCGAGCTCGTCCACGGCGCGGAGCTCTTTGGAGGATAGTGAGCTCTTCGCGTTGGCGGCGGGCTCTCGGCTTGTTGACGTCGAAAGCGGGGAGCTCATTCTTAGCGTCCCGAATATCGATCCCCCTACGGTAGCCCCGAGCATTTGGGAGAGAAGGAGTCTCGAATCTTTGTTTGTCTGACAACTTTTGTTGCGGAGGTTCTCAAGGCGGGGAGTGTCTTGGGCGTGGGTGCGCCGAGCGCATCCTGAGTGTAACCCCAGAGGCTCCATGAGAGTTGTGAGCTCTTACGGAGGCTTTTCGAGAGTTTGTCGTGGGCTCGTCGACCCGTTGTTTTTAAACCGGTCGCGGGAGATGGTAAGCTCGGACCCGATCTAGCCTTTTTACACGGCCAAGATCGGCGCTCGGTGAGCTCTTTGTCGGATGGTCCGGTGAGGCCCGAGTTCATTAACTTCGTTCGCACGACCGGCAAGTGGATCGACCTCGGTCCCGAGGGCCCGACTTCCGTGGTCCTCGAGCCCTCAGGGGTTGCCGGAGGCGAGGTGCTTCCTCCTCGAAGGGACCGGCTTGGTGTCGTTCGTAGCCCTCGAATGCCGGATGCGCACAAACGAAGTCCCCAAGCCTTTTTCGGCGCTCGGGCGTGGGCGGTCGATCCGCTGCGGTGCTCCAGCTCTCACCGCTTTGGGATGGCGCAAGGCTCTTGGTCGAGCTTGACCTTTGGGCCTGCGCGGTGAGCTCGCGCCACGAGCTCCGGTGCCGGGCGTTTCGATCGTTGCGTCGAGCTCTTCGACGTTTATCCGGGTTGAGTGGAAGGCTAGACTTGTCCCTAATCGGGTCGAACGTCCTCTCGGCGTGGGGTCGCCCATGCCGTGTGTGAAGGTTCGGTCGCGAGGCATGCACCCGTCGGCCCTGTTGGAGTTGGCGGTGCGGCGATATGATTGGCTTGTCCTCCTCTGTCTCTGTAGCCTCGCATGGCTCGAGGGTTCGTCGAGATGGTTGGCCGTGTCGAAGTTGGTGGCCAGCCCTCGTGCCCGCTAGGCCGGGCTCTTCGGGGTAGCTCCGCGCGGGGCTCGTTGTTGGGGAGCTCGGGCGGCCTCGAGGTCCGTTGAGAGATCCCTCGAAGAGCTTGGAGAAGCTTGGGTCGGTGAGAGAGTCCGTCAGGGGCGGATCAAAGGGCTGTGTCGGGTGAGCTCTTACGGAGAGCTCGGGTGGGCTGCTCGCATGACGGTTTCTCGAAATCCGAGCGTCGTCGCCGCTCCGATCACGTCGGCGGTTATCGCGGGCGCTCGTGCACCCTTGCGATTAGCCATAGTTATGGCGGGTCCTCGTGTGTCGTTGCCGTTGATGGCGGTTCCTCGTAGATCGTGCGTTGTGGGGCGGAGATCGTGGGAGAGTCCGTCGGGCGTCCCCCGTGTGCGGGCGGCGGGACCGTCGCCTTCCGGTTATAAGTCGGGGACTCGAGTCGAGGAGGGGCACCCGCCTTCCGCCTCCTGCGTCCTTCTTCCTCCTTCGAGAGACTTCTTTGCCTCGGAGAGATGGAGGGGCGGGGATCTTCGGACACCGACGGGCGGCTTGGGAGGAGGGCGTCGTCATCGGCGGGAGCGGGCTCGCCCCTCCGCCGCAACCTATGTCGCCGGGCGATCCGGCGCCGCCGGGCCATTGTTGGTATAAATTAACGCTAACGTGAGAAATCCGCAGCGCCGCACGGATACCGATGTAGCTTTCACCCGGAGTATTCAGTATCAATTTTCCACGGGAACGTGAAGTGTACTAGAAAGGTTTAGAACGTCCCTAAGATAATAATGGTAATGATGTGGAAAGAGAGAGTTAAGTTTTCTAAGTATTCTAATGAGATCTATATGATCAAAGGCTCACTCTACTTTACTTACGTCGAACAACGGTACCGTCCCGATCCTCGAAAAAGACGGGAAAGGGTGATCGGGGAAGGCCGCCAAAAAGCTCTACGAATTACCAACCCGAACGTGGTGGATTACAAAGACCGACAGTGGTCACACCCCCGGCTACCACAACTAACCGTGGGATTGGGCGCAAACTCGGGTAAACTCTAGTCTAGACACCACGTCTACACTATCGATTACTACTCTAGCCACGTACAATAACTAGAGCACTCAATACGAGCGGAGATCCAAAGAAATATAGTAAAGTAAGAACTGAAAGTAATTAAATAGAATAAATAGAAATAATAAATGAAGAACACGGAGATTCTTTGAAGACGAACTTGTTGCAGCGAGAGTACAATGATGATGAAGATCCGACGGTCCGGATCTCCGACTTTCTCCTCGCCTCTCTTCTTGATCTTACAACTAGATGAACTAGAAGAACTAGAACTAGAACTAGAACTAGATGAACTAGACAACTAGAGGGACCTCTCTCTCTTCTAATATGAAACCCTAGATTTTTCTCTCGTCGATAGCTAATGAGGAGATGATGTGAGATGATCCTTGGGGGCTGAGCACGGGGCTGCTTATATAGTCCTGAGGAGGTGCCGGTGTTGGACTTAGATACATCTCGTACTCCACCGTCGCCCTCGGATCAAGCCCCGGCATTAAACGGCGGATTAGATTGCGTCTTAGAGGCGGTTGGAGAAGCTTACGGAGGCGGGGGCTGACTTGGCCTAGGGGCCGGGCGGGCGACCCTAACGAGGGAGGCCCGGCCCGGGGTGGGCCCCACCCCGGGTCCGCGACGCGTCGTGGCTTACGGAGTCTTCTAGATGATGTTTTCTTGGATGCTAAGTCTCGATCACGTCAAGATTAATCCGGAGCCTTCTAGAGTCTTTCTCGGAGTTGGATTGCGTTACGTCGCGTAGTCGTATGGCTCGCGAATTACTGGCTGTTTTTCTGTTTAGTCCCCCGCAATTCACAACTTTACCAAAAACTGGTGGAAATATATTAGTGACACCCTATTTTAGGTTGCTATTATGATTTATACCCCTTTCTCATGTTTATCGATTAATAAATTTATATGATAACAAGTGTCAACAGCCATGCCTCCCCCTCCGGCTCCGGCACCGCCTCCTCCTCCGCTCTCGGGAGGCGACGATCGCCGAGCTCAGGTCTCGGCCTCGGGCTGCGCGGGTCAAGGGGATATGAGGGCGGCTCATCGGCCGCTGGAGCGGGAGGCTCGCGATGCGGCGTATCCAATGCGAACGCCGGACGGTCTGCGGCGGGCGAGTCGTCCTCCTTCTGGCTTATCTTTCGGGTCGGCATTCGTTCGTGACCCTTTGGCGCTTTCTCCGCGGCTCGCACGGAAGGCGGATCACTTGCGGGAGCGGCTCCGGTGGTTGCCGCCCGTGTGGCGTTCGCGCGGGGTGGTGGCGGCCTGGCGATGGCGTCGTCGGCGGCTCGCGCCCGACCCTAGCGAAAGAGTCCGGGTTTTCGGATGGGGACTCCATGGCGACTTTTTGCCGGCGGCGTCGAGGACTTGAGGCCACCGCGGGAGGAGGTGGTGGCGAATGTCGGCGTCGGTGCCCTCCCATGCGGAGGAATAGTTCGGCGGCGGCGGCTGGGGCTGCGGCGGCTTTTGATCGGCCCGGCGGGATCTTAAATCCTGGCTGAAGCTCGACAAGGACCGCAAGGCGCTCCTCGGCCCGAAGGGTTCATGAGCTCAGTGCGATCATAGGGCGTCGCCGTCGCGGGAGGCGTCGCGACTAGGACCTCTTTTGTCCCCCTTTTGCTTTCGTAATCTCTGCTTTCGGGTCATGTATTCATACCCCCATGTATATATATTTTTATGAATGATGAATGGGTAGGGGTTGGATCACCTTTGGGATGCCCTTCATTACCTCGAGTGCTCAATGTCGATTTCGTCTTGTGTCGGCGAGATCTCGTTAAGTAGTTAGGCGTGAGGTCTCAAACTCGTCGGGCGAGGTGCTCGTGTAGCTCGTCGTTTTTAAATCGTGCGACTTCGCCTGCAGTAGCCCCGTGTCCGTTCTTTGCTCGGGTTTCGTCTCGGAGGTGTTTGGTCGTTTCGCGCGGGCGCTCTCGGCACCCGCGGTGTAGCCCGTGGCTCGCGGAACGTGAGGTTCGCGTGGAGGCTTTTTTTATAGGTCATTGTGTGTTCGTTTTCTATTCTTGCTGGCGGCCGTAAAAAGGGGATGAGCTCGGGCTCGATTTTGCCTTGTTGGGCGGAATCGGCGCTAGGTGAGTTGATAAGCGGGTAGTTCGGGAGGTCAAGCTCGAGCTCTTTAGAGGTGGTCGGCCGGGCGGGCCCGACCCCGCATCCGGTCGCACGTTATTTCGGCAATGTTTCGGCGCATGCCCGAGGTTCCGCGAAAAAGGTGGATTCTCGTGGAGACCACATTAGAGTTTTTAGTGGGCTCGTCGACCCATCCCTCGCACGGTGGCCCGTGGAGGGGGTGAGCTCGGGCTCGATTTTACCTCGTTGGCTGGAATCGAGTGCTCGGTGGTGATAGCGGGTAGTTCGGGAGGTCAAGCTCGAGCTCATTCGTTGTGGTCGGCTAGTGGACCGACCTCGTGTTCCAAAGGTGCAACCTTTACGGTTCCCGAGCTCGTTCGGGAGCTCGAGGACTAGAGTCTCCTCATCGTAGAGGGATAACCTAAGGTTGTCTTTACGCCTCCTTTGGCAACGGCAGCGCTTAGGCGAAGCCCCCAGAGCTCGTTCGTGAGCCGGGCGAGAGGCGTCGGCTGCTTGCTCGCGCCTTAGCGCCCTCGCTCGTGGTGTTCCCGGGCGGCCGTCGAACCCCCGTGGGGCCGGCCTTTGAACCCTAGGACAAGTCGTGCTCGGTGAGGACCGAGCTCTGCGGTCGTTCGGACTGGCTTCGTATGTGCTCGACCTGCGGTAAGGACTAGTTATCGATATCGCGGTCGTTGGAAAATTACCGTCGGATGTTGCGATTATTGCCGCGCTGCCGCTTTTACCGCCGTCGCACGCTCCTGCGGGTTCCGCGGTTTTGGACGGCCGGGCGCGCGTGGGCGGGGAGCCTCAGAGCTCTTTCGAGCTCGGGCTGGCAGCCGCTTCCGCGGTGCGCTCCTCACACGCGGTGTCTCGGGGCGGCGCCCGGAGCTCGCGGGTCTCGAACTTGCCTTCGGACCACAGGGGTCGGTGAGCTCGCGTTGCGAGCTCACCCTCCTCCGATGCTCGGTGATCGGACCGTTAAAGGCGAGCCACAGGATTTTAGCTTCTTTGGGTAAAAAACAGCCGTTGGGGCCTTACCGTTAGGATTTTTACCGTTGGGGGAGGAGTCATCCCATTAAGATGGCGTCGATTCGACCTGCCGGGTGTCGTCTTGCGCCCGATCTCGCGGTCGGTTTCGTGCGGGCGTGGTGCGTGGCGGCCCCCCCCCCCGGCGGTTTCGTCTCGCCGCCTCCATCGTGGCGGAGCCCTATAAATGGCGAGGAGAGATCGTGGGGTGGGCTCACCTTTCCGTTACCCGCCTCCCTTCACGCAAAATTCGGAAGAAGAGAGTCCGGCGCGGTGATCGGCACACGAGATTCAATCCTCCACCTCCCTGCATTGCCGGCGGGTCTTCTGCGGGTGTAAGATGGGCTCTGGCGGCGTTCGTTCGCGACGGAGGACTTGATCGGCGGTGCGGCCTCGTCGGCGGGCTGCCGTTCCCGCGAACGGAGGCGGAGGAGTGGATCATCCGGCGGCGGCGCCGCGGCGGGCCCGACCCGCCGCCGAGACTCACGTCGTCTCGTTCGTCGCGTTCCACGGCGCGGGTTGGGCATGCCCGCCCGATGACTTCCTCCGGCGGTGATCATGTCTTTGGGCGTCGAGCTCCGGCACGACGCCGAATGGGGTCTTGCTCCTCTCGACCTTTACTATGCTCTGCGAGGGTTGGTTTTGAATTCCCCCAAGCGGGAGCTCTTCAAGCATTACATCTTCGCCAAGATTCAGCCCACCAAGGGCGGCGGACCGGCCCGATCGCTGCGTGCCGCTGTAGCTCCGCGGGGGAAGGTTCGCGAGACCTTTCCGGTGGGCGACTTCCGACGCGAATGCTCGTTGGAGGGAGGAGTGGTTCTACGAAGAACGATGACTCCTTTCAGCGCCGCGGTACCGCCGGACGTACAACCGGCGAGGGGGAGCGAGCTATGGCGCGAAACCCCGCCTGGCGGTGCGGCGGGCGTGGCGGCGGCCGTGGCCAAGATCAAGGCGGCTGGCGTACGGCGGGTTGACGGTGAACCACATCATCGAAACACGGCTCCTCCGCGTGGCGGTGGTGCCGCCCGCGTCGAGCTCTCCGTATGTGGGAGATGACGGGGGACAAGGCCCGTTCGAGTGCTGCGAGCGCCCGCGATCTCGATGACGACCGGGTGGAGTTCTACGGCGTTGGTGACGGGGCGCGGGGGCGAGGGGGTCGGGCCCCCCGCACTCGAATGCGGCGGCGTCGGCGGCAAGTGCTCTTCTTTTCGTTTGAGCTCACCCCGCTTGGCCGCGTGAGGTTTGCGCTTTTACGACGAGCTCGTGCTCTTCGGGTGGGGGTGATAAGCCTTTTTTGGGCCTCGGCCCCTTCCCCAACGGGCGGGCGCCCATCGTCGTCGGGCGCTCGTGCGGAGCGGTGAAGCGGGCTCGTCGGCGAGTGTGATGACCCGGTCGGCCGAGAGTCGGGGGCGGGCAATCGACCGAGCCCTTGGCGTCGCCCACCCGCCGGAGGGGAGGCGGCGTCCCAGGAGCCCATCGAGTTCTCGGACAGCGGTGGTGGTGTCGGGCACGACGGCGCCTCCCGCGACTTCTACCTGCGCCGGTGATCAAGCCCGTGACCCGAAGGTCGACTTCTCTGGTCGGCCCGATAAAAAATGCCGTCGGCGGCGCCGGGAGGAAGAGGAGGTCGAGCGGGTGGCCCCGGTGAGTTCTTTGTCTTCGTTGCGGTGGCCGGCGTGGCGCGTGGTCGTGTCCGTGAACCCTCCTCCATGCTCGGGCGGTGGGAGATTACCCGGGAGCGGCGGGACGGAGGCTCGGTTGGGCGGCGACCTTAGGCTCGGAGGCGCGAGCTCTTTCTTTGTCGTCGTCGGTGAGCTCGATGCGGTGATCAGGCTCATTGTCGTCATGCTCGGAGATGACGGCCGCGATGGCGCCCGTGATGATGAGCTCTATGGGAACCCGAGGCTCTTCGGCGGCGGTGGCGGCGGCGGCGCGATGGCGGGTCGCGGATGGTCTTCTTTGCTCCCTTCGGGGGAACCCGTCGACCGATTCCTCGCCCGGCGTCACGGGAGCTCGCGGCGCCGGGCTCCTCGTCGGCTCTTGCGGAGCTCCGGCGAAGGGGTCACGGCGGAGTGCGGGGCCGAGGGCCCGCGTGGGGCGGAGCCGGCCTCGCCGAGGATGCCATCGTTGAGCTCCCGGCGGCGGCGATGGCGATGGTGAGCGAAGAGGCGGCCGCGAGGGGCGGCCCGTCGAGGAGGAAGAGGAGGCTCTGTGGAGGACTTCTTCTTGGGCGGCGTCGGGCTCAACGTCGCGCGGCGAGTCTTGGGTGCCGTTCCTCACCACGGCGATGATGGATGTCGGCGGGGGCATGGGTGCGGGTGCGGTGTCGCCGGACAGCGTCTCTCCGGCGCGGACGTCGGACTCCCGCGACCTGCGTCGATGGCGCCTCGACCCCTGCTCCCGTCGGAGGGCCGGCGTGCGCGCTCCGCCTTGCCCGGAGTTTGGTCTTGAGGTGGTACTCAATCGCTTCCTTTTGTGCCTTGTTAGGATGCTCACATGCTTTTTTAACCCTTCGGGGAGTGCGGGACTCCCTTCGTGGCTACAACCCGGTGACGGCTCTCGTTGAGGGCCCGGTGATTTGTGAGCAAGGCGACGGCGGCGTCTTGCGGATATCGCGTCGAGCTCCTCACAAAAGTTCCAAAACGGTGTTGAGTCGAACTGCTTGCCATTGTCCATAGTTATGTAGGACGGAACCCGAAGCGACCAGAACTATCTGTTGCCATCTGAAACGATCAAAGTTCTTTGAAGTGATTACGGCTAGAGGCCTTGCTTCTATCCACTTGGTGAAATACTCGAGTGCCACGGTTTGCAAACCTCACATTGCCCGGGCTGTTGGTAACGCCCCCTACGATGTCTACCCCCGGCGTTGAAGAGGCCAAGTAGGCACTATCGACTGGTTGGGTTGGACGGTGCGTTTTGCTTCTTGGCAAACATCTGGCAGCTTTCGCATGTCTTCACCAGTTGCTTTGCGTCTTCAACTGCTGACGGCGAGTAAAATCCTTGTCTCATTGCTCTATGGGCTATTTAGGTAGGGTCCCCCTGTGAGCTCCGCACATTCCTCCATGAATTTCGTCCAAGAGCTTTCGTCCCTCTTCAATCTTTGATGCACTTAAGCTTTGGCGCAACGATGCCATCTTTATGCGGCTCGCCTCTTATGATGGAGTAGTGCTTGGTACGTGACTCCATTATTTCTGTTCGTGCTTGGTGTCCGGCTCGAATGTCCCTGTTAGGAATGCGAAAATCGGGCTCCTCCAATCATGACTTGTGATTACGTGAATAGCCCTTGGCATTTCTTCTTCTTCCTTGATTGCTTTGGCCGAAAGTTGTTGGAAAAACACATCCGGAGGGGTCGGAATCCCGAGTGCGACTGCCTTTGCTAGCTCATCAGCTTCCCTGTTTTAGCTACGTGGTATGTACTTTATCGAGAACAAATGCTTCTCCATTGCTCTTCTTGCTGCAAATATCGACTAGGCGGCTCCACGGCGTGTATTCCTTTTCACAATGTCCGCTCACTACGTGAATGCATGCGAATGATACATCTCTTAATGCCCATTGCTCTTAGCTTTTCGGTGCTAAGCGGGACCGCTTCATATTCGGCCATATTGTTGGTGCTTGTGAACTGTAGCCTGGCTGCGTATCTGATGGATGGACCCTGCTGAGGTGTAAGTATGGCCGAAATCCCAGCCCCTTTGTCACACCAGGCACCGTCGCAAAACACTATCCATGTTGGTTCGTCAAAGACCACCGGACTGTTGTCGACCACGGAGTCGATCTGCTATGAAGTCTGTGATAGCTGAGACTTTATTGCCGATCGTGCTCGAAATCGATTATGAATTCATTTAGTTCAAGCGACCCATTTGCCTACCACCGTCGACGGCCCCATTTTCTGAAACGAGAGCTTCAAGGGTGAGAGGAAACCACCGAATCTTGTGTGCACGAAAGTAGTGTCTCGGACTTTCGACGCCATTAGGACCGTGTAGGCTATTTTTTCTAGCTCCGGAGTAGTTAAAACTTTGGCTGTGTGAGAGGGCTTCGGAGGCGTAATAAATAGGGAATTGCTTGAGCTTGTTGTCCTGTTCTTTCTCTTCGACCAAGACAGCACTTACATGACCGTGACGCCGCTAAGTATAGCAATAACACTGCCTTTGGGGAGGGTTTCGACATAGTCGTCCGGATTGGTAAGGTAATCTTTTAACTCTTGGAAAGCTTTTTCTTTCAGTCCCCATTCGAAATCTGTGCTATCCTTTAGCACTTTGAAGAAGGGTAAGCCCTTTTCGACCACCTTGAGATGAACACGCTAAGGGCCGCTAGCCGACACAATGAGCCTCTGGACTTTCTTTTCGGCTATCCCCCAGGGGCTTCATGTCTATGATTGCCGCGATCTTGTGCGGATTAAACTTCTATGCCTCTGGCGACACCAAACAACCCAACATCTTGCCTTTTGTAATCGCCGAAAATGCACTTTTAAGGTTCGGTTTGAGCCAGCTTAAGCCTTAGATTCGCGAAAGTTTCTTTTAAGTCACTAATGTGCGACTCTTTCGAGCTGGCGATGACTACTATATCATCCACGTATGTTACCGGGTTCTTCTTCTTCTTACGCTCTCTAAACACTTCGTCCAGGCATTACGGAGAAGGTGGATCCGGCATTCCTTAGACCTTCAGGGCATTAAAGCTTGAAGCGATAAGTCCCCACGGGTGATGAAACTTGTCTTCTCCTCGTCTTCGAGGGTTCGGGTGTATTTGATGATATCCCGAAACGATCGAGCAAACTCATTCTTTCGCAACGATGCTAAGTCGATCGAGTGTGTCTATTGCAGGTAGAGGATATGGATCTTTTCGGGCATGCCTTGTTTAGATCGGTGAAGTCTACGCACATTCGCCATTTCTTGATGTTAGGGTCGGATGTCTTCTTACGGACCATGACCACGTTGCTAACCATTCGGGGTATTGAACGGCTTTGATTACTCCAGCGTCAGGAAGTCTGCGGACTTCTGGCTGGCTGCGGCCGGCGCTTCTTTCTTCGGACGGCTTCCTCGGCCTTTGCTTCTTAGGTTTTTCTTGTTCTTTGCTACGCTTAGGTTATCTTGAGCTAGGTTTGACTTACCCCTTTTAGGTCCTCGGTGACCATGCGAACACATGTCGGTGGAGTCAAGGAATGCGGGCCGGTGAGGCCGCTTCATCGGTTGGAGTTCGGAGCCAATTATAATCTGTCTCGGGCCCTGTGGTTGATATCGGAACCCTTTTTATGGATTCGGCCGACTCCACTTTCGGTTCCCTGACCTTTTCAACTTTCGGTTCTGGCTCTTCTTTCTCATCGTCTTCTCTTTCGGTCTCTGTCACCTCGTTGATCATCTTGTATCCGGTATTGGTTTTGCGTCTATTTTCCGAGCTGCTTCACGATCTCCCCATACGGCCGCGATGCGGGAAGGGGAGGGTATCTTCATGCACAAGAAACTTTGCTTGATTCTTGCATCGAATTTGCTTATGACTCCTCTGCGAATATCGCCGTGTAGGGATAGTCTATGTTGACTATATCGAATGTTATGATTTTGGTTCGGCATAAGCCAACCTCACCGAAAGTTACTACAATGTCCTTCTTCCCGATGGCATCTATCCTTTTTCCTCCAAACCCGAATAAAGCATTCCCCCCGTATGCGTTCTTAGTTCCATGTCCATGCTTTGGAAGGCCTTGATGAACAGAATATCTGGCGAGCTTCCATTATCTATCAAGATGTTGTGGAGTGTGAACTTA
The DNA here is from genome assembly GCA_015847255.1 of Hyparrhenia diplandra. Lineage (NCBI taxonomy): Eukaryota > Viridiplantae > Streptophyta > Magnoliopsida > Poales > Poaceae > Hyparrhenia > Hyparrhenia diplandra. The sequence goes on along the minus strand of JADLZK010007525.1, from coordinate 817,551 downwards.
TCCACGTTTGCAGTTGCCACGAATGCATCTGTATGCGGGTAGTCTCTTACCCGGAAGTCACTCTCGTCGAATGTGATTGGGACCATTGACCAAGCTGGCCTGTTCAAAAGCGATCTCGGTGTTCTTGTGTGTACTCTTCTCACATAGTCCCTTCTAGCTCGTTTGTTTTCATGCTCAAGGTTGGATCCGCTGTGTGATCGCGTAGATGTGTCCACGAGGCGGAATCTTGAATTCACAACCCTATTTTCCTAAGCGCTTTTCGGGCTTCATATGCGCGCTTTCTTTGTGGTTTGCTCCGAGGTTTCTTAGGAGATGGCGCCGCCATCGATGGAGGCTGGGATTGCGGGATGTAACCGGGGTAGTTCGGGGAGTACAGATGATGGTGGCCGGGAGCATGGAGGCTCTTTGTACTAATGGAGCGGAGGTGGCAAGCGAAGTATTCGATAGCCGAAATATGCATTCGGCCGTCACGCTTCTTGTTTCTCTCATATTGAACACGTGCTTTGGTGGTTGGCTACCTTGTGAGCTTTAGTCCTTTGATTTCTCTTTGCTTGGCCATCTGCCCATACTTGCGATCTCGGCCGAAATGACCCATGTTCTCGCCCGCGAACAAAGCGATGCGGTACTTTCGGTCCGTCTCGGCCTCTTCAGCGGCCTCTGCCCCTTGAGCTTCGGCCACCTCGGTTGGGCCGATTCGGTTTGGGGTTTGAGGCGTCCCAGGCAACCTGTTCTTGAGTGGGTTCGGCCGTTTGGGCGAATCATCTTGCGTTTGTTGACCGGGCGGGGAGTCTTGCCACCCCTTTGGCTGTTGCTTGCGTTTGGATCGCGGTGATTGTTGCTTTTCGTCCTTTCTCATTTGCCTTTCTTCTTTTCGGGCCTTCTTCGGACTTCGCAAAACTTTTGATCTGATCGTATAATTCAGTCAAGGTTTTGGGTTCCTCCTGTCTAGGTGCGCGGCCTGCTTGACCTATGGCCATGCCTTCGATTGCGCGGCTATCACTACTTCATCCGAGACATTCGGTGTTTGTCTTGTGAAGCTGTACTATCTTCTCGAGATATTGTGTCAATGACTCTCCATCCTCTGCTTGAGCTTTAGGAAATCCCTGGTTCCTTTTTTCAAGGCCCGGAAACCCTCAAAGGTGATGATCAACTGCTCTCGCAACTGCTTCCAATTCTTTATTGAAAGCGGATGAAGTGCGATGTACCATTCATGTGCAATGTCTTCTCTTTGCCATGATAAGAGATTTTGCGGAGTAACCGAATCCCCTCACGCCAAATGTACCGCGGCTTCATAACTGCGATGAACTTCACGGGATCCGATTTCCCATTGAATGATGGCAATCCGGGTTTGTACCCTCTTTGCCATGAACTTAGGCTGTAGTTCGGCGCGGTGGCGAGACCGGGTCGACTTCCCCCTCGCGACTAGGCGGGTTCTTGCTCCTTCTGGGATGGTGTTGTATTTTTCTCCATCTGAGCTATTTCGCGGAGCAAGTTCTCTTTTTCAATTTCAGCAAGCTTCAACTGTTCGCGCGCCGAATCCTCTCTTCGCTTGGCTGCCTCTCCTTTCATCATTGCATCCCTCTCGAGCCCTTAGTTCTCGAGCTCGGCTGTCACGAGCTCAATTCTTGGATTAACTTGGCACGTTGTTCTGCTCATTACCTGTTTGGCTCAAGTGGCTGCTCTTCTTCCTCGAGTCTTCGTCATCTTACGGAGCTTCATCGCCGCTTTCCGGGAAGGGGCCTTGGCTAGTTATCGCTCCGGGGCTGTGGCGCATCTTACGTTTTGCCCCGGCCCCGACTGGCTGGAGTAACGATCTCGGTCGGAGGATCCGGCGGGGGATCTCGCCGGAGGAGATCCGGCCGGTCTTGCGTGCCGCCTTGGGTCTTCCTCGCCACAGGCCATGGGTTGCCTGCACAACCACGGTGGGCGCCAATGTTGGTGTGGCCCTGAAGCAGGCTACCCCCTAGGCAGGACGAGACACTCAACTAGCCTAAAGTGAACACACAAAGATCTATGATAAACTGGAGCACTCTTCTATTAATTCTCTGTCCTCTTTACAATGCCCCCTTGGGGGGTCTATTTATAGTCCGTAGACTATTTACAATTCCGAATTTGTCTTCCTACCAACCCCAGATCCCAGCGTCTCCCGTCGTTGACTGAGGGCAATATGGCCTTTTCCTGTCTCGCGATCCCACCTGCCCTCCTTGGGCCGCTCGATAATGGACCACGAGAACACGCAAGACAAGACTAAAAAACATTCGTCAATAGGCCGCTCGACCATACGGCCAAAGCGGCACTTTTAAACTACTTTAGCCCGGCCCGGGGCCTGCGCATGGTGCTCGCTCCGGGTGGAGGAAGCGATCGCCATGGGGGGCGGAAGCCCCAACATTGTCGGCATGCTTGCCGGAAAGTTGGCGCATCCGCTGGCCGGCGTCTCCTCGTCGCGGCCACCTCAGAACGAGAGCCCCAACATTCGGCTATCCAGGCCGAAAGCTATGGCCTCCGTTAAGCTGGCGTCGCTTCTTTTCGAACGGCGCTAGGCGGACGGCGTTCGCCCGGCCTACCCTAGGCGAATGCTCCCACCTTTGCACGTAATCTCACGAAACTCCCGCCTTAGGGCTTCACCTCTTCATCATCGGACCCAGCGGTATGCTAAGACCCGAACCTAAACACATTCGGCCCTTGGGACCGAATCCTGGCCTCTCAGTGCCATCTCTGGCTCCGGTTTCCTGGGCCGACCGTAGGGGTGGGCAGGTTTCGGCCTCCCCAACACAAATATCCAACAATATTCCAACCCATGTTCCATTTAATCTTCTACATCTCGTTGGCATCCTTCTTGCTATTCCTTGATATATTCATCCTTAATTCTTTTTATGATTTAAGTTTATTGTTCCTAAAATATTTAGTTTATTTAAAATATCAATTTTGTGATTTAACCCCAAAAAACTTTAAGGCTCTCCATATAATCCCTTTTAGGTGTTTTTGTGCTCATACGATCGTAGATCATGCCTTCACGTTAAGCGTTGTTTTATCTTGTTTTGTAGTTTATGGTGTCTTTGTTTCTAGGTTTAATCTTGTGCTTGTGTCGGATGTTGCGCTCTATAGAAGTGAAGCTCTTGAACGATTATCCACGGAAAAGCTTGAGGGGATAATTGGAGGCAAGTTCAACATAAGTTTCCTTGATACCCAATAACCTTATAATCACATTCATATGCATGTGTCTAATATGATGCTAAGGACTTTACCTAGAGTACTTGATATCCTTATTCCTTGTCTAACGTGGGTTTATGTATATAGTTAGTTTTGCTTAGTTTGCAATCACCAAATTTTATAATGTTAGTTTTGATTAATGACATATGGAAGCAATGATCAAGATGATGCTTTTGAGACACAATGGAGGCTAAAAAGCACCGACGACACAAGAGACTCAGCGGCGGCTTGGATAGCAACTCAACAACATCGACAATGGCGTTGGCGATCCCCACACCAAAGGGGATGAGGGCAGTGACAAGCATGAGCAACCTGTTGGAGGTGACAACGCTGGCGAGGAGCCACATCCCGGGTAGACCTAAGTGACGCTTGTCCACCCGACTACGATGAGAAGATCTACCATGCCAAGCTCTTCGACCTGGTCCAGCGATGAGTACAGCTGAAAGGTCCCTTGTGGTTTTTGGTAATTGAGTGTCAACATTAGGTGAACTAATATACGTGATTGAGATAATACACGGGAGATTAGTTCACACATGATGGTGCAATGAAGGAGCTTTATTGCATATGAGACATGACATGGAGTCATGTGACCAAGGTGGTGAAGATCAAGACAAGGCTTGGCTTGATGGACCGGTTGCAAGTGTGAAGGGCAAGTCGAGGCGGTGAAGCGATGGACCACGCAGGCGGTGAAGCTTGGGCAAGACTTGGCGCCCGACGGACCGAATTAGCGGTGAAGAGCAAGTGAGGTCAAGATCGATGGACCAATAGTGTCACGCGTGATGATATGAAGTGGATCATATCATTTGGTGATCGTGTTGGTGCATGTGTTGCATTGGCACTTGGAAGATGGAGCGAAATGGAAATGTGCAAGGCAAAGGTATAACTTATAGGGCATTTCATTTCGCGGTCATTGGTGCTTAGAGAAGTTTATGACCGGGTTTAGGATAGATGGCCGTACTATCAAGAGGGCAAACTTGTTTGCATATCGGTCATCTAGTGCCACTTGAGCGATCTAACTTTGCGATGTGTTAGGATTGAGTGGCGTGGTAAGAGCTAACCCGTCCTTTGAAATGATTGTGAAAATGCTAACACACATGCACATGGTGATGTACACTTGGTGGTGTTGGCGCATTTGCAAAGGCGGCGGTGATTGCGGGGTTGAGTCGGGTTTGGGAACCGCTCATCCTCCCGCCGAGCTTGCGGCGGGATTCGGCGCTTTCGAGAAAATGAGATGCATATTTTCTATTGCGCCGGATGCAAGTTGGAAGTGAAAACATGCTATTCCTCGTGCTCAAGTTTGGTATACTTGATGGGTAGCATGTCGAAGAGAAGAAGCGTCGATGTTTCGGTGAAGATTTGCTGAAATCGGGGTGACCGGGGCGCTCGGCGCGGATGACGGACGCATACCGGCCGTTGGCTCCGTCGATGCGTCTCGCGAGAGCCCCTGCGGCGGGTTTTGCGGGACGCGTGGCCGGACCACTGGACTGGATGCTTCGGTGCTTGACCGGAACCGGTGGCCGGACGCGTGGAGGTGGCTGCCGGTTGTGGCCCGGTCCTTGTCGGTAGTGACCGGGAAGTGGTGGCCGGACCCACGACCGGACTCGCTAGTGAGTCCGTCGGTGCGTCGGTCGGCCTTTAGCGTGTTCTTGCCCCCAATGGCTCTATTTGGCTTGAGGCTATATATAGAGGTTGTGGTCAGGCATGGCCAGTTGCTGAGCACACTTGGGCCTTGGTGGCTTGTGTTGTGGTGCTTGAGAGCGCTCCCACTCACTTGTGATTGATAGAGTTCATCCAAATCAAAGTGAGGAGCGATTCTAGTGCGATTGCTTTGAGAGATTGTATCGTGTGGCACTAGGTGATCGTGTTGCAAGCCGGAGTGCTTGTTTCTCTTGGAGGTTGCCACCTCCTAGACGGCTTGGTGGCAAGAGACTTCGTGAAGCACGCAACGAAGATTGTGCGGTGCTCCGAAGGAGGATTTGTGAGAGGTTCGAGCTCACCTCGCGGGGATCGTGAAGAGCATCACTACTAGAGCGTGTCTTTGAGTTACCTCACTTGTGAGTGTGGTGTCTTGCGGTGCCTTGAGAGGCTCACTTGAGAGTGGTGTCTTGCGGTGCCTTGTGGGGCGTGCCTTGAGAGTCAAGTGATCGGAGAGTCACACCGAAGAACCATCTAGGTGAAACACCAAAGGAACCACCCAAAGTGTTGGTCGACACAACGAGGAGTAGGGGAAGTTGGCAAGCTTCACGATACCTCGGTAAAAAATCAAATCCGGTGTCAACTTGTCTACTCTTCTCGGTGGTTTACATTCTCCAAATCACAAGCTTTGTATTTACATTCATATATATCTTGTGCTTGTGCTTGTGGAGTAGCTCTTGCATTTACTAGCTTGTGTAGCTTGTTAGTTGCTTTGCTTAGTTTGTGTAGCTAAGTAATTTGAGCCTTTGGGTTAGGCGTGTGTCGCCTTGTCCTTAGTGCATCTAGTGAGCTTAGGATTGGCTTTGTGCTTTTGCTCATTAGAATTGTGTAGGAACTCACCTTTGTTTGAAGTACTAGTGCATAGGTTTGTGTGACCTTGCAATAGAAACGGTTAGGAGCTCAAGCTTGGTTTATCACCTCATTTGCTTTGTGTAGGATCTTTTGTGAGGTGATTTAGAGTCATAGCTAGAGGGGTGAAGTCTTGGCTAAATGAATAGTTTCAATTCCGCATTATATTTGTTTAGCCGGCGCAATTAGTTTTAGAAAGGACTATTCACCCCCCTCTAGTCCCCATCTCGACCCTATAACAGCCCCATTCCTACAAAGGTAGTGTAACGTAGCAGGAATCCACTCACCTAGAGTACACCACCTACTACATGACGAAGGCCTACGTGTAGACCTAGTGTGCTAAGGAGAGTGCATGGAAGGACCTCACCGTTCACCGTGCCTTGAGCCCCACCTTCACTAGAGAGTATGGTGTGGAGGACACCGCGAGGTAGGCTTACCTTTTCCACCATGAGATGATGTTCCCGGTGATTCGGGAGGACGATGATCGCTACTTTTCCCACATTGTCGCACTAATGAGTTCGGCTGCAGGATCACCAAGCTGTAAGAGGTGGAGAGTGCCAGGTTGGCGGCGTGATAGTGTTGTGGGTGGCTTCTCTTCACAATGGCGTAGACCCAGCTATGCTCGACTAGGGAGCTGTGTGATAGAGACAAAGAGGCTACAGACCAAGATCCTTGACTTGGAGCGCCAGCTACAGGGGACGAGCTTCAAGCTCCACTCCATCGCACTTCGCCATTGACCACTCCATCGACCCACATAAGAGGCACTACCCCAACTACACCTGCACCAACACCACCATCTAGACATAGGAGACCCATCCCTATGCCTTGTGGCATGAATAAAAGCGAGTTATGAATCGGTTGAGTCGGTTGTGTCATCGAAGCATATTGAGTTATGGAACTTGATGAGTAATAATGTGCTTGGATGTTTATCATGATGGTATATGTAATGAGTTGGATCTTTTCATTTTTGTGTTGAGTTGTGGGGCTTGTCCACAACCAACCGTACTATTCTAAGGTATAAGGATAATGAATAAATGGATAAATAGACGGGTTCCTCTATATGTTGTTTTCAGTAATTTCTTTTCCAAGCAATCTATCTTTCTCTATTCATAACTCAAAATCTGCTTGTCCAAAATTCATGAAATTTTTATGGAACTAACTAGATCTCGAGTCTCTGTCACATGAAATTGGAATCACATTAATGATAGATAAGTAGATCTAGTTAGTTCCATAAAAAAATCATGAATTGCGCATTTATGCAAATTTTGAGTTATGAATACTGAAAAGACAGATTGATTGGAAAAACAAATGAACTAAAAACATCATATAGAGGAACCCATATTTATTCATTATCCTTACACCTTAGCATAAAAGTATCATTGGTTGTGGACAAGCCCCATAACTCAACATAAACATGAAAAGATCCAACTCATTACATATATCATCATGATAAACATGCAAGCACATTATTACTCATCAAGTTCCACAACTCAACACGACTTGATGACACGACCGACTTAACCTGATTCATAACTTGTTTTATTTCTTCCTCGGGCATAGGATGGGTCTCCTATGTCTAGATGGTGGTGTTGGTGGAGGTGCAATTGGGGTAGTGCCTCTTGCATAGGCCGCTAATGGAGTGGTCGACCAGAAGTGCGATGGGAGTGGAGCCCGATGCTCATCCCTCGTAGCCGGTGATCCAAGTCATGGATCTTAACATGTAGCTTCTCCGTCTCTGTCACATAGCTCCCCCAGTCATGCCCCTACAGCTGGCCCTCCAAGTCGTGGATCTTTGCCTGTAGCCTCTCTGTCTCTATCCATAGAGCTCCCTAGTCGAGGATGGCTTGTTATAATTTACTATGGAGAGAAGCCAACTGTTGGGCAAGGCAGAAAGCTGCCCACCCCCTGCGGCCGGCCCTAGAAACAGCGACCCGGAGATGGCCCCGGGGCCGACATTCGGCCCGGGGGCCGAATGTGTTCGGATCGGATCTCGGCATCGTGAATCCAAGGGTGAAAGGGATGAAGCCCGAATGGCGGAGGAAGCCGCATGTCATGGGCGGAAGCGGAGGCTTCCGACCATGACAAAGTAGTACACGCCCATTGGTCAAGTTCCGCCCGTAACAAGAGGCGGCGTGGACGGAAAGCCCAAACATTCGACCGGGGAAGCCCGAATGCCGCGGCTCCCTTCAATCGCGGGTCATACAAGAAGGCGTGCATCTCGGACGCGTTGGTATTCGGCGGTCATGCCGAATGTCAAGACTCCCAACCGAGAGCGGTTGTTCGGGCGAATCTGCCGACATTCGGTCGAATATGACGAGCGCTTCGGATCGCGCCCCATGAGCGAGGGTCGGGCGCGAATGCTCGGCCCGGCTAGGAGAGTCGAAGCGATCGCCGTCGGCGGCGGGGCCGAAGGACCTGTTGACGGATGTCTCCTGGCTTTGTTTTGCAGGTGCTTGTGGTCCGTGCCGAGCGGCCCAATGTGGGCGGGTGGGATCGCGAGGCATGAAAGTACCATTCTACCCCCGATCGTCGGCGGGAGGCGCTGGGATCCAAGGTCAGAGAGGGCAAAATGGGGAGTGTAATTGTCTATGGACTATAAATAGACCCCCCTGGGGGCTTTGTAAAAGACAGACGGAGAATTAATGGAAGAATTGCCACTTTGTTCGCGTGCATCTTTGTGTACCTTACGTTTAGTTGAGTAATTCGTCCTACTAGGGGTAGCCAGCTTCAAGGCTACACCAACATTGGCGCCCACCGTGGTTGTGTAGGCAACCCATGGCTCTAGGGCGAGGAAGACCCAAAGCGGCACCGGCCGGATCTCCTCCGGCGGATCCCCGTCGGATCCTCCGACCGAGATCGTTACTCCAGCAGGTCGGGGCGGGCGCGAAATGGAAGATGCGGCCACGGGCCCCGAGTGATAATCGGCCGAGGCCCTTCCTGAGCAAAGGCACCGAAGCTCAAGAAGATGAGGAAGACTCGGAAGAAGAGCGACCACTCGAGTGCGAAACAAATAGGTAATGAGCAGGGAACAACGTTCCAGGTTAATCCACAATTGAGCCTCGACACAAGCCGAGCTTAGAGAGTTGAGGGCTCGGAGGGACGCAATGATGAAAGGAGAGGCAGCCAGCGAAGAGAGGATTCGGCTCGCGAACACCGGAAGCTCGCTGAAATCGAAAAGATAATTTGCTCAGCGCGAAATAGCTCGGATGGAGAAAAACACAACACCGTCCCAGAGGGAGCAAGAACCCGTTTCGTCCCCGGGGGAAGTCGACCCGATCTCCCCACTCGGCGCGGAGCTACAGCTAAGTTCATGGCCGGTGGGGTACAAACCCGCATTGCCATCATTCAATGGGAAATCGGATCCGAGGAAGTTCATCGCAGTTATGAAGCCGCGGTACATTCGGCAGAGGGGATTCGGCTACTCCGCAAAATCTCTTATCATGGCGGTAGAAGACATTGCACATGAATGGTACATTGCCCCACTGCGTCCCGCTTTCAATAAAGAATTGGAAGCGATTCTGCGAGAGCGATTGATTATCACCTTTGAGGGTTTCCGGGCCATGAAAAAGGGAACCGGGGATTTCCTAAAGCTCAAGCAAGAGGATGGAGAGTCATTGACACAATACCTCGAGAAGATAGTACAGCTTCGCGCACAAACACCGAATGTCTCGGATGAATTAGTGATAGCCGCGGCAATCGAAGGCATGACCATAGGTCAGTGCGCTGCGCACCTAGACAGGGAGGAACCCAAAACCTTGACTGAATTATACGATCAGATCATAAAGTTCGCGAAGTCCGAAGAAGGCCTGAAAAGAAGAAAGGCAGCGAGAAAGGACGAAAAACAACAATCACCGCATCCAAACGCAAGCAACGGCCAAAGGGGTGGCAAGACTCCCGCCGGTCAACAACGTCCAAGATGATTCGGCCCAAACGGCCGAACCCACTCAAGAACCAGGTTACGGGGACGCCTCAAACCCCAAACCAAATTAGTCCAACTGAGGTGGCCGAAGCTCAAGGGCGAAGGCCGTGGAAGAGGCGGGGACGGACCGAAAGTACCGTCTTGCTTTGTCTATGGTGAAAACATGGGTCATTTCAGTCGAGACTGCAAGTATGGGCAGATGGCCAATGAGCGAAATTGAAGGACGAAAGCTCACAAGGTAGCCAAGCACCAAAGCATGTGTTCAATATGAGAGAAACAGCAGGCGTACAGACGAATGCATATTTCGGCTATCGAGAATACTCGGTTGCCACCTCCGCCTCCATTAGTACAGCAGGCCTCCATGCTCCCGGCTCACCATCATCGGTACTCACGAACTACCCGGGCTACATCACGCAACCCCCAGCCTCCATCGATGGCGGCGTCTTCTCCGGCAAATCTGAACAACCACAAGCAAAAAACGCTCACATGAAGCCCGAAGCGGTCGGGAAAATAGGGTTGTGAATTTGGTACTGCCTTCCCAGGGACACATCTACGCAATCACCGGCGGATCAACCTTGAACACGAAAACAAAAGAGCTAGAAGGGACTATGTGAGAAGAGTACACACGGTAACACCGAGACTACCCTTGAACAGGCCAGCATGGTCAATGGTCCCGATAACATTCGACGAAAAAGTGACTTCCGGCTAAGGGACTACCCGCGATACTGACGCGCGTCGTGGTGACTGCAAATGTGGATAAGTTCACACTCCACAACATCCTGGTGGACAATGGAAGCTCGGCCAGATATTCTGTTTATCAAGGCCTTCCAAAGCATGGACATGGACCGAAGGACGTTGCAACCAGCGGGTAATGCTTTATTCGGTTTCGGAGGGAAAAAGGATAGTTGCCATCGGCAAGAAGGACATCGCGGTAACCTTCGGTGAGGTTGGCTTATGCGAACCGAAATCATAACATTTGATATAGTTAACATAGACTACCCCTACACAGCAATATTCGGCAGAGGAGTGACAAGCAAGTTCAAGGCAGTAATCAAGCAAAGTTTCTTGTGCATGAAGATACCTTCACCTTTTGGCATTGTAACAGTATGGGGAGATCAGGAAGCAGCTCGGAAAATAGACGCAAAACCAATACCCGGTTACAGCATGATCAACGAAGTGACAGAGACCGAAAGAGAAGGCGATGAGAAAGAGGAGCCAGAACCGAAAATTGAAAAGGTCAGGGAACCGAAAGTAGAGTCGGCCGAATCCACAAAAAGGGTTCCGATATCCACCACGGGGGCACGAGAGAGAGATCATAATTGGCTCAGAACTCCGGCCCGGATGAGGCGGCTCAGGTATGCGCATTCCTTGACTCCAATTCAGATGTGTTCGCATGGTCAGCCGAGGACCTAAAAGGGGTAAGCCGAAACCTAGCATAGCATAACCTAAGCGTAGCAGCAACAGTAAAACCTAAGAAGCAGAGGCTGAGGAAGCTGTCCGAAGAAAGAAGCGCCGCAGCAGCAGCAGAAGTCCAGAGACTTTCGGACGCGAGAGTAATCAGGCCAGTTCAATACCCCGAATGGTTAGCAAATGTGGTCATGGTCCAGAAGAAGACATCCGACCCTAACATCAAGAAATGGCGAATGTGCGTAGACTTCACTGATCTGAACAAGGCATGCCCGAAGGATCCATATCCTCTCCCTAAAATAGACACCCTGATCGACTTAGCCTCAGGTTGCGAAAGAATGAGTTTGCTCGACTGTTTCTCGGGATATCATCAGATACATCTGAACCCGGAAGACGAGGAGAAGACAAGTTTCATCACTCTAGGGGGGACTTATTGTTTCAAGCGAATGCCTGAAGGTCCGAGCAATGCCGGATCCACTTTCTCCAGAATGTCGGATGAAGTGTTTAGAGAGCAGCAGAAGTAGAAGAATCTGGTAACATACGTGGATGATATAGTGGTCATCAGCAGCTCAAAAGAGTCGCACATCAGTGACTTAAAAGAAACTTTCACGAATCTAAGGCGAAGTGGGCTCAAACTAAACACGGAAAAGTGCATTTTTGGCATCACAAAAGGCAAGATGTTGGGTTGTTTGGTATCGGCCCGCAGGCATAGAAGCGAATCCAGACAAGATAGCGGCAATCATAGACATGAAGCCCCCAGATAGCCGAAAGAAAGTCCAGAGGCTCACAGGTCGGCTAGCAGCCCTCAGCAGGTTCATCTCAAGGTCAGCCGAAAAGGGCTTACCCTTCTTCAAAGTACTAAAGGATAGCACAGATTTCGAATGGGGACCTGAGCAGCAGAAAGCTTTCCAAGAGCTAAAAGATTACCTTACCAATCTGACGACTATGTCAAAACCATCCCCAAAGGCAGTGTTATTGCTATACTTAGCAGCGTCACCGGTGGCGGTAAGTGCTGTCTTGGTCGAAGAAACAGAACAAGACAACAAGCTCAAGCAATTCCCTATTTATTACGCCTCCGAAGCCCTTTCGGCAAAGAAAAGCTTAACTACTCGAGCTAGAAAAAATAGCCTACACGGTCCTGATGGCAAGCCGAAAGCCGAGACACTACTTTCGGGCACACAAGATTCGGTGGTTTCCTCTCGGCCCTTGGAAGCTCGTTCGAGAACGATGAAGCCGTTGGCGAGGGGTAGGCAAATGGGCCGCTGAACTAAATGAATTGTGTCGATTTCGAGCATAGATCAGCAATAAAGTCTCAAGCAATCGCGGATTTCATAGTAGACTGGACTCCGGCGGTATCGGCAATCCGGTGGTCTTCGACGAACCAACATGGACAGCGTTACGTGACGGTGCCTGGTGTGACAAAGGGGCTGGGGTTTTCGGCCATACTTACACCTCGGCAGGGTTCATCCATAAGATATGCAGCCAGGCTACAGTTCACAAGCACCAACAATACGGCCGAATATGAAGTGATACTGCTAGCACTCCGAAAGCTAAGAGCAATGGGCGTTAAGAGATGTATCATTCGTACAGATTCACAGGTAGTGAGCGGACACTGTGAAAAAGAATACACGGCCAGGGAGCCAGTCCTAGTCAGATACTTACAGGCAGTAAGAGCAATGGAGAAGCATTTCTCAGGGTTCTCGATAAAGTATATACCACGTAGCGAAAACAGGGGAAGCTGATGAGCTAGCAAAGGCAGCCGCACTCGGGATTCCGACCCCCCGGATGTGTTTTTTCAACAACTTTCGGCTAAAGCAATCAGGGAAGAAGAAGAGATGCCAAGGGCTATTCATGTAATCACAAGTCATGATTGGAGGAGCCCAAAAGTTGCCACTGTTCGCGTGCATCTTTGTGTACCTTACAGTTTAGTTGAGTAATTCGTCCTACTAGGGGTAGCCAGCTTCAAGGCTACACCAACACCAACCATGGCACTGTTGCCGCCAACCTGGCACTATAATCCTCCTGCATCTTGGTGGACAGACTCATCAGTGCGATGATGTGGGAAGTAGTGATTGTCATCCTCCTGGATCATTGGGATCATCATCTCACTGCCTCACGATGTCCTCCACACTGTACTCTCTAGTGAAGGTGGGGCTGAAGGCATGCTGAACGGTGTGGTCCTTTCAAGCACCCACCTCAGCACACCAGGACGCACATACGCCTTCATCGCATAGTAGTGTACTCCAAATGAGTGTACTTCCTGCTGCGCTACACTACCTTTGCTTGTCCCCTCCCGGACCCACTTATAACTGACAACTCTCTAAGAATCAAGACTGTAGTCATAGACCAACACAAGTCTTTTCTACGCACTTTGTCCTCACTCATGCGCACCTAAATTTCTCCACGGCAAGCATGATTGACTTTAGAATTCTTTGGATTTGAGATTCCGAAAAAGAAGCTGCAACTTGTTGGTATGAGTATTCTATCAACCTTATTAAGCCTTGGGCTGGGATGTCACATCCTCACCCAGGAGACCGGCATCCTCGTTGGTCAACCCTAGGTTAAGAACGTCCCCTCTTGGCCACGTCCGTGTGTCCAGTGCCAGCGCAGGTGCCATGTTGAATCACACACAACCCATGCACTATGCATGCATAACTGCACCCACACGGGCCCGTGAAACCATGAGGGTCAGCTCTGATACCATTTATAACATCCCCACCTGGACCCACATGTAACTGGCAGCTCTCTAATAATTAAGACTACCCTCATAGACCAACACAAGTGTTTTCTACACACTTTGTCCCCACTCATCCGCACCTGGGAAGAACATCCCGGTCGGTCAATCATCCCCAAATTGCTCGAAGCAAAGCATGCATCACTTTAGAATTCTTTGGATTGATCTTTCGGAAAAGAAGTTACAACTTATTGATATGAGTAGTCTATCAACCTTATTAAGCCTTGGGCCTGGGTGTCATAGGGCCGTACTGCTGCTAGACCAAGTCAAAGAGCTTGGCATGGTAGATGTTCTCGTCGTAGTTGGTTGCGAGCATCACTTCGGGTCCACTCGGGATATGGCGCCCCTGCCGGCGTTGTTGCCTCCAACATGGTGCCCGGGCTCATCAACGCCCTTGTCCCTGGGTGGGGTGGGGACCGTCGGCGTCGCTGCGATTCTTTGTCGAGTCGTTGTCCGAGGTGTCGCTCGAGTCTCCATATTCATCGGGGTCTCCTCTAGCCATCTCCTACCACTCGGGCTCCACCTACTACTCAAGGTCCTTCTCCTGCACGAGCTCTAGCTTAGGGAGAACATGATGGGGATCACAACCACCAGATCTATTTCGTGTGGTCTTTTTCATGCGAGCCATCTATAAATTTTTAAATATGAATTAGATATGAGAATTTTGTAAAGAAACGAAGGTATATGCTAGATTTTGCTTAGAGCTTCCATATGAATATATTTATTAAAATTTTTCATATTTCATGAATATTTCAAATTTTTTCTAGTGGCTTGAGTATAGAAGATTTGGGACCTTGCTTCTTTTCAATAGAAGTGGAGAGTCTTATTTTCTTGTGTATTAGTTTAGGGCTCTCTTGATCTTTATTTGCTTGTTTTGTGGTGAGCCACATTGTTACGAGGGAACATCCACCCTTCTCTAGGGCTATGGTCGTCATGCATGGTGTTTGAGTTTGCCTTTTAGGATTGAATGTTGAGCCGGGACCAAAGTTTTAGAAGAAATTTCAGGCTCACATTCACCCCCTCACGGTTTGCCATTTTCAGTCCTTTAAATACTGATTAGAATCTCCTCACATAAACAAATAGATAAAAAACATATTTGCATTTAGATATCCATTCAATTCAGTTGTCTATAAATATACATCCGGGTTACTTTTTTGCGGTCGAGTCTTTTATCTATTTTTATTAAGAGAAATGCTTAAAGAAGGGACATAAATAGATACAAAGGACTCGCAAGTAAGTCTCAAATTACCCACGAGATCCCCAAAACACAAACAGACACAAGAAAACATGATGGGGGGACTTCCACCACACACTAATCCAATCGGCACTACCGTCAGGCCGTAGAGACCCAGCTGCCTAGACTTGCAGAAAGTATTAAATACAAAGGTTGCCTGCTCTCAAGATGAAGCCACGGTGCTAGGCCTCCATGAAGGGTCGAGATGGAGACTAGAGGGGGGGTGAATAGTCCCTTCTAAAACTAATTGCGATGGCTAACCGAAAACAATTGTGGAATTAAACTTATCGGTCTAGCCAAGACTTCACCCCTCTAACTAAGACTCTAAATCACCTCACAAAACATCCTACACAAGAAGAGTGAGGTGATAAGCCTAGCTTGAGCTCCTAATCAATTCTAATGCAAGGTCACACAAACCTAAGCACTAGTACTTCAAGCACAGGTGAGCTCCTACACAATTCTAGTAACCACAAGCACAAAGCCCCTAAGCTCACTAGATGCACAATGGACAAGGCAACACACGCCTAACCCAAAGGCTCAAATTACCTAGCTACACAAGCTAAGCAAAGTAACTAAACAAGCTACTTAAGCTAGATAGTTATAACTATTCTACTCAACCACAAGCACAATATATGTATGAATGTAATAACAAAGCTTGTGATGAAGAGATTGCAAACCACCGCGAAGTGTGGACACAAGATGACACCCGGTGATTTTTTTACCGAGGTCTCGGGAAGCTTGCCAACTTCCCCTACTCCCGCGTTGTGTCGACCAACACCTTAGTGGTTCCACGGTTTTGCGAATCACCCAATGATGATCCTCAAGCAATGGCCAGTGCCAAATCCCATAGGCCGGGGCTCGATCGAGTCCCTCACATAATGTGAGTCCTCTAGCCAATCCCTCGGAGGGTACCGTGTGAACCCACACACAAGTGTGGTAGCTCAATGATATGCTCCACTAGAGTTGCTCTTCACGTTTGTTGACACTTGTTAATGCATACTTTTAATTATCAACTAAACATGGAAAAGGACTAAAATATAATTAGATAACCTTATTAGGGGTTTCTACTAATGATTTCCATGAGTTTTGGTAAAGTTGTGATTTGCGGGGGACTTAACGAAAAAAGCAGCCCGAAATTGATGTGTCATAGCATAGCGCAATCCAACTCGAAACAAGTCTAGAAGGCTCAGGAATACACCCGATGTGAACGAAACTTGACACCGAAGAAAACATCATCTAGAAGACTCCGGAAGCCACGGCGCATCGCGGGCCCAGAGTGGAGCCCACCCTGGGCCGATCGGCCCAATAATGGGGCCGATCGGCCCTGCTTGGCCGTCAAGTTGCCCCTGTCTCCGGAAGCTTCCTCCACCGCCTCTAAGACGCAATCTAAACCGGTCGTATAATGTCGGTTTGATCCAATGGTCATCGTTCATTGTCAAGGCCCATGAAGATTAGTACCATATTGCTTCTTTGAAGAAGAGACATAAGAAGACCCATATATATAGACCCCTAGGCCCCCGGCTTCAAGCATCTCGAGATCAACTCATCATCATATCGGATCGGATCCGGCTCTAGTCGACGGCTTTAGCTCTAGTTCAAGAACTAGAAGTAGAAGATTAGACAAGATGTAGAACTAGAAGCCCTAGATTAGAGTTGAGTAGAGCTTCAAGTTGAGAGAATTAGAGCGCGGTTGAGGCGGAGTTGAAGGAAGGCCCGGAGCTGTCGGCGCCTCCATCTTCTTCTTCCTCTGGAGTTGGTGCCATTGGAGCGCAACTCTGAGATCTTGTGGATTGTTCGACTTCCATTCGAGTAAGTGGTATTGTCTCTATTGTTCTTAAGGTTCGTATTTCTTTGATAAGATTACTTTGATTCTTGGTTGCTCTTGAGTTGAAGTTGTTAGATTAATGTAAGCGTGGTGCTTAGATTGACTAGCTTATTACGAATACCTTCTATAGGCCGGGGTGAAGACACTTGTTAAGGCTGATCGTGGTGGTGGCGGCGCCATTGAGTCCTTTGTCACGCCTTTGCCCCGTTTATAGAAATCGTAGGAGCCCCCTAGCGTTGTTAGCGTAGATTCCCTTTATTAAGAGTTTCTTCATGACAACCCCTCTTAAGAACAATGTGCAAATGATTTACTTGAAGTGAGAACAAGACCTTCCTAATGGAACTCCTTACCTCTCTTTTAATCTAGTTTTATAGCCACTCTGGATTTAGCTATACACCTCAACATACTCTCTCACCTTCTCCCCGTGGATTCGATATTTAAAGCCCTATTCCGGGTGAAGTGCTCACCGTATCCGTTAAACTGCGGATAATATTTCTGTAGGTTAACAAATACCAACAAGCATTTTAAAGCGCCGTTGCGGAGAACGGTTTGAGACCACGTTGAAAAACTATAGCTAAATCTTGTACCATACTTTTATCTTTTTTTCTTTTATTCTATCTTCTCATCTTTTTCTATCTTCGTGGGATCAATTGATTCCATATTTATCTATCTTATCTTGCACCCTTAAAGCGGAAGCTCGGCCACTAGAATCCTTAGATCTCATCCTTACATCGGCCATTAGCTTCGCCTACGGTTGATCAAAATGATCATGAAGCAATACTTCTCGGGGAGTGAGAAGCGGGATCATATCTTCTATGGTAGGAGTCTTTGCCGACATCATGAAAGTGTTGTGCGCATGATCATCATGCGATTTTGGAGGAACCTTTTCTTTCCCTTTTTAAGCAAGGTTTGCTTTGACGAACTCGGCGGGTGAAACCCATATACTAGCATTCTTTATGACCACCCAAAGGAAGAAGAATCATCCTCCAGCCAGAAAAAAAAAATATATAGAAGTTCGATAGCTATATCACCATCACTCCAATCCCAAGACTTAGCTATCAACCCCAAACCATCAATGCGCTAAAAACCTTTAAGGGGAGAAGAAATTCAACCCTTGGATATCTCTTTAGATGATGAGTTTCATGAACTTCCAGCTTCACAAGAGACTATATATAATCCAAACCTCTTTTGAGATAATCTCTTAGAAAGCACCTTTATTGCTATGCAAGAACATTGGGGGAACCTCAAGGATGGCATATCTAATCATGCCATAGGAAGAGAGCAAAGCCATCAAGAAGCCATTCTGTCTCTCTCTTTCTATGTTCAAATTAGATAATTCTTTTTTCAACCCATCTTTAACCACATCCTTGAGCCCAATGAATCCTCTTGTGCCCTTTTTCTTGCGTCTCCTCACGATCCTAAAATATTATGAGCGATCTAAGGAAGACCAAAAGGGAGCTTTTTTTGGAGAACATCAATGAGCATAAAGACTACTTCATAAATGAAACTTTTTCCACCTAGTCCATGCTCATTTGAAAACTCCTAAATTGATTGCTATCTCAATTCTTGCCGCACATGAGATCTCCAACCCCCCTCATACTCTCTTTCTTAAAAATTTAGAAAGGGTGGTTGTTGATGAATTTTCCTACGGCTTGAAATTTTGAGGCCTGGCAATATAAAGGGAAACCACTTCATCATCTTGATTCATAATTTAAAAAGTTTCCCAAGGGCGAGCTTTTTTGTCCTAAAAACAAGCACTCTAGGGAAATACTATAAAGACTTATATATCACTATATACCCCTACATTATGAGCATATGATTATAAAAATTTTCCTTCGGGTATTCTTGTCACTTGACCATGCCGGGTTTGGAGTAAAGAAGAGCGAAGGATGACAATACAAGGTATGTCCAACCAGTCATTATGCAACATTGAATTACATACATAGAAACATTTATTGTCGTGTTGCTACACTAGCTTGGTTATCTTTACCTTTATGCATGCTCGATCTGTTAAACACTCATCATGCTCTATCATCTCTGTTTGAATAAATCTCTATAATGCTTTCATGCTACCGTTGTTTGCTATAGTATGCTTAGGTTTTGAAGTATTTTCATACACCTTTTAGATTAAGCATGGTGCTTAGTTTAAATTGTTTTCATGGCTCGAGTTAAACATGGTGTTTAGTTTGATTCACGAAACCATAAGGTGTGGTGATCTTTCTTCTAAAGGCTTTTTTAAATTAAAAGCGTGGTGCTTAGGTTAGAACGCCTTCCTAAATCAAATTAGGCGTGGTGTCTAGGTTGACTTTTGAACCATAGTAAACTATAGTAGATCTTGGTATATTTTTGTTGGACTAACCCCTGCTTGAGAAAAAAGAATAAACTTTGAAACAAACTTGGGGAAGGTCGAGATGAACTCACTAGAGATGGAGCAAGATCTGAAAGAAGACAGGATTCCCAATAAGCCAAGAAGAAGAAGAGTGACGAAGATAAGATCCACAATCGAGAAGCACTCACTCGAAGGAGGAATTCATGGGTGATGGAAGCATCAAGGAGGGAGGCCAATTCCATTGAAGATAATTAAGCCATCCTCTTCCTCCGACATGCACTGTCACTCCACATGCCACTCAAGAAGAAGAGAAGGACCACCACAAGGTGTAATAAGCGCCATCATATTCCAATAATAAAGGTAACACCTTGAGGTAAGTTGTCATTAATTCCTCTTTACTATGGCATTCTCATAAATGAAAAGTCAAACATGCTAGAGTTATAGTTTCACATGATTCAATCTTGTTAACTTCGACATGTTAGCTTTTAAAAGCTGTTTCTAGCATCACTTTACGGTTAAACATTATTTTGCTAAAAATATTTACATGCTAGATTTATCTTACGATCTTACCACCCTTGTCATAAATGAACTTATACATTATCTTTATCTTGTTCAATGTGCCCACAAGGTTAGAGTAGAAGTAAATGAAATTTTAGTTTTTGATGGTGTTTTCCCACCAACAGCCCATGCACTGATCTCTACCTTGTCTTTGCAAGCGGGACTCACTTTGCGCAATAAGAGGAGAAGTCTTACTTCTCCAATTCCTACAAGTGGAAGTCCCGACCTACAAATATGCACACTAAACAAGGCGGCTGCCGGTGCCACCATCCAATCTTCCTTCAAGCGGTGAATCGGCGAAGAACATGGGCAACGCCATCACCAAGTGGCTATTAAGATCGGATGATGCACTTGAGGAGTGACCAAGGAAGATCAAAGTGAGCACGACATGGCTTTGGAGGTGTAGACCACTTGACAAGAGTAATGGGTCAACATCATCCCCATACTCCATCAAGAGGGCCTTACACCACCACTATTGCCTACCTCACCACAAGACCCAAGAAGAACAAGGCAGACGGAGACCGTTAAAAATCACAAGACCAGTTGGAACGGAGTTGACGAACAAGGAAGACATTAAGAAAGGTTAAAGAAGTTTGCTCGGCCCGACCAACTGAACACTCGGCACACCACCACTCCAAGAAAGGTTCCCTCCGAAGAAGCGACATGGAAAAAAAAAGAAGCATCACCTACTGAAGAGGGGCGTCAAGAGTACACCTTCGGAAGACCTACCACTACCCGCGTCATCAAGCTGAACAAACACCATCTCCATCGGCCACCTCATCTACGCCACTCGTCGAGATCATTGAAGGCACCATTTCGAACCGCGACATTCCGGCGAGATGCCATCGATGGCGCGCCATGGGAGTAAGTACTCAAAATTCTCACCGAGAGGTAACTTCGGTATTTATCTACATATTTATTTTCTACGGGATATTTAAATTAGCATATTTCCTTTAGCATATTTACTTTCCTATACACGCATAAAAAAATCATAAAAATATGTTTCTTTGCTTTTACATCGGTTTCTTTAAGCCCCATGCAAGTACTCCTTGTTGTGGCGGCATAAAAATAAAAATCAAAAATATTGCATTCATATGTTTTTCATCATCATTCTTTTGCATAGAAAAATTCCTAAAAATATGTGGGCACATGAAGGTCCACGCTTTTACGAGAAAAATCCAAAAATACGTGAGCACATGAAGGCTCACAATATGTTCCTAAATTTGTTCCTTGGGGTATGTGCGGAATTAATATTTACGGGGAGAACATGTAAGGAGAACCCGAAGGTGAACAAGTTCAAGGATGAATCAAAGGACTACTTCAATATCCAGCTTGGGGAGAGCACCCCCGGTTATCACGATAGGTATCACTATCTTTTAAACTATTAGCTAGTTATTATATATGTTTGCTTTGATTAGAGTTAATAAGTCTTAGCGTTTAAAGTCTTAAAGTTAGTTCGATTAATTCGGATAGTTCGGTTTAGTTAAAATTAGTTTACTTTAAATATTAGGATTGAATTATATAATAAAGTGCTCTTATGGAAGTCATCCACAAGTTGAGTCAATTATTCTCCATATATTTCTGGATATGTTTTTGTCTCCACCATGCTTTGTATGCAAGATAACGAGAAAATAAGTGTGGGGGAGATCCTCGGCGACCAAACAGAATTCTTCGCGACCAAAATCAAGAAATTGAACCAAGGCGGAACCATCGACTTGCACGACGAACCGCGCCATACGACACGGTCCATTGGGAGGCCGGCCAGAGCCCATATACCGGTGCCGACCGCCCCTGCACAGTCCCACGAAGGCCCCGCTTAGATCCACCGCTTCGGTTTGCTTCCTAAAACTTTTCAATCTTCGCAAATTACTTTCCGTTCGAATTAAAATAAGTCTTTTTACTGTTATGGTATGTTTTCCCTATATGAAAAAAGATGTCTTGTTAACCCATGAACAAAGTTTTGCATGATTAAATTCCTACATATACACTCACTTTGTTGGGATGCCTTAATTGCTTAAAACATGAGAAAGAATAAAGTTAGAATTATGAGATCCTCTTTCTTGCATCTTGTCCTTGGAGAGTTATTTCAAAATATTAAAATCATTAGTTATGCTTCTCCTTTGTGATCAATGATACATCCTAATAGAGCCGTAGCAATCATTAAAGATATATCTAATTAATTGTTGCTTTCTTGTGTTGAGCTTTGTCAAAACCACGACCCATGTTGAAATTTGTCTAAAGTCTAAGATCAAGATCACATACACTTTGCTTTCACTAAAGTATCCATGCTCTAAAAAGTTTTAATCTCTATCTCCCATAATTTTAATTGTTAAAAAAAAAAAAGGGTACAGCTATGAAAAAAGCCAAATGTTCAAAATTCTAAGAGTGGAGAAAAAGTGAGAGAGAGGAGAAAATGAGCAAGTGTTCTCACGGTCGAAAGAACCCCCCTCTACGAAAAAAAAGTGAAAAGGGCAAAAATGAAGAGAAGAATAATGGACAAGTGTCAGGGGTGAGTAGGGCCCACTTCTCTAATAAATAAGAGAGTAAAAATGGACAAGTGTCCGGGTGAGTAGAACCCACCTCTCCACTAAATAGCTGGTTACCTCGCTTGGAAAATAAATAAATAAATATAAATGTTCCAAAAAGGGAGATAGACGATTTTCAACTAGAGGGAGCAAAGTGGTAATAATAATCTTGACTCACATGCACATCTTGATCTATGACTTATGACATCTATCTCCATGGATCCACAGTTGACTTCGGCAATAAATACAAGGTAAGTGTGCTACATGTTCTTGAGCTCCACATATGATATAATAAATGAACTGTGAGGATATAATATATTTTGAGAGACTTGAGAGTGTCATAAAGGAGTAAGTAGAGCTATGTTTTCTTTTCAAAACTTATGCAAAATCTCTCCAAGTGACTTGGTTTAAGAATTTAAGGTGATCTGTTTCTAACCATTTCATGCACGAGATATCCCAAGGTGCGGTATGACCATGGAGTATAATTATGATCCATTCTTTGTCTCTCTACGGTTACATTAAAAGTTAGACCATCCTTTTATCGAGGGCGAGTAAAAGCCTAAGTGTGGGGAGTTTGTTGACACTTGTTAATGCATACTTTTAATTATCAACTAAACATGGAAAAGGACTAAAATATAATTAGATAACCTTATTAGGGGTTTCTACTAATGATTTCCATGAGTTTTGGTAAAGTTGTGATTTGCGAGGGACTTAACGAGAAAAACAGCGAAATTGATGTGTCATAGCATAGCGCAAATCCAACTCGAAAACAAGTCTAGAAGGCTCGGGAATACACCCGGCGTGAACGAAACTTGACACCGAAGAAAACATCATCTAGAAGACTCCGGAAGCCCACGGCGCATTGCGGGGCCCGAGTGGAGCCCACCACGGGCCGATCGGCTAATAATGGGGCCGATCGGCCTGCTTGGCCGTCAAGTTGCCCCTATCTCGGAAGCTTCCTCCACCGCCTCTAAGACGCAATCTAAACCGGTCGTATAATGTCGGTTTGATCCAATGGTCATCGTTCATTGTCAAGGCCCATGAAGATTAGTACCATATTGCTTCTTTGAAGGCGAAGAGACATAAGAAGACCCATATATATAGACCCCCTAGGCCCCCGGCTTCAAGCATCTCGGATCAACTCATCATCATATCGGTCGAGATCCGGCTCTAGTCGACGGCTTTAGCTCTAGTTCAAGAACTAGAAGTAGAAGATTAGACAAGATGTAGAACTAGAAGCCCTAGATTAGAGTTGAGAGTAGAGCTTCAAGTTGAGAGAATTAGAGCGCGGTTGAGGCGGAGTTGAAGGAAGGCCGGAGGGTCGGGCGCCTCCATCTTCTTCTTCCTCTCTGGAGTTGGTGCCATTGGAGCGCAACTCGAGATCTTGTGGATTGTTCGACTTCCATTCGAGTAAGTGGTATTGTCTCTATTGTTCTTAAGGTTCGTATTTCTTTGATAAGATTACTTTGATTCTTGGTTGCTCTTGAGTTAAAGTTGTTAGATTAATGTAAGCGTGGTGCTTAGATTGACTAGCTTATTACGAATACCTTCTATAGGCCGGGGTGAAGACACTTGTTAAGGCTGATCGTGGTGGTGACAAAAATTGAGTCCTTTGTCACACCCGCCCCCGTTTATAGAAATCGTAGGAGCCCCTGCGTTGTTAGCGTAGATTCCCTTTATTAAGAGTTTCTTCATGACAACCCCTCTTAAGAACAATGTGCAAATGATTTACTTGAAGTGAGAACAAGACCTTTCTAATGGAACTCCTTACCTCTCTTTTAATCTAGTTTTATAGCCACTCTGGATTTAGCTATACACCTCAACATACTCTCTCACCTTCTCCCGTGGATTCGATATTTAAAGCCCTATTCGGGGTGAAGTGCTCACCGGTATCCGTTAAACTGCGGATAATATTCTGTAGGTTAACAAATACCAACAACGTTCCCGCGAGGTGAGCACGAACCTCTTACAATCTCTTCTTGAGCACCGCACAATCTTCTTTGCGTGCTTCACGCGAAGTCTCTTGCCACCAAGCCGTCTAGGAGGTGGCAACCTCCAAGAAAGAAACAAGCACACCGGCCTGCAACACGAACACCTAGTGCCACGAATCGCGATCTCTCAACGCAAACGCACTAGAATTCGATCTCTCACTCAATCGGATGAGCGATATCAAGCATATGTGAGTGGGAGGGCTCTCAAGCACCACAATACAAGCCACCAAGGCTAGAATGTGCTCGACAACCGACCAAAGCCGGCCACCCCATCTATTTATAGCCACAAGCCAAAATAGAGCCGTTGGGGTGTTTCTCACGAGGTGGCCGGGGCCGCCGGCCGGACGCACCCGGCGGTCCGGTCGAGGGTCGGTTGCTCCAATAGTGCTTCCGATCACAAACGACGAAGCACCCCGGCCACACCGACCCTTCCGGTGCATGCGTCCGGTCACCACGGAAGCATCGGTCGCGGTCGATCCGCGAGCACGAGCCGGCGGCCCCTGGCCCGACGAAGACCGAGCATGCTTCCGTGCACGCTTCCGGTCAGCACCGGAAGCATCCGATCCCATGCGTCCGGTCAACCGTCGAGCATGAACCCGAAAACATGCTCTGCGCGGACGCCCCGGCCGGACGCTCCGATGGCGCGTCGGTCAAGCCTCTCGCTTCGGTCGGCGTCCGGTCGATGCTTCCGATCATTTGCTTCTGCGAAACTTCTCCGCCTTTGCTTCGACATGCTACCCATCAAGTATACCAAACTTGAGCACGAGGAATAGCATGTTTTCATCACCAACTTGCATCCGGCACAATAGAAAATATGCATCTCATTTTCTTGAGGATGAGCGGTTCCCAAACCCAACTCAACCCCACGCAAACACCGCCGCCTTTGCAAATGTGCCAACACCACCAAGTGTACATCACCATGTGCAAGTGTGTTAGCATTTTCACAATCATTTCAAAGGTCGGGTTAGCTCTTAGCACGCCACTCGATCCTAACACATCGCAAAGTTAGATCGCACAAGTGGCACTAGATGACCGATATGCAAACAAGTTTGCCCCTCTTGATAGTACGGCCATCTATCCTAAATCCGGTCATAAACTTCTCTAAGCTCCAATGACCGGTGAAATGAAATGCCCTATAGGTTATACCTTTGCCTTGCGCATTTCCATTCCGCTCCAACTCCAAGTGCCGATGCAACACATGCACCAACATGATCAAGAATGATATGATCCATTTCATATCATCACATGATCTTCTTGGTCCATCGATCTTGACCTCACTTGCTCTTCACCGTTGCGTCGGTCCATCGGCGCCAAGTCCCTCGACTTACCCTTCACACTTGCAACCGGTCCATCAAGCCAAGTCTTGTCTTGATCTTCACCACCTTGGTCACATGACTCCATGTCATGTCTCATGTGCAATAGAGCTCCTTCATTGCGTCATCTCGTGTGAACTAATCTCCTGTGTATAATCTCAATCACACATATTAGTTCACCTAATGTTGACACTCAATTACCAAAAACCACAAGGGACCTTTCACTCCACCAACACAATGTCAGATAACGATGATAATAGCGACCAGGTAGTCGCTGTGAGCGGCCAAACGACCATTGACTCAACATTAATTACCAAGTAGCCACTAGTATCGAATGACTACAACAACACCTAGGTGGTCGTTGTGAGCTATGTGGAGTGACATCAATATCAACAGTGACCAAGAAACCGTTGTGAGTAGCCAATCGGCTGAGATGAGGCAGGCCAATGCGAAGAGAAGATGAAGCACACACATGGGGTCAGACTCTGAGGACCAATGCGGATAGAACAGCAAGATGCATCCACAAAGCCTTCAACAAGGTGATGTTCTATGTTGATGCCAACTTTGTTATAAAGAGCATCCCAAGGGACATACGTCCCCCACGCTGACAACCTCCAATGATAGATGATGGATTGAACATCATGAAGACTTCATAAAGGTTATGATGTTGGCGCATCAACGTCATTAGTTCAAGGAATGAATCATGGCGCCGCACGTGAGAGCTGGGTAGCATTAGAGCACCGGGCATCATCCACGCCCATGAGCTGCCGCGCCAGGGCCTGGGTGCCCACACCATAGTCGTGATGATCGTGCCCAAGTGCATGGATGTTGGCATTTCTAAGCGCAATCACTAGAAACTAGTTTAGAACTCATCTCTAATAATGATGCCAGAAATGCGCCGTTGACATTCCTAACCGAAACCACCATGTTAGTGACCACAATAGGAACATCAACAGTGATAGACCATGCCATAGTTGATATTTTATCCGCAAGCGCATGGATCTATCATTGTATCATTTCACCCAGAAGTATTCAGGGTATTATTATTTATATTTTTCCAAAGGAAGGTATGTATATAAGAATCTAGCATGACATCTGAATACAAGAATACACACAAGAACCGCCTTGATCATACATGGGTAAACAATATGGTTTTATAGATAGTGTGACACACACTCAGAGAGCTACCTCAAATGATAAAAAATAGAGAAAGAATAAATGAATGTTCTAAGTGGAGTAGATCAATAGTTCTAGTCATGGCCAAAACAAATGAATATAGTTAGAGTCACATGAATCCATGATATAAGAATGGTTAGTTCTAAGATAACGAGGAGACCCCCCCCAGGTAGTCAAGTGGGGGGATTACAAAGGACGGACAAAGATGTCACTAGCCTGCCGCCTTTCCCCTCAACCCCGGCATGTCGTCATATTCATAGGTTCCCTGGCACCCGGGCACCATGCCCGCATACAAGGCAACTACTCATGTCCCCCCAAGATGCCCACACTACGGATGGACAGACTAGAACATGAACAAACCCGAAGGAACAATGAACCGTTACCCCACCTCAAATCATGTAATCATATTATGAACTGTGAAGAACAAGTATGAACATGTCACGAGAAAGACACACAAACTATATGCTAGTTCATATATATATCAAGAGTATGACACGAACAAGACTATACTCTAATTCAGATGTGAGACCATAAAATAGAATAAGGACTTGCAAGAAGAAGAATGCTCCATTGAGATATATTACCAAGTAGCTCTTTCTTCTAGAGACAAGCCCTCTTTTGTAGCCCTTCTACTCCAAGTACTAACCAAGAAAGTAAGAAGAACTAGAGAGGAGTGGAGACAGGTAGAGGAGTGAGGTGGAGAGTGGAGTGTTGAGGTAGAGGCTCCAAGAGTGGTGTGTTAGAATGAGGAGGAGAGGGGGGCTACTTATACATGGAGGAGAGAGGCCTAAGTGCTAAAACACACCAAACCGACCTCTCCCTGGCGTCCACGTTTACTGAATCAGCAACCGACCACGCGCACCGCCCGCCTTGTAAATTAATGCACCGCCTCGCACCAGCTGGCCCTAGACATGTCAGCCTTGGCACCGGCGCACTAGCCGGCACGCGCACGCCAAGCCCGGCTCGGGTGGGTCCCGGCTCGGCAAGTGGGGTCCGGTCGTCGGGAGAAATGGTTGGGTGTTGGTTGCTCGGCCCAGTTTGCATCGTGTTGGGCCTGGCTTCCTTGGGTTGGATGGTTGCAAGAAGTACACTTTCCAGGAAGGCGCCTTTCGGTATATTTTCTACTTATTTTTATATAAATTCTACAAAACAATTATTACTGCACTACAAGTGGAAATATGTCAATAACAAATGTATATGAGCATGTGAATGTATAATTTCACCCCTTTATGGTAGAATGTTGAAGGTAAAAATATGTCGTTAATGACCATCAACAACGGACCCGCCACCCTCGCTAGGCGCAAGACGCATAGAGGTGCTTTGCTGCCGACAATTGCCCTCTCGACAACAGCACACGGATTCGGCCTAGGGGTGGTGGCTCTAGGTGGCTGTCGGCCACCTTGTCGGAGGAGTCGAAAGAAGGGGCGCCACCGGCTACATCCAAACCAACATCCACCGGAACGCTAGGAGGGAGTTCTGGCCCCTAGGATATCTGATCCGTCCCGGGGCAGATCCAACCGACCATTGTTGGTCCTCGCCGGAGGAGGATCAGGTGAAGGGGAGAGGGATGGGGAGACGGCCGACTGCGGGGTGCGAACGGGCTTTGTTTTTGGGACCTATCACTGGCCGCCACCGTGAGTAGGTGGGCGGCGGTTGTGGCCGACTAGGCGGCAACACGGGTCGCCCCTGATTTGGTAGAACGCACCAATGGTTGGATTGGAGAGATACTACACATGACCCCAGATCAGCACAACACTGCCGATTCAAAAACCACCTTACTGTTCTTTTTTTCAATAAAAAAGTTCTGCAGGGGCTTCGGCCCCTTCAGTTTCCTCAAAAAAAAAAAAAAAAAAAAAACTGACAGTAATGTGGAGTTCAAATCACTGTTGGTTGTTTCTGCCGATGGTGATGTGGCAAGAATGTCAGTTAGAGAGTCAAATTGGTAGTGTTACTAAAGCAAACACTGTCAACTTGAGGTCCAAACTGGCAGTGCTGTGCTGCTAGGAGGTGCTCAATCGTAGGTGGTGGTGGTGGTGGTGGATTTGGGGCAGCGCCTCTGCCTCTGCATGTGTTACATCATCCACCTCAAGGGTCCATCTATCATCCAACACTAATATACAAGAGATATTCAAGTTAGATAATAACGTATATAAAGAAAAAAAGATTGCAATCTGAGAATTTCTAGGCGAGTTTCCAACAGTAACAGTTCAGTAAAAAAAGTCATATCTCGAGATCCAAGTTGATCGTCACATTGGGTTTCAAACAAAGATGTTTTGGACATGGGTGGAAAGCTTATGAAATTTTCTACAACAGTTATATTTATTGTCGATTCGGATATTAAAGTGGTAAAAACAAGAGCATAATAGAAACTGTCTAGAATCCCAGGCAGCGCAGGAACATCAACTTGTAACAGATATATCTCTCAAATCAGAACAGATAAAAAAAGTGATTACAATGCCATTTAAAAGATAAATAAGTCTAGTTATTCTCATAAAAATTTCATAAGCATTAGACTGGCAGATTTGTGATATAAGACAGAGAACCCATACTGCTCCCAAAAACAGCATGCAGAGAGACATGATATAGCGACCCAACGATATAATTGAATATCCTTAAACCATAAAACTTCAACTAAAGGATTTTGTGGACATTCCCACAACCTCCAGGAGTCAATACAACACTCCAAATCACACATAATCATAAGCACAAATTAACGAACACACCAAAGTTCATAAGCACACACTAGACTCGACTTGACTCAACTTGCGCTACTAGCGTGTTTATTACACAAAAAGGGACTCCTAAACTCTTATGAGGACAACAACATCTTGCTTATTTCACTTCTTATCACCGAAGATTTCATCGAAGATCCTAGGCCTACCAAGCTCTTCTTTGAGATCGTCACATTGGGTTTCCATGACATCGAGTAACATATTTTCTTTTGGAGTTGGATAACACCCATTAATAGTCATGCCTCCATCAACTGAAATTGTTTGGCCTGTAATATACATCGAACCAGGCATGCAAAGAAAAGCAACAATAGAAGATATTTCATTTGGTTCTCCTGCACGCCTTAGTGGAGCTCGGCTCAATATATTGTCCCTCAATTCCTTGTTTGAAAATATCTGCACAAATAAAGAAAACAAAATGAGATCGAGGCCTCATGTTGGCTACAAGAAGTAAACGAATTCAGCATATTCATACAAAACAATGAATATTCAGCCTTGACAATAGAAGTCGTTTTGTGTAGTAGTGAATTTCACATACTACTTAGCCATAGATTTAGCATTAGGAATCAGGAAAAAGTTTTGTTTTTAGAAAAAAAGGAATTTGTATTCCGACCTCTGCAAGAGGTTTGCACACAACCAAAAACAGGAAAAAAAAGATTACGACGGGCTCCAAGTGAGGGTTGGGAATAAGTGGTTAGAGAAGTCACCTCTGAAGGAACAATACCTTTTCTTATCACTAGTAGAGACTTCAACTTCTATAACAGTTTCATGGAGGCATTTGGTATCTATACTATCTTTAACATTGCTATACACAAAGCAAGATACTGGAGCTAAGGTTTTGGTACATCACCTCTAATCATTTCATGGAGGCATGATATTGGACATAAATAAGTAGCTTGGAGTGAATTTCATTCTCATATTGTTTTGGTTATGTAGAAATGGTTTAGTGTTTGAAAAAAAAAAACAATTTATTCTCCATTTTAGACGGTACATTTGGTTATCCATTGGCTCCATGCACTTGCTATCCTAAAGAAGCTTACTTGGGAGCATTTGGATGCAAATGACATCACAACAATAATTAGCCCGAGTGAGCCATGTGTTTTTCTTCAGGGCATATTTGTGACCATCTAGTCTTAGGATTGATAGTCATTAGTTCGAGCTCTCTTTTTTTTTGTTGTTTAGGTTGTGTGCTTTTATGAAGAGGCCGGAAGTGGTGGGTTCATGATTTTTATCAACTTGATGTAATGACTGTGAATTAATAAATACCTTCCTTTATATAAAATCAGATTATTCTATATTACAACTACAAGTAAACATGGACTATAGACATTGTTGGGATATAATATATTTTTCAACTATTAGCGATTGAATGACTTTGTCCGCTAATACATTTGTTATACTCCAGTTAGTTGAAATTATAAATCAAAACAACATAGCAACAACAAACTATCACTAGAACTGAAATCTTTTGTTAGTTGAGCATGCAGCTTCAATTTAATAGCATAACATCATGTAAATTTTGTGCAGATTTTTAGTACAATAGATTTTGCTAAGAAAATATTCAGAACATAAATTTGTGCATAATAAAAGTGTATTTTCTATTGTACCAATTGTATTTATAGCAACTCATACAAATATGGGTTGACTATATTGCAGTAAAACCTTATCTAACAGAAGTAACATTATCAAAGTTATTGCTGCCAACTACTAAGTATTCTTATTTACTGTTCAACTGAGTCAATGATAACATGCATGTTGAAAGCTATGGCATATTCTGAACGTACTATATGCAACGAATCAAATGTATGCAGATAATTATATGATTCATTATTATATTAATTAAGGTCAGTCTATCTCACATGGCAGCGGCATAGATTATGTAAAGCCTATTTTAATATGCAGTAAGTAAATTTGAATTTGTGACAATAATAGAAGTGTTTTTAATTGCTATAATAAACTCTCATAATCACTAATGCTACATTTAATATATTTACACAAATCTAGTATAGACATGTTAAGATCAATTGCTGTAGTGGCAAAAGACCCTTACTCCTTCTGTAAGTGATGTCGAGATGTACCCTGGAGCAATAGAATTTATCCTTATGTTGTCTTTTGCCCACTCGCATGCTAAGTTCTTTGCTAATTGGTTCAAGCCAGCTAAAATATGCAGAAAGCTAGTTAGTTATTCATCAAAGACGCACTGAACAAACTTGGTTTAAACATGAGACGAAAATATCAAAGGAACAATAACCAGTATATAGTAATGGATCTGTTACCTTTAGTCATTCCATAAATTGGTCCACTAAATAAGGCTACCACTCCCGCAATTGAAGATATAAAAATAATGCTGCCTGACCCAGAGGCTTTTAGAAGTGGATGTGAAAGTAGGGACAGGTGATATGCAGGTTCAAGATTAGTGGCCATAACAATTGAATACTCCTCAGCAGAATGCTCCATTGCTGATTTCCTAAGGCATATCCCTGCATTGTTTACCTAGAAAACAGATATACATATGTGGTCCAATTATTCAGAGCATATATTAGACGCACCATGTTCACTAAAATAGAAATGCATTGGTAACCAAGCAGAGGAATGGTAAGGCAAAAAAAGTGAATACATGTATTGATGTTGAGAAATTTTCTCAACTGTCTTCCTTAACATTGTTGTATGTTATATTCTACTCATCATTTCTAGATTGTAAGTTGTTATCTAGATTTTCTAGATACATATATTTTACTATGTATATCTACATATAATATATATCTATTAGAAAGCCAGAACGATGTGCTTCTTTTGACCTTTCTACAATTGTAATAAAACATATATACATAAACAACTGATGACAATTGTCTATGATAAGTTTTTGTACTAGTGTGTATGATAGTGAATGTGTCTGTTTAGCATGGGGTTCACAGGTGGGGTTCATGATAGACTTTTTGTAATTTGATATATGAGATTCATTTTTTGTTCGTCATGTTGACATTAGTCATTTACTCTTAACACATTAGTCATTCTTTTCTGTTTCATTTTGATCCATTGTAGAAACTTAGGAGTGTGTGGTACCTTTTGCATCGTTCTAGTCTCTTTTTGTTTAGAAAAAGGCGTTTGAGTCTTCTTGCTTGGCTAATTATTTGGCATTCTCGAGCTGGTTTGTCAGTTGTAATCCAATAGCAAACCATGTACTTTTCATATGATTGCTAAAGATTTAACTCTACATGTGACACTCGCCTCTGCATAGACAAACTAATACATTTATGCACTAGATTTCAGTCTTTCTTCTACATGTTTTTAAAGATAATATCCGATCAGTTCTTGGTTGTTCTGTATGTTGGAATTGTTTGTGTTTTCTGTGTTATATATTGGCTAATAATTAAAGTCTGAACAAATGCACTCCATTTGTCTAAAATGTGTGATATTTGTCTGTGCTCATTCAGAATGCATATATTTGTGAAGGGCTCCAGGAGAACAATCTGTCTCACAGTCTAGCCATCTAATATATATTGGAAAATGATCTACTAAGTTAATTATGTAGTAAATTTTTTTGACAACATTATATAGTAAAAATTAAGTTTGTTTCATGATCTTTAGTACCTATATTACAAGTTTAAGCAAATAGAGTTCGTTTCATGATTTTACTACATATATTACAAGTTTAAGTAAATAAATAGAAAGTGCATATTAAATGATTTTTCATTGGATTTTTGTGAATGAAAAAATTAGGGCAATGCAAAGCAGCGATGTGACACTAGTACTGTGGCACCTAAGCAACCATACTGCTTGATTTGTAGGAGTGTTCTTCAGTCGCCCATGGAAATCAATTTGTAGGGGCATTTGGATATCCAGCTGCCATTTCTATATTTTTACGATAAAAAATGCAAAAAAATAGGAAAACATTTTTTCCATCAGAAAATTTTTGCATGAAAATCGCACTCTTCTCTCGTGGCCACGAGGGTACGAACCCACGACCTCACCCCTCGCACATGCCCCTCTCTATTGCTACACCTAAAACTCACTTGTGTACATAATTCATTTTTGCTCCCCACAATTATACTAAACCTAGTGTAAATCGATTATTTGAGCTCCTAAACGAATTTAAATAGAGAACTTGTCAACTAAAAGTTTGATAACTTCTCAAGATCTACAACTTTTATTTAGAAAGTTTTTCCATCATAGATTGTTTACAAAATTTGAATTTCAAAGTTGAAAGATTCAAACATGGTTTTGCATGACAAGATGATTTCAAATTAAAAACTTGTCAACTGCAATGTTTAATATCTTCTCAGGATCTATAATTTTAGAAATTTTATATCAAAACGTTAGCCACTATAAAAATTTCTCCATCCGACTGAAATTTTTCAGTCTATAACTTTTTAGAAATTTTATGTGAACTGAAATTTTATATCAAAAAAGTTTAGCAACTAGAAATAATTTCAAATTTTAGAAACTTCGGACATAGTTTTGCATAACAAAATGATTTCCAATAAAAAAAAGTTAGCAACTTAAATTGTCATAACTTTTCAATATCTACAACTATTATTTAGGACATTTTTTCATCCGACAAAGTGACAAGTGTCGTTGTTCAATGTTCACTTAGTGTCCATAAACTATAGGGGAGATATACAAATTTTGTAAACAATGTTCACTTAGTCATATGAAAAATGACGAAAACAATAGTTATAAATCTTGATGAGTTCTACAGCTCTTATGTTCATGAGTTCTTCAGCCAAAATCATTTGACGTTTCAAAATGCTTTTTGAACTTATCATTTTTAAAATTCAAATTTTGAGTTGTTCACAAGAAAATATGAACCAAATAATAGTACTAAGAACATAATTACTTGACAGACCAAGATTTTAGAATTTTTTTGGAAAAAATCCATCACATTTGGAGTTAGTATGGGGAAGAAAAACTATTTACAAGCTTTATCCACTGATTAAAAAGAGAAATCAGAGTTCATAGACAATATGAAATTAACTTTTCAAACAACATTTTGAAGTAGTAAATGATTTCATATTAAAAAGTTATGAACTGTAAAGTCGCAAAACTTTTCAAGATCCACAAATTTTGTTTTCGACATTTTTCCATCTAAGGATGTTTAAGAATTTCATATTTAACATTTTTGGATATCCAAACGATCTCAAATTAAAAAAAAAAGTTTGAACTAAAAATTTGTGGATCTCATTAAGTGTAACAACTATGATATAAAAGTTTGCCCGAATGCACAAGTCGACAACTTTAGTATTAGTGTCAATTCATGGCTAAAACCAATAGTGATGACCCAATATCACTATCGGTTCGTTCCTAGAACCAATAGTGAAGACCGAATATTAGTGTCAGTTCATCGTATCATTTCTTGTTTAACCACGAACTGGGGCACTATCACTGTTGGTTTTCTAAAATTTGGTCATGAAGACCAAATCCATTGAATTATCCATCAAATTGTCGAATCATTGACGTACTCGAACAATTTCATCCATTCATGGTTTCTGGCGTATGTCTTCTATATATACAGATATAACTGAGTTGTTTCCCTGCGGATATATGTGGTAATAATCCCTTTTTCCGTGAGCGCTTTCTCTTCTTTATTTTCTTTTTATTTAAGATTACGTTCATGTATGGTCAGTTTAGCTAGGACACATACATATATGGAAATGAAAAGAGGGATGGAGCTGCTCACAAAGATGTCGAGCTTGCCGCCGAATTGGGACGTGACGTCGCGGACCAAACGCTCCCGCTGGTCTCTCACGGACACATCGCAGACGGATCCGGTGACACGGCAGCCCCTTGCGTGCCAATCCTGAGGCACTCGTTAAGCTCCGCCTCGTCAAACGTGCACGTGTGCACGGCCGCTCCCAGGGCCATCATCTCCTCCACCACCGCCTTCCTGCACAAGGGACAGAACACACCAAAAGCTAAAGCACTCGATCGAAGCCTCCTGCCGGCTCAGCTTGTAGATTAGTATTAGTATATATATACACTACTGCCGGTAATCATCAGTCTTACCCGATGCCACGGGTACCCCCAGTGACGAGAGCCGTCTTCCCTTGGAGTGACCACCTACCAGCCATGTATGTCCTCCTTCCTTGCCAGTTCTTTCTGCATCCTCGCCGTGCATCGACACGGTATATATAGAGAGAGAGGCCTTAATTATTAAATTTCCACTTGACGGAATCGCACATCACAAGTAGCACCTCAGCGGGTGAAGACAAAATCTCCTCAAGAAGACTCAAGTGTAGGACAAGAACCTCTAATCCTCCCATTCGTAGTCACACTCCAGCTCCTCACCTGCGGCCAAATTTTGGAAAAAGTCCACATAACCCTCTCAAGCATTGAGGAGGGTGGATCTTCACCCCGTAAACTATGAAACTGAATTTTCTATCCTGTAAACTTCCCAAGGCCAGTCGAATAACCCCTTAGGTGGTTTTAGATAGTGGTTTTGCTATAGTAGCACTAGTTTTTCTCTTTTTATTTATTTCCATTGAATATTTAAAAAATCATAGTAAATCCTAAAAAAATATAAAATGGAAAATCAATTTTGTTGGTCTCTACATGACTAGATGTACATAGTGAATATATCATGTGATATGCTTTAGTACAAACTTTATTCCAATTAATTACAAAAAACATAGATAAAAAAACTACAGAAAAAAACTTTGTACTAAAACATAACATATTATATCTTCTATGTGTAGATCCATTCATGTGTTGTCTAATAAAGTTAGATTTTCTATTTTACAATTTTCCTATGATTTACTATGATTTTTTAAAAATTCAGTAAAAATAAATTAAAAAGACAAAACCAATGCCACTGTAGCAAAACCACTATCGAAAACTGCCTACCAGCACTCTCACTCTCTAGGCAGGAACGACAACTCCCACTCATCATCCTTGCCTCAATGGCCTCGGGACGGAACCTTATCCAAACCTATGGGGGAGAGAAGACACCACTCTCTTGTCAAGGGAAGGGAGAGAAACATAGGACATGTTTATAACCGTGGACACGACTATATGTATATATCGATCAACTGTATGGAGGGTATACATTTGTACTAACAAGATCACCATCATCAACGGTGATTTGCCTAGGCTATTTCTATGCAATAGTGGCATCACCCTAGCTCTAGATCACATTTGTCTTACAACTGATCGGAATTGAGTGGCATTTAAGAAGGGTTCCTATCGAGCGGTTCTCTCAACTCACTCCTTAGATGGACTAGGCAACATCTCCCCAAGTGGGAAGCTCAACCTCCCGTGCCTCGATGGTTCCCTCATGTGGACTCACCTCACAAAGACTCTCCTCCCTAGGATCTACTCAGCTGACATGTACCGCCACAGGTACCCCATAGAGAAAGTGAGGACACACTCTCCTAGCAAGACTTGTTGTAGAATCCTATCTAGACAACTCGACCCTCACCACACATCCAAGACAAATGCTAGAATATCTCCGGTGATATTATAGCCATGTTATTGGCACCACTGTCTAATCCACTCATAAGCATTTCCTCCACCATGCATAAAATCATAGATATCATGCATACTAGAAGTAAGTAGCAAGTATGTAAGTGAGCATCTATCCTATCAGCGGGTATCCAGGAATAAGATTTGTGTCCAAGTATAAGCTTCAAGCACCATGCAACATATTACATTTCATTGCACAATATAAAGTGCTAGCGTTCTAGTTTGCAGGCCTAAATAGGATTGTGTGAGGTTGGGTGGGATGTGGAACGAACAGTTAGATTATTCCAAGCTTTTTATTGTAGTAATAGTTCTCCTCCACAGGTTTGTGCTGTATGGATATTCACAAAACCAACAACAATTTAAAATATCCAACACTAGTACAGAAATCTTAACCGTGGCGGGCAAAGAGCTGGTCCTCCTATGGGACTTGTATCTCAAGTAATCGGTTTCCTTATATTCTGGAATACCTTTTTACAGGCAAACTCTTATTCTTTTCCTAATAGGAGATTTCCTTATAGAGTGGAATATCTCCTGCACACAAAAAAGTTCTAATACTAATCTGAAGCGAAGATGGCGTGGATGACGTTGGCGGCGGCGGCAGCAGCCCTGCCCCTGGCGCGCCCTCCCCACCCTCATGGGCCGGCTCGGCGGTTTGGCCGCGCCTAGCCTCCTCTAGGCTGGGCGGTTCTGTGCTACGACAACTTGTAAGCCAAGCATGTCGTTCTTCCTTCAATTCATTTTTTTAATCTACAGGAGACTTGCGTTTACTCATACGTATTGGTTGGAACCCATGATCAGTTTGTCCACGTGATTTTGATCAAACTGTCACATATTACAAGCTGATTCTTCGACGTATCACTAGTATATATTATTTGCGAGTAGTGAGATTAGCCTTTTTAAATCCCTGCACAGCTGTCATTTATAGTCAAATCTTTATGAATGTAGCAGTGATTGGTGACATCAAATACTTTACTCTGAATATTTTTGAGCTCCTATATAATTATATCAACAGGTTTACGATATCTTGTTTTATATGCTGAGTGGTGTGAGAAAATATGCTGAAAAAGACTTTAGAGCCTTTTTATTCGTAACATGAAAGTTTGAGACAAATATCAGATAATGTTCACGTGCCCTTATCAGTTGACTAGCTTCTAGGTTGCTCACGGTGTATATATATATATTTGCTATCTTTCGATTCCTTGTTATGATGGCTGATTTGAAATTGCTCAAGCAAGTTAATTTTTTGCCAAAGCTTCTACAGCAACACATCCAAAGAAGTACTATGATTTGGCACATCATATCGAGGTTCAAATCCATCCTAAAGATACTATCTAGAAGAAACATTTGCTAAAGATTCTTTGATTTAGTGGCTTGGTTAGTACAAATGTTTCCCTTGTTCAATAAGAAGAGACCTGGAGGTTGTGTGATCAAACCGATTTGTTCCTCCACTTGAGTAGGTTGCGGCTGCCTGTGGCCCAAAATTTGCAGCCATCAAGTCGGTTGATAGTTCAAAGTAAATGAAGAATGAAGATTCTTTGTTGGTGCTAAAGGCTGATGTACCCAAACCAATAGTAATATACTTGGGAGTGTTGTTTCTTTAGCATCTCGGCAGCAGCCTACTGCTTCACCATGTTATACTCAGTCTGAGCTTAAAATTGTTGATGCAGATGACGGATCATATGTCTTATCTAAGTTCCATGGAAATACATAGTGATGGTACAGTTGATAACATGAAGGGACAACGATCCAATATAGTTCAATCAGACTGCAAAAGTGAAGACAAGGTGTGTAAAGTGATTATTGATGGTCGGACCTTTACTAATTAATGTTGTTGATAGTTTCGATTTTGTGAATGCATTGTGTTTATCATCCCGCTTCGAGGATTCCAACACCTTGTTATATGCAATTGAAGAATCAAGTATGGCATACTAAAACTACTCCCTCGGGATGGTATTAGAAGTCGTTTAGGACAGCGACACGGTCTCCAAAACACAACTTTGACCTCTTATTATTATAAAAATATTTATAGAGATGTGATATATGTATACTTTTATCAAAGTATTTTTTAAGACAAATCTACTCATATAACTTTTACATTTACAAACTCAACAACTTAAAAGTTATTGATGATTTATATTCCCGATGTTTGACCTAAACCTTGTCCAAAACGACTTCTAATACCATCCCAGAGGGAGTAGTCATATGGCGTGAGTTAAATTATCCATTAGAAATTATGTTCATATATGGTTGGGATTTGTTGTTGGGTAGACCACGGCAGCTTGATCCTAATGTTACCCATGGTGGTGTTCCAATTGTTATTCTTTTTATGCACAAGGGTGTTCATAATATTCTGAAACCAATGTTAGGTATTTCCTACTTCGAAAGTGAAGAAAACAGAGTTACTCCAAATTAAAGCTGAGGACGGCTATGCTACGAGGGATGGAAAACGATGAGATAGTTCTGGCACCATTAATTATAATATAGATATGCACTCGAAATCTAAGCTAAAATGACTTCACTGGAGGATGAAAACAATAGGCTCATGTGACAGCAGGCTTCTTCATGTCAACAAAGAAAAGAAATAGTCTTTTTTTGTGACTTCTGGTGCCTCACGATCAAGTAACTGACAGCTGTAAATTTTGACCAATCTCAGAACACTTATGGCAACAGTAGGATATTAAATAGAACACATCAAACTATCATGGAAATTATATATTGACCAAATAAGATAATTTGGATCAATGAAATAGTTGTAATCAACAAACTCAGATGATAGTACAGATTTAATCTGAACCTTCTTAGAATCTTTCAGATATGACCACGACGAATAATTTTCAGAAGAATGAGAAGTCTGAGAATTTCAGGCGATGCACTCTGAGCCATCATTCTACAAAAATCCATGAAGATATTGAAATGGATAAACCATCATGAATAACACCGTAGTAAAATACAATCTAATTGTACTAGGGCGTGCCCTAGCACGCAGGCAAGCTCTCGCTGGACCCAGCAAGTGGCTTGGTTTGCAACACGCAGGCACCAAACACCAAGCATTGTAGCTAGAAACTATAATGCCTATATATAAAATAATGTCATCGGAGCCTGACTAAGAAAATGTTGTCTCCAAATCAGTCACGCAATTGGCCAATCACTACATATTTTCAATGATGTAGCTTCAAGTTATTTCCATCGGTTGCATAGAACCAAACTGGATA
This sequence comes from Hyparrhenia diplandra, assembly GCA_015847255.1. NCBI lineage: Eukaryota > Viridiplantae > Streptophyta > Magnoliopsida > Poales > Poaceae > Hyparrhenia > Hyparrhenia diplandra. The sequence goes on along the minus strand of JADLZK010007525.1, from coordinate 777,387 downwards.
GTGTTTGTTTTCCTAACTTGCTTGTCATATAGCTTGAAGACTATAATTCCGATAAAATTAGCTTGGTTGACATAGAGAGGTGCATGGTAATTTCCATTCCTTGGTCTTTTTTTTCCAAGCATCAAATGGAACTGGGCTGAGGTTTATGAACGATGGATCTTTTATATTCTTATACCTCATACTTGAATGGAAGCAGTAAGATTACCTTGGGGAGCCACGGGATCATCACATGGTATAATTCTTAGAGAAAATACAGGTTCTGTAAGAAGGCTAACTCATTAATACCACATACCACTGAGTTGGGCACTACCAGTAACACTGAGACAAAGAATAACGAAAGTACCAAGGGTGCTGTTGTGCAAACCAAGTCAACAATTCTTGCAGATTGTTTCATGAAATAATCTTCGAGAAAGACTTTGTTTAAAGGAGGAGAATCTGATGAACCAATACCTGCAAAAATATATCCATGGAAAATACTTGTCTAGTTTCAAGTACGTTAACTGGTCTTCTGTTTGGTGGTTTCCTTTCGATGGAACATATATAAAAAAGATGCATCAAATAATCACCATTGGTCGTATGTCATCAACACTCACATTTTAGTGACGATTTTGACGTCTTCAGTGACGAAAGGAGAGCGTCATTGGTGTGCACATCCCTACTAGTGAGGAGCAAAAATCTTGGTCACAATATTGAAGAGAATATGAAGCCACTAGAATTTATTTATAATCGCCCATGTAGGTACTATCTACGTGAATTGTTGAATCAAGCTGGTTCAATTACTTGACATGGAGTATTACGAGAAACTCTTTATTTTTGGAATAACGTAGGATATAAAGAAGCAAGTTGCTTGTGTCATTATCTACAAGGGACATGCATTTGCTTGCAACTGTTGGTTGGAACCACAATCAGTTTCTCCACGTGATTTTGATCAAGATGTGAGATTACAAGATGATTCTTCAACATGTCATTAGTATATACTATTTGCTAGTTGTGACATTAATTGGCGCTCTTAAATTCCTGCAAAGCTGTCATCGTGGGTTAAATCTTTGCTGATAGTGATGTGATTGGTGAGATCTAAAACTGTACTTTGAATATTGTTGAGCACCTACATAATTATCTCAACTGGTTTATGACATTTTATTTTCTGTGCTAAGTGGTTGAAAAGAATATGCTGAAAAAGACTTTAGCCTCTTATTTGTAACATGAGAGAATGAGACAAATATTAGATATTGTAGACGTGTCCTTATCAGTTGGTCAGCTTTTGGGTTGGTCATGTCATTTTTGTTTCCTTGTTATTGTGGCTGATTAGAAATTGCTCAAGAAAGTTAAATTTTTGCCGTGGTTTGAATCCGTCCTAAAGATACTTTCTTGAAGAGACATTTGCTAAAGATTCTTTGATTTAGTGCCTTGGCTAGCACAAATGTATCCCTTGTTCAATAAGAAGAGATGTGGAGGTGTGCAGTCAAGCGGATTTGTTCGTCCACTTGAGTAGGCTGAGGCTGCCGGAGCCCAAAATATCTAGCCATCAAGTCCGCTGATAGTTCTAAGTAAATGAAGAATGAAGATTCTTAGTTGTTGCTAAAGGCCGATGCGCCCAAACCAATAGTAATATACTTTGGAGTACTGTTCTTTAGCATGGGCTGCATCCTACTGCTTCACCATGTTATACTCAGTCTGAGCTTAAAATTGTTGATGCAAATTATGGATCATATGTCTTATCTATGTTTCATGGAAATACAGAGTGATGGTATAGTTGCTAACATGAAGGGACAATGATCCAATATATTTCAATCAAACTGCAGAACTGCAAGATTGATGGTTGGACTTTTACTGATGTTGTATATAGTTTCGATTTGGTGAATGCATTGCCATCCTCCTTTGAGGAACACCTTGTTATATGCAATTCAAGAATCAAATGTGGCATACTAAAAACTAGTCATATGGCGTGAGTTAATTAAATTATCAATTAGAAATTATATCCATACAGTGTGGATGTGATATTACATTGATGACATTGGAGTGCTGTTTCTTTAGCATTTGAGTTGCGTCCAACATTCCTACTGCTTCACATTGTTATACTCAATCTGAGTTTAAAATTGTTGAAGCAGATGATGCATCATATGGCCTATCTATGATGGCGATGGAAATACATACCAATGGTATTGTCGCTAACGTGAAGGGACAATGATCCAATATATTTCAATCGGATTGCGAAATTGAAGACAAAGTATACAAAGTGATTGTTGATGTTGGGACTTCTATTAATATTTTTAGTAGTTCTGATTTGGTGAATGCATTGCCTTTATCATCCTCCTCCAACCCTGGCACACTAAAAATTAGTCAACAGTCGCGAGTTAAATTATCCATTAGAAATTATGTTTATACTATGGATGTGATATTGCTCGGTCGAAGGATAACGATGTGATAGTTCTGGTTCCAATAATTATATGATAGATGGGATGGATAGCAATGAGACGGTTTTCACTCCAATAATTATATGCTAGATATGCACTCAAAATCCAAGCTAAAGCGACTTCACTATAGGATGAAAACAATATGCTCGTGTGATAGCAGCAGGCTTCTTCATGTCGGCAAAGAAAAGATTTTTTTTTTTTTTTTTTTTTTTTTTTTTTTTTTTTGGCAATTTTGGTGCCTCACAATCAAGTCAAAATTTCGAACATAAATTTAAGGGGCCCAACACATGTAACTGACGTCAGTAATTTTTGAACAATCTCAAGATATGTATGCCAACAGAAGCATAATAAATAGAATAGATCATTATCATTGAAATTAAATACAAAATAAGATAACTTGGATTAGTGAAATAGTTCTTGTAATCAACAAACTCAGATAGTAGAATAGGTGGCTCGGTTTTAGAACAAATGTAATCAAAACCTTCATAGAAATCTTCCAGATGTGATCAAGACGAACCATTATGAGAAGAGAGAGAACTCGGAGAATTCCATGCAACACACACTCGAGACATAAATATCCACACAAATCCATGAAGATATGCAAATGGATAAATCATCTAGAGTTTCTTGAGCGATGGATCGACGAGCGAATAACACAAAAAAGTGAAATACAATCTAATTATACAAAGGCATCTGCACTAGCACGTAGGCATGCCCTGGTCAGGACGCCACATTTTAACACGTTGCCAGACATGGTACACGCTGGCATGAAACACCAAAGCATGGTAGCTGGAAAATATATTGCCTATATATAAAATAATGTCATGGCAGCCTGACTAATAAAATGGTGTTTCCAAATCAGTCACGCGATTGCCAAACATTCAAATGTTGTAGCTTCACGTAATCTCCATCGGTTGCATTGAACCATACTGGATATTGCTTGGTTTCCTATCTTGCTTGTCATGTAGCTTCTTGAGTAGACTATAATTCCGACAAATTTAGCTTTGCTGACTATAAAGGTGCCTGGTAATTTCAATTCCTTGGTCACCCTTTTCCTGCATCAAATGAAAATGCGCTCAGGATTATAAGAATGGCTGTTTTTTATTCTTATACCTGATACTTGAATAGAAGTTGTAATATTAACATGGGGAGTCATGGGCTCATTACAAGATATAATTATACGATAAAATATAGGTTCTGTCATGAAGGCTAACTCATTAATACCAGTAATGCTGGCACAAAGGATGGTGGGAATACCATGGTCATTGTTGTGCAATGCAAGTCAACCATTTTTGTAGATTGCTTCACGAAATAATCTTCAAAGTTTACCTGAAAGCCGAGAACAAATTTGTGTAATGGAGGAGAGTCTGATGAACCCATGGCTTCTAAAAATACATCCGTGGCAAATACTTGTCCAGTTTAAAATTTATGATCAACTACTCTTCTGTTTGGTGTTTTCCTTTTCCATGGAATATATACAAAGAAGATCTATCAAGTATCACCATTGGTCGTATGACGCCAACACTCACATTTAGAGGTGCAAATCTTGGTCTTTATATTGAAGAGAATGTGAAGCCACAATAATTTATTTAAGTTCGCACCAGTACTGTCTACTGAATTGTTCAACCAAGCTTTTTCAATTACTCAACATGAATTATTAGGAGAAAATCTTTATTTTTGGAATGATGTAGGATATAAGGAAGCAAGCAGGTTGTGTCGTTAGCATCATTTAATGACAGCTTGAATTGATTCCTGCCAGATTACTCGACATGAATTAATGACAACTTGTATTAATTCTAATGTGGCATATTGCATCTATCTTGAGTACTTCAGGCCAACCGTATTGTTCTTTCTTCAATTGTTTTTTTTTATCTGCATGAGACTTGCATCTGTTTGAACCTATTGGTTGGAACCTATGATCAGCTTGTCCACGTGATTTTGGTCAAGCTGTGAGATTACATGCTGATTCTTCGACATAACTTTAGTATATATACTATTTGCTAATTGTGACATGGGCCTTTTAAATTAAATTCCTACACAGCTGTCATTGAAGGTCAAATCTTTATGCATGGTGCATTGATTGGTGAGATCTAATACTTTACTCTGAATATTGTTGAGCTCCTAAATAATTGTATCAACTAGTTTATATTTTATTTTATATTCAGTGTGGTTGGAGAAAATATGCTGAAAAAGACTTTATTAGCCTTTTATTTGCAGCGTCAGATATTGAGAGAAATGTCATATATTGTTGACGTCTCCTTATGATCAGTTGGTGAGCTTCTAGGTTGCTCATGGTACTTTTTGATAGGTTCCTTGTTATGACGGCTGATTCGAAATTGCTCTAGAAAGTTTTTTTTTTTTTTTTTTGCCAAAGTTGCCGCTAACAAAGGGTCAACGATCCAATATATTTCAATCAGAGTGCAAAATCGAAGAAAAGGTATGCAAAGTGATTACTGATGGTGGGACTTCTACTAATATCGTTAATAGCTCTGATTTAGTGAATGCATTTCCTTTATCCTCCTCCTCCTCCGAGGATTCCAATGCCTCGTTATATGCAAATGTGGCACACTAAAAAGTTAGTCATACGGCACGAGTTAAATTATCCATTAGAAATTATTGTTCATACTATGGATGTGATATTGCACGATGATTGCTTGTGATATGTTGTTGGTTAGACCACGATAGTTTGATGTTGATGTTACAAGTGGTGGTCGTTCAATAGTTATTCTTTTATGCAGAATTCAGAAACCAATGCTAGGTATTTCCTACTTCAAAAGTGAAGAAAATGGTTGCTGCAGTTACTGTGAAGCCTAGGGCGGTATGCTTCAATGGATGGAGAACAATGAGATAGTTCCTCCTTCAATAACAATATGATTGATATGCACTCGAAATCCAAACGAAAAACGACTTCACTGAAGGATGAGAACAATAGGCTCGTCTGATGGCAGCAAGCTTATCCATGTCGACAATGAAAAGAAATATTGTTTTTTTCTTTCACTTCTTGTGCCTCACGATCAAGTCAAAATTGCTAATATTATTATTAGGGGCCCAACGCATGTAACTGACAGCGATAACTTTTGACCAATCTCAAAACACGTATGCCAACAACAGGATAGTAAACAAAATAGATCATTATCATGGAAATTAAATATTAACCAAATAAGATAATTTGTATCAGTGAAATAGTTCTTTGTAATCATTAAACTAAGACGGTGGAATAGCTGAACCTGTTTATAACAGATGTAATCAGAACCTTCAAAGAAATATTCCAGACAATGAACCACTATCAGAAGAGAGAGAGAACTCTGATAATTCCAAATGATGCACTCTAAGAACTCTCGAGCAACGGCTCAACAAGGGAATAACAACACAATAAAATCTAACCTAATCATACAAGGGCGTCTTCCTTGGCACGCAGCCATGCCCTGGTCCGACTCAACACGTGACTAGGTTCGCAGACATGGCACACGCAGGCACCAAACACCAAGCATGGTAGCTGGAAACTATATTGCCTCTATATAAACTAATGTCATGGCAGCCTGACTAATAAAATGTTGTTTCCAAATCAGTCACGCGGTTGGCCAAACACAACTTATTTTCAATGATGTAGCTTCACGTTATCTCCAACGGTTTCATAGAAGTAAACTAGATAGTGATTGTTTTCCTGTCTTGCTTGTCATATTACTTCCTGAGTAAATTATAATTCCGACAAAATTAACTTGGTTGACATACAGAGGTGCATGGTAATTTCCTTTACTTGGTCATATTTTCCAAACATCAAATGAAAACGCGCTAAGGTTTATGAACGATGCATCCTTTATATTCTTATACATGATACTTGCATAGAAGGTAGCTGTAAGAGCCATGGGCTCATCGCATGATAGAATTCTAAGAGAAAATATAGGTTCTGCTAAGAAGGCTAACTTATTAATATCTCATAACACTGAGTTGGGTACTACCAGTAGTGCTGACACAAGAATGATGGGAATACATGGGCATTGGTGTGCAATGCAAGTCAACCTTTTTACAGATTGTTTCATGAAATAATGTTCGAAGTTTATCTCAAAGCCGACAACGACTTTGTTTAAATGAGGACAGACTGATGGACCCATAGTTTCTAAAAATAAATCGGAGAAAAATACTTTTCCAGTTTCAAGTATGTTAACTAGTCTTTTCACTACTGGAGGCGGGTCCTCAGCAACGCCTCTTTTGTAGTTGGCAAAGGCTTTGACGAGTGCTGCACTTAGCAAAGGCTGTTTGGGGAAGAATTTTTTTTTTATCCTGAACTGAAGAAAGAATGAGAGGGATTTTACATGTTGAAGCTAGGCCGTATTCAAGAATAAACCAGAAATTTCAAACATCTTGTTTATGAAACATGACCATTCACTTGTGAGTGAATAGTTAGTCCAAAAATCTAGAAACTTGTCAATATTGCATGATTTCATATGTGGAGGCTGTGATTAAAATTTGAGAATGTTTGGTGTAAGTTGCCACGTACCATGCTTCAAATGTTACAGAATCCTTCTCAACTTTCTCAATTTTTACAAAGATTCTCTGGTTTGTAAGCATCATGCATGCCAACTTGCGTGAAACCTTCTCAATTTTTTACAGAGATTCTCTGGTTTGTAAGCATCATACATGCCAACTTGAGTGAAACCTTCTCAATTTTTTATCATGGCCTCCACATAGGATATCAAGGATGGAGAATGATGAGATAGTTTCGGCTCCCATCATTATATGATAGATATGCACTCGAAATCCAAGCTAAAAACTTCAATTTGTAGGATGAAAACAATAGGCTCACACTATCATCCAGTGGCTTCCCCTAGTGCCACCTGCACTCGGGAAGGCTTTCCCCAAGTGCAACACTTTCGGGAAAGAGCCTCCGGCTAATCCTCTAACAGGAGGGCACCTTCCCCGGTGCCGAGCCTTACCGAAAGTGCCGAGCACGCCACGGCTCTCGGGAAAGCGTTTGTTCCCCAAGTGTCACTACTACGAATCATTCTTCACTACCGCCGGTTTCACTGCCGGAATTTAGTCCACCGGCAGTGGTGAACCTCACCCGGCAGTGATGAACCGTTCAGGCGCTGGAAAATCGAAACTCCACGGACTCGACCAATTCCGCAAAGAAGATTTAGATCACCACCGGGTTGAATCGTTCCCGGCGGTGGGTCTTGATGGACACAGGTCAGGTTTGAATTAGAACCGATAGCAATTTGAAGATTGACACAACCGGGTTGAATTAGAACCGATAGCGATTTGGGAGGGCAAGCAAAATACGATGACAAGTAACAATAAAACAAACAAATGAAATAGAAGATTAACACGCATGAGATTAACAAACGACACAAACCAAATTAAATTATCATACAAACAACTGATATAATAAATTAACATAAAAAAGAAAGCAGCCTGGCCTAATTAAGCCGCCTTCTTGGCCTTCTTGGCCGCCCGCCTGGCCTTCTTCCCCGGGCGGTCGACTCCATCTCCTCCGTTTGGCGGTATCCCTCGAGGGTATCGGCCAAGTACTTTCGATCCGGAGGGCGATGATGGACTTCTCCTCGAAGGGGTGATTCACCGTTGGCGGAGCCAACTTGGTCGGCCAGGCCGTTGAGCTTGTTGAGGGCGGCGCCGAGGCGCCGCAGGTGACCTTGATCTCCGCCCGCTTGGCAGCCATGTCAATCGTCGGCGGCGTCGGTGACCTGCCATCTTGTGTAAATGGGGTAGAGAGGGGAGTGTGTTTGGAGAGCGGAGTGTTGGAGAGCTGACTGGAGACAGGGGGGTTATGTATGTATAAGTAGGACTCAGCCGCGATTTCTAAGACGAGGGAACAGTAGAACGCAAATGATAGAAAATTGAAGATTAACACGCATCATATTAAACCGATACAAGGAAACAAAGAGAACACAAATTAACGACGATATAAAGAGATTGACATGCATCGATTAACCAACAACCGATTCATTAGCAAATTAACCACACGTATCATTGTACCTTGCACATCCACGTAAATCGGACAATAGATAAATTAACATAAAAAGAAGAGAACCTAGACCGCCTTCTTGGCCGCCCGCTTGGCCGGCTTCTTGGCGGCCGCCTTCCTGGCCTCCTCCTCCATCTCCTCCAGGGTATCGACTAGAGAGTCGATCTAGAGGGCGTAGAAGTTGGCCCTCTCCTCGAGGGGCGGATTCACCTTTGGTAGGCCAACATCGTCGGTCGGGCCGTTCAGCCTTGGTGAGGGTGACGCGAGGCACTCCACAAATAACTTCATCTCCTCCCGGTTGGCGGCCATGTTGACGATCGCCGGGCGGCGAGTCCGCTTTCTGTGAGAGGGGCACGAAAGAGAAGTTAGTGTTGGACAACGGAAGGGGCACGAAAGACGGTTCCTCGGAAAAAACGTTAACTGCGACCGCTGCGCTCAATGGTCGCCTCCTTGGCACTCAACGGAGACTATATTTTCCAAGGCACAACCGACAGTTAATTTTTTATTTTTGACAAATTTTACATTGAACAAGTTAAGATTCAAATCAAATTTAAGTGCTATTTAATTTTAATCGCTCTTTGAACCGAAATGAAACAGTTTCGGGGACGAGGGAACAACAGAGCAATAATATATATAATATCTACTTTATTAATATATAAAAACAAAAAAATAGAACATATTAAAAATGGTAAAAAAAAAAAAAAAGGAAGGCCGCCGGCCTAGTCCTCATCATCCTCCTCCTCCTCCTCCTCGCTGGCGTCGTCCTTCTTGGCCAAGGCCTTGAGGACGATCCCAACCAACTTGTCCACTTTGGGGGCGTAGTGGTTGATCTTCTCTTCCAAAGATGGCTCCACCTTTGGAAGAAGACCATGGTCGTCCGCCCAGCTCTTTCAGCTTGTTGAAGGCGTGCTTGAGACGATCAAGGGTGAAATCCCTCTCGATTATCTCCTAAAGGAGGTACCGATCGCCTAGCTTATCGAGAATTGGCCGCTGCTCTAGCCAGAGGCCGAACCTCCATGCAGTCCCGCTTAGGAGAGGGCGGGACGTAGGAGTCAAAGTCGCCGTCGGAGTCGGACCCGGGGTTGGCCGCCGGTGCCTCCACATCGGATCCTTGCCCCTTGCCTCCGGTGCCTCCGTCTCCTCCCCGGTGCTCTTGTTGGATCCTGAGCCCGAGGCAGCCATGGTGCCGATGATTGCAAAGAGAATGTGGCTGGATTAGAGAACTGGAAAGGATGAACGCCATGATCGAGTGTGTGCTTAAATAGTGAGTTAGTCGGCTGCTCCACTTCACCACGATCGAACGCGGCGTCCAACGCAACCGCTTGGAATTCCCATGATTGCCGGTTGGAATTCGCGACGGTCACCCCGCTGGCACTGCGTTTCCCGCGACGGTTTGCGATTTGAATTCTAGGTCTGCGTTTCCAATGGCGGGCGACAACCGTCTCCACCTTCATTGATCACTGCCGGGCCCACACATAAACCGATAGTGATTAACAAAATAGTGAAACAAATAGTTATATCTGTAAAAATCGATTTATTGAAATCATTAATTTTATCTCAGCGTTAATGCATTTAGAGTTCAACTAACCCCGTTTGCCTGCCACGTACACTCTGTATAGTCTGCCATATAGGCTGCCGTGTAGTGTTCAGTAATAGGTCATGGCCTGTGATACGTCACGGCCGCAGCCTTGAGAATCGTGTTGCTCTAGTATTCACTATCGGTTCCACTTAATTAAACCGACGGTGTCTTTGCTTCCCATGAAAAAGGTTGTGCTTCCCGCCGCTATGTCGACGGGTTATATCAATATCGCAATAACACCGCCGGGTGTAATTTCAGAACTAGTAGTGATCACATATATCACTGTCGGTGGTTACTACGCGGCAGTGTTATGAAGTATCACTGCTAGGTTAAAACTGAGAACTGACAGTGTTTTGCATTGTCAACGGGTGAACGATGACGCCCGACAGTCGACCACTACGCCATTGCCGGCGTAAGCACCGCCGCCACGTTCTCCGCACCCACGGCCACGCGTTGCTTGGTTTATGCGGTGCCAATTATCCGGCGGTGATCATTCATATCACTGCCGGGTGCCAATTGAAACCGGCAAAGATCGGTCATTACCACGACCATGATCTACCACGGCATCTGGCCTATAAAAATGGCTAGTGCAGCCCTTAGGTTTGCAATTCAGTTCTCTTGATCCTCTTTCTTGATACTCTTGATTCAATTGCCTGTTCTTCTTCCTCGATTTTCTTTGCTACTCTCCACATACATATCTATGATCTCTCTATGGGAGAAAGCCCTCCACGTCATGAGATATCGTTCTTATGCATCTTAGGCCACCAAAATGGTTCACACACAAAAGGTGCTAGAAGAGTCTTACTGAAGATTGAGCAACACCGAAGGTTAGAACCGCTATGAGATTCACGGAGCCATCCGGTTCTGTGTGCTTGAGAGAGTGGACAGCTGGATTTACATGTCCATGAGAGACATGGCATCCTCCGGAGAAGATCATAGCCATCTATGAAAATCTCCTTGAATTCATGAAAATCTCCTTTGGTGATCAAAAGGAGATTTTCATAGATTAACATGATCTTCTCCTACGGATGCCTATGCATGCTTTGTCTTTGGACTAAACCACAGCTTGGCTAAGCAAAGAAAATTTGCCGGGCTTGTCTCCTCCAAATTTTGCTATGGATTAAATGTAAATCCGAGTGATGCCCTCTTTGTAAGATCGAGCACAAGAAACCTCACAGAGCACCAATGGGACCTCAACGGGCACCGATGGGCCCTCAAAATCCCATCGGCATTTCATAGGCAAGAATCACATAACCTTCGACATTTTTTTTATTTTAAATGTGTTTGTACACTTTGATGATAACATTGATCTATTCATGGAAAGGTCTTTGTTATCATATATGTAATTTTTTTTCAAGGTCTTAGTTATCATATATGTAATCGGATATTGTAGTTATGTTTCGTTTGTTCCTCTCTCTATATATATAATAAACGTATCGTGTTCTTTTCCAATGGATGTTTGCATTTATATATCATACGAGCATAGTGAAACATCATTGAAACACACAACTCAGTGAAAAAGAAAGGTCCCGCAATTAATCTCACGGCAAAGAAAAGAGATTACACTGTTGGTTTGAAATATATCACTTTCGGGTTTTAATAGAGCACCTACAAGGAAAGAGACTACACTACCGGTTTGAAAATAAGAAACCCATAGTGATGAGCCTTCTATCGCGTTTGTCTCCTAGAAATTAGAAACCACTAAGTTTGAGATTTTTCGGCCTCAAACTTTTTCTTAGACGTGCACATGCCATGTGTGAAGGAACCACGATGTTTGAGATTTTTTGGATAAGGTTTGGTATTTTGTCAATTAAATTTAATTTCTACGCGATGACCCCAAGTAATTACAGGTTTGAAAAGGTCCTAATGGCTAAAGGGGGGGTGAATAGGCTATAAAAATTTCTTACAACAACACTTAACAAGGCGGTTAGTAAATAAGATGGCGTAGCAATAAAGCAATGCTTCTCACTAGCTATGCAAGCCTCCTAGCAATTCTATAATCTCTAGATACACACAATAACTAGGTTGCGAGGTTACTCCTAGGTGATCAAGTTTCACTAACTAGTTCTACCACTAGAGCTAACAAGGCTAAGCAAACTAGTCAAGCTACATAAAGTAAACTAGCAAAGTAATGCAAAGGTGAGCTAGAATACAATATAACCGCGCAGTGTAGAGGATGTAGCCAATCACCGTGATCAATAAGAAATCTCCAACGAGCTCAAACAATTGACACGATGATTTTTTACCGAGGTTCACGTGTTTGCCGACATGCTACTCCTCGTTGTGGCGATGCACCCACTAGATGTTTCACAAGCTAAATGGCCGGTGCCGAATCCCACGATGGGAGCTCAATGAAACAATCACTAGAGGGGATCCAGAAGCCACGAGCAATCCACTAGTGATGCCTTTCGCGAATCTTCCGCGGGGTAAGGCACAACCCCCTCACATGTCCACCGGTGTGGCCTCGAACAAGCTCCAATCGAGCTCAACACCGCCTCAACCTCCAAGCCGCTAGGGAACCAAGCAAATTCCCAATATAAACAAAATCCCGCAGCTCCTCCAAGGATGAAGTGCCTCTAGATGCAATCAACAATGCAATGCACTTCAATCTCTCTCAATCTCACCCCAAGATTCGTAGTTAGGATGAAGAGACAAGTGGAGGGGAGTATCTCAAGCTCAGAAGAGTGTAGGAGTGTTCAAATGTGCAAGAGGGAGCTCTAGTAACCGGCCATTCAAGTATATATTGAGTTCACTCAAAAATAGACCTATTGGTCTTCAAAAGGAGTTCCTGCGTGCTGACCGGATGCACCGACCGGATGCTCCGGTCGGTGACCGACGCCGCGCCAGCGTCCGGCCGAGAGTCCGGCCGAATCCCACAACGACATGGCCCCACTCTTGATAGCCCCGAAGCATCGCGTCCGGTCAATGCTTCCGATCCCTTCTCGCCATGCGTCCGGCCGAAATGTCAATTGCGGTGCTCTCTGGAATCGACCGGAACCAGGCCGACCGGACGCTCGATGAGAGGTCCAAATAACCGGCCGCCGGTTCGGTCAATGTTTCCTCGCAAAATCGTCATCTTGTTGTCGCCTTTGCTCCAACCTTGCTTCGCCTCTTGCCATAAGTTGCCAACACGTCGAAGATGATCTCGATATCAAGTATGTTAGCATGTCATGATCGAATAGGCAAGAACGGTTAGTGCTCTCAAGTCTAAATGCAACATGCAAGTCAATATGGACCTAGAAGCACTTCCTCAAAGGAATAGCCGTGGCATCCCCTCTTGATAGTCGGCCATCTATCCTAAATGTGATCACACTCTCTATAGTGTCTTGATCACTGAAAGAAAAACCCTATCAAGTTATACCTTGCCTTGATCTCTTGGTCCTTTTCAAACCGACAACCGAGCTTGACGATCCATCATCAAAGTCCAAGTTCATGATCATCATGCTCCACATCATCCATGCAATCCTATCTCTTAAGTCACACTTAGAGCAAAAGGATTAGCGTAACAAGGTGTCATCAATTTCCAAAACCAAACATGAGATTTCAATCTCCCCCTTTTTGGTAATTGATGACAACCAATTCACAAAGATATGAAATAAATTCAATTTAAACTTGAATTGCTTGTCCATAGCATTTTGGTCATGAATCATAGTTGGACAAACATTTCAAGGTTCGGTTTTGGTAATAGTAGCTCCCCCTACATATGTGCTTCCATGTGTTTGGATCAATTTGGCACATATGTATGGATAGAAATTGTGGGAGAGATAATATTACCAAAGGAGATGCTAAGGTTTAGAAATTCGGACCTTTGAAGCATGATACCAATCGGAGTCCTTAGCATCTTTGTAACTAGACATTCATCAAAAACTCAACATACCCCATGAGATCAACATTATAGGCATAAATGTGAGCAATGTCTAGATACATCCTATGCATGCTAGTTGGTCAATACACCATTCAAATTTAAAATTCAAGCATACACCAAGCAATCATGTATATTGAATTTAGATTGCACAATGCAACATTTCCATGATCATGCACATTCAAATGCACAAATAGTCTATGAGCTTGCTCCCCCTATTTGTGTGATCCCTTGTCAACATCTTTGTGACCTATTTCTCCCCCTTTGTCAACAATCACCAAAAAGGTGTATGTTGACGGTCACTAACGACATATTTTTTCCCGTCAACTTACTACCACAAAGGGAGTAAAACTTTACCTTTTATACTCATATACATTTATTACTAATATATTTCCACTTGTAGTGTCCAAAATGTATTTTGTAGTATTTATAATAAAAACAGGTGGAAATACGACCAAAAAGGCGTGACCCTCGAAAGCGCATTTCAGAAGATCACAAGCCCGTGGTGGAAATGGACCAAAACACCGAAGATGGGCCGAGCAAACATCACCCACACACTTTTCAGGCCTAGACATGACACCACGCCGAGCCCCGGCCGGGCCGCCGAGCCCAGGGAGGGTGCGGCCGCACCCCAAGGTGCCACCCCGAGGCGGTTCGAGCCCAGGTTGGACGTGGCGGTGCATTAAGTGTCCCGGAGGGTGGTGCGGTGGTGGAGCGCCCGGTTGGGCCGAGCAAACGTCACCCACACACTTTTCAGGCCTAGACATGACACCACGCCGAGACCCGGGCCGGGCCGAGCCCAGGAGGGTATGGCCGCACCCCAAGGTGCGCCCGCACACACCCTGAGGCGGTTCGAGCCCAGGTTGGACGTGGCGGTGCATTAAGTGTCCTGGAGGGTGGTGCGGTGGTGGAGCGCCCGGTTCAACGTACCTAGACTTGTCCTTGAGGTCGGTTTAGGGGTAGTTTAGTCCTTTTGCCTCCTCTCTCATGTGTATAAGTAGCTCCCTCTCCTCCTCTCTCAACACACACCAATCCATACACAACACAAGGAGGAGCCACAATGTAGAAGAGAGGAAGAAGCTCCCACTCCACTCCTATCTTATTCTTCTTCCTCCTTCTTAGTTCTAATGGAGAGTGAGAGAGGGAAGGCTAGAAGAGGGCTTCGCCTGTTCTCCTTGGAGTCCCAGTGTACCCCCGGTGCATTGCGGATCTCGGGTGGCCGGAGTGCCGGACTTGTCGGCACCCGCCACGCTTGTACCTCTACAACCTTCTAATCATTTGGGTAAGAATGGTTGTGTCCCTCTTTCGGCTTATTACTCTTAAGCATATTATCTAGCTGTTATAGACTTGCGGGATTGATAGTCGTTCCTTCAGGGCGGTACTCTGGTAGAAGGACCCCGGGGACGGGTAAGCCTTGTCGACACGCTAGAGTAATAATCACTAGTGTAGACGTGGTGTCTAGACTAAGGGTTTTCTATCTTTTGTGGCGCATCCCACGGTTGAGGGGGTAGGCGGCTGGGTTGTGACGACCTTGTCCGTCCCCTTGTAATCCCCCCCACGTTCGGTGTGGCGCAGTGCTAAATGCCGGTCTCCATCCCGCTTTGGGCGATGCGGTGCCCGAAGTGAGGACATAATAGCCAAGTGATCCCCGCTAGAGAGTTTGAGCCCATAAAGATACCTCACCACCCATAGTTATCCTAGGGTGACTCGCTCATAGAGTAATCACACAACCGTTCCTTGTGGAAATACGATACCCCGAATACTTCCGGGTGAAATGCTATAATGACAATTCCGCGGCGCTATGGATTCTTACGCATACGTTAAGAAACGCCAATAAGCATTTACTCGCGCCAAGGGGGATGGTAGTCGTAATCTCTCTGAGCCTAGAGCACCCGCAGGTGTCTTTATCTAAAAAACAAACAAAAATAGTTATTTATCTTTCTTTTTCAAAATGAAGCCATCCAACCAATTCAAAATCTTTTTCGCTTCTCAAAAGGGGGAGTTCATAGGGCCAAAATCTTTTTCAAAATCAAAATTTTCTTCCGGCCATGAACTCCACCCTAATTTTAAAAAAAAAAAAAACACTTTTGGTTCGGGCACTCCATCTCTGGTGACCATTTTGAAAATCTTTGTTACCGCCTATGAGATTTCGAGGAATTATGATCATGCCTCAAAGATTCCCGGCATGATCCAAGAAATTCACGTGTGGAATTTGTTTCTGCTCTCCCTCATAAGGAAAGTAAAACAATAGTACACTATTGTCGTAGGAAGTTTGAATGGGGACTGAGAAGAACTCAAAGACATTTTTGTCTAGCATTCTTCCCCATCAATGCCTACCAAGGACAATCCTCGATCTCAAGTAGGATGAGAAGGAGTCCATAGGTGCAGCCTAGGCTAGGTTTATAATGTTTATACACGTTGGCCTAGATTTGTCATTACCCGATAATGTGCTTTTGCATATCATTTGTTCGGGTCTTGACATAGATGCTGCCCTATGCCTTGACATGACCATTGGAGGGTCGTTTGCACGTAAACCTACAACGGAACATAGGAAAATCCTTGAACACATCCTAGAGAAGCTTGCTTCTCCCGTTGTAGAACCTAATCCCCTCCACATTAAGGGCATGTCAAGCGTTGAGGAGCTCTCATCGGTCGAGCCATTCCCCGCACCGCCATTGGAACCGACCGTTGAGCCCTCTCCCCCCAACCACGAACACCGAAGGAAGGAATGCTTTATCCTTCGGAGTTCGCGATTGATTTCAAGGATGATGATAGAACCTTGTACACCGAGGTGCGCTTAGACTTTCATTTCTATCCCATCCTTGACTTCAATCTTCTCATAGGCTACCCTCTCGAAAAAGCTTTTTCACAAAAAACCTATAGAGGGAAGCCATGATGAGAAGTTGGGAAAGATTGCTTCCGCCTCACACCTAGACATCCTAAAGGCGAAGCATCTTCCCAACCAAAACCCGTTCAAGGAGGCGAAGTTTATAACTCTGTTCGCTTCACCCATGTTGCTTCCGCATCTTAGTGAAACGAAACACTTGTCGCCCTCACTCGAACACAAGTCATGTCCCTCTGGCCGATAAAACATTGTTCTTGACAATGGTCAAGATTCAATGTTCGTCCTTCATGTCACATCTTTTGAGGATAAACCCTCATGTGCCATGGACATGCACGAAGCGACAACTATTGAGACCAAGTGGAAATCTGTTTTCGAGCATAACAAGTTGTCAATTGAGACTTCTTACATGCTCACATTTGGGTCTTCTTGAGTTTGTCTTGCTTCTAGCCGAGTGCTTCGACGAAGATCACAACCATCTCTTGGTTCTCTTTGTAAACCTTTTTAAGAGAATGGTTGCAAGTCTCGTAGTAGCATGATGACGCTAACCTTGCAGCTTGAGCGTAATGCTAAATTCTTAGTGGTGAAACTGGGAACTTCACCACCATCAGCTGCAGGATGTTTTCCCACGGTCAAGCTTACGACCATAAAGAAAGCACTGCCAGGAGATACCCTGGACTATCATAAAAAAAAAGCAAAAAATCTTTCTCTCTTCTTAGTAATAAAAGCAAGAACATGTTATCAAGTTAGTATGCACCTTCGGGTATTCTTGTCGCTAACCATTTCAGGTGGAGATCGATTAAGAAGAACAAAGAGGCACGCGATGCTTGAAAACATGAGGGCGACATCAAAAAAAAAACTTTGATGCTCTTCGGTGATGGAACACACTCACAAGGAGACCGGACCCCGCACACTTGACTTTGCACAAAAGTCTAAGTATGGGGGAAGATGGTGAAAACCTCAAGTTCCATACCCCAAGGCATCATGATAATAAAAAAAAAGATGGTGAATAAAAGATGATGTCACCCTACCTTGCTGAAAAAAAAAAGGAGAAGAAAGACAGATTTGAAAAAAAAAATTGAAGAAGACAAGAGAGAGAGGAAATAAACCTTTCAACCCCAAGTTCTTTGTCCTGTTCTTGTGACGACATCAAAAGACAAGCTTGGGGGGAGCCTCCAACCACGCGACCAATCACAACTCAGATCATTGCGCCGCACAAGCTAGCACAACCATGAAAGGTAAGTAAAAAGCTAGCTTGGGGAGGACTCCAAGAAAGGTAATATGAATCTCACATTTTGATCATACTCTCTATCTTATAAAATGATGAGATATGCTCAATGAATTTTCATGCCTATACATATGAGCTATGGAAATGTTTAGTTTTAAATCCTTGTTGAAATGATGAATAGTTGCTCTGTCTTATGTTTGCCTGTGCCTAGTTTATAATTCGAATTTCTCTAAAGTTTGGGTTTAGTGGCTAAGTCTTAAAACTCATCTTGAAAAACCTGATTCATGTGGGTTGCATAAGCTCTATCCAAATCTAAGTTGTTGCCAAATATGATATGGTACAAATAGATTTGCTATGATTACGCTCAAGAGAGAAACTTGACATCCAGAATCTAATTTAAAGAAAAGAGAAAGAGATGGGCTAAGCTAAAAAAAAAGAGAGATGAAAAATGGACATGTGTCCGAGGGCGAGTAGAGCCCACATCTCCAAAAAAAAAAAAAAAGAGAGAAAAAAAAAAAAGAAAAGAAAAAAAGAGAGGAAATAAAAGACAAAAGTCTAGGGCGAGTAGAGCCCACCTCTCCAAAAAAAAAAAAAAATATATATAGTAATAAGCCCATACTTTCTTGAAAAAAACAAATATAATTTAATAAATAATCCCGGATGGAAAAGTTGATCAAAAGAATGAATGAGTAGTATTTCTATTATAACCGTTCTATCTGGCAACCGCCCAAGACTCTGAGACAGCTAACAAGCCCCGCTACGATGAAAGGTAATAAAGGATGAGTAAAGACGTGCCATTTTATTCAAACTATTGTAGAAAATCTTGTTATAAACCCGGCACTTGTGAAATATAATCGGCATAGAAGCAACTCCCTCGATCAACAACCAAGTACTTATCTTTTGCTCGAGGACGCCAAGCAAGGGTAAGCTTGGGGAGTTTGTTGACGGTCACTAACGACATATTTTTCCCGTCAACTTACTACCACAAAGGGAGTAAAACTTTACCTTTTTATACTCATATACATTTATTACTAATATATTTCCACTTGTAGTGTCCAAAATGTATTTTGTAGTATTTATAATAAAAAACAGGTGGAAATACGACCAAAAGGCGTGATCCCGAAAGCGCATTTTAGAAGATCACAAGCCCAGGGTGGAAATGGACCAAAACACCAAAGATGGGCCGAGCAAACATCACCCACACACTTTTCAGGCCTAGACATGACACCACGCCGAGACCCGGGCCGGCCGAGCCCAGGGAGGTGCGGCCGCACCTTCCTGCTGGTGCTGCGCCCGCACCCACCTTGAGGCGGTTCGAGCCCAAAGTTGGACGTGGCGGTGCATTAAGTGTTCGAGGGCGGTGCGGTGGTGGAGCGCCCGGTTCAACATACCTAGACGTGTCCTTGAGGTCGGTTTAGGGGTAGTTTAGTCCTTTTGCCTCCTCTCTCATGTGTATAAGTAGCTCCCTCTCCTCCTCCTCTCTCAACACACACCAATCCATACACAACACAAGGAGGAGCCACAATGTAGAAGAGAGGAAGAAGCTCCCACTCCACTCCTATCTTATTCTTCTTCCTCCTTCTTAGTTCTAATGGAGAGTGAGAGAGGGAAGGCTAGAAGAGGGCTTGGCCTCTTCGCATGGGAGTCCCTGTGTACCCCCTGCATTGCGGATCTCGGGTGGCCTGAGTGCGGACTTGTCGGCACCCGCCACGTTTGTACCTCTACAACCTTCTAATCATTTGGGTAAGAATGGTTGTGTCCCTCTTTCGGCTTATCACTCTTAAGCATATTATCTAGCTGTTATAGACTTGCGGGATTGATAGTCATTCCTTCGGGGCGGTACTCTGGTAGAAGGACCCCGGGGACGGGTAAGCCGTGTCGACACGCTAGAGTAATAATCACTAGTGTAGACGTGGTGTCTAGACTAAGGGTTTTCTATCTTTTGTGGCGCATCCCACGGTTGAGGGGGTAGGCGGCTGGGTTGTGACAGCCTTGTCCATCCCTTGTAATCCCCCCACGTTCGGGTGTGGCGCGGTGCTAAATGCCGGTCTCCATCCCGCTTTGGGCGATTGCCTGGGTGCCCGAAGTGAGGACATAACAGCCAAGTGATCCCTGCTAGAGAGTTTGAGCCCATAAAGATACCTCACCACCCATAGTAATCCTAGGGTGACTCTGTTCATAGAGTAATCACACAACCGTTCCTCGTGGAAATACGATACCCTGAATACTTCCGGGTGAAATGCTATAACGACAATTCCGTGCGCTATGCGATTCTTACGCATACGTTAAGAAACGTCAACAAAGTAAATAAGAGAAATCAAGTCAATCAAAGGATCAAAAGAGGTCTCATTTAGATCACTTGCCTTAACATGTATTTAAGTTTGAACCAAGGACAAGCTTTTTCACACCTCATGAAAATAAAAGTTATCTTGTACCATGTTAAAATACACATTATGAGCTCATTTTCTAGATTCAACACTAGGATTGCAAGCCCACAAACATGTCATATGCCACCACTAGATCACATAAGCATAGAAAGCAATAGTGGTGCCACACATACATTGAAATCATTTGATTTTCTATGAATGAGCCCATTTCATGAATTATGTCTAGATGCACTAAACAAGTCCTTAGCATAGTATGAATGTCATGTCAAACAACTTTTACCTTGCTTGTTGTCGATGGAGGGGCAAGTCATATATGTGGGGGTGCATCAACTCAAGTTGGTGTTGGCATTTGTTAAGTGCTAAAAGAATATGACTCGGTTCATAGCGCACAAAAATACCATTGTAGCTTTTCCCTAGGAGAGTATTCTAGAGTATCGATCCACAGGGAAGCTTTGGCTAAAGAATCTAACAATTCACAATCATGTATCTACTAACTTGGCAAACCACTAGACTAAAGTAAGGGGGTAATTGATATAGGGTAAGTAAATAACAAAGAATAAAATAATTACATACCTACGATTATAAAAGAATAACTAAACTAATCAAGAGGTCAAAGGGAGAGATCAAGGTTCCTTTGTACTTCTCTATTACTTAGGTTCTATGATAGTAATTACACTAATGCACTATGGTGCAGCAGATCCGTCCCAACTCTTGAGAAAGACTGGGAAGAAAGTAGTCGGGAGAAGGCTGCCAAAAGCTCTACGAAACACCAACCCGAACGTGGTGGACTACATCGGCCTGACAGGGCTGTCACCCCTGGGGCTACCACAACTATCCGTGGGATTGGGCGCAACCTCAGGTAACCTATAGCCTAGACACCAAGTCTACACTATCGATTACTACTGTAGCTACCTAGCATAACTAGAGTCCTCAATACGAGCGGAGATCCCATGCAATAGCATAACAACTATACTTAACCAAATATATGAAAGTCATGGAAGTAAATAGAGAAGATAAATATATGAATGATAAGTCTTACAAAGAAAGGATACAAGACATACCAAACTTTGTAAACATCTCCACAACAGGAGCATAGCTCCACTCTCCTTTACTCTTGATTAGATCTAATTTAGATCTAATCTACTTCTAATTACATGGCTAATCTACTTATAATTACATGGATAATCTACTTCTAATTACATGGCTAATCTACTTCTAATCTACTTCTTATTCACTAATCCCTGAGAGAGAGGTGATCCTTACATTGGGACACCTCTACAACTGAGAGATAATGAATAGAATGAATTAGAATGAATTAGAATGAATTAGGGTTTCACCCTGGGGTCAGGGGGTCTTCTTATATAGGCCTTGGCGATGAACGATGACTATTGGATCAAACCGACCTTCAATAACGGTGTAGATACAACCTCAAGGTCGGTGGTAAACCAACATACAAATCTGAGACTGAACAGAGGGACCCACCTTAGGCCGGCCGCCAGGTGAAAGGTCCTAATGGCTAGAGGGGGGTGAATAGCCTATTAAAAATTCTTGCAACAACACTAAGCAAACCGATTAGTAAATAAGATGGCGAAGCTAACAAAGCGGTGCTACGAACTAGCTATGCAAGCCACAAGACAAATATAGCAATTCTAATATCTCTAAGTCCACACAAGTGCTAGGTCGCTATATTACTCCTAGGTGAGCAAGCAATTCTAACTAGATTACCAACTAGGAGCTAACAATTCTAGCAAGGTAAGCAACTAAACAACCTAGGCAATTCTATACAAGTATATCAAATTAAATGCTAGAGAGGGTGATCGATATACCGATGGTGGAGTGTAGAGGTGGAAGCCAATCACCGTGATCAATATGAAATCTCCAACGAGCAATCACACAATTGACACAATGATTTTTCACCGAGGTTTACGTGCTTTGCCCAAAGACGCTAAGTCCCCGTTGTGGCGACACAATCACTTGACGTATGCTAAGCTTAATGGCCGGTGCCAAATCCCCTATGGGAGCTCAAGCAAACGATCACTAGAGAGGGTCCAACAAGCCACGAGCAATCCACTAGTGCTCCTTTCACAAATCTCCCGCGGGGTAAGGAACGACCCCTCACAATCACCACTGGTGTGGCCTCAAACAAGCTCCTCTTGAGCTCAACACCGCCTCTTGCTCCAAGCCGCTAGGGAACCGGGCAAATTCTCAAGAAAACAAGAATCCCGCGGCTTCTCCAAGGATGAAGTGCCTCTAGATGCAACCGATGCAAGCAATGCACTTCTATCTCTCTCAATCTCACCAAGAATACGAATTATGGATGGAGAGATGAGTGGAGAGGAGTCTCACAAGCTCACTAGCAAGTTAGAGTGTTCAAATGTGCAAGAGAGGGCTCCATGAACCGGCCAACCAAGTATATATAGAGCACCCCTCGAAATAGAGCCGTTGCTCTAAAAAATTTGCTCTCTGCAAGACCGACCGGAAGCACCGACCGGAACCACCGGCCGAGGGTCCGATCGGTGCTTCGGCCGCATCCGACAAACTTCGCCCATACCGGGCGCCCTCCTCCGCGCGCGTCGGCCGGGGTTTCCGGTCAACACCTGGAAGCGTCCGGTCCCGCTTCCGGCGGCGGCGTCGGCCAAAAACGCAGCCGCTGAGAGCTCTGCCGGATGCATCGATCGGAGCCACCCACCGGTCGGTCCCCGTCCCGAGGCCGAAGCGCGTCCACCACCCCCGACACCGATTCTTCATCTTTTTCTTGATAGTCGGCTATCTATCCTAAATGCAATATGCCTTGATCACCAAAGGATTGTCGCGGCATCCCTCTTGATAGTCGGCTATCTATCCTATAATGTGATCACACGCTCTATCGTGTCTTGATCACCGAAAGGAAAACCCTATCAAGTATACCTTTGCCTTGATCTTCCGGGGTCCTCTCAAGTTTATCACCGAGCTTGACGATCCATCATGTTCACCAATGTTGTCCATGTTCATGATCATCATGCTCTTTGTCATCCATCTAATCCTATCTCAAGTCATACACTTAGAGCAAGGATTAGTCCACAAGTGTGTCATCAATTTCCAAAACCAAACATGAGATTTCAATCTCCCCCTTTTTGGTAATTGATGACAACCAAATTCACAAAGATATGAAATTAAATTCAATTGAACTTGAATTGCTTGTCCATAGCATTTTGATCATGAATCAAGGATTGGACAAACATTTTCAAGGTTCACTTTTGGTAGTAGTAGCTCCCCTACATATGTGCTTCCATGTGTTTGGATCAATTTGGCACATATGTATGGATAGAAATCTTGGGGAGAGATACTAATACCAAAAGAGATGCTAAGGTTCTAGAATTCGGACCTTTGAAGCGTGAAACCATTGGAGTCCTTAGCATCAATGTAACTAGACATTCATCAAAAACTCAACATACCCCATGAGATCAACATT
Source organism: Hyparrhenia diplandra (assembly GCA_015847255.1). Classification (NCBI taxonomy): domain Eukaryota; kingdom Viridiplantae; phylum Streptophyta; class Magnoliopsida; order Poales; family Poaceae; genus Hyparrhenia; species Hyparrhenia diplandra. Next base: position 753,641 of record JADLZK010007525.1, on the reverse strand, counting down.
ATAGGCTAAAATGTGAGCTTTGTCTAGATACATCCTATGCATGCTAGTTGATCAATACACCAATCAATTTTCAAAAACTAGCATACACCAAGCAATCATGTATATTGAATTTAGATTGCCCAATGCAACATTTCATCATGATCATGCACATACAAATGCACAAATAGTATATGAGCTTGCTCCCCTATTTGTGTGATCTTTCCAACATCTTTGTGACTTATTTCTCCCCTTTGTCAACAATCACTAAAAAGGTGTAAATGAGAGAAATCAAGTCAATCAAAGTATCACATGTGGTCTCATCTAGATCACTTGCCTTTCCATGTATTCAAGTTTGAACCAAGGACAAGCTTTTTCACACCTCATATACATAAGGGTTATCTTGCACCATGTTAGAATACACATCAATAGCGCATTATCTAGAGTTGACACTAGGATTGCAAGCACATAAACATGTCATATGCCACCACTAGTTCATAAAACCATTCAAAGCAATAGTGGTGCCACACATACATTGAAATTATTTGATTTTCCATGAATGAGCCTATTGAGCATGCATGATGTCTAGATGCACTAACAAGTCCTTAGCTATATATGAATGCCATGTCAACCAACTTTTACCTTGAGTTTGTCGAAGGAGAGGCATGTCATATAAGTGGGGTGCATCAACTCAAGTTGGAGAAGTCAATAATGTTCAATTCTCCCTTTAGCTTGCAAAACCTCTTCTCATCAAGTGGCTTGGTGAAAATGTCGGCTAGTTGATCTTCGGTGCCAATGCCCATGATACAAATGTCACCCTTTTATTGATGATCTCTTATGAAGTGGTGTCTTATGTCAATGTGCTTTGTTCTTGGATGTTGAACCGGATTTTGGGTTATCTTTCTTGCACTTTCATTGTCACAAAACAATAGGACTTTGTCAAATTTGAAACCAAAATCCTTCAATGTTGACCTCATCCAAAGCAATTGAGTGCAACACCTTCCCGTACTAATGTATTCGGCTTCCGGGCGGTTGAAAGAGCAACACTATTTTGCTTCTTTGAAGACCATGATACTAGTGATCTTTCAAGGAATTGATATGTGCCACTTGTGCTCATTCTATTTATCTTGCACCCTCCATAATCAGAATCCGAATATCCAATTAAATCAACCTTGGATCCCTTTGGATACCATAGTCCAACATCTTGTGTGCCCTTCAAGTACCTCACAATTCTTTTTGTTGCCTTGAGGTGACTTTCTCTTGGATCGGATTGATATCTAGCACACATGCCCACACTAAATGCAATGTCCGGTCTTGAAGCGGTTGCATAGAGCAAACTTCCAATCATAGACCTATACTTCTTTTGTTCAACCATGTTGCCACTTGGATCGGGGTCTAAGCTTCCATTGGTTGCCATAGGTGTGGACATTGACTTGGCATCTTGAAGATCAAACTTCTTGATCATGTCTTTGATGTACTTGCCTTGACTAATGAATGTGCCATTCTTCAATTGCTTGATTTGAAGTCCAAGGAAGAATGTGAGCTCTCCAAGCATTGACATCTCAAACTCATTGGCCATCATCTTAGCAAACTCTTCACAAAACTCTTGGTTGGTTGACCCAAAGATAATGTCATCAATATATATTTGCAACACAAACAAGTCTTTGCCAATCTTCTTGGTGAAGAGGGTGGTGTCCACCTTTCCCATCTTGAACCCTTTAGGGAGGAGAAAATCTCTCAACCTCTCATACCATGCTCTAGGTGCTTGCTTCAATCCATACAAAGCCTTCTTCAACTTGTACACATGGTTGGGATACTTCTCATCTTCAAATCCCGGTGGTTGTTCAACATACACCAACTCATTGATGAAGCCATTCAAGAATGCACTCTTCACATCCATTTGATAAAGCTTGATATCATGAGCACATGCATAAGCAAGCAAGATTCTAATTGCTTCAAGTCTAGCAACCGGTGCATAGGTCTCTCCAAAATCAAGACCTTCTACTTGTGTGTACCCTTGAGCTACTAGCCTTGCCTTGTTTCTAACCACAATTCCATCTTGATCTTGCTTGTTCTTGAAGACCCACTTGGTTCCAATCACATTATAGTCCTTTAGCCTTTCCACCAATTCCCATACATCATTCCTCTTGAAGTTGTTCAACTCTTCATGCATGGCATTGATCCAATCTTCCTTCTTTGGTGCCTTTTCAATGTTCTCCGGTTCTTCTTGTGCTACAAAGGCATGGTGAGCACAAAATGATGCTAATCTTCTTCTAGTAACCACTCCACTATTGATGTCACCGACAATTTGATCAATTGGGTGATCTCTTGCTATGTTGGATGGTTGCATCACTTGCACTTGATGACTAGGATGGGGAGTTGGACTAGCTTGTTGCTCTTGATCTTCATCTTGAGTACCACTAGTGCTAGCTTCATTTCCACCAATCTCAATCGTAGAGGTAGGCAAAGGAGTGTCATCATCACCATCAACTTGCCTAGGCCGAATGTCACCAATATCCATGTTTCTCATTGCATTCTCCAAGTTGGAACCACTCACATTATCATGATTTTTAACTTCATTTTGAGAGCCTTGGGTTTCATCAAACTCAACATCATGCACTTCTTCAAGCTTGCCACTACCCAAGTTCCAAACTCTATATGCTTTGCTTGTGGTTGAATATCCAACTAGGAACCCTTCATCACATTTCTTGTCAAACTTGCCCAATCTTGTGCCTTTCTTGAGAATGTAGCATTTGCATCCAAAAACTCTAAAGTATCCAATGTTGGGCTTCCTTCCATTTAGCAACTCATATGGTGTCTTGCCAAGCATTCCATGACAATATAATTGGTTGCTACAATAGCAAGCCGTGTTGATTGCTTTGGCCCAAAAGGAATGGCTAACATTGTATTCACTAAGCATTGATCTTCCCCCTTTCTATCAAGGTTCTATTCTTCCTCTCAACTACACCATTGGATTGAGGAGTGTAGGTTGGTGAGAATTGATGTCCAATTCAAGCTCATCACACAACTCTTCTATTCTTGTATTCTTGAATTCACTTCCATTGTTACTCCTAATCTTCTTGATGGATGTTTCAAACTCATTTTGAACCCTCTTGACAAATGTCTTGAAAAGCTCAAACACATCATTCTTGTCATGCAAGAAGAACACCCATGTATATCTTGTGTAGTCATCAACTATGACAAAACCATACTTGTTGCCACCAATGCTAGAGTATGATGTTGGCCCAAACAAGTCCATGTGTAGCAACTCAAATGCCTTACTTGTACTCATTGTGCTCTTGGTTGGATGTGCATTGCCTTGTTGCTTGCCGGCTTGACATGCTCCACAAGGTTTGCCCTTCTCAAACTTCACATCATCCAAGCCTCTAACCAAGTCATGCTTCATCAACTTGTTCAATTGCTTCATTCCAACATGACCAAGCCTTCTATACCACAACCACCCTTTGCTAGCCTTTGAGAGTAAACAAGTTGTCAACTTGGCTTCTTTTGACTTGAAATCAACAAGGTAGAGATCACCATATCTAAATCCCTTGAAGATCATATTTGTACCATCACCACTAACCACTTCAACTTCTTGGCTTGTGAATATACATTTGTAGCCATGATCACAAAGTTGAGAAACCAACAAGAGGTTGTAATCAAGATTGTCAACTAGCAACACCTTTGATAAGCTCTTCTCTTGAGTGATAGCAATCTTGCCTAGCCCCAACACATTGCCTTTCTTGTCATTGCCAAATGTGATTGACTCATACTCATCAATGCCCTTGATGCTAATAGTCTTGAACATATGAGAATCTCCTCGGTCATATGTTGAGTGCACCCACTATCCATAATCCAATGCTCTCCTCCTCCGCACGGTAATTGACCTACAAAAAGAGATCAATTCTTCTTAGGTACCCAATGTTGCTTGGGTCCTTCAAGGTTAGTCACTAAGGCCTTTGGTACCCAAATGGCTTTCTTCTTTGAGCCCATCCATGGTGTACCAATGTACCTAGCATGAACACCATTGTTCTTATTCACAAGCATATATGAATTATCAAGCTTAATGGAAGAGACATTGGTTTTCTTGTTCATGCACTTTTGCTCTACATGACCAACTTGCTTGCAAGCTTTGCAATAGCTACCATTGTTCTTCACAAAACGTGTCTTGTGAGTAACAAGGGTGGCCTTGCCTTTCTTGGGGATATAGCCTAAGCCCTCCTTGTATAAGGATGCCCTTTGGCTACCCAAGCACATAAGCAAGCGGTCCTCACCACCATACGCCTTAGCCAAGGTGTGATTGAGCTCCTTTACTTCCCTCTTTAAACAAGCATTCTCATGAATAAGCATAGGGTTGTCATTATCCTCACTAGAGACGGATGTGCTAGTGATAGGGCTAGTGGAGGCTACACATGTGGGAGATGATTCATCAACTAGAATATCACACATGATGCTAGCATTACATGTACTAACATCTTCCACAACTTGGCACAACTTGTGCTCTTCTTGTAGAGAGGAGTGAGCTTTCTCTAGCTTAGAATGAGATTTCTCAAGCTTCATATGGTCTACCTTTAGACTCTCATAAGAGGCCCGAAGCTCATCAAGTTCTTGCTTAAGGCTCTTTGTTTTCTTATGCAAGCCCTTGACCTCCTTCCTACTTTGTTTGTACATGTCAATGCAATCATCAAGCATAATTTTCAACTCCTCCCTAGTGTGAGTTGGCTGCTCATCATCACTATCACTATCACTATCATCATCATCATCTTTAGTGATAGATTGTACCTTAGTGGCCTTAGCCATGAAGCACGAAGAGGGAGTGTCGAAAAGAGAGATCTTGTCATGCATGGCAAGGTGAGCTTGTCCCTTCTTCTTGTTCTTCTTCTCCTCTTCTTCATCACTTGAAGAGGATGAGCCATCACTATCCCACATAGCCACATGTGACTCATTCTTCTTCTTGGACTTCTTCTCCTTCTCATTCTTGGCATCATTCTTCTTTCTAGCTTTCTTGATGCCCTTCTCATCATCACTTTTATATGGGCATTCGGCAAACAAGTGACAATCATCATGACACCGAAAGCACTTCATGTTGCCTTCATTCTTGTCATCCTTGGTCTTCTTGGATGATTGCTTCTTGTTCTTCTTGTTGATGTATGTCTTCTTCACATATTTGCCCAATCTTCTCACAAAGAGGGCCATTTGTTCATCAACTTCACTTCCACCAGTAGAAGTGCCACTCTCATCATCACTTGATTCTTCTTTCTTCTTCTTGCCCTTTGATGATGAGCTTGCCTTGAGTGCCAAGCTCTTCTTGTCCTCTTTCTTCTCTTCCTCCTTGACCTTCTTGTTTGCCTTGTTGATGAGCTCTTGCTTCTTCTTGTCATCTCTATATGAATCATCGGTCATCACTTCATCAAGCAATTGGTTGGGAGTCAAATCCTTCAAGTTTGTCCTCACTAGCACGGTGATGAACATCCCAAACCGCTTCGGCAAACACCTCAAGAACTTCATGTTGAAGGTCTTGTCCTTGATCTCTTCTCCTAGAGCATTGAGATCATTCACCAACACTTGCATGCGGTGAAACATCTCCGGCACACTCTCATCATCTTCCATCTTGAAGCTATTGAATTGCTCAAGCTTTATGTATGCCTTGGCTTGCTTGACGCCTTCGGTGCCCTCATAGCACTCTTCTAGCTTCTTCCAAATCTCATGAGCAATGGTGAGTGACTTGACTTGCTCAAACACTCTATCATTGAATGCTTCATGAAAAGCACTCACGGCCACATCATTTGCATATAGCTTCTTCTCTTCGTACGCGGTTGGCTCATTTGGCTTAGCCATCTCAAACTTGTTCTCGGTCACAACCCACACTTCTCGATTGATTGACTTGAGGTGTGCGGTCATCTTCACCTTCCAATAGACAAAGTTGGTGCCATCAAAAGGTGGCGCCTTCTTGGTGTTGTTGACATGAAAAGTCGTTGCCATTTTGTCACCGTAGGATGTTAAGCCACTCAAATAACGGTGCCTAGCTCTAATACCACTTGAAAGGTCCTAATGGCTAGAGGGGGGTGAATAGCCTATTAAAAATTCTTGCAACAACACTAAGCAAACCGATTAGTAAATAAGATGGCGAAGCTAACAAAGCAGTGCTACGAACTAGCTATGCAAGCCACAAGACAAATATAGCAATTCTAATATCTCTAAGTCCACACAAGTGCTAGGTCGCTATATTACTCCTAGGTGAGCAAGCAATTCTAACTAGATTACCAACTAGGAGCTAACAATTCTAGCAAGGTAAGCAACTAAACAACCTAGGCAATTCTACACAAGTATATCAAATTAAATGCTAGAGAGGGTGATCGATATACCGACGGTGGAGTGTAGAGGTGGAAGCCAATCACCGTGATCAATATGAAATCTCCAACGAGCAATCACACAATTGACACAATGATTTTTCACCGAGGTTCACATGCTTGCCGGTACGCTAAGTCCCCGTTGTGGCGACACACTCACTTGACGTATGCTAAGCTTAATGGCCTATGCCAAATCCCCTATGGGAGCTCAAGCAAACGATCACAAGAGAGGGTCCAACAAGCCACGAGCAATCCACTAGTGCTCCTTTCGCGAATCTCCCGCGGGGTAAGGAACGACCCCTCACAATCACCACCGGTGTGGCCTCAAACAAGCTTCTCTTGAGCTCAACACCGCCTCTTGCTCCAAGCCGCTAGGGAACCGGGGCAATAGAGGCGGTTGCTACAATAGCAAGCCGTATTAATTGCTTTGGCCCAAAAGGAATGGCTAACATTGTATTCACTAAGCATTAATCTTGCCATTTCAATCAAAGTTCTATTCTTCCTCTCAACTACACCATTTGATTGTGGAGTGTAGGTTGGTGAGAATTGATGTCCAATTCAAGCTCATCACACAACTCTTCTATTCTTGTATTCTTGAATTCACTCCCATTGTCATTTATAATCTTCTTGATGAATGTTTCAAACTCATTTTGGCATCTCTTGACAAAGGTCTTGAATAGTTCAAATACATCACTCCTGTCATGAAGAAAGAACACCCAAGTGTATCTAGTGTAGTCATCAACTATGACAAAACCATACTTGTTGCCACCAATGCTAGTGTATGTTGTTGGCCCAAACAAGTCCATGTGCAACAACTCAAATGCTTTGCTTGTACTCATTGTGCTCTTGGATGGATGTGCATTGCCATGTTGTTTGCCGGCTTGACAAGCACCACAAGGTTTGTCCTTCTCAAATGTGACATCATTCAAGCCTCTAACCAAATCATGCTTCATCAATTTGTTCAATTGCTTCATCCCAACATGACCAAGCCTTCTATGCCACAACCAACCCTTGCTAGCCTTTGAGAGTAGACATGTTGTCAACTTGGCTTCTTTTGACTTGAAGTCCACTAGATAGAGATCACCATATCTAAATCCCTTTGAAGATCATATTGGTCCCATCACCACTAACCACTTCAACTTCTTGACTAGTGAATATGCATTTGTAGCCAAGATCACAAAGTTGAGAGATCGACAATAGGTTGTAATCAAGATTGTCAACTAGCAACACTTTGGATAAGCTCTTCTCTTGTGTAATTTCAATCTTTCCAATCCCCAATACATTTCCCTTCTTGTCATTGCCAAATGTGATAGACTCATACTTGTCAATGCCCTTGATGCTAATTGATTTAAACATATGAGAATCCCCTGGTCATGTGTTGAGTGCGCACCCACTATCCATGATCCAATGCTCTCCTCCGGCACGGTAATTTGACCTACAAAAAGAGATCAATTCTTCTTAGGTACCCAAACTTGCTTGGGTCCTTCAAGGTTAGTCACCAAGCTCTTTGGTACCCAAATGACTTTCTTCCTTGAGCCCATCCGTGGTGCACCAATGAACCTAGCACAAACACCATTGCTTTTCTTGACAAGCATATAAGAGTTGTCAAGCTTGATAGAAGAAACATTGGTTTTCTTGTTCATGCACTTTTGCTCTACATGACCAACTTGCTTGCAAGCTTTTCAATAGCTACCATTGTTCTTCACAAAGCTTGTTTTGTGACTAACAAAGGCGGTCTTGCCTTTCTTGGGGATATAGCCCAAACCCTCTTTGTAGAGAGAGGCTCTTTGGCTACCCAAGCACATAAGCAAGCGGTTCTCACCACCATAAGCCTTAGCCAAGGTGTGATTGAGCTTCTTTACTTCACTCTTTAAGTTTGCATTCTCATTCAAGAGCATAGCATTGCAAGTTGCACCACTAGAAGTAGATGAGCTAGAAGTACTAGTAGAAGCAACACATGTGGGAGCAACATATGAAGGACTAGGCAAAGGGTCAACAAGAATATTACAAGATATGCTAGCATCACATGTAACTACCTTTGCCCCATGCATGCTCATGCTTTCCTTTTCTTTAATAAGCGAGGAATGAGCTTTCTGAAGCTTGGAGTGAGACTTTTCAAGCTTCTCATGGTCTACCTTTAGACTCTCATAAGAGGCCCTAAGCTCATCAAGTTGTTGCTTAAGGTTGTTTCTCTCCATAACCAACCCCATGCATTCCTTTCTACTTTCCATGTACATGGTTGTGCAATCATCAAGCATGACATGCAATTCCCCCAAGGTATGAGTAGTAGGCTCCTCATCATCACTATCACTATCACTACTACTAGCATCATCATCATTATTAGTGATAGCTTGTACCTTGGTGGCCTTAGCCATGAAGCATGAAGATGGTGTGTCAAATAGAGAAATCCTCTCATGCATAGCAACATGAGCATGACCCTTCTTCTTGCTCTTCTTCTCATCTTCTTCATCACTTGATGAAGATGAAGCATCGCTATCTCATGTAGCCACATGAGATTCATTCTTCTTCTTGGCCTTGTGAGAAGTGTCATCCTTCTCATTCTTCTTCTTTTCTTCTTCCTTGCCTTGGAGATGCCCTTCTCATCATCACTCTCATAGGGGCACTTGGTGATTAGATGCTTGGTGTCATGGCATCTAAAGCACTTCATGTTGCCCTCATTCTTCTTTGATGAATGCCTCTTTTTCTTTGAGATGTAACCCTTCTTCTTCATCATCTTGCCAAGCTTCTTCATGAAGAGAGCCATGTGCTCATCCAACTCACTTCCACTAGATGAAGAACCATCTTCCACATCACTTGATTCTTCCTTCTTCTTGTTGTTGCCCTTTGATGATGAGCTAGCCTTGAGTGCTAAGCTCTTCTTCTCATCCTTCTTCTCCTCATCTTCTTTCTCTTTCTTCTTGCCTTTGTTGACCAACTCAAGCTTCTTCTTGTCATCTCTATATGAGTCGTCGGTCATCACCTCATCAAGCAATTGGTTGGGTGTCAAGTGCTTCAAGTTTGTTCTAATTAGAGGGCACGCAGGCGGACCGCCGTCGAGAAAATCCCGGCCCGCCGTCGACGAACCACCAACAAAAATGCCGGGAAGTAGGAGAATCGACGCGCGGAGGACGGGCCGGCGGTTCGACCCCGAGGTTGGGGGGTCTACCCCAAACCTGAGGTGCATAGCCGTCTTTTCTCGTCGTTTGTCGAACTCTGCGTTTCTTTGTGGTTACCGCAGGCCCGAGTAGCGAGGTTGGGAGGTTCTTTTTTGCCTCACGCACCATGGATAGGAGGAGATGCTTGACTATGGCGCCTCGGCATGGCCTAAGGCTGCTGGGCGACGCCCGGGGAGGAGGGATTACGATGAGGGGATTCCGATTCTTTGGTGTCCGGATGAGAGTTGGAGCGAACCAATTAGGGGGAAGCCGAGGACCAAGTGGGAAGCCAAAGCCCAGAAGAAGCGTCAAGCGGAAGAGATTCGTAAATCGATCTTCAATTTCAGATCATATCGGGAACAAATGGGCCTCCGAAGACACGAAAAAGCTATCGAGGTCCGCAAGTGGCACCAATACAAGCAGTAACACGAGAGCGGGGGAGAACTCAAGGAAAGCTGCTGAGGAGAAGCACCTCAATGAGCTTGAAATGGCGGCAATGGCGCTGGAAGAAGCCCTAAGCCGGTTGTCGGAGATGGGGAAGAAGCCCGGCCGTGGAGAGACAGAGCACGGGGGAGAAACAGAGTACGAGGGAGAATCAGACAAACAACCCAGTTGGGCCAACCAATCACATTGGGCCAGAAAACAAGCCCGATTTCGGGTCATGTATTGAGGACCTCTTTTCCCACTCATACTAAAGGCCCGTAGTCACTCGCACCGTTTGGGTTCCTAAGGGTAGGGCTTTGGAGGCAGCCGTCATTGGCATCACCGCCTCGGGCGGAAGTGAAATGCTTCGGTCCCCCAAAGAAAGAAGATCATGGCGGCGGGCGGCGAAGACGACCGATGAGAGATCGTTCGCGCAAGCCCTTGGAAAAGGGATGGATCGAGGCGGTGGAAGAGGATCCGGAAGAGGTGATCGAGGAGAAGACTGGCGCGGTCAAGGTCGAGGAGATTGGTACCACAACAACTCAAGAGAGGGGGGTAATGATCGCAACGAAAGGTACCAATCTAACCCCAACTACTACCGCTCAGATAGGAGGGAGGGAGGAGACAGAGGGCAATAGGATCAGGGCAGATCTGAGTACAGAAGGAGGGAAGATGGCAATAGAGATGGCTATAGGGGGAAGGATATAGGAGGTCATGATGATTACAAGGGCAGGGAAGATTTTAGAAACAGGGAGGAGTTCAGAGGTAACAAGCGTAGAGCATTTGAGGGTGGCCCCAACAACTATGAAGAAGAAGACCTCAGGCATAAGCTGAACAGAGACCAACGATACAAAGGGGGTTCCGGTGGTGATGAGGGGGAAGAAAAAATGTTTCGTGTGTGGGTCGGCACTGGACACAAAAGCAACAATTGTCCTAATCCACCCGGTTTGCTATAGGCGTCATGAATCGGGTCATATGGCCTCTAAGCGCCCTCGCTTTGCTAAAGAAGAGATTAATTTGAAGCTATGTGCATATGGGGTTCCAGGACAGCTATTTTATAGCATCAAAGTCCCAGTGGATGAGGAAGAATTGGCCAATGGACCTATAACGGCAGTGATGACAATACTGAAAGGAAAAGGGACTGTGGACAATGTAACCACTGAACTGAAATATCCGATCAACTCTTCTTGGGATTGGCAAGTCAAGAGATTAGCATCTGATCAGTTTATGTTTGTGGTACCCAATGCAAATGACCTGGAGTTCCTGACTAGAGTGCAAGAATTCAAGTGCAAGATCTCAGATATGCTAGTCACAGTGGACAAATCAGATCTAACTGTGGGTTGCTCAGATGTTCTCAAAACTGTGTGGATCAAGGTAATGGGAATTCCATATTGGGCTAGGAAGGAAAAGATTGTGGAGGCGATTGCTCATCCGGTGGGGAATTTGAAGACTGGATAAATCCACTCAAAGGGATAAGACCAATTAGAGTTAAGGTGTCATGCAAGGACCCTCTCACCAGATTAAAGGCACTCATAAGGTGTACTTTAATAAGAGTGGTTTTTGGATCTCATGGCTGCTTGACTCTAAAAAGAATAGGGGGGACAAGACTGTGCATAAGTCAAAAGATAATAACAAGGACAAATCTGATGAGGAGGATTATGATGACCTGGATGATGAAACTCAAGAGTCTTACAACCCTTTCCGGCCAAATGATCAACGGGAGGAGAATGGAGATCACAACAAGACTGAGTCCAGTAAGCAAGGGGAGCGAGAGGAAGGACAAGGAAGCCGGATGAAAGCAAGAATAAGCCAACGATGATGATATTTTAGTGGATCCCTTCCGTAAGACTAGCTGGCTGAAAAGCTATCTCGGAGGAAAGAATGAAGATATTCCCATGACCATAATTGAAGAGCAAGGCCAAATGGTGATTAATGAGGAGGATGGTCCTATCCTAACTCGAGTCCCAAGAAGTTGAAATACAGGAGGTAGTGTTGGAACAGGGGATTAGATATTCGAAGGGGCCGTGCTTGCGGAGATCACTAAATCGGGGGGCAAGATATGCAAATCAACATCCCAAATTAGTCTAAGAAAAGAAGCTGCGGGCGGGAGGGGAGTGATACTCCGGTGCTCTCAAAGCTCGAAAAATCGAGCAAACAAGGATTGTCAAGGTACATCCTCTAACTCTTTTGCAATTCTACAAAATATTGATAATACTAAACTTGCTTTGAAAGTAGCGGTAGGGTGTAATATTGTTTTGGGGGATAATGTTGAATTAGTTGATGCTTTCATTGACACTCTTAAAGCTAAAGAGTTGGCTCAAGCTGAGATCTACGATTAGAGAAGGAAATGGAGGAGAAAAATAAAAAAGGGGGATCAACAGGTTGAGGAAGAAGTCTCGATGATGAGTGTCCGGATAATCACTTAGCTATTCTAGAAGAGCTTGCAAGGCCAGATGAGCCAAACCAATCTCTGCCTATCCCAGCCAAAGAGTCTGGGGGAGGCAAAAAAACAATTGGTTTAAAATGAAGATCCTCTTATGGAATATAAGAGGAATGAATAGTGGGGGAAGAAGAAGGCAATTGGGGGAGATCATGTTGAAGCATCATGTGGATGTAGTGGGTCTACAAGAAACTATCAAGCAAAGTTTCACATCTAGAGAACTTAACAGTCTAGCCAAGGGTACAGACATGGAATGGAGGTGGATCAAGCCCAATGGCAGATCAGGGGGATTGCTGGCTGGTATAAATAAAGATATTCGGAATTGATGGATTACATTGAAGGCGGTACTGACCAATTCCCGAGGATCAAATGCCTAGACTCAAATTTTATTTGGGGGTTTATCAATGTTTATGGACCGCTTAAGATAGACCTTAAACAAGATTTCCTTAAAGAAGTGATGGAGGCCATTATTACAAATTTGGACCGGTGCTATTGGGGGGGATTCCAATCTAATCAGAGAAGTTGCAAATAAATCTACTGGAAACATAAATCAAAGTTTGGTTGATTTATTCAACCACTTTGTGGGGGATGCAGGCTTGAGGGAGTTACACGGTCGAGGGGGCACTTTTACGGACAAATAAGCGAATATCTCCAATCATGGCAGTTTTGGATAGAATATTTGTCACGCAGTTGATTGGGAGATACAATTCCCACTAGTGAATGCCAGATCACTAACAAGAATTAGAATCTAGGGGGTCAGCAAAAACTTTTAGGTTTGAAACAGCCTGGATGCTGCAGGAGGGGTTCAGAGAATGGATGCTGAAAAAATGGCCAGCCAGACATAAGCATTATATTCTAGATCACTGGAATATAACAACCAAGCTTCTTAGAAGATAACTGAAAGGTTGGAGTAAAAATTGCAGGAGTGATCAGAAGAAGTACAAAAGCAATTTATTACAAAATATAGAACAATGGGATTCCCTGGCAGAAGTTAGAGAGCTTAGTAATGCAGAATGGACAGATAGATATGAGAAGGAGGAGGAACTGGTTAAAATATATGAAATGGAAGAATTGATGTGGCAAAGAAGGGGGGGAGAAAAGTGGCTTCTAGAGGAGGATGCAAATACAGGATATTTCCACCAAGTGGCAAATGGCAGAAAAAGAAAGAGCCTAATCAGAAGTTTAGTGGAGGGGGATAGAACTATTGAGGAAATTGGGGAACTGAAAAGCTACATCACAGACTTCTATAAAAATCTATTTGGAGGAGATCAAAATCCAAGGATTCATCTAAACAATGAGTTACGGGCTAACAGGGGAACTTGCGAGAGAGAAGACAACTTGTGGCTTATTAGAGAGTTTAGCATGGGGGAACTAGAGGAAGCTGTACATGAGATGAAAACTAATACTGCTCCAGGCCCAGATGGTTTCCCAACATCTTTTTTCAAATTCTTTTGGGACAAGCTGAAGCTAGACATTCTGGAAATGTTGAATAAGCTTCATAAAGGAGAATTGGATTTAGCTAGGCTCAACTATGGCATTATTGTTCTTATCCCAAAAGTAAAGGGGGCCAACCACATCAAATAGTTTTGACCTATTTGCTTGCTCAATGTGATTTATAAAATCACTACCAAGGTTCTAACAATTAGGCTAAACAAAGTCATAGGGAAGACTATTAATCCTAGCCAAACTGCTTTTATCCCTGGTAGGAATATTTTAGATGGAGTTTTAGTAATTCATGAAGTTCTACACGAAATGAGGACTAAAAAAAGTAAGGGGTCATCCTTAAATTGGATTTTGAAAAAGCCTACGATAAGGTTAACCGGTGCTTCCCGCAAGAAGTTCTAGAAAGAAAGAAGTTTGATCCCAAGTGGATCAAACGGATGTTGGCAGCTGTAAAAGGGGGTAAAGTGGTAGTTAATCTGAATGGTGAAGTTGGAGATTTCTTTAGAAGCTTCAAAGGTTTAAGGCAGGGGGACCCATTATCACCATTGCTATTCAATTTGGTGGCTGATGCTCTATCAGAGTTATTGCTACAGGCCAAGGAGAAGGGCTTTATTCATGGGGTTTGTGAGCATTTGGTGGATGGGGGCCTAACTCATCTGCAATATGCAGATGATACTGTTCTGTTCATACAGAATAGGGAGGAGGATATAATACACCTGAAATTTCTCCTTTTCTCGCTTTGAAGAGTTATCGAGGCATGAAGATCAATTACAATAAGAGTGAGGTGTTGACAAGAGGCCTAAATGAGGAGGAAAGTCGAGAATTGCTGATGGCTTCAATTGCAAAAAAAGGGGTTTTCCCATGAAATACTTGGGGTTACCAATAAGTGACAGGGGAGACTAACAAAGGCGGAGCTAAGTGATTCTGCTGACAAACTAGATAGAAGACTCCGTGTATGGAAGTGTGGACACTTAACTTCGGGGGCAAAGCCACTCCGATTGACACAAGTCTAACAAGCATCCCAATGTACACTATGGGGTTTTACTGGTTGTATGAAGGTATCCATCAAAGATATGATTCATCCGTAAGCAAATTCTTTTTGGGAAGGAGTGGGAAATAAAAAAGAAGTACCATATGGTCAAGTGGGAGGCTCGGATAAACCAAAGGACTTTGGGGGTTAGGTTTCATTGATACTAGAGCCATGAATACATCTCTCCTATGTAAATGGATTTTCAGATTAGAGTCCGAGATGACAAATCTGCGGGTAAACATCCTGAGAAAGAAATACCTCAAAGGCGTAGGTTTCGATCAAACTAAAGGTAAAGGAGGCTCTCAATTTTGGCAAGGTTTTCATGTCGTTAGAGATTGGTATGAGAGGAGTAAAGCTCACATTGTTAAAAAGGGGGACAAACAAGACTATGGTTAGATGTGTGGATTGGGGAATGTCCACTTTGTGTGTAATGTTCCCTAAGCTATTCAAGATCTGTCATGATCGGGACATTTCAAAGGTAAGTCACCGCCGATTTGCAATGGAATTTGAGCTATAGAAGAGCTTTTGGAGACAAAGAGAAAATCAAGAATGGTGTGATCTAATGAGTTTGCTTGGGGATATTAGTCTGTCGGAAGGTCAGGACATTGTTACATGGAAACTACAACATCGGGGAAATTTTCTACTAGAAGCATCTACGACTTATTACAAATCCTCGGGTAGTAGATACTCAAATGATGGATATCCGCGCAGCCAAAATCCCACTCAAAATCAAGATCTTCCTATGGATGGCCTGGCATGACAGAATCCAAAGCGTACAACAGCTTCGAAAGAGAAACTGGGATGAGGCGCACTCTTGCAAATTACGTGGCAAAGAGGAAACAAAGATCATCCGCTCTTCCAATGCCCTATTGCAAAGTAGTCATTTGGTGTTGGGTGAGGGATAGTCTCGGATGGATGTCCATCCCAACCTCTGCTACATCCTTTAGTGATAAAGTAGTCGCATCTAACAATAATAGCATTGTGGGGTGTTCTGGTGGTCGATGGGTGCCATTGGTTGGACTTTGTGGAAATGCGAAATGACCTCGGTCTTCTCTAACCATGTTCAAAAAAATTCTAGCAGGTGGCCTACAAATGTCTAAGCCTAATGAGGCAATGGCTAGTCTTTGGACAAGAAGCGGGGATTTGGCAAGAAGGGAGAGTGGGTGGAGATGCTCAGGAAGGACCTGACAAGATGGTGATCTGCATCTAGAGTAGTGGATGACACAAGATCTTGCTTGTTTTTACATTCTGTTACTCTAAGACTGTGAGAGAGGAGGAGTAACGTTTCGCTTGGGGAAGGGGAGTATTTTGCTTGGGAGTTTTTGTTTTCGCCGGGAGTGGAGAGTTGTCTTGGAGTGTTTGAACTGTTCTTTGTAAGTTTGGTAACCCCAAAGAAAAACTCTTTACAACTTTCAATATAAGCTGGGCTAAAGCCTTTTATCTAAAAAAAAAAGAACAGTGATCAACATCCCAAACCTCTCCGGTAAGCATCTCAAGAACTTCATGTTGAAGGTCTTGTCCTTGATATCTTCTCAAAGAGCATTGAGATCGTTCACCAACACTTGCATGCGGTGGAACTTCTCCGGCACGCTCTCATCCTCCTCCATCTTGAAGCTATTGAATTGCTCTAGCTTGATGTAGGCTTTGGCGGCCTTGACTCCCTCGGTGCCCTCATAAGCTTCTTCAAGCTTTTTCCAAATGTCATGAGCAACCTCGGTAGACTTCACTCGCTCAAACACCTTGTCATTGAACGCCTCATGGAAAGCGCTCATGGCAATGCCGTTGGCTTGTAGCTTCTTCTCCTCCAGCGGTGTTGGTGCTTCTTGGTTGGCTACCTCAAACTTGTTCTCCGTCACCTTCCACACTTCTCGATTGATTGACTTGAGGTGTGCGGTCATCTTCACCTTCCAATAGGAAAAGTTGGTGCCATCAAAAGGTGGCACCTTCTTGGTGTTGTTGATGTGCATACTCAATGCCATTTTTCACCGTAGGTTGTCAAACCCTTGAAATACGATGCCTCGCTTTGATACCACTTGAAAGATCCTAATGGCTAGAGGGGGGTGAATAACCTATAAAAATTTCTTACAACAACACTTAAACAAGGCGGTTTAGTAAATAAGATGGCATAGCAATAAAGCAATGCTTCTCACTAGCTATGCAAGCCTCCAAGCAATTCTAGCAATTCTATAATCTCTAGATTCACACAATAGCTAGGTTGCAAGGTTACTCCCAGGTGATCAAGTTTCACTAACTAGTTCTACCACTAGGAGCTAACAAGGCTAAGCAAACTAGTCAAGCTACACAAAGTAAACTAGCAAAGTAACGCGAAGGTGAGCTAGAATACAATACCACCATGGAGTGTAGAGGATGTAGCCAATCACCGTGATCAATAAGAAATCTCCAACGAGCTCAAACAATTGACACGATGATTTTTTTACCGGTTCACGTGTTTGCCGACACGATACTCCTCGTTGTGGCGATGCACCCACTAGATGTTTCACAAGCTAAATGGCCGGTGCCAAATCCCACGGTGGGAGCTCAATGAAACAATCACTAGAGGGGATCCACAAGCCATGAGCAATCCACTAGTGATGCCTTTCGTGAATCTGCCGCGGGGTAAGGCTCAACCCCTCACAAGTCCATCGGTGTGGCCTCGAACAAGCTCCAATCGAGCTCAACACCACCTCAACCTCCAAGCCGCTAGAGAACCAAGCAAATTCCCAAGAGAAACGAAATCCCGGCTCCTCCAAGGATGAAGTGCCTCTAGATGCAATCAATAATGCAATGCACTTCAATCTCTCTCAATCTCACCAAGATTCGTAGTTAGGATGAAGAGATGAGTGGAGGGGAGTATCTCAAGCTCACAAGAGTGTAGGAGTGTTCAAATGTGCAAGAGGGAGCTCTAGTAACCAGCCATCCAAGTATATTTAGAGCCCACTAAAAAATAGAGCCGTTGGTCTTCAAAAGGAGTTCTAGCGTCTTGACCGGGCGCACCGACCGGACGCCCGATCGGTGACCGGACGCCGCGCGCCATCGTCCGGCCGTGAGTCCGGGTCGAATCGACAATGACTTGGCCCCACTCCCGGCCCCCGTAAGCATGTGTCCGGTCAATGTTTCCGATCCCTTCTCGCCATGCGTCCGGTCCGAAATGTCGATTAAGCAGTGCTCGAATCGACCGAACTGTGCCGCCGGACGCTTGGTCGAGGTCCGGCGTCCGGCCACCGTGGTTCGGGTCGATGTTTCCCGTAAAAATCGCCATCTTGTTGTCGCCTTTGCTCCAACCTTGCTTCGCCTCTTGCCATAAGTTGCCAACACGTCCGAAGATGATCTCGATATCAAGTATGTTAGCATGTCACACGATCGAATAGGCAAGAACAAAGTTAGTGCTCTCAAGTCTAAATGCAACATGCAAGTCAATATGGACCTAGAAGCACTTCCTCAAAGGATTAGCCGTGGCATCCCCTCTTGATAGTCGGCCATCTATCCTAAATGTGATCACACTCTTTATAGTGTCTTGATCAACGAAAGAAAAACCCTATCAAGTTATACCTTTGCCTTGATCTCCGGGTCCTTTTCAAACCGACAACCGAGCTTGACGATCCATCATCAAAGTCCATGTTCATGATCATCATGCTCCACATCATCCATGCAATCCTATCTCTTAAGTCACACTTAGAGCAAAAGGATTAGCATAACAAGGTGTCATCAATTTCCAAAACCAAACATGAGATTTCAATCTCCCCCTTTTTGGTAATTGATGACAACCAATTCACAAAGATATGAAATAAATTCAATTTGAACTTGAATTGCTTGTCCATAGCATTTTGGTCATGAATCAAAGTTGGACAAACATTTCAAGGTTCGGTTTTGGTAATAGTAGCTCCCCCTACATATGTGCTTCCATGTGTTTGGATCAATTTGGCACATATGTGTGGATAGAAATTGTGGGAGAGATAATATTACCAAAGGAGATGCTAAGGTTTAGAAATTCGGACCTTTGAAGCATGATACCAATCGGAGTCCTTAGCATCTTTGTAACTAGACATTCATCAAAAACTCAACATACCCCATGAGATCAACATTATAGGCATAAATGTGAGCAATGTCTAGATACATCCTATGCATGCTAGTTGGTCAATACACCATTCAAATTTAAAATTCAAGCTTGTTGTCGCCTTTGCTCCAACCTTGCTTCGCCTCTTGCCATAAGTTGCCAACACATTGAAGATGATCTCAATATCAAGTATATTAGTGTTGGCAATCATTATCGACTAATTTATACCACCAACTTACACCCAAATAATAGGGAACAAGCAAACATATATCCCATAAACCTTTACTACTAACCTAGTTCCACTTGTATTGCAAGGAAATATGTTTCGCGGTACAAAAGTGGAAACAGTATAAATGCGCCAAACTAAGGTGGGAAGCGCAATTCAAAGATGCGCTTTGGACAAGGGGAATGCAACCAGGCCACCACCGATGTGAAACGGGCCATTGCACCCCAGGGGCGCAACCCACCACAGGCCACCAGCCCACCGAGAAAGATCGACACGGCGGATCAAACCCGGCGGCCGACCCGATGGCGGCGGCTCCCGACTGCTCGATCCTCCCGCACTTTGTTTGACGACCGGTCCCGATGTCATAGCGGTGGTTGCATGTGGTGGAGTTTCACGCTCCCACCAAAATATTTCCCCGCATTGATTCGGTTGCATGGGTGGAAGACGGTGGCATGCGTGGAAGATGTCGTTCCCGCCAAGAATCCTTGGTTGCATGCGATGGGAGTTGCCGTACCGACTTGACAATGGTGTTGCATGCGCGGCGGGGATAGGCGTTACATGCGGAGGAAGGATTTCTCTCCTAAGTATAGCCTTGTCTCTCCCCCTCTCTCCTAAGAGAGACACTCCACCCATTGTATTTCATCACTCACACGTTCATTCAACAATCAATCCATGCCAAGGAGACACAACGTAGCATTAGAGAGGCGAGCCCAACTTTTATATCTTAGCTCTATAGTGAAAGAATGATGGGAGTACTATGGGTGTAGCCGTTTAAAGAAAGTCTTTCGGTTTGACCAATGCTCCTGCCTATTTCATGTACATGATGAATAAGGTGTTCATGGAGTATCTTGATAAGTTTGTGGTGGTATTCATTGATGACATCCCGATATTCTCCAAGACGTAAGAAGAACATCTTTGAGCATCTACGATTGGTGTTGCGTAAGCTCGAGAGCACCAATTGTATGCCAAGTGAAGCAAATGTTAGTTTTGGTTAAAGGAAATCTCTTTCCTTGGCCATGTTGTCTCTAATGGAGGAATTGCAGTAGATCCAAGCAAGGTGAAGGATGTGTTGAATTGGAAGCCACCTTCAGATGCAACCGAGATTCATAGTTTCCTTGGATTAGGCGGGCTACTACGTAAGGTTCATTGAAGGCTTCTCCAAACTTGCGCGAAACCCATGACTTATCTATTAGAGAAGAATGCCAAGTTTGAGTGGTCCGATAAATGTCAAGCGGTTTTTGAAGAGTTGAAGAAGAGGTTGACAACAGCTCCAATGTTGATTTTTCCATTTAAACAAGAAGTTCTCCATCTATTGTGATGCATCTCGTCTAGGATTGGGATGTGTTCTTATGCAAGAGGGTAGAGTTGTTGCATATGCCTCAAGACAGTTGAAGAAGCATGAGCTAAATTATCCCACTCATGATTTAGAGCTAGCAGCTGTGGTCCATGCATTGAAGATTTGGAGACACTATTTGGTTGGTCATAAGACTGATGTCTTCACCGACCATAAGAGTTTGAAGTACATATTCATTTGTTGGCGTTTCTTAACGCATAAGCGAAAAGAGTTCATAGCGCACGGAAATGCATTTGTAGCTTTCACCCTAAGTATTCAGTGGTATCGTATTTCCACGGGAAGGCATGGTGTAAAAGTCTCTAATATGAACATGGACAAGATAACACGACTATGCAATAGACCACAATCCATAATAGGGATAAATCAAATGGTATGATAACTTGACACACACACTTGAACCAGTCTCAAAGGATAAAAGAAAACATGCTAGGAGAAGGATATCCTATATAGCTTTATTAAGATAGCAGATATACATGCATGCCTTATACCATCGAGAGATTCTAACTTCGAGATAACCTCAATTACTATATTGGTTTACTTGAGGGGCACCGGGATAATGCCCGGTGCATAGCGATGCTCTGCCAATAGCCCTACTCGAAACACCGACGTGGGGGAATACAAGGGCGAACAGGGGCTGTCACCACCTGCCGCCTACCCCTCGGACCGTGCGCGTTGAGGCAAACGAAGGCAGCTTCTAGCATAAACACCACGTTTACGCTATGACTACTACTCTAGTGTTGATCGAGGTGACCCGCTATGCGAGGCCCTCTACCGTGAGCATCCCCACAAGGGCGGACGACGAACCCGTGAAAACCGACAAGCAACCAAGAATTATCTTAAGAGAGAACTCATTATGGTCTAATCATGTATGTATAATGCATTTAGCATAAAGTTCTATTTGACAAGATCGCGACATGCGAACTATATGCTAGTTCATATGCTAAGATCATATCGCATGAATCGTGTGCTTTATTTAGCTATTGATAATAAGAACAAGAATAATGTGGAGAGCAAAGTATTGATCGGCATAAGTAAAACTATATTGATCATACCGAGTACCTCCAAGAAGATCTTGATCTTTACATTGTGCCTAACTCCTAACTAAAAGGTAGAAGAGAAAGTGAAGAGAGAAAGGCTCTTGTGTGTTGTGTGTGTGTGTTACAAGTGAGGAGTGCCTCTCTTTATATAGTGGAGAGGAGGAGGGAATGGAGGGCTCTCCTTGCTTCGAGGTGTTCTTGGCGGGAACGAAAGTTTGCACCGCATGCAACCGCCCGCTGAAGATCGCTCCAAACCGCCCGGAGAAAGGGCGGGAACTTTGGTCGAAAAAAATCGCCCGCCCGCCGCAGCGGGGACGGCCGCCCCGGGCTGGGCCTCCCGGCCCGGCCTTCCCTCCGTCGCTTTCGTTTCTTCCTTTAAATGTTGGGCCTATGATGGTGCATGGGCCAAATTGTGCGCTGGTTTGGTCCTCTTGATTGATCCACTCCTTGGCGTCTTTTATTCAATACGCTTTCTAATTTATTTGGCGACTTTTGTACTGTTTCCACTTTTATACCTGCAAGACATAATTTCTACGAATACAAGTGGAACTAGGTTAGAAGTAAAGGTTTATGTACCATAAGTTTGCCCCTTTCTCATGAATTGGATATAAGTTGGCGGTATAATATACTCGATAATGACCGCCAACAAGTCCCCTAAGCTTAACCTTTGCTCATCCCGAGCAAATAGCTAAGTGTTTGGTTGTTGATCGGGAGTTGCTACAATACCGATATATTTCAAAATGTACCATGCTCATAATAAAATATTCTTCCGTTGTTTAAATAAATTGGCATTTTTATCTATCCTTTTTACTTAAATCATATGGGGCTTATAACATTCTCCAAACTCTTGGGTTATTGCAAGATAGAACGGTTTTCATAGAAACACTAGTCATTCATTCTTTGATTGATCATTCATGCGGAGATTTTCGTAATGATTCCTTAAATCATCTCGTGTGCAAACCATAAGGAGAAACAAGTCATAAGCCTTGATCAAGATGTGCAAGTGAAATTTTATTTCTTTTTTGATAAGGTATGGGCTAGCTCTTATTTCTTTTTAGAGAAGTGGGCTCTACTAAGCCCTCGGACACTTGTCCATTATTCTTCTCTCTCTTCTTCTTCTTGTTTTTTTTTTTTTTAGAGGTGGGTATCGAAGTACCCATTGTTTTATTTTTTTCTGACACACGTCCATTTTTTTTTAGCTTAGCCCATAACCTATCAATGTGAAAGTGAATCTTGATCAAAAGCGTATGACAAGTGTCTCACATAGGCTATCATGAGAATTTTAATCATTAAGGAATTTTTGAAATTATTCTCGAATGATGAATCTCTTTTTAGAACAAAATCATAGTAGATTCTATTTTTACCATATCATATCCGGCAATAGCTTAGAGAAGAATCATGTGTTTGCATACCCACAAATCATTAAGTTTTAGGACAAGACAAGTTAAGCCAATAAACTTAAACATTGGGGAATACAATGTTATGAACTAGGTGCAATTTGAGCTATAGACAGAGCAACTATTCATCATTTCAACTTCGAGAGAAATTAAGCATCCTTATACTACATATTGGAGTGGAATCATATTTTTGTTCTTTTCATTTTTTTTTAAAAAAAAATACATAGTTCACTATAATGATAAAATAAATTAAAATGATGAAGGATAACTAAATGTAAGAAAAGAATTTTTCTTTAAATAAAAAGAATCATAAAAAAATTATTACCGACTTACCTTCCGCAGGAGTACCGCTAGTTGGCGCACGCCATAGTTTGATTTGTGGATTGTGGCCTCTCTTGAGCGCTAGGAGACTCCCCCCAAGCTTGTCTTTGGATGTCATCAAAATAACAGGACAAGAAATACTTTGGTTGAAAGGTTTATTTTTATATTACTATTAATTTTTTTTTTTTGGTTCACTAAACAAGATTTCATCTCCATTTTCATCTCAAGGACTTACCCTTATAAATTTGACAAATTCCTGCATGGATTAGTCCATATGATCAACCAAAATCTATACTAGCAGCTTTTTAGTTCAATAATCAAACTCGACTCCATGTCTAATTCGATTAAGGAAGACCTTTTTGACCTAAGCACCACGCTTAATTCAAAAAATCTATAGAAACATGATCATAACCTCTAAACTAAACACCTTGCTTAATTTAGGAGATATATGATCAGCTTCTAAACCAAAATATGCTGGCCTAGACAAAGGAAGCATGGAAAGATAACAAGATTCATCCAATGGAAAAGAAGACTTTGAATGGTGAACAAGATGATATTTTTTTTTTTAAGGTAATGAACAAACATGAAAGTGTAGGTTTCACATTACCTTGTTATGGTCCTCCCTCAAGCTAGCTCAAACTCGATGGATCGGGGTTGTACCCCTCGTGCTTTCTTGGCCTTACCCGCATGGTTAGTGTATGATAGATTCACGAGTGGACTTACCATCCTTTATGATTTCCTCTGTTCCAAAACGTATGCAGGAGGGAGCAATTGAGCAAGCTTGGTTTTTTTTTATTATCAAAGGAGGACAACTTCACCAACTTTTCATACTCAAACAAGGCTAAGATAAATATGTAAGGTAAGTCTAGCCTTGTTTTATCTCCTTCATAAAGTAGCTCTATTTATTTATGGAGTCAGCCCTGGGTTCATTAATCGAACTTCAACGCCATGTCAAAATTTGATTAAAGAAGGTCATTTTAACCCAAGCACCATGCTTGATTTAAAAGACCTATGTATGTACCACATGTGCCCATGTAAGTGCCTCCAAACCCGCATCATGTTTCATGAACAAAGGAAACAAGAATCTTTTTTATGGAGACAAAAGTAAGAAAAATGATTTGGTGAAGAATTACCTTTGCTTACCCGAGTGTGTATATGTAGCATCATTAAACTTTTGTGGCAATAGCTTGATTGTCCACCTCAAAGCGGCCACAAGGCTTGATCGATCATCATTCACAATTTATGATTGAATTGTGAGTGATGAGTGTAGTCGTTCCGTCATATAAGATGATCATGTTTTCTCTTGACGATGACTTTCTCTCCATCTGCATAGAGTTAGTGTGTATACATATATACTTATCTATGAGATAGTAGGGTGGGCTCGTGATGATATATTTTTTATATTTGTTTTTTTAGCAAGGCAAGATTAACATCAATTTTTTTCTTCTTTTTTTCGAGTTGATGTTGCTCCATGCCCTCAAGCATGATATGTCCTATGGTCTTCTTGATCTTAACCTGAAATGGTTAGTGACAAGCATACCCGAAAGTGCATACCAACTTGAAAACATGCCCTTGCTTTTATTAGTAGGATTTTTTTTTCAATATAAACCTGTCATGAACAATGGTTACTACACATGCATATCATCATGAACATGTTCTAGTAGATCATTCCTTTAACCAATGCCTTCCCCGGCAACGGCGCCAGAAAGCTTGTTGGCATTTCTTAACGCAAACAGAAAGAGTTCCGCAAGCGCACGGAAATGCCGCTGTAGCTTTCACCCGGAAGTATTCAGGGTATCGTATTTCCACAGGGAAGGCATGGTGTAAAAGTCTCTAATATGAACATGGACAAGATAACACGACTATGCAATAGACCACAATCCATAATAGGGATAAATCAAATGGTATGATAACTTGACACACACACTTGAACCAGTCTCAAAGGATAAAAAGAAAACATGCTAGGAGAAGGATATCCTATATAGCTTTATTAAGATAGCGGATATACATGCATCCCTTATACCGTCGAGATTCTAACTCGAGATAACCTCAATTACTATATTGGTTTACTTGAGGCACCGATAACGCCCGGTCTCGCTGCGATGCCGGCCAATAGCCCCTACTCGAAACACCGACGTGGGGAATACAAAGGCCGGACAGGGCTGTCACCACCGCCGCCTACCCCCTCGACCGTGCGCGTTCGAGGCAAATGAAGGCAGCCTCTAGCATAAACACCACGTTTACGCTATGACTACTACTCTAGCGTTGATCGGGGTGACCCACCGTGCGAGGCCCTCTACCGAGCATCCCCACAAGGGCGGACGACGAACCCGTAAACCAACAAGCAACCAAGAATTATCTTAAGAGAGAACTCATTATGGTCTAATCATGTATGTATAATGCATTTAGCATAAAGTTCTATTTGACAAGATCGCGACATGCGAACTATATGCTAGTTCATATGCTAAGATCATATCGCATGAACTGTGCTTTATTTAGCTATTGATAATAAGAACAAGAATAATGTGGAGAGCAAAGTATTGATCGGCATAAGTAAAACTATATTGATCATACCGAGTACCTCCAAGAAGATCTTGATCTTTACATTGTGCCTAACTCCTAACTAAAAGGTAGAAGAGAAAGTGAAGAGAGAAAGGCTCTTGTGTGTTGTGTGTGTGTGTTACAAGTGAGGAGTGCCTCTCTTTATATAGTGGAGAGGAGGAGGGAATGGAGGGCTCTCCTTGCTTCGAGGTGTTCTTGGCGGGAATGAAAGTTTGCACCGCATGCAACCGCCGCTTGAAGATCGCTCCAAACCGCCAGAGAAAGGGCGGGAACTTTGGCCGAAAAAATGCGCCGGCCGCCGCAATGGGCCGGCCGCCCCCTGGGCTGGGCCTCCCAGCCCCGGCCTCCCGTCGTCGTTTCTTCCTTTAAATGTTGGGCCTATGATGGTGCATGGGCCAAATTGTCTGCGGGGTTTGGTCCTCTTGATTGATCCACTCCTTGGCGTCTTTTATTCAATACGCTTTCTAATTTATTTGGCGACTTTGTACCATTGTTTCCACTTTTATACCCGCAAGACATAATTTCTACGAATACAAGTGGAACTAGGTTAGAAGTAAAGGTATATGTATCATAAGTTTGCCCCTTTCTCATGAATTGGATATAAGTTGGCGGTATAATATACTTTTTCGATAATGACCGCCAACATTCACCCAAATCCGATCTAAACTTGAGACAACGTCGTTGGTTAGAACTCATAAAGGATTATGATTTGGATGTGCATTATCATCCTAGAAAAGCAAATAGTGTGGCTGATGCTCTTAGTAGGAAGAAGTATGTTAGTACACTTCGGATGACACCAAATGTCGATGAGGTGTGTGTCAGAGTTCGAGCATCCGAACTTGGGTGTTGTTGTAGTTAATACTATGGAGATAGAAGTGACACCTACTTTGGAGCATGAGATACATAAGGGTCGATTAGAGGATGAAAAGCTAAAGGAGATAGCGGAGAATGTAGTGCTTGAAAAGCACCGGTTTCGAGATAGATGAAAATGGTATTCTCTCGTTCGAAAAAGAATTTGTGTGCCCGAAGTGAAAAATTCATTAGAAGCAATTCTATGAGAGGCACATGAGTCGCCTTATTCCATTCATCCCGGAAAGTACGAAGATGTATCTTGATCTTAAAGAGAAATATTGGTGGTATGGAATGAAGAGAGATGTAGCGAGTATGTGGCCATATGTGATATTTGCTAGAGAGTGAAGGCTTTGAACACCGAGAGACCAAGCAGGATTGTTGCAACCCATGAAGATACCCGAGTGGAAATGGGAAGAAGTTGGCATGGATTTCATAGTGGGATTGCCTCATACTCGAGAGAGGATATGATTCCATATGGGTAATTGTGGATCGGTTGACTAAAGTTGCCCATTTCTTGCCATGTCAAGACTACATACACGGGTCCACAATTAGCTCGGTTATACATGGAAAGGATTGTATGCTTGCATGGAGTTCCAAAGAAGATCGTGTCGATAGAGGTGCTCAGTTCACATCTCATTTTTGGAAGGCAGTGCATGATTCCTTGGGAACGAAGTTGAGATTTAGCACATCCTTTCATCCTCGCACCGATGGGCGATGCAGAGAGGACTAATCGATTTTTGGAGGATATGTTGAGAGCTTGTGCCTTGCGAGAATGGTACTAGTTGGGATAAGAGTTTCCCTTATCTGAGTTCTCTTATAACAACAGTTATCAACAGAGTCTCAAGATGGCCCCATTTGAAGCCTTGTATGGGCGCAAGTGTAGAACGCCTTTATTTTGGAATCAAACTAGGGAAACTCAAGTGTTTGGACCAAATGTGCTTAGAGATGCTGAAGAACAAGTCAGGATGATTAGAGAAAATTTGAGAGTGGCACAATCCCGACAGAAAAGTTATGCGGATACTCGAAGAAAAGATATAGCCTTTGAAGAAGGGGATTATGTGTACTTAAAGGTGTCACCCATGAAAATGTGAAGAGGTTCAATATGAAAGGCAAGTTATCTCCAAGGTATATTGGTCCTTTCAAGATTGTTAAAAGATGTGGAGAAGTGGCCTACCAACCGGAATTGCCGGAGAATCTTTCTGTGTGTGCATAATGTATTTCATGTATCCCAATTAAAGAAGTGCCTACGTGTGCCGGAAAGAGCGATACCTATAGCGAGAGGTTACGGTTAAAGAAGATCTCACATATGAAGAGTTCCCAAAGAAAGATCTTGGAGACAAATGAAAAGAGTCACCGTAAGTAGGGCTATCAAGATGTGTAAAGTTCAATGGAATCGTTATACGTAAGATGAGGCGACTTGGGAAAGAGAAGATGATCTAAGAAAATTATATCCACGATTATTCGAGTAAGCACAATCTAATCTCGGGACGAGATTCTTTTAAGGGGGGTAGAATTGTAACACCCGGAAATTTACAATTTTCAAAAATAGTTTAAATCAATTTAATTATGCATTTTATGCCATGTCAATATAGGAGAAATTAATAATTTTATGAAATTAAAATCAAACATAAGGCTAGATACATGATGATGCATACATGCTGCTGCATATTTATTTTTATGTGATGTGGTTTTGACCAAAACTTAAAAAGAAAATCAAATTTATTTGAATTTTGCTCTTGAAGGTAGTCAAATAAAAGAAAAAGGTTTTTCTTTTTCCCTCCTCTCCCTACCTTCATTCTAGCCCGTGGGCCCAAGCCAGCCTGTTCCTTTTCTTTCTTTTTCTTCCATCCACAGCCCATTGCCTCCTCCTATTTTTCCTCTTGGGCTGGCCCTTTAACACACGGCTTTGAAACACCGGCCCGGCTGGAAGCGTCACGTGCAGCGCACGTGAGCCGCCCCGTCCCTCACCTCTCTCTGTTTCTCTCCCCGCTTGGCACCCGGCCGAGTCCTCGATCCGCTTCTTTCGTCGCAAACCCGCTGCCCCTCAACCCCTCGCCTATATTGGCGAGCCACCCCTAGTCCCTCTTCTCCCCAACCGAACGCCACCCATCGCCCTCGCACTAGGACACCAGCGCCGCCGTGGCCACCGCCCGAGGTCGGAGTCCGCGATTCCGCCGCCTCGTCGTCGATCCTCGACCCTCGCCCGCCGCGGGCGCCGTAGGACTTACCCAACCTGAATTTCCATTCAATTTCTGTTTTTATCCCTCACTCGTGGTCGCCGGACATCGCAGTACCGCCGCCCGCCTTTAAATCATCGATCTCCACCGCGAGCCATCTTCGCTTTCGACTACCCCGCGTGAGAACCCTCGTTTCCCCTTTGACCTTTGCATGCCCTTTGTTCGTCGTCTCGCGGGTCGATAGGGCCTCGTTAGCGGCGCTACGCCGCCGGCGAGCTTCGCCGCCGGCCATGGCCATGCGCGCCGCACGCCGCTGCTCGCCGCACGCCGCACCGGGCGAGATCTACATGGCGTCGAACTCCCTCTTAACGCTAGATCGCCCTAACGCCAACCGCACCGCAGTTTTCCTACGCCGCCGCGAGCTCGCCGCCGTGGCCGCGATCGCCCGCCGCCGGCAGACCGCTTTCGGCCGGCAGCACCACCACCTCCCCTTTGTCGATCTAATCTGAGCCGTTAATCGCGAGATCAACGGCCACCGATGGGTCGACGATACCCCTTAGCGCCGCGCTTTTTGCTAAAGAGACCCCGATACTTTTACACGCTACACCCCGTAGTCTAGCTTTAATTCGTAAACAATCGAAGCCTTGTTTTAAACTCGAAATTAAAGTCCAGTCTAATTACAGAATTGCCACTTTGCCTTTAAATGCTAATAACTTCTCCATTTTAACTCGATTTGATCCGTTCAAATTGCGTTAGACTCGTAATTCGATTCTCTACACGTTAGTGTAATTGTTCAATAATTTGGAGACGCTTAATTTTCGTAGTTAGAATTAATTAATTATTCTTCTATAGAAAATCTTGTAAAATCCATAATTTACCCATTTTAATTCGATTTTCGTGATCTTTACATCTCAGTGTGATCGTAGCGATCGTAGATTAGTTTTATAAGCCTTTTATCTTGTTTTATCACTGTTGGTGTACTGTTCTAATTTAGACTTGTTTTCTTCATGCATGATTGTCTTTGGATGCGTGTATGTTGATTTATTATCGAGTATAGACGGTGAGCGCATTTCGGTGATCGGGGAGCAGCTTTTCTAAGGAGCAGGCGGTTTAAGAGGGGACTTTGATAGTCAAGGCAAGTATAGTTTGGAAATTTCTAGCTCATTATTACCATGATCTTGTGACTTAATTAATATTTATGCTATAAATGATAAAATGGTAACAATTTAACCACATAAGATCTTATCCGTAAGTGATGTATCCGGGACTTACAAAGACAAACCGTGGGGGGTATATGGCTCGACTTTAGTTCCTCAAAGATCATTTTTCTAGTGAGTTTGGAGGAAGTGCCGAATTGGGTATAGTCCGCCCCCTGTCCACATATATGTGTATAGGCTACGGGTCGTTGTGCCATATAGGAAGGGTGGGCTTTATATCTAACGACTTAGCGCCCCAACTTGTTAGACGAACCTTTGGGGGGCTTCATAGTGGTTTCTGGTGTTTGGGTCTGGCTAACCCTTGCATTCGGGAACCACGACTCATAGTGAAAGTGTACATCTCTGCGCAGAGTTTGAAAAACTAGTATACTAGCCTTGCTCAAGGACACGAGCGGCCTTGGACCATTTACATTAAAGATGATGACGCTTTTATATTGTTAAATCGTTTACTCATGTTTATCACTTATGCTTTTATATTATTATGTTACAATGATCATGATATTATGGGAAAGTTACTATCTTGCTATACTTGTTGAGTTCGACATGGACTCACTCTTGCTATTTCACCAACACCGGTCTCGGATCAAGGATGGAATGAGGATTACCGCCAGAGTACTAGACTTGTGGATTTGCCGGTCGGCGTGCCGTTCTTGGAGCTTCCGCATGAGAGTTGGAATTAGTGTCTTTTCTTTTGAGTTTTCATTTTAAATCCTTGTAATAAGCATTGTGATGATACATTCCAACAATTTGTCGCCTTATGTGTGTTTCCGTTTTCTAGGCGCACATAGGGAATAATATATCCAATTTGTCCTTTTAAATTGGGTATGACAATCTTCACCTTCCAATAGGAAAAGTTGGTGCCATCAAAAGGTGGCGCCTTCTTGGTGTTGTTGATGTGCATACTCAATGCCATTTTTCACCGTAGGTTCCTTGAAATACGATGCCTCGCTTTGATACCACTTGAAAAATCCTAATGGCTAGAGGGGGGGGGGTGAATAGCCTATAAAAATTTCTTACAACAACACTTAAACAAGGCGGTTAGTAAATAAGATGGCGTAGCAATAAAGCAATGCTTCTCACTAGCTATGCAAGCCTCCAAGCAATTCTAGCAATTCTATAATCTCTAGATACACTAGCTAGGTTGCAAGGTTACTCCCAGGTGATCAAGTTTCACTAACTAGTTCTACCACTAGGAGCTAACAAGGCTAAGCAAACTAGTCAAGCTACACAAAGTAAACTAGCAAAGTAACACGAAGGTGAGCTAGAATACAATACCACCGTGGAGTGTAGAGGATGTAGCCAATCACCGTGATCAATAAGAAATCTCCAACGAGCTCAAACAATTGACACGATGATTTTTACCGAGGTTCACGTGTTTGCCGACACGATACTCCTCTTTGTGGCGATGCACCCACTAGATGTTTCACAAGCTAAATGGCCGGTGCCAAATCCCACGGTGGGAGCTCAATGAAACAATCACTAGAGGGGATCCACAAGCCATGAGCAATCCAGTAGTGATGCCTTTCGTGAATCTGCCGCGGGGTAAGGCTCAACCCCTCACAAGTCCATCGGTGTGGCCTCGAACAAGCTCCAATCGAGCTCAACACCACCTCAACCTCCAAGCCGCTAGAGAACCAAGCAAATTCCCAAGAGAAACGAAATCCCCCAGCTCCTCCAAGGATGAAGTGCCTCTAGATGCAATCAGTAATGCAATGCACTTCAATCTCTCTCAATCTCACCAAGATTTGTAGTTAGGATGAAGAGATGAGTGGAGGGGAGTATCTCAAGCTCACAAGAGTGTAGGAGTGTTCAAATGTGCAAGAGGGAGCTCTAGTAACCAGCCATCCAAGTATATTTAGAGCCCACTCAAAAATAGAGCCGTTGGTCTTCAAAAGGAGTTCCTGCGTGCTGACCGGACGCACCGACTGGACGCTCCGATCGGTGACCGGA
The DNA here is from genome assembly GCA_015847255.1 of Hyparrhenia diplandra. Taxonomy (NCBI): domain Eukaryota; kingdom Viridiplantae; phylum Streptophyta; class Magnoliopsida; order Poales; family Poaceae; genus Hyparrhenia; species Hyparrhenia diplandra. Next base: position 721,677 of record JADLZK010007525.1, on the reverse strand, counting down.
CGCTCGCGCCATGCGTCCGGTCGAGAGTCCGGTCAGAACTGACAATGACTTGGCCCCACTCCTGACAGCCCAGAAGCATGTGTCCGGTCAATGTTTCCGATCCCTTCTCGCCATGCGTCTGGTCGAAATGTCGATTGCAGTGCTCTCTGGAATCGACCGGAACCAGGCCGACCGGATGCTCTGGTCAGAGGTCCAGCGTCCGGTCGCTGTGTCTGGTCGATGTTTCCTGCAAAAATCGTCATCTTGTTGTCGCCTTTGCTCCAACCTTGCTTCGCCTCTTGCCATAAGTTGCCAACACGTCGAAGATGATCTCGATATCAAGTATGTTAGCATGTCACGATCGAATAGGCAAGAACGAAGTTAGTGCTCTCAAGTCTAAATGCAACATGCAAGTCAATATGGACCTAGAAGCACTTCCTCAAAGGATTAGCCGTGGCATCCCCTCTTGATAGTCGGCCATCTATCCTAAATGTGATCACACTCTTTATAGTGTCTTGATCACTGAAAGAAAAACCCTATCAAGTTATACCTTTGCCTTGATATCCGGGTCCTTTTCAAACCGACAACCGAGCTTGACGATCCATCATCAAAGTCCATGTTCATGATCATCATGCTCCACATCATCCATGCAATCCTATCTCTTAAGTCACACTTAGAGCAAAAGGATTAGCATAACAAGGTGTCATCAATTTCCAAAACCAAACATGAGATTTCAATCTCCCCTTTTGGTAATTGATGACAACCAATTCACAAAGATATGAAATAAATTCAATTTGAACTTGAATTGCTTGTCCATAGCATTTTGGTCAGGAATCAAAGTTGGACAAACATTTCAAGGTTCGGTTTTGGTAATAGTAGCTCCCCCTACATATGTGCTTCCATGTGTTTGGATCAATTTGGCACATATGTGTTGATAGAAATTGTGGGAGAGATAATATTACCAAAGGAGATGCTAAGGTTTAGAAATTCGGACCTTTGAAGCATGATACCAATCGGAGTCCTTAGCATCTTTGTAACTAGACATTCATCAAAAACTCAACATACCCCATGAGATCAACATTATAGGCATTGGGTCTAAAATACCAAGGTTTGGGCCAAAGTTGATAAGGTCATTAAAACGATCCCATGATGCTTTAAGAGACTCTTCTTTATCTTGTTTAAAAGTTAAAAGTTCTATGCGAAGACAGGCTATTTTGGAGGTGGGAAAGAAATAGGTACAAAATTTGGACATTAATGTTTCCCAATCTCCTTTCACTCTCTCTACGTTCAAGTAATACCACTGTTTAGCTTTTCCCGTCAAAGAGAACGGAAAGAACTTCCAGCGTTGGGTATTATCGGATATGCCTTCCATATGAAAGCATCCCATAATTTCCTCAAACTTTCATAGGTGTGAGTGTGGGTTGGCCTCACCTTCTCCCGAGAAGGCTAGTTCCTGAACCATTCTTATATAACCCAAGCGTAGCTCATAGGACTTTGCTAGGATAGGCTCTGAAGATTCTGGTTGCCTAAAGCTTTTGCTTGAGGGTATAAGATATTTATAGATAGGCGTGGAATTCATGATGAAAAGGAAAAGAAAAGAATAGATGAGTTAAAAGGATAAAAGAGTAAAAGAAAAGAATATGATACAAGGATAAGGTAGATTCAAAGTCAATCTCAAAGAAACCGTTTCCCGAACGGCGCCAGAAATGCTTGTTGGTATTTGTTAAGCCCACGTAAATATTTATAATTTGTATAGTCCGCAGCGCACGGATACCGGGTGAGCACTTCACCCGGGAGAGGGTTTAATATCGAATCCACAGTGAAACGGGTGAGGGAGAATACGATCTAATCTTAACCCAGAGTAATATAAGACTAAAAAGGTTGAGGGTATAGAGAGGTTTACTAAGATAGCTAAGTCTTAATTTGGTAAGCGACGTTGATACTATTCTTATGGGGATGTACTCAAAGGAAAGAAAGGACGAAACTCACTATTCCCCTAGTAACTTTGTTCCTACTTAGTCCTATCCAACAGGAAGTGGAATCCAAAGGAATCAATGGTACTGTCACTACCACGAACTACCATGCTCCGGAAGGTAGGGTGTATCTACGAGATACCCGAGTCCAAACACCACTTTTGCACTGCGAATATTACTCTAACCTAGGTACCAGATTAAAGCACTCAAAAGAGAGACTCGTAGACCAATAAGAATTAATATAAACAATATAACTTACTAAAAGAAGAAGTAGATTACCAGAGTAACTCCAAGTGTAGATTAACTTTCACCAAGGTACAAGTGTGGAGATAGCACTGACAGGCCAGCACTTCCTCCAATTCCTTCCCTCTCTCTATCTCTCTTGTTCTAAAGATTAGAACTAATGAGTTCTAATCCTCTTATACTAACTCTTCTAATTGTGGCTCTAATATGCTTCTAATTACATTCTAATTCACTAATCTCTTAGAGAGAGTTGATCCTTACATGGGACCCCTCTACAACTGAGAGATAATGAGATAGAATGAATTGATAATGAATTAGGGTTTAACCCTGGGGGTAGGGGGTCTTCTTATATAGTCCTTGGCGATGAACGTGAACCCTTGGATCAAACCGACCTTGGCAACGGTGTAGATACAACCTCAAGGTCGGTGGTAAACTGACATAAAAATGTGAGGCTGACATGTGGACCCAGCCTAGCGGCCGCTAGGGTGGACACTGGCGGGCGCCAGGGTGGCGTGCCACCTCAGCATCTCATCTTTTCCCGTGTCTTCTGGTGTCTTCTAGAATGTTTTAGTTCACTTTTCGGGTTGAGTTGCTTCACGGACAAGTCTGGTCTTCATATGCCTTGAATATTCTGGAACTTTCTCCATCTTTCTCTGCAATTATCTATTAAGTCCCTGGAAAGTCACAGAATACCAAAACTCGTGGAATTATGTTAGTTAGACCCCTAGACTTATGTTTGGTCTTTGACTTAAGCCCTTAATTCATGTTTTTTAACTAGTAATTTTATGTTTTAACAGGTGTCAACAAGCTCCCCAAGCTTACCTCTTGCTAGTCTCTTAGCAAGACACAAAATATTATAAACTACTTACTTGGATCGGGGAGTTGCTTTTACGCTTTCACACCTCAATAGTACACATGCTTTCAAACAAAATTTCTCTCCGGATAAAGATAATCTTTTTCAAACTTTAATTAATCAATTACCTCTTCCCTTTTGGAGCTTATATCTTTTTCTTCAATCTTGGGTAATTGAAAGATAGAAACAGATCAAGTCAAGCACTAAATTTCAAACTCTTTTGATCAACTGTTCTTCTGGAGTTTTTGCTGATTTTCAAAATAAAACTCAAAGTTCCTCAGTATGACTCTCTCTAATCTCTCATTTGTGGTATTTGTGGATCCTTTCTTAGGCAATAAAGTAGTGTTGCCTTTCTTTTATAGTAATAATATATTTGACTAAGGCAGTAACACACTATGTCTTCTTCTCTCTCATCCTATATATCTAAAGTTTATATATGTGGAGCTCATAGGTAGGAGAAAAAATAATTTATTTACTTACTAAGCATACATTGTAAATTCAAGCAATGGATCCAAAGATACAAGTCACACTGATCAAGTTGTGCATATGTATGGTGGATAGAATATATATATGATATGGAATGTAATAGAGTATGTAGTGAAGTGAATAGAATAGGGGAAATCTTACTTTTGCTCCTTTTAAGAATCTTCTCTCTTTTTATTTTGAAACTTTATAGAGAACCTGGGTTGTATCTTTTCTTTCTTTCTCTCTTTTTTTTTTTTTTTTTTACCAGAGGTGGGCTCTGCTGGCCCTAGACTTTTGTCTATTATTTCCTCTCTTATAAAGATGTGGGTTCTATCGACCCTGGACACTTGTCCATTTTTCATCTTTATTTTTAGAAATGTGGGCTCTTCTCGCCCCTCGAACACTTGTTCATTTTTCATCTCTTTTAGGGAGGTAGGCTCTACTCGCCCGTAGGACTTTTGTCCATTTTTCATCTCCCTCTTTTCTTTCTTTTTAGAATACAACCCAGATCTCTCTTTTTGCAATAACTTTTGAGAGGTATAATTGTTTTGGAGCTTTTGTAAGATATTGGCTAGCAATGAATGAGTGAATGGGTATATATATAGTAGGTGTATATGGAGTAGATATAGAGTGGAATGAATTGGAATGAGATGAGTGGAGTGTACATGATCAGCATGACAAGTTTCTAAGGGTCGACAAAGATTGAACAAACTCAATGCAAAGCAAGCAGCCCTATATATATATTTTTCAAAAGGTTTTCCTAATCTAATTAGCATGTATATATGGCTGTGGTAGGAGGTTCACACTCTTGTCACACAGGAACTTATCATGTGCATTTTCAATTTTTCAAAATATAAATCTCCGTAAATCTAGTGTCACTAAGGCCTCGTTTAGTTGGCTAAAGTTTCTAACTTTTTTTCCACCCTCTCTCCATCACATCACATTAAATACACCAAAAGATATATGTTTGGAGTATAAAATGTAAGTAAAAAAAATAACTAATTATACAGTTTAGATGTACATTACGAGACGATTCTTTTTTGAGCCTAGTTACGCCGTGATAGGATAATATTTACCACAAACAAACGAAACGTGCTACGATTGTGCTACAGGGGAGTTCCAAAGCAGCTTACTTTTGCAAATATTTCTAACAACTAAACGAGGCCTAAGAGTAAGATCAAATAGTAGCTCAGACTATCATATATCATATCCGTCAATTACCTAGATTTTAGAGCAAGCAAATTGCAACCCATAGGTTTTAGGTTTAAAGTGTATCTCAAGTCAAAGTAGTTTTGCATTTAAAGCTCAGAGAAATTAAGCTTGAAAGCTAGGTAATGAAAAGGAATTACGACGGAGCAACTATTCATCATTTCCATGTATGAGATCTAGTTTCAGGGAACATTTCATATAGGTGGAAAAGATAATCTCTGGTACACTCCTATTTATTTATTCTTAAACTCTAGCAAAGACTCTTTAAACAACTAGACATTTATAAAACTTGACTCTTAACAAACCAAGCAAACCAAGCAAACTAAATATTTAGCTAATAATAATAATAATAATAATAATAATAATAATAATAATAATAATAATAATAAAAAATAGTAGAGATACTTATCGGGATAATGGGGGTGCTCTCCCCAAGCTGGATTTAAGTGTAGGATCATCGATGATGAGGAAATTGAGGTAGATGGCGATGATGATGTCAACCTATCATGTCTCTCTCCCTCCGAATCTGGCTGAACTCAAATAGACAACAAAGCTAGTGGAACTTGATTAAGCATTAGGGGTTAGCCACATTAGCTTCATGTGTCTAGAGATGGATCATGATTATTCTATGTAAAACTTCAAAAAAAAATATTGTTGGAGTTTTATAAATTTATATGCATGCAAAGAATTATGATGCAAATGCAACTAGATAAATGAATAATTTTTATGCCACCACGGTGAATATCCTTATGGGTTGTTTCACACCACAAGATTATTCACATGGGGCTTTACTTGTTTTTTTCAATGCAATGCTAATGCAGAAATTAAATATACTAAAGGAAAATGATTATGCAAAGAAGTAAATATGCTGATGCAAGATGCAGAAAGATAAATATGATATGCAATCAAATATGCAATGCTAAGAATTAAATATGGATAACTACCGAGTTACCTTTCGGCGAGGGTTCAATGTTTTAAGTCCTTTGAACAAGACTACTTACCTTAGTTACTCCTTGAGTATATCATCTGATCTTGATAGTGATGTCACCCATGTTCTTTTACTTTGCTCCATCATTTAGAAGCGAAAGTTTGATAGTGGGGGTTAAGAGCTTCTTATTTTTGTGTGCATGCTTTGTGAGTTCAGGACATTCACTTGTAGGATTTTGGGGGAGTGAAGACTCCTCCACATTTTGCTCAAAGTGTGTCCTAGCGTGTAAAGACAAGGCAGAGATCAAGTGCATGGGCCCCTTGGTGAGAAAACACCAACAGAACCAAAAAGTTCATTCTTCTCTAAAACCTTAGGCACATCAAACAAGGTAAAGTTAATGTTTATATGTTTCCTTTTCTATAACAAGGGTGATAAGATCAGAAGATGGAACATGAATGTTGTAACACATTTATTAATATGATTAGGACTATGAGATCAAGAAGGTGGTATTAGGAACAACAGCAAAAACAAAACATGTTGAGCTAATAAAGTTAGATCAAGCAAGGTGTTACTCTAACATGTTTAATTATTTATTTGTGAACATGCCATATTTAAGAGAAAGCTTATTTATTGATAACTCACCTCAAGATGTTTTATTATTGAAGCATGATGATACCTTTGTAGCAACTTGTGATGGTGCTTTCCTTTTGCTTGAAGCTTTCTTGATTTGGCCTCTTGTGTAGCTTTTTCTAACTTGTCTTCTTTCTCTTTATTCCATAAGGTTCTTCTATGTACGAGCGTGTCCTCCTTGTGAAAGATTTGTTGTGTCTTGTTTCTTATTTCTGCATTATTAGTTAACAACACATACCCGAAAGAATATGCAAGTAATACCGGGGATAGTGTTGTTACAGGGCTAAGATCACTTTCTATGCTACGAGAAAAGTTGATTGAAAATTTTAGCATAGATCTTTTATCTTATGTTTCCATACTCACCTTGCTTCTCTAAAGGAATGATCTTATGAAACCTTAAGTTTGATTTTCATGCATCAAAAATCATTCAAACTTGTAGAAAAGAGTAATAAGGAATAGAGAGATTGCAAACCAAGATGTGGGATGTGATGGGAGCATGTGAGGAGGAAGAGCATGGTTAGATTATCCTTGGTGGAGTTAGTCTTCCTTCTCCATGTGCCAATCATCCTTAAGTTAATCATTGAGCAAGTGCTTTTGTTTGTAGATTTTGATTGTGGCACTCCTCTTCTTTCTCTTGCTTCATCTCTAGTATGAGTTTATCTCGGGACCTCCCCAAGCTTATTTGAGAGTTTCTTCTTTTTCTACAGGGGTTAGTCCAACAAAATATACCAATGTCTACACAAGTAATTCTTAGTTCAATAACCAAACTAGACTCCATGTCTAATTCAATTAAGGAAGGCATTCTAACCTAAGCACCACGCTTAATTTTAAAAACCTTTGGAAACATACTAACTAGTAGGAATGTTGACATGGGTGACGTTCCCCTATGGTCACTGAAGACGCCAAAAACGTCACTGGAATTCATTCGTGACGAGCTAGTGACGTTTCTGAAATCGTCAAAAAGGTCGCGTCACATTTGGTCATCGGTGACGAAATGTATATTTTCGTCACAGATGTGCCTACATTCAGTGACGAATGAAGTGTCGTCATGGATGTGGTTTCAATCTATGACGATGCCTTTTAGTCATGGAAGAACCATCGTTTTCGTCATAATCTTCCGTCTAACGGCCGTCTTAACGGCTCCGTTAACGGCGTTTGTTCATCCTATGACGCGATTTTGTCACAAATGGCTTCAAGTTTTCGTCATAACCGGTCGTTTGCATGTGGACCGACGGTGTTTGCCACGTAGGATGCTGACGTGGCGTGTGATATGGCAGCTGCGTCGCTGCTTTTCATAGCCCCATGTGGGACCAATTACGATCTACCACGTGGCTAGTTCTAATTGGTTATTTTTTTCGTCACAGCTAGCGCTTTGGAATCGTCAATGAAGACTCCATCATTTTGGTCACAGAAATGCGAATAATAATTTAATTGCAACTTGCAGTAGATAATAATTTAATTGCAATTTGCAAGATAATAGAAACCCCACAAAATTCCATAGTTAAATAAAATCAGTATTCCGCTGAGGAGACAACTCAGTTCATAGCACCACCACTTGAGCATAAAACTCAGTTCACATCACACATTTCAATTGAGTTTGCACAAACATAACAGCAAATTATTAAAAGTTGCCACCCATGGGCAACTGAAGTTTGTGACTAGCCAAAATGAATAGGCCAAACACAGCAGCACTGATCAGCAGCCTTCATGACGAAGAAGATGCATTATTGGCCTGGATCCTCAACAGCTCCTTGAGGAGCGCAGTCTTCTGCTCCATCTCCCTGTTGTTCTTCTCTGTCAACTTCTTGTACTCCTCCAGCTATAATAGTGGTAATTAAAATAATATTGAGACAAAGATAGCTGTAGTGAAAAAAGATGAATCAGATATAAAAAAAATTACTACATATTATGGTTCAGCGGACAACTCCATTGCCTGATTGTCCATAGATCCTGAAGTAGGAGTCTGCAGCATGAAGGTATTTTATGTTATCTTGTAAATCCCTAGGAGATGATTTATTAATCAAAAGAAGTAAATGGCAAATCAATGATTATCACGCTGTTGCATGAAGGGGACATTTCAAGTATCAGTAATAGTATCCAGCCACTTTTTTCACAATAATGTAGTTTATTCAATCAACTGATCAAGTAGACATCAATAGATTATTACGGCTTCACAACTGAGGATTGGAGATTAAATGTAGTGTTACATGAGGTGATGTACTTTGCTAAAAGAGGGTACAACAAATGTAGTGTCATGTGAAAATAAAAATCAGTTAACTATTCTATCACAGCAGGTCATACCGGTTGCTTTTGGTCACGTGAGAAGTAATAATGTATTTTCAAAATATGTCATGGAGGATGCCACATACCACCAAAACAGCAGCTGCGCAGTCAGAATCATAACTTCTATACCCTCCATGTCCTTGAGATCATAGGCTGTAGATTATCCTGACTAAGCATAAAAATCTGATGCATAGTCTGTGTCACTGTAGTCAATAGTTCACTGCAGTTGCAAGTAGATGTGCCACTGCAGTTGCAAGCAGAATTAATGATACGAGACAATCCCCTACCAATATTCAAAACATGCCTCTAAATTACCTTTTCAAGCTCTTGCAGTTCAGCTTTCGCCACATCATTCTTCCGTTGTTCTTAAAGAGATCATCCAGATTCATTCTTGGTATAATGTCCCGAACAACTATTTTTAATCAAAATACAAGTGTCAGATTATACTTGAGAGAAATAGTGCAAAACCAAGAAAGCTCAGTTAATAACTCGATTTGTTGTTGGGGATTCTACAACTCATAAAATGCATCATCTCCATTTTCCTTGACAACGCGAAATTGAATTGTGCAAATCATCTGGACGAAGACGAGCACTGAGCAATTGCAATCACAGCTCACTGACGACCTGCAGAAAGTACTCATGCATGCATAGGATAAATCTGTCAGCACCTCTCTGTCACCCAAAACGACCTGGTAAACAACGAACAGAAAAACAAATTGCTAACGGCACTTGGGAAGGCAAACAATTTTGAAGGGAACTAGACACCAGCACGAGATTAAAGAATCAAGCACGACAAGCTTTGAGAGAATTAAAAAAAAAACACTATTGCTTTGATTTGACAACTCCAAAATCCAAAGCAATTCACGTTGCTGACAAACAGATAGTAGACAGAACGAGCTGTACGCTGCTGTGCTCCGGTCATCTCCGACCAAGGTCGGTGTGCCGGTGTTCCAATTGAAAAGCATAGCAACAGACAACAGCTGCAGATTCAGCTCGGCTCCAACAAAGCCCAAGCGAGCGTGAAGAACAAGATCCAAGAGACGGAAACCTAGGAGGAAGCAAGAACAGACTGACAAAAGGAAACTACGATTCTCTGAACGCCCTGAGAACAGCTGCTGCTACTTGGACGAAAGGGCAAGCATTATCCTGTAGAGGAAAAGGATCACCAATTGCTTCAACCAGAAAATGTAAAGTTACCTTGTTGGATAATGCCATCAACAATGTTCTTCCTGTATCCCATAGCTGCGCACAATCAAACTATCTACAGAAAACAGTAACAATGTTCGTCTAGTATCCCACAGCCGCACACTAATCTAACTAAATTCTACATAAAACAGGGAACCGAGCGAGATTTCTAAAGAACCGGACACGGCAATCCGACTAGAAACTTCAGAAACCAATCGCAGTCTATGGGGAAAAGGACGGCGAGACAGACCTTGGTCTTCGTCTCGACACAGACGTCGAGGGACTGGACACAGGTGCGGGTGGTTCTCTTTGCCTTGTGTCCATCTCATCGAACGGCCATCAGGGTCCAACGCATCGGCCTTGAACACGATCAGCCCCACCACGCCGCGCCGCCCATGGCCACACGCCGCCCGCCGCTGACTAACTGCAGCTAGGGTATGGATCGAGATTGCTGCTGAAGTGGGCCGCCCCTCATGGCACCAGGAGTAGGTGGTAGTCGGCGTGGCCCTTGCCCATCTGTGGGGAACTGTGGAACGGCGTAGGTAGGGAAGGGAGGATGGAGGGTGGGGTGGCGGCGCTGGTAGGGGCGGAGAGGAAGCCACGGGGAAAGACAGACCCAGAGTCGTGCGATCGTGGTGAATCTGGTGATTGGTGAAGATAATTTCACGAAGGCGAGGGGCGGGATATGGAGGTGTGTGGACGGTTCCAGATGATCGTGGGAAGCGTGTACGGCTCGGATTGAGGCGGGTTTGGAGCCCAACGCTGATGGCTCAGCATAAACCATGTTGGACTGAGTTTGGGCCTTATTTTGAGGATAAAATCGTGGACAAACAGGGAATTGTGATCTCTTTTCTATTCTTTTTTTTCTTTTAATAAAAAATTATTATAAACTCTAAATTTAATAAGAAAATCAAATCAAACGTGGTGTCGGACTTCAAATAAAACATTTATTAATCACAAAGTTATTGTACTCATCGATATCTACGGTAGACCTTTTTTTCAAAGACATACCTAACTCACGTAGTCCTATATAACTAGGTGGCAGATGAGAGATGATACTGATTCTAAAGGATGTATAGTACCACTTTGTTGAAATCGTTTAAAACTTTTATGGGATGGTTATGGAGCCAAAATATATTGTTGTGTGCATCTATGGAATTTCCTGACCGAGATAGCTATTATTGTAATTATTTATTGAATTATAAGGAATAAATGTTAAATTATCGTAAAGTAGCTAGAAAAATCTAAAAACTTGCATAGCTACATGATTTTGGTGTATAAGCATCACATAAAAATTCAAGTGATTTCCACAAAGTGCTGCTGCACATCGATCGCAAAAAGGCATACATCGCTCACTTAGTCCTATATGACTAAGTGAGAGATGTTTCTGGTTCTAAAGGATGTATAGTACCACTTTTTAAAATTATTTGAAACTTTTATGGGATGGCTACAGAGCCAAAATATGTTGTTTGGTGAATTTGTGGAATTTGCTAACGAAGTTTAGCTATTACTCTAATTATTTATTAAATTACTAAGGAATAAATGTTAAAATACCATAAAATGGCTAGAAAAACTAAAAACTTGCATAGCCACATGATTTTAAGTGTATAAGTATCATATAAAAATCAAGTGATTTCGACAAAGTGTTGCTACACATCCACCGCAAAGCCATACATGGTTCGCATAGTCCTATATGACTAGGTGAGATATGCTCTGATCGTGAAGGATGTATAGAACCACTTTGTCAAAATCATTTGAAACTTTTATGGAAAGATTATGGAGCCAAAATATGTCATTGTGTGAATCTATAGAATTTTCCGACCAAGTTTATGTATTACTATAATTATTTATTCAATTACTAAGGAATAAATGTCAAAATACCATAAAGTGGCTAGAAAAATCTAAAAGCTTGCATAGCCATGATTTTTGCGTATAAGTATCATATAAAAAATTCAAGTGATTTCGACAAAGTGTTGTTGCACATCTCTCATAAAAGCATACATGGCTCACATAGTCCTATATGACTAAGTGAGAGATGCTCCTTGTCATGAAGGATGTATAGAACCATTTTGTCAAAATCATTTGAAACTTTTATGGAAAGATTATGAAGCCAAAATATGTCGTTGTGTGAATCTGGTACTCTATAGATAGATCTGGGCGTTCAAATAACAAGTATAATTGTTGTGATAATTACACAACACCTTGATGGAAACCAATTGGTTAGGACGTGTGATGCTTGAGGCAAAGGTCCTATGTTCAAACCGTAACCCCATTTTTTTTTTTTTTTTTTTGACGTAAGTGTATTTCACAATTTTTTTGGCATACGTGTATTCCACGGTAATGTGATGAATGGATTCTGCATGGCACTCAAAACTCGTGAAATTTCAAAGGAAAAGAAAAAATGATGGAACAAAAAAGAATGGAAATGCATATATATACACGCATGAGCGTGTCCGTGTGTTGACAATAATCAAGCTCCACAAATAAACAAAGCACAGTAGTCACATGTCCTAGAAATACACCCGGCCGTAAATACGTATACGCTCATTAATCAAAAATATGGTCCATGCAACATACGTACGTGTGGTACATACTGTATGGCACAACTAGCGTACTAGTAGGTACGTGTACACGCTTTGTCAGCTACGACCACATGCACGTACACCATATATGAGCGTATACGTGACCTACAAGTGAGTCTAGTAAAGGAATATATAAATCATTTCTTATTTCATAGATTATTCACCGCAAGGAAAGTGCCGTGCGAGCCTGCTATTTTTAAACAGAGTACCGTGTAACTGGCCTCATATGTGCATTAGGTCTATTGGGCCGCCAATGATTATGTCGACTACCCTTCGCGAGCTTTGGTCTGAGGGCCACGATCTCTGAACCATTCAGTTTAGGGAACGACCTTTCAATTATCACGCTGAAAGCTTACATATACATTAAATTACATTGTTCTTTCAAAAGCGTTTGACTAGTCTAGTGGTAACTCACTTACATGAGTTGGGCTAGGTCGCAGGATCAAAGCTCTATGGCGTCATATTTGTTTTGCCAGGAACAAATAATTAGCAGTGGAGGAGGACCTGGTGGCCCACGTTGAGAAAAAAGTTTGCGGGACCTTGCGGCGGATTTTTTTGAAATTTAGCCCTTTTTAAAACAAATTTCAAATCCGTCCCCTAGTTTGAAACAAATTACACCAGGTATCTTTTTGTCGCGCCAGCTCCGATGGCGTGATTTTTACATCGCGCCACCGCATGTGGCGCGACCGTGCTTTCCACGCTGGCAGGCTGGCATTGACCGGTGCCGGGTGTGGTGGAAGGGTGGGGCCCGCCGCCGTCGCCAGCGCATGCGGCGCGACGGACCGTGTAGCTCTTCCCCGCCTTGTTGGTGCAGTTTCCAATCGCTGCAGTGAAGTGTTGGTGGATTAGACGTGTACTGCGTTACAAGGCCCATATGCCCATGCCTCCGAGCGCTCTCTCTTCATCATGCGAGACCCACATGCATGCATGAGACGGGGCTGTGGCTACAGCCCGAACGTCGAGACCCACATGCATGCCTCTCGAGCTACTGTATCTCTCTCTCTGAATGTGTCATGCATGCATGCTACAGCTTGTGGCAGCATTCAATGCAGTCTACGGCTAGAAATTTGCAAAAAGCACTATTCCAACTCCCGTAGCACCTCCGTAGCACTTTTGTTTGTATTTGTTAAACATTATCTAATTATGGACTAACTAGACTTAAAAATATTCGTCTCTTTGATGTACAAACAGAACCGTGTGATTAGTTATTTTTTTACTTATATTGACTCCTCCGAACATATGTCTTTTGTTGTATTTAATGTGATGTGATGGAGAGAGTCTAAAAAACACTGCTCCAAACTAAAAACATTATAGCACATTTCGTTTGTTTGTGATAAATATTATCCTACCACATCGCAACTAGGCTCAAAAGAATCGTCTTGCAATTTACATCTGAACTGTGTAATTAATTTATTCTTTTATCTATATTTTTCGTGTATATTTATTATTTTGATGTGATGAGATGTGATGGCATTCCATAAAATTTTAGAGAAAAACTTAGGGCTCTAAATACACCCTAGAAGTACACTCGCACTCTCCAAGGCTCCAAGCTGCTGCTGCTGCCACAGCCGCATGGCCTTGCAACGGGAAGGTTTGGAATGACGGATGGATGGACGCATACATGCAAAAAGTTGATCAAGGCCTACAACACTTCCGGCCAAAGCTCAAGCACGCGGTCCGGGAACAAATACACATGCATGCATCACACGTCTAATCCACCAATAAAGCTTACAACACTTCACTTCACTGCGCGAGCGACACTCAACGGCAAAGAACGACAGCAGTAGGCCAGGAAGAGCTACACGGTTCCGTCGGCGCCGCATGCGCTGGTGCGACGCGGCGGGCCCCACGCTCAGCCACGCTTAGCACCGGTCAACGCCAGCCTGCCAGGCGTGGAAGCACCGGTCGCGCCACATGCGGTGGCGCGACATGTGTAAAAATCACGCCACCGAGCTGGGCGCGACAAAAAGGGATACCGGTGTAATTTATTTCAAACTAGGGGACGGATTTGAAATTTGTTTTAAAAAGGGCAAAATTTTAAAAAAATCCCCTTGCGGCCCACTTTAAGAAAAAATAATTTTAGCGGGTCATTTGGACCATGAATCCGACGCCGTAAGTCTGCCGCGGTGCTCGCGCCGGCCACCGGCTGCTACTCTCCGCGCGAATGATTTGCAGTGTCGGCTGTGATCTATCGATGATTTGCTGCCGGCTGTGATTTGCAGTGCCTGCTGTCATGAATCCGACGCCGTAAGTCTGCCGCGGTGCTCGCGCCGGCCACCGGCTGCTACTCTCGCGCGAATGATTTGCAGTGTCGGCTGTGATCTATCGATGATTTGCTGCCGGCTGTGATTTGCAGTGCCTGCTGTGATCTATCGATGATTTGCAGTGCCGGGTGTGATTTGCAGTGCCTGCTCTGATTTATCCGTGCGGAGGAGGAGCTTGTGGATGATTTGCAGTGCCGGCTCTTGAGTGCGAGGACGGGGGACCTATCCTGGTATTTGGTACTGCTATCTGAATGTTTAGTTATCTGAATTTGGTACTGAATGCGTGTGTGCGAACTGAATTTGGTACTGAATACGTGTGCGTGTGTGACGACTGGTATTTGTTATCTGCATGTATCCCGGCAGTGCTCACTAGTCATCGATTGTAATCAATCATGCTATTATTTCTCATTGATATTATTTGATATTATTCTATCAAATAGCCACACAATGGTATACACAAATATATTTGTAGTTGATCTTAAGATACATGCATAACATTAAATAGCTTACGCACGGATCCTCTCTCTCTCGTGGGTTGTATGAGTTGTCTTTGTATCCGACTGTATGATAAATTCGTATGATAAATTCGAGGTTATACGTAGACAACCCGCCGCCCGTGGGTTGTACATGCCCTAAGTCTTTCAGGTGGGCACTGTGGAGCAGGACCTAGTGGCCCACATTGAGAAAAAGTTTGCGGGACCTTGCGGCCCACTTTGAGAAAAAAATAATTTTAGCGGGACGTTTGGACCACGAATCCGACGCCGTAAGTCTTTCAGGTGGGCACTGTGGAGCAGGACCTGGTGGCCCACGTTGAGAAAAAAAGTTTGCGGGACCTTGCGGCCCACTTTGAGAAAAAAAATAATTTTAGCGAGACGTTTGGACCACGAATCCGACGCCGTAAGTCTTTCAGGTGGGCCAAACCACACACGCTACCTATGACGAAGACAAAATTTTCGTCATAGAAAGTAACCATTCTATGACGAAAGTTACCCGCGTCACAAGCAAAACGTCACATATGAAGGCATTATAGAAATTAACTCAAACAGAGAGATGAAAAGCATGACAGTAGTTATTTAGCAAATTGAGCATGTCTCAAAGGTAGAAGCAACCAAGATAGTGTAGCAACATGATAAAGAAATATTTCTATGCATGTGATTTCATGTTGCAAAATGATTGGTTGTACATACCTTTTATTGTCATCCTTCGTTCTTCTTGCTCTAGATCTGAAATGGTTAGTGACAGGGGATACCCGAAGGAATATTTTCTCATTTATATCTCTATGCTTATTTCACAAGGGTACTATAACAATAAGGTAACACTCATGTTATTTCTCAAGAAGTGCTTATTTAAGGACAGCAAGCTCGTCCTTGGGAAACCTATTGAATTGTGATTCATGATGATGAAGTGGTTTCCCTTCCAACATCAATCTACCTCAAGATTTTATGCCAACGAGATCCGGAATATTTATTATAGATGTATGCATCTACAACCTCCCTTTCGAAATCTATAGGAGGAGAAAGAATGGGGGTTGAAGATCTCATGTGGAATAGTGATAGAGAGACTAGGTAATTTAGGAAGGTGATCATGTGAACATGGGCTAGATGAAGTGTCTTTGAAGCAGCTCTCATACTCACTGATGTTGTCCTCCTTCTCAAACTCCAAGGTTAATTCATCATGGCTTTCTAAAGGATCTCTTGGGTTTGTGTCTCTCAGGCTAGTAATGTCTAAGATGTCATCCGTATAATCAATGGCTGGGATACATAGGTCATTAATACTCTCTAGCCATTGTTGTGGGTCTTCTTGGTCGTCTTGATGATTCTTATGCTTAGGTTGTTGTGGTGAATTTCTAGGATCATCATATGTTTCAAAGAAGGAAGCATATGTAAATTCATCGGGGACAGGATGGGTTCGAATAAATCATCTTGTCTAGAAGAGGAGAAGATAAGATTGTCTTCTAGATAGCTTTTTGCTCTACTTCTATGGCAAGATTAGAAATGTCATCCTTAGGTTCTTCCCAATGTCTTTTGAAAGAATAAGCATATTCAAATAGAGACTTCTCCTTAAAAGAATCTGAATTATAATCACTTGGAAATCTCTTATAAACACTTTCAGTAAGAGACATCTCCTTAAAGGAATCTAAATTATGGTCACTTAGAGGTCTCTTGTCTGGATGAGAATTTATTACTCTCCCAAAATCACTAAAGGTAGGTTCACAAGGGTTTTTCAAAGGTGGAATTTCTTCTTCCTTTGGGGGATTTTGGGATGTTGGTGGTTCAGGATAGAGAGCTAAGTTTTGGGATTGGAATTGTTGTGAATTAGCTATCATGATTTCTTCTTCTTGATTGGAGGATAATTCTTCATTTTTCTCGGGAAAGATTCTAGTGGGAGTGGCATATCCGCAACATCTGTCAATGAGATCTCGCGCTTCTATAGCAAGCATGAGAAAGGAATGCGCCCCCTGAAGCTGCACTAAGGTCCCTTGCATCTTTCTTAGTAAGACCCAGATAAAAATATTGAAGAAGAATTGGGTCTGAAATACCAAGGTTTGGGCCAAAGTTGATAAGGTCATTAAAACGACCCATGATGCTTTAAGAGACTCTTCTTTATCTTGTTTAAAAGTTAAAAGTTCTATATGAAGACGGGCTATTTTGGAGGTGGGAAAGAAATAGGTACAAAATTTGGACATTAATGTTTCCCAATCTCCTTTCACTCTCTACGCTCAAGTAATATCACTGTTTAGCTTTTCCCCGTCAAAGAGAACGGAAAGAACTTCCAAAGATTGGGTATTATCGGATATGCCTTCCATACGAAAAGCATCCCATAATTTCCTCAAACTTTCGTAGGTGTGAGTGTGGGGTTGGCCTCACCTTCTCCCGAGAAGGCTAGTTCCCGAACCATTCTTATATAACCCAAGCGTAGCTCATAGGACTTTGCTAGGATAGGCTCAAGATTCGATTGCCTAAAAAGCTTTTTGCTTGAGGGTATAAGATATTTATAGATAGGCGTGAATTCATGATGAAAAGGAAAAGAAAAGAATAGATGAGTTAAAAGGATAAAAGAGTAAAAGAAAAGAATATGATACAAGGATAAGGTAGATTCAAAGTCAATCTCAAAGAAACCGTTTCCCGGCAACGGCGCCAGAAAAGCTTGTTGGTATTTGTTAAGCCCACGTAAATATTTATAATTTGTATAGTCCGCAAGCGCACGGATACCGGTGAGCACTTCACCCGGGAGAGGGTTTAATATCGAATCCACAGGGAAACGGGTGAGGGAGACTACGATCAAATCTTAACCCAGAGTAATATAAGACTAAAAAGGTTGAGGGTATAGAGAGGTTTACTAAGATAGCTAAGTCTTAATTTGGTAATCGATGTTGATACTATTCTTATGGGGATGTACTCAAAGGAAAGTAAGAACGAAACTCACTATTCCCCCAGTAACTTTGTTCCTACTTAGTCCTATCCAACGGGAAGTGGAATCCAAAGGAATCAATGGTACTGTCACTACCACGAACTACCACGCTCCGGAAGATAGGGTGTATCTACGAGATACCCGAAGTCCAAACACCACGTTTGCACTCGCGAATATTACTCTAACCTAGGTACCGATTAAAGCACTCAAAAGAGAGACTCGTAGACCAATAAGAATTAATATAAACAATATAACTTACTAAAAGAAGAAGTAGATTACCGTAGTAACTCCAAGTGTAGATTAACTTTCACCAAGGTACAAGTGTGGAGATAGCACTGACAGGCCAGCACTTCCTCCAATTCCTTCCTCTCTATCTCTCTCTTGTTCTAAAGATTAGAACTAATGAGTTCTAATCCTCTTATACTAACTCTTCTAATTATGGCTCTCATATGCTTCTAATTACATTCTAATTCACTAATCTCTTAGAGAGAGTTGATCCTTACATGGGACCCCTCTACAACTGAGAGATAATGAGATAGAATGAATTGATAATGAATTAGGGTTTAACCCCGGGGCAGGGGGTTCTTATATAGTCCTTGGCGATGAACGTGAACCCTTGGATCAAACCGACCTTGGCAACGGTGTAGATACAACCTCAAGGTCGGTGGTAAACCGACATAAAAATGTGAGGTTGACATGTGGACCCAGCCTGGCGGCCGCCAGGGTGGACACTGGGCCGGGCGCCCGGTGGCGTGCCACCTCAAAGATCTCGTCTTTTTCCGTGTCTTCTGGTGTCTTCTAGAATGTTTTAGTTCACTTTTCGGGTTGAGTTGCTTCACGGACAAGTCTGGTCTTCATATGCCTTGAATATTCTGAAACTTTCTCCATCTTTCTCTGCAATTATCTATTAAGTCCCTGAAAAGTCACAGAATACCAAAACTCGTGGAATTAAGTTAGTTAGACCCCTAGACTTATGTTTGGACTTTGACTTAAGCCCTTAATTCATGTTTTTTAACTAGTAATTTTATGTTTTAACAGGTGTCAACAACGGGCCAGCTGCTGGAACTTCTCATGATACTCACTGATAGTCATCGAGCCCATCTTGAGGTTCCGGAATTCATCTTCCTTCTGCTCAACAAGACCAGCTGGAATGTGACGAGCTCTAAAGGTCTTCACAAAATCATCCCAAGTAATGGCAGGAGCATTACTGGGACGAGCAGCCTGATAAGACTCCCACCAGGTCTGAGCACCTCCTTGGAGTTGTCCTGAGGCATACAACACCTTCTCTTGGTCATTGCACTGTGCGAGGTTCAGCTGTTTCTCCACAGCACGTAGCCAATCATCAGCTTGTAGAGGCTCCGTGGCGTGAGAAAACACCGGGGGGTTTCCAACCATGAACTCCTTACGCTTATCCTTGGGTGGAGGAGCAGATCCTCCAGCTTGCATGTTCTGCATGAACTGTGTCATAGTCTGCATCATCTGCTGCTGGCTTTGCATCATCTGCGCCTGTGTCGCCATAAGCTGCTCTGGAGTTATTGGAGGAGGAGGTGGTGGTGGCAGATCTTCATTATTTGCTCTGCCTCTGCCTCTACCTCTGCCTCTGCCTCTACCTCTAGGCATCTGCTTTGTCAAAGATAATATTCCAGGTTTAGATATTTGTGGTCGAGGTCTCTTAAAAAGGATAATAGAGCAAATCTAAAAATTCTCTGATTTAAGCAAGTTTAGAAAATTTACCCCACTATCTATTCATTAGTCCTTATGTCTTAAACCTATAACTAAATGAAATTGTAGACAAAGTCCACAAAATCATTGCAATCATTCAAAGATCCAAATCAAGCATAATTAATAATAACAATTCAACAAGGCAATTAAAATGCACAAACCAATCATTGACTCAACTTGTGACTTCTACCGTTTCTTCTCAAGTTATGGGTAAAGATTCTAAAGGTACTCTTCTACTTAGCGAAGAAGTGGTAGAAGTGGATTTCTAAGAGCATGTTAAGGCAAGGTGAGACAAACCTTTAGAGACAAGGACAAGATGGGCATGAATAGCAGGGGTAAGATATGAGATAGAAGAAAATATCAATTTTCCTAGAGCAAGGATTTTTAGGACAACTTCTAGTACCTAAAAACGACCAGTTTCTACTAGGCTTGCGTCCTAGAGTCGACATTGCTCTGATATCAATCTGTCATACCCAATTTAAAGGAACAAATTGGATATATATAACCCTTATGTGTGCCCGTAAATCGGAAACACACATGAGGTGACAAACCGTTGGAATGTATCATAACAATGCTTATTACATAAGATTAAAACGAAAACTCAAAAGAATGAAACTAATTCCAACTTTCTTATGCGGAAGCTCCAAGAACGAATACGCCGACTGGTGGTCCACAAGTCTAGTACTCCTGGCGGTAATCCTCATCCCATCCTTGATCTGAGACTGGTGTGGTGAAAATAGCAAGGGTGAGTCCATGTCGAACTCAACAAGTATAGCAAGATAGTAACTTTCCCATAATATCATGATCATTGTAACATAATAATATAAAAAGCATAAGTGATAAACATGAGTAAACGATTTAACAATATAAGCGTCATCATCTTTAATGTAAGTGGTCCATGGCCGCCGTGTCCTTGAGCAAGGCCGTATACTAGTTTTTCAAACTCTGCAGGGTGTACACATTCACCGTGAGTCGTGATTCCTAAATGTATGGGTTTGCAAGGCCCAAGACAATCGAAACCACTATGAAGCCCCCAAAGGTTCGCCTCTAACAAGTTGGGGCGCTAAGTCGCCGATATAGAACCCACCCTTCCTATATGGCACAACGACCCGTAGCCTATACACATATATGTGGGACAGGGGGCGACTATACCCAATTCCGGCACTTCCTCCAAACTCGCTAGAAAAATGATCTTTGAGGAACTAAAGTCGAGCCATTTAACCCCACGCTTGTATCGTAAGTTCAGGATACATCGCTTACACAAAGATCTTATGTGGTTAAATTATTACCATTTTATCATTTATAGCATAAATATTAATTAAGTCACAAGATCATGGTAATAATGAGCTAGAAATTCCCAAACTATACTTGCCTTGATTATCGAAGTCCTGCTGACCCTGCTGATCCTCGACACGCTCCCCGATCACCGTAGTAATCGCTCACCGCCTAAACTCGATAATAAATCAACAAACATGCATCCAAAGACAATCATGCACGAAGAAAACAAGTCTAAATTAGAACAGTACACCAACAGTGATAAAACAGTATAAAAAGTGCATAAAACTAATCTACGTGTCGCTACGATCACATAGACGTAAAGATCACGAAAAATCGAATTAAAACGGGGAAGTTATGGATTTTATAAGATTTCCTATAGGTAGATAATTAATTAAATCTAACTACGAAAATTAAATGTTCCAAGCCTACTGAAAAGTTATATTATCTTGTAGAGAATTTAATTACGAAACTAACGCAAGTTGAACGGATCAATTTGGAGTTAAAACGTGAAAGTTATAAGCATTTGATTGCAGTGGCAAAACTGTAATTAGACCGAACTTTATTTCGAATTAAAAATAAAATAAAACTAGGTTTTAACTCCGGCCAAGGACCTATCTGTAATTAAACCTAGACTACCGGGTGTAGCGTGTAAAAGTATCGTGGTCTTTTAGCAAAATGCGCCGGCGAAGGGGTATCGGCCACTGGTGATCGCTGATCTCGCGATGGGGCGGCCGGCTTAGATCGGGCAAAGGGAGGTGGTGTTGCCGGCCGAAACAGTGCGGGCGCTGCGGTTCCGCCGCGATGGACGGCGGCGATGGTCGCCGGCGTTTGCGAAACGGCGATTCCGGCCGTGTTTTGATGATCTGCTGGCACTAGGATGACGGCGACGCCGAAGCGATCAAGGTCGGGCTATGACGCTGGGCAGAACGGGCGATGTCGCGCGCGGGGTCGCCATGGCCGGTGGCGGCAAGCTCGCCGGGCGTGCACGGTCGTACTAGAGGCCTCGATTCGATAAACTAACGGGATGGGAGGACAAGGAGGGCACTGGGGTTCTCACCGCGGCGTTGATTGAAGGCGCAGACGACTTGACCGCGGAGATCGACGGAGAGTGGCAGGCGGCGGTGTTCTGTGGTTGTACGACGACCGCGAGTGAGGCAAGGAAACAGAAAATTGAATGGGGATTCAGGATGGGAAACTTCTTACGGCGCTTAGGGACTTGCCGGCTCCAGAAAACCTTGGACGAAGTCGGCGGACAAGCGGAACCCGAGCGCGGCAAAAAAAACCAGAGGTGGCGGCGGCGCCGGGTGCTCTGTAGGGCGAGGGGGGGGGGCTCACAAGATGGGGAAGGCGGACCAGGTGGTGGCGGCGCCCAAAAATAGACCGAGGGGGCGAGGGATGCAACGGGCTCGCGCGCGAGAAGCGGATCGAAGACTCGGCCAGCTCTCGTGCGGTTCAAGGAAAAGAGATAGAAGAAGGTGCCAGCCTCGCGACAAGCCGGGCCCACCCGTCAGCGAGATGGAGAGGAGAAGGCAGCTGCTGTTGCCTGGGCTTGGGCCGGCCCACGGGCGAACCCAAGGGAAAACAGGGGCCTGCGGAGCAGCTGGGCCAGAAATGAAGAAATGGGGAGGGAGTAAAAAAAAAGAATAGAGAAAGCTTTTCTATTTCTAATTCAAATTTCCAAGTTAAAATCAAAAAGCTATGAATTCTTTTGAACTTTAAATCAAGCAAGCAATACAAAAATAAAATGCAGGCAGCATGGATGCACCATCATGTGTCTAACCTTATATTTAATTTTATTTTTAGAAAATTATTAATTTTCCTATGTTTAATGCACCATAAAATACATAATTAAATCAAATTTGACTATTTTAAAATATCTAAAATTTCGGGTGTTACAATTATCTCAACATGTTCATGACATTTTATTTCCTATGTTGATTGGTTGGAGAGAATATATTGAAAAAGGCATTAGCCTCTTATTTGTAACGTGAGAGACTAAGACAAATATTAGATATTCTAGACATGTCCTTATCAGTTCGTCAGCTTCTGGGTTGCTCATGGTGTTGATAAATTTTTGATTCCTCTTTATGATGTCTGATTAGAAATTGCTCAAAGAAGTTAAAATTTTTCCAAAGCTTTCTCTAGCACCAGGTCCAAAGAAGTACTATGATTCAAAAGATCAATATCGCGGCTCGAATCAGTCCTTGTCGGACCCAACACGTGGCCTGGTTGGCAGACATGGCACACGCGGGCACCAAACATGAAGCGCGGTAGCCGGAAACTATAATGCCAATATATAAAATAATTTCATGGCAGTTTGACTAAGAAAATGTTGTTTCTAAATCAGTCATGTGTTTGGCTAAACACTACATATTTTCAATGATGTGGCTTCACGTTATCTCCGTCGGTTGCATAGGACCAAACTTGGATAGTGCTTGGTTTCCTATCTTGCTTGTCATATATCTTCTTGAGTAGAGTATAATTCTAACAAAATTGGCTTGGTTGACATTGAGAGGTGCATCTTAATTTCCATCCATGGTAATCTTTTTCTAAGCATCAAATGAATCTGCGCAGAGGTTTATGAATGTTGGACCTTTATATTCTCATACCTCATAATTGGATAGAAGCAGTAATATAACCCTGGGGAGCCAAGGGCTCATCACACGATATAATTCTAAGAGAAAATGCAGGTTCTGTTACGAAGGCCAACTCGTTAATACATCATAACACTGAGTTGGGTACTAGCAGTGATGCTGACAGAACGAATGATGCGAGTACTATGGGTGTAGCTGTTTAAAGAAAGTCAACAATTTTTGCAAATTGTTTCATGAAATGATATTCAAGGTTTATCTTCTAGTCGAGAATGACTTTGTTTAAAGGAGGAGAGTCTGATGAACCAAGCTTCTAAAAAATATATCAATGGATCTTGTATCAAATATGTTAACTAGTCTTTTTCTTTGGTGGTTCCCTTTCGATAGAACATATATATAAAGAAGACGAATCAAATAATCACCGTTGTTCGTATGTCATCGACACACACATCTTCAGAGGAGCAAATCTTTGTCACAATATTGAAGAGAATATGAAGCCACAAGAATTTATTTTATAATCGCACCAGTACGCACTATCTACGTAAATTGTTCAATCAAGCTGGTTTAATTAATTGAGGTGAAGTACTACGAGAAACTCTTTATTTTTGAATAACATATGATATAAGGAAGCAAGCCACTTGTGTCATTATCTGCAAGCGGCATGCATTTAGTTGTACCCACTGGTTGGAACCCACAATCAGTTTGTCCACGTGATTTTGATCTAGATGTGAGATTACAAGCTAATTCTTTGACGTATCATTAGTATATACTATTTTCTATTTGTGACATTAGTGTTCTTAAATTCCTAGGGAGCTCTCATTGAACGTGAAATCTTTACGGTTGGTGTTGTGATTGGTGAGACCTAACACTACACTCTGAATATTGTTGAGCTCCAACATAATTATCTCAACATGTTCATGACATTTTATTTCCTATGCTGATTGGTTGGAGAGAATATACTGAAAAAGACATTAGCCTCTTATTTGTAACGTGAGAGACTAAGACAAATATTAGATATTCTAGACATGTCCTTATCAGTTCGTCAGCTTCTGGGTTGCTCATGGTGTTGATAAATTTTTGATTCCTCTTTATGATGTCTAATTAGAAATTGCTCAAAGAAGTTAAAATTTTTCCAAAGCTTTCTCTAGCACCAGGTCCAAAGAAGTACTATGATTCAAAAGATCAATATCGTGGCTCGAATCAGTCCTTGTCGGACCCAACACGTGGCCTGGTTGGCAGACATGGCAGACGCGAGCACCAAACATGAAGCGCGGTAGCCGGAAACTATAATGCCAATATATAAAATAATTTCATGGCAGTTGGACTAAGAAAATGTTGTTTCTAAATCAGTCACGTGTTTGGCTAAACACTACATATTTTCAATGATGTGGCTTCACGTTATCTCTGTCGGTTGCATAGGTCCAAACATGGATAGTGCTTGGTTTCCTATCTTGCTTGTCATATATCTTCTTGAGTAGAGTATAATTCTGACAAAATTGGCTTGGTTGACATTGAGAGGTGCATCTTAATTTCCATCCATGGTAATCGTTTTCTAAGCATCAAATGAATCTGCGTAGAGGTTTATGAATGTTCACTACCACAAAATGGAATACCCTTGAGGGTCACCATTTTCCTTGAGCGCTGAGATTAAACCCTCAAGGAATATAAGTTACCTTGGCGGTGATTGAAAACCCCAAGAAAATATATATTTCTTGAGTGTTATTTTTGACCCTCAAGAAAATAGGTAACACTCAAGAAAATCCTCTTTTCCTTGAGCGTCAATCCTCTTTTTTCTTGAGCCAACCATCGGGTAATATTTTTGACCCAGCCACGAAATTTAGCCCAGCGCGCGTTGTCTTGCCGCGCATAGAAACTGCGAAAAAAAAGAGCGCCAAGTCTCCCGCGCTGATTTTTGGCCCACGTAAAAGAAAGGATCTCTCCGTGTCCCACCGGCGTGGCTTATCCACTCGTTTGGCGTCCCCTCCTCCGACACCAACGCACGAGAGTAGAAAAAAAATTTGGGCGACTCTCCAGCGCCCGGGCGGCGGTCGGCGGCTCCTCCCGCACGGGCAGCGGGAGGGCGGCGCCTTCCGCGCAAGGCGGTCAGGCGAGGCCTCTGCTCGCGCGGTGGGTGGGTGTGGTCTCCGGCGTGGGCGGGCAGCGGCTCCTGGGCGGGCAGTGGGAGGACGGCGTCTCCCCGCGCACGGCGGCGGGCGAGGTCTCTCCTCTTTCAGCGCGGTGGGTGGGCGACGTCTCCTGCGTGGGCGACGTCTCCCCTGCGTGGGCGGGCAGGCGTGTGGCGAGCACTGCACGGCCGGGAGGGTGGCAGTTCATACGCAGTTGTGCTCAAATCGTGGAGTCCTCGGCGCCGACCTGGACGACGCAACCACTGTCGACAAGGTGAGCCCCCGCACCGACCTTCCCCGCACGGCAATTCCCCTCTCCCTACGAGGGCTGCCGGGGCTCGCATCTGCACAGCTGCAGATCCACCGGGCACCAGGCTACCGGCAGCCTGCACATCTCCAGCTTGGTTGATTGCTGTGCAAATTTGTTCTAAAACTAAAATATATCATCATGTTCATATTCTCTCATAAACAGATTTAGAGTCATGGCAGATCGTGAATGGATGTATAGTGGTTGGTCTCATGGGAAGGCCCCCTCTAATGAGTGGATTGAAAACACAAACAAGTGCCAATGAACCAGCCTTTGAGAATTTAACACACTCTGCTTTGTCTGCTACAACACGTTTGTTAGCTATGAAATCACAGTACAATATGTCAATTGCACACTTTGAAGCAAATTTAGAGTTAATTCATGAACTTATGCCCTCAGACTGTAAGGTTCCTAAGGATTTCTTTTCATGGTCTCTTGTACAATTTACTAATTGTTTTCATTATAAAACAGGATATGCATGGGCTTCGACACAGAAATCGTTGGAGATGTTTCTAATGGTCTTAACTCTCAAATGGTTGGAGATGATTCTAATGGTCTTAACTCTCGAAGGGTTGGAGATGTTTCTGGCAACACACACAGGAACAATGCTAATGGTCTTAACCCTCAAATGGTTGGAGATGTTTCTGGTAACTCACAAAGGAGAAATGCTAATGGTCTTAACACTCAATTGGCTGGAGTTGATGGTGGTAACTCACAAGTGAACTATGGTAGCGAGGGTCCAAACGCAGAACTGAACATTGGCTCCAACCAACCCCCTCATGATCCTCCAAAAAGAGGGAGAGCGAAAATGAGCAGGACCAAGTACAAAATACCTCCACGCAGTGGTAGAGTTCAACTGGAACCTATGATATAAGTGGACCAAGTACAAGAATTTATTTTATAATCGCACCAGTACGTACTATCTACGTAAATTGTTCAATCAAGCTGGTTTAATTAATTACGGTGAAGTACTACGAGAAACTCTTTTTATTTTTTGAATAACATATGATATAAGGAAGCAAGCCACTTGTGTCATTATCTGCAAGCGGCATGCATTTAGTTGTACCTACTGGTTGGAACCCACAATCAGTTTGTCCACGTGATTTTGATCAAGATGTGAGATTACAAGCTAATTCTTTGACGTATCATTAGTATATACTATTTTCTATTTGTGACATTAGTGTTCTTAAATTCCTACGGAGCTCTCATTGAACGTGAAATCTTTACGGTTGGTGTTGTGATTGGTGAGATCTAACACTACACTCTGAATATTGTTGAGCTCCAACATAATTATCTCAACATGTTCATGACATTTTATTTCCTATGCTGATTGGTTGGAGAGAATATACTGAAAAAAAGACATTAGCCTCTTATTTGTAACGTGAGAGACTAAGACAAATATTAGATATTCTAGACATGTCCTTATCAGTTCGTCAGCTTCTGGGTTGCTCATGGTGTTGATAAATTTTTGATTCCTCTTTATGATGTCTGATTAGAAATTGCTCAAAGAAGTTAAAATTTTTCCAAAGCTTTCTAGCACCAGGTCCAAAGAAGTACTATGATTCAAAAGATCAATATCGCGGCTCGAATCAGTCCTTGTCGGACCCAACACGTGGCCTGGTTGGCAGACATGGCACACGCGGGCACCAAACATGAAGCGCGCGTAGCCGGAAACTATAATGCCAATATATAAAATAATTTCATGGCAGTTTGACTACGAAAATGTTGTTTCTAAATCAGTCACGTGTTTGGCTAAACACTACATATTTTCAATGATGTGGCTTCACGTTATCTCCGTCGGTTGCATAGGACCAAACTTGGATAGTGCTTGGTTTCCTATCTTGCTTGTCATATATCTTCTTGAGTAGAGTATAATTCTGACAAAATTGGCTTGGTTGACATTGAGAGGTGCATCTTAATTTCCATCCATGGTAATCTTTTCTAAGCATCAAATGAATCTGCGTAGAGGTTTATGAATGTTGGATCTTTTATATTCTCATACCTCATAATTGGATAGAAGCAGTAATATTACACTGGGGAGCCAAGGGCTCATCACACGATATAATTCTAAGAGAAAATGCAGGTTCTGTTACGAAGGCCAACTCGTTAATACATCATAACACTGAGTTGGGTACTAGCAGTGATGCTGACAGAACGAATGATGGGAGTACTATGGGTGTAGCTGTTTAAAGAAAGTCAACAATTTTTGCAAATTGTTTCATGAAATAATATTCAAGGTTTATCTTCAAGTCGAGAATTACTTTGTTTAAAGGAGGAGAGTCTGATGAACCAAGCTTCTAAAAAATATATCAATGGATCTTGTTTCAAATATGTTAACTAGTCTTTTCTTTGGTGGTTCCCTTTCGATAGAACACAGGCAAAGAAGACGTATCAAATAATCACCATTGGTCACAATATTGAAGAGAATACAAAGCCACAAGAATTTATTTATAATTTCAAAAGTAAGTACTACGAGAAATTCTTTATTTTTGGAATAACATATGGTATAAGGAAGCAAGCCACTTGTGTCATTATCTGCAGTTTGACTGTAATGCCAATATATAAAATAACATATGGTATAAGGAAACTATAATGCCAATATATAAAATAATTTCATGGCAGTTTGACTAAGAAAATGTTGTTTCTAAATCAATCACGTGATTGGCTAAACACAACATATTTTCAATGATGTAGCTTCACGTTATCTCCATCGGTTCCATAGGACCAGACTTGGATAGTGCTTGGTTTCCTATCAGGCTTGTCATATATCTTCTTGAGTAGACTATAATTCCGACAAAATTGGCTTGGTTTACATAGCGAGGTGCATGTTAATTTCCATCCTTGGTCATCTTGTTCCAAGCATCTAATGAAATTGCGTAGAGGTTTATGAATGATGGATCTTTCATATTCTCATACCTCATACATGAATCGATGCAATAATATTACCTTGGGGATCCATGGGCTCATCACATGATATAATTCTAAGAGAAAATGCAGGTTCTGTTACGAAGGCCAACTCATCAATACCTCGTAACACTGAGTTGGGTACTAGCAGTGATGCTGATAGAAAGAATGATGGGAGTACTATAGGTGTAGCTATTTAAAGAAAGTAACATTTTTGCAGATTGTTTCATGAAATAATCTTCATGGTTTATCTTAATGTTAAGAATGACTTTGTTTAAAGGAGGAGAGTCTGATGAGCCAATAGCATCTAAAAAATATGTCAATGGATCGAAGTTTCAAATATGTTAATTAGTCTTCTTTTTTTGGTGGTTTCTTACGATAGAACACAGGCAAAGAAGACGTATCAAATAATCACCATTGGTCACAATATTGAAGAGAATACAAAGCCACAAGAATTTATTTATAATTTCAAAAGTAAGTACTACGAGAAATTCTTTATTTTTGGAATAACATATGGTATAAGGAAGCAAGCCACTTGTGTCATTATCTGCAAGCGGCATGCATTTACTTGTTCCTATTGGTTGGAACCCACAATCAGTTTGTCCACGTGATTTTGATCAAGATGTGAGATTACAAGCTAATTCTTTTGACGTATCATTAGTATATACTATTTTCTATTTGTGAGATTACAAGCTCATCAGACGATATAATTCTAAGAGAAAATGCAGGTTTTGTCAAGGAGAACATATCTAGTGCAAAACCAACCCCTCCGCGCAATCATGCAAACTTGTAATGTGAGCCACAGGATGTAGATCAAAGGGGCACCAGGTGATAACCATGGGGGAGGTGGAAGGAGGGATTTGCAAAAGTGTGATAGGGGCGGGCACTTAAGTGTTAAATTACCTAATACCCTCGTGTCGCTTGGATCAACATCCTATGGCCCAGATTAGAAGTTTACATAGTTTGCATGGAGGGGTTGGTTTGCACCTCATACGTTGCCTTTGTTAAGAAGGCTAACTTATTAATACCTCGTACCACTAAGTTGGTTACAAGTAGTAATACTGACACAAATAATGATGGGAGTACCATGGGTGTTGTTGTGCAATGCAAGTTAATAATTTTTGCAGATTGTTTCATTATTAATAACGTAGGATATAAGGAAGCAAGCCACTTGTGTCATTATCTACAAGCGACATGCATTTGCTTGTACCTGTTGGTTGGAACTCACAATCTGTTTGTCCGCGTGATTTTTGATCAAGATGTGAGATTGCATGCTGATTCTTCGATGTTTCATTAGTATATACTATTTGCTAGTTGTGACATTGGCGTTCTTAAATTCATGTGCAGCTGTCATTGAAGGTTAAATCACTAGTACATAAGTCAACTTTAGGGGTGGTTGAGGATGCACTGTAGGGGCGGTTTTCATAACCGCCCCTAACTCTCCGTTGCTACTGTGATTTCACTGTAGGGGTGGTTATGCAGCCGCCCGTATAGTGGACCACTGCAGGGGCAGCTCGTGTTACCAACCGCCCCCATTGTGGTTTTTAAAAATCGCATCTTCAAAATTTGAAAAAAAATAGCAAAAGATTTTTTTTTAATTGGGGGAGGGCCCCACCGGCCAACCACCCACCATCCCTTGCCATTGGGATTTTCTCAGAGTGTTTGCAAATGTTGCGGCAGCGGTGGTCTGATCCCATGACCGCCGCCAGGCGCTGAAAGCCCACACCACTGCGCTACGCATGTGTTTGTGTCCATATCCCATTCCACATCCCCACATATTATACAAATTCGAAAGTGAAAGTTGACTATTTGAGGCCCTAAATGGATTCAAATCAAAAAGTGGTCAACTATAAACTTTCATAACTTTTCAAGATCTACAATTTTCTCCGGCCCAATTTGAACGACGTTTTTGCATGACAAGATGGTTTCAAAATAAAAAAGTGGTCAACTACAAAGTTTCATAACTTTTCGAGATCTACAATTTTCATTTATGTTGTTTCTTCGTCTGAGGTCATTTGAAAAATTCAAATTTTGAAATTTAAACATTCAAACCCCACATTTTGAGACATCAAATTATGTCAAACGAAAAAGTTGTCAACTACAAAGTTTTATAACTTTTTGAGATCTACAATTTTTATTTAGGTGTTTTTTTCATTTGAGGTTGTATTAAAAAAATTAATTTTTAGTGTCTCATTTTAAAATTCAGGCGCGGCTGGTCTGATAGAAGGAATTTGATTCGGTGTAGGGGTGGCTCAAAACATGAACCGCCCCTACTCAAAAAGGGAGGCATTCCCATAGTAAGCTTTTTGTACTAGTGAATCTTGATGCATGGTGCTGTGAATGGTGAGATCTAATACTTTAGTCTGAATATTATTGATGAGGTCCTACATAATTATCTCAACTGGTTTACAACATTTTATTTTCTGTGATGAGTGGTAGGAGAGAATACACTGAGAAAGAATTTAGCCTCTTATTTCTAACGTGAGAGACTGAGACAAATATCACATATTGTGGACGTGTCCATATCTGTTGGTCAGCTTCAGGGTTGCTCATGGTAATTTTTGCTATCTTTTTGATTCCTTGTTATGATGGCTGATTAGAAATTGCTCGAGGAAGTTAAATTTTTACCAAAGCTTTTCTAGCAACTGGTCCAAACAAGTATTGTGTTCCGGAAAATTATATCGAGGTTCGAATCAGTCCTAAAGATATTTTCTAGAAGAGACATTTGCATGCGAGTGCTGAAGTGCCCAAACCAACAGTTATACATGGGAGTGATGTTTCTTTAGCGTTTGAGCTGCATCCTACATTCCTACTGCTTCACCTTGTTATTATACTCAATCTGAGCTCAAAATTGTTGAAGCAGATGATGCATCATATGGCCTATAAATATATGATGGCGATGGAAATACATAGTGCTGGTATTGTCGCTAATGTGACGGGACAATGATCCAATATATTTCAATCGGGTTGCGAAACTGAAGACAAGGTATGCACAGTGATTATTGATGTTGAGACTTTTATTAATATTGTTAATAGTTCTCATTTGGTGAATGCATTGCCAATCATCCTCCTCCATCCCTGGTACACTAAAAAAATTAGTCAAAAAGGCGCGAGTTAAATCCCATCAGAAATTATGTTTATACTGTGGATGTGTATTGCTCGGTCGATGGATAACACTGAGATAGTTCTGGCTCCAATAATTATTTAATAGATAGATGGGATGGATAACAATGAGATAGTTTGGGCTCCAATAATTGTATGATAGATGTCCACTCAAAATCCAAGCTAAAGCGACATCACTGGAGGATGAAAACAATATGCTCGTGTGATAGTGGCAGGCTCCTCATGTCGACAAAAAATAAAAAATATTGTTTTTTTCTTCAATTCTGGTGCCTCACAATCAAGTCAAAATTGCAAATATTAATTTAAGGGCCCAACACATGTAACTGATGGCAAACAATCCCAAGACACATATGCCAACGGCAGGATAATAAACAGAACAGATCATTATCATTGAAATTAAATATAAAATAAGATAATTTGGTTCGGTGAAATAGTTCTTTGTAATCAACAAACTCAAATGGTAGAATAGATGGCTCGGTTTATAACAAGTGAAATCCAACCTCCACTACTACAGAATTGTCCATCAACGCCGGGCTCCAACCCCCTTCATTTGCCGAAAACTGAACCGCGTAACCATAGCGGTGGTGATGTGGGGTTCAAACATTACCGGGCCAAAACACCGGGCGGTGATGCGGTGGAGAGACTGCCGTTTGATATCGAACCGCAGCGCGATCGTCACCCGAACACCGCCGGGTGTTTCCACGGACCGGCAGCATTTTTGATCCAAGCAATGCAGGTTCAAAGTCACCGGCGAGTT
The DNA here is from genome assembly GCA_015847255.1 of Hyparrhenia diplandra. Lineage (NCBI taxonomy): Eukaryota > Viridiplantae > Streptophyta > Magnoliopsida > Poales > Poaceae > Hyparrhenia > Hyparrhenia diplandra. Next base: position 688,864 of record JADLZK010007525.1, on the reverse strand, counting down.
GATATTGGGAGCACCGTCGGGCTTTAACGAACCGACAGAATCTGTAGGGATAACACTATCGGGTTGGATTGAGCCGATAGTGTATCGAAGAGCTAACAATGTCGGTTTACATTGAACCCGCCGATGAACTTTACGCGAACACCGCCGGCTTTGATTTCAACCCGACGGGCGTTATTAGAGTGAAGACTATCGGTTGGTTAGTGCGGCCGGCGGTGATGTTTCATCATCGATGATGGTTTGTAATTCAAACAGATAGTGTTTGGTGTAGTTACACTACCCATGACAATAGGTTTGTATGTCATTCAGCATAGCCGGGCCCATGCCACCCATAAAAGCATCATAGATTTTTGTTTAAAATTTTTATAATTTATGAATTTTTTTTCTTTCCCGTATGAAAATCAGCTTCATTTTAAACCCATAAAAGCATCATAGATACATTACATGGTTCAAAGGTTACATACAACTAACGAAATTGTTTGGTGAAGGAACTTGACACTAGCTATTGGCTACAACTTGGTGCTAGATGCTAGAATTTGTTTAGTTGACTAGATCATTGTATTTTTATGTTTTGTTGTACTTTTGTATGAAAACATGTGTTCTGGAGCATCATACTTTTGTATGATAATATATAATTGATTTTGTGGTTTATTATTATCCCTATTATCATTGTTACAATTGGGTTGGGCCTCGTAATATGGGCCTGAACCCTAAATCCAGGGCCTCACAATATATGACAGCTTCTAACCATGGTTAACTACTTATAAATGACAGCTTCCTATCATCACAATAGCTAGCATAAACTGCGGTTTAACCATGGTTAACACACTATTATATGACAGAAAGTTGAGGTAGCGTCACATAATGTTTTGTGATTTTGTGACAGAACACCCAAATTCCGTCACGCCGGACATTTTGTGACGCTGATTATATGACGGACGCCATGACGGACGGATTTCGTCATGAATGCACTTTTTGTGACAGTTTTGGGCTATACATGACAAAATTGATTTGTCTTGGAATGTCAGATTTCTTGTAGTGAAACAAGCGCCCTAATGTTCATCCACATTAGGGGCGGTTTTCCCAGTCGCCCCTAAACAAGCGCCCCTAATGTTCACCCACATTAGGGGCGGTTGTCTCAGCCGCCCCTAACGTGAACACATCGGGAGGGCTCCTGTTTGAGCCGCCCCTAATGTGAATCCCAGATTCCGCATTTTCAAAATTCAAAAAAAAAAAAAATAACAAAAGATTTTTTTTTAATCGGGTAGGACCCCACCGGCCAGCCACCCACATCCATCCCCTACACATGGTGATTTTTTCAAGCTTTTTGCAAATGTTGTGGCCGCCAAGATTCAAACTCGCGACCTCGAGCTCACGTGCGACCCTCCCCTCCACTACGCTACACACTTGTATGTGCGCATATCCCATTCCGCGTCGTCATATATTATACAAATCCAAGTGTAAGTTGACTATTGAGGCCCTAAACGGATTCGAACTAAAAAGTGGTCAACTACAAAGTTTCATAACTTTTCGAGATCTACATTTCATATTTAGGAAGTTTTTCCGTTCGAGGTCGTTTGCGAAATTTAAATTTCAAATTTGAGACATTTGAACACAGCTTTTGCATGACTAGATGATTTCGAACTAAAAAGTGGTCAACTACAAAGTTTTATAACTTTTTGAGATCTACATTTCAAAATTAGGAAGTTTTTCCATCCGAGGTCGTTTACAAAATTTGAATTTCAAATTTGAGACATTTGAACACAACTTTTGCATGACTAGATGATTTCAAACTGAAAAGTGGTCGACTACAAAGTTTTATAACTTTTCGAGATCTACATTTCATATTTACGAAGTTTTTCCGTCCGAGGTCGTTTACGAAATTTTAATTTTTAGTGGCTCATTTTAAAATTCGGCAACCCACTGTAGAGGCGGCTGGTGATTGAACCGCCCCTAATAATAGTAGGGGGCGGCTGGTACACCCTAATGTAATGTGTCGCCGAGGGGCGGTTTGTCAACACCAAGATTTTTCGCATACATTAGGGGCGGCTCATATTTGAGCCGCCCCTAATATAAATGCCAGTGCTCGCTTAGTTGGCTTTTGTAGTAATGGTTGTTGACTAAATGATGCTTTGAAAGGAGTTTTGCATTCAGAATTGAGCTCTTTACCGGTATGGAGTCATGACGCGTCCCAACAACACCTTCAAAGACTCCAAAACTCTTCTTAATTTGTCGCAGAATCGCTTGTTATCGTAGGTGACACGGGTACAGGACCGGGCAAGTGGTGCAACTCGGTAGCTCTTATCTGCAGTGGCGGAGCCAAGAATAGAATATGGGGGGGGGCAATTCGCCAATCAAATAGCCAAGCCATCTAAAATCTACAGTATATTTGATTGAGTTGTTTGAATAGTAATTATTCACTAATTTAAAATCAAATTTGTAAAGTAATTATTTATTAATCCTAAATTCGAAGAATCAAAATCTGAAAACCCATTTTCAAAACTAATGGGAATTTTGGGGTACTCCTTAAAGCAAAGTTGGAGATGAATGCTTTAGTACTCTACTAACAGCACAAGATAACAGAGGTTTGCCGCTCTGCTCAGCCGCCGACGCCGTAGGCCCGTAGTCGCCTTCTCCACCCTTCCAGCCGATTCATCAGCGCCAGCTCCTGCCCTGCCTGTCCTCGCCCAGTCGACCTGGCCTTCGTGTCACCGCTGAGTCAGCTCTCGTGGCCTCGCATCTCGCCGACGGGCGGACGGGTCGTTAAAGTGCATTGTATGTGGATTTGAGCTGGATGCTTGAATCTACAGACATGGGCTCCTTCAACACAGAGGCAGGGGGGCCACGGCCCAGTTTGGCCCCCACGTAGCTCCGCCAGTGCATATCTGTCCATGCATATCGGTGTCATTCTTGTTGACATAGCCGTCGGCTCGAATGAGCTTTTAGCACTGATCTACAGGCTGATGAAGGACATAATAACTCGGCAAGTTCAACCATAGGTTGTGTTTTTCTGCGGCAGCTCATCGACGATGATGATGTTGTGGCCCGCCGCCTGTTTGCTGCTCCAAACAGAAGGCCGGGCAACAAAAGGATCTACGTACAACTAATGGCGTTGATTGAAGTTTTGAGAGGAAGAGGGAGGCAAAGTTTGACTAAACCTTATTTTTGTAGATTGAAAACACGTGTAGTTGCAGGATGGAACGGCGGCGGCGGCGGTGCCAATATGATTCCACGCACACGCAAGAGGGCAAAGAGAGGTATCTGAGGAAGGATATATTTTAATGTGTTTTGCATGGATTATTTATATAATAATATGTATGAAATATTATGTATATTTTTATGGGTATTTATTTTATATTTTCGTAATGACAGTGGTGGGTAATTTATACATAGATTCAGGGGGTTATTTTATATCCTTTTATAATGGCAAAGATGAGTAATTTTCTTTAAATTAAAATCGATCTGATGGCTATTATTCATTGAGACCACCCGATTGATGGCTTGATCTTTCTGATTATTGTGAGAATTTGTAGAGTTTTTCTTTTTCTTAGCGCATCTAGTGAGGATCAACATGGTGCTACTGTTGGAGTCTTCCATTACTAATAGTAAGATACGTATAATATATAAGATAAAAATAGAATATTTATGATCACGGAAATTATGGCAGCTCAGTAAGAGGTTGCGGACAAGACAGAAAACTGGTAGTAGCGATTAGTGAGCCGATTTGCGTTGTCGATCTGCTCACGGAAACCTGCCTTGTGCTCACGTGCAGTCTCACCAGCAGCCTACTGGCTTGATTGAAGGAGATAAGAGGTGGCAATGGCCTGTCGTGTCCATATCGCTGTTGAGAGATTTCACGGTTCCTACTATACCATTACATGTACGAAAAAAAGAGACAATACTAGGTGAGGGTAGGAGTTAAAATAATGGATGCCCATTTATTTTGTGTGAAATGATATAATAGAATGAGTAAAATCCACTATAGGTTCTTGAACTTGTCATGAGGTCTCATCTAGGTTCATGTACTTAGGAAACAAGGTAAACAGGTTCCTGAACTTGTCACGAGGTCTCATCCCAGGTCCAAAACCGGGTTTGGTAGGCGGTTTTGCTACAGTAACTGGTTTTTTGTCTTTTTCTTTTTCTTTTTTTCAATTTAGATTGAATCTTTGAAAAATCATAGTAAATTATAGAAAAATCATAAAATAAAAAATCTAATTCTTTTGGACTTCACGTGAGTAGATCTACAAGTGAACATATAATATAGTATACTTTAGTATAAAATTTTACATGAGTATCTACAATTATATATTTTAAAATGGATGTATTCACCTCTCTTTCCAATATATATCTTAAAATGGATGTATTCAACCTTTTTTTTTTTTTTTTTTTTTTGTGGCAATGTCCAACCGTGGGCATTAATTGGTCATGTGGTGTGAAATTGAACTTTGGAGTTGGACATCTAATAGGTGCATACAACATTCAATGCAAAAAAATTGTAAAACAAAAGAAAAAGAAAAAAGAGACAAAATAAAAGACTATTCCTTCTGTCTTAAACTATACGACGTTTTGATTTTTTGGAATAAAATAGTTTTGGTTATGGTACTTAGATATATACTATGTATAGATGCAAAGTAAAAACGATATACCTAGAAATAGCAAAACATCTTATAATTTGGAATGAAGGGTGTTGCGTTTTGATTGTTTTATTATATATAAAAAAAAAAAGAAAGTTGTATACGAAGGAGTTTTTATGCATCGCAGAGAACAATTCCAGGGTACTTCTTTTGTCCCGTTTTTTTCTGTGGTTTACACCTTTTCAAAATCAAACGTACTAAAGTTTGAATATGTATAATATATAAGATAAAAATATGAATATTTATGATGTACTACTCTTTCATTGTGTCACATCCATGGTCATGCAGTACAGTGCAGTCACGTCTATATATACTGCTCTCCCCCCGTTCTCCTCTCATCATCCAACTCAACCCAACCCAATCCAACCAGGCTAGTTGAGTGCGACCAAGAGAAATGGCCGCGTGGGGACGCCGCCGTCGATGCCGCCGCTTCAACCCCTAGCCCCTAGGAAGCTACTGTTCAACACACATCTCATCAGCCTCGCGCCACTGCCGGTGCTCCCGAGACCTTCGCTGGACCGGGCCCTGGGACCGCGACACCGCCGAGGTCCAGGTCGACCGCAACTCTCTCGAAAGCAGTGGCTCACCACAAGTCAGTGCCCATGCCCAGTACTTCCCACTGGCCTGGTTCAAATACACTTACCAAGATTTTAATGAAACAATTAACGCACGAGTTATTATTAATTAGATGGCGAGGTGAATATCCAAGAAGATGAGGTGAACGGGAAACTGGTTCTTTTCTCTGGGAACGACTACATGAGCCTCAGCGCGCATCCGGCAGTCCGTGCCGCTGCAGTGAAGGCATGTTTTTGCCCCCTCTGTCTTAGGCACTATGGACGAAGAAGCTCTTTTTTTATCTGTTTTTTTGTGCTTGCATTGGCACTTGGCAGGCAGCTCATGAGTATGGGATGGGGCCTAGAGGCTCTTCGGTGATCTTTGGCTATACTACTTACCACAAACTGGTGGAGGAATCACTGGCGAAACTGAAGAAAAAGGAGGTAACCATATATTCTGTTTTACATAATAATCATCTGGCTAAACTCAGTTTCTTTAGTTTAGTTTGCTGAATTCTTCCATTGCTTGGTTCTGCAGGATTGCGTTGTTTGTCCCACTGGATTCTCTGCAAACACGGCGTTTATGACTGCCGTGGGTAGTATCGCCTCCCTTTTGGCTACTGGGAGAAGACCTGCACCGGAGGAAAGGATCGCAATTTTCTCGGATGCCCTTAACCATGCATCGATTATTGATGGGATACGCCTTGTGGAGAGACAGCAGCAAGCAGTAACGTTTGTGTACAACCATTGTGACATGTCGCATCTTGACTCCCTGCTGTACGTTTCCTTTCTGTTTTAAGATGTTGGCACTCATATCCGTTGTGTCATTGTTTAAGATTATTTGCTTGCGTGCAGGTCTAATTGCTCAATGGAAAGGAAGCTTGTCGTCACAGATAGGTCATCAGAATAAGTGTTTATTTATTTGTATATTTATATATCTCGGTCAGAATTAGCACCTAGTGCTTGTTTGGCAGAGTTTCTAACTTCTTATGCATGTTTTTTAATTTCACGCGCATATGATATATGTGCAGTATTTTCAGCATGGATGGAGATCTCGCCCCGTTGCCTGAACTTGTCATGTTACGTGAAAAATATGGTTTTCTGTTGGTCGTCGATGATGTTAGTAACTTAATTCGCATTCTGTCTCTCCTCTCAAGTAATCCGTTTATCCCAAAAAACATGCAAATATATGAATCGTGTCAGTCAACATGGCTTAAGTTTGACAAAGTTTATAATAATTTGTATTAATACTTGTGTCTCAAACAAAATTTGTTACGAAAATATATTTTGTCATCATCTAATTATACTAATTTTGTTTTACAAGTGTTAGTAATATTTTATATAAATTCAGTCAAAGTTGAAATCGGGAAGCAAGAATTGCATGTTTCTTGGGCTGGATGGAGGGAGTACATTTCTTTGGATTTCCTTTAGTGGCCAACAATATGGTAATGGTTGCAATGCAAATGCTCTTTCATTTGTTAAGGCACATGGAACGCTTGTTTGCGGTGAGAATGGTGGTGGTCTTGCGGAGCACTTCGGATGTGAAAGTGACATCGACATATGTATTGGCACCTTAAGCAAGGGAATTGGTTGCCTGGGTGGTTTCATAGCATGCAGGTAATATACTACTTTTTCGTTTCATAGCTGCAGATTCTCATGCTTATATACAGTTTGGTCTAATAGTGGACTTTAGCTTAAGTAGCTAGGTTCATTGGCGCTTCATTCCGACATTTCTGACTAATTGTTTCTGTTTGCAACATGTAAATGGTGAGCAGCACTAACTGGAAGAGGCTTATTTTGTCGCGAGGTCGCTCATTCGTATTTTCGACAGCTTTGCCAGTGCCTGTAGTTGCTTCTGCGCATGGTAATGACGTCTCTGTTGGTTCTTCAAAAATGAATGTTGCACATATAGCATAGCATGTTTTTATGAACTTTTTTTTTTAAAAAAAAAAGAGAAGCATACTTAACTGCTGAGCTGAGCATTACATTATTCACCATGCTGAGCTGATTGGAAACTACTCCTATTGGTGGTTTCAGCTGCGATCACTGTCTCAGAAGTGGAGATATGGCGAAGATCAGTGGTCTGGGGGCATGTCCAATATTTTGCTTCTTTGACTAAACTCAACGTAACCAGTCCCATCATTGTCATTCTACTTGGAAGTGAAGAAGCAGCGATCAAGGCTCACAGGTTCCCTCTTCATGCAATTAATCAGTTCACTTTATTTCTGATGCTTCCCTGCTCGTTTCTGAAACTGAAACTGGATCGGATGCAGGCATCTTCTAAGATGTGGATTTCTTGTCCAACCAATCCGGCCACCCATAGTGCCACCCAACTCAAGCAGGTTGTCATCACAAGCACTTGCTAGGATTGTTCTTTATGTGTGTTCCTAATCATAGTCATAAGGCTCAGGACAATATACCTCATTACCATAATCACAAATTTCTTGTATCACGCAGATAATACTATGACAAAAAGAAAAACATAACATTTTTCAACCGAGACTAATTGATTGTATAACTCCTTTGGCAGGCTGCGAATTACTATTAACGCAGGTCATTCCTCAGATGACATCAAAAGGCTCGCTGATGCGCTCACTCCCTGGCTCCCGAATAAACCTACTGATCAGAGCGAACCTTCACAGTTATAAGCAATGGACCATGCAATGCTATCGGTGATATGGTCAAAATCAAAACAACATAGTATATCATGAATCGTGTGTGCACTCGTTGTTGTATAATTTTCAAAAACCTTGTTCCGTAAGTATGTAACATGTTTTGTTGCCTTGTTCAAACAACTATGCAACACTATTCTAAATAAATTGCGAACCATATGTACCCTTGTGTGACAAGTTTGTAATGAGTGTCTATCGGGAGATGGTGAAGGCTTTGGTTGAGTTTGGAGACTAACCATTGTGTCAGTTCATATGCAACATCCCTCTCGGCTATGTTGGTGTGCAGGTATGGAGCATAGAGACGGTAAATTAAAGATGTGCCACGGCGAAGGATTTGGGAGTGGTGAATGATGGACGTGTGGCTGGAACCAAGGGATCAAGATTCCCAAAACACTGACAATGGGTGGTTGACACCTAGGGACATCTGATGAGGACATCCCAGTCCCTAATGTTTCATCATATGAAGATCACTCACCATCCAACACAAGTGATCATAAAATACATGCCAAGAAGATACATGAGAAGGTGAATTTGCTCCTTGCTAAACTTAACATTAAAATATTTAAGAATGTTATACTACCTAAAATATAGAGCATATGTATTGACAAGGTTTACACAAGAAGGAACTACTGCTGGACCCAAAAAGAGGAGATGGTTTACACACGAGCTGAACCAACAAACCATCTAGCTGACAGCACGAAGCCTCATAAAGAAACGGTCAGAACTATTGAATCTATGAAGATATGGAGGTGCATGACGACTTGTTGGAAATCTTATTCAGTTAGCTTTCAAATGCCACCAACTCCGTATCATTTGGACCTTGCACTAAAGAGTTATAATTGTATTAGTGCAAACTGCTCCAAAGCTCAACAGTCTGCATGAAGCTGAAGTTTCGTGCAGAAACTGTACCATTATACAACTAAGTCGTGATACACAGCGTACATGTTTAGAAATATGATCAAGTTAGCTTTCCAACGTATCCAACCATTCGACATTTGGACTTCTGAGCAAGGAGTTATGACCAAAACATTAAAGACTGCTCAGGAGGCCAACAACTGCGCGAGAATTGAAGACCACTTCGGAAATCCTCTACTAGTTGGCTTTCCAACTTCCAACATGGAGACTTCAGTTCATAGCTATCCAAAAGACTTGTTCCTTGTATAAATAACACCTCTATTGTACAAGAAAGACACTTTTGATGAATATGATAACTTAATATGGTATATTCCAGCTGAGCTGTTGTGTCTTTTACACACACACCTTTGTTCTTGCGAGCTTCGTGCTCTACGGCTTTCATTCGGCTGCGCCGTATTGTGTGGATTAGTTCTGTTTTGTGGTTCTGCGATCGCTCGGAGATCGAGTTGAAGTCCTTCGCGGTTTTAGAGCCTCTCTCCATGCCCGCTTGGTCAAATCCAAACTTTGTCATGTATAAAGCTAGTTATCCCATTGTTTCAACAGCAAGTTATCCTTTGTTCTCAAACCTACTGTCGTGAGGATTGAGCCATCCCCTTGCCGATTCATATCGATATTTATCATCCGGTGATCAGAGCTATCGTTGTCACGGTAGGTTTTGTTATCATCCACTTATATATAAATCCTTTTGTTCACCATTTTGTTACTCGTTTTATCCATCATATATCATATTTTGTTCTTGTCCTATAGTCCACTGAAAATTGTGGGGTTCACATCCGCTCCCTGGCCTTCGCAAATGCAACCGGTGGGTGCGGGAGAGGGGGCGAGGATTTACCACGAGAGAAAGAGAAAAAGACAGATGCGAGCATGAGTATGCCTCTGCGGGTTTCACCCTCGCTGGTGTTGCCGGGGGTGACGTCGTGCGGATGTCGCTGTGGTTGCGGAGTGTTACACTTGCGAAGGTGGGAAAACGAGATTGGATTAAATGGCAATGAATTCAGCCACCAACTGACCCCCTCTACCCGACCTAGGTATTTATAGGGAGGTGAGGGGTCGGAGGCGTTTTTACATTTGGGTACCATAGTCACACACGTGACCGATGGAACCTCGCAGGGGTGTTTTTGTACAATCACCCTCACGGGGTAAAATGGTAAACACACACTTTGGCCTTATTCTTGCCCTAGCAGTTTGTTCTTCCTGGGCGCTATCGGCCGCTTCGAGGGAGCCAATTCCTCGTCACCCTGTCCCGCGTCCTCCATCACGAGGCCACCCGCTGCCCTGAGCTCCGATCTTTGCTCTGCCCGTGACCTGTAAGACGAAGAGGCATAGACAAAAAAAGGGAGTTTGGTTGGAGCACCTCGATAAAGGATCGAGGGTACCTACGACGGTTAGGCAAGGCAATGATGAGGGAGGCCCTGCAAAGGTACCCTCTCGGGGGATTCCCGTGTCATACTTCGGGCCTGCTTGTATTCTTGGACCTTCGATGCGAGGTCCGCGGGGCTGCTGGTGCTGGCGAGGGTCGCCACCCCCCCACACACACACACAAAAATCATTAGGTTTATGTATTGACAAGGTTTACACAAGAAGGAGCTACTGCTGGACCCACCCAAAGAGAGGAGATGGTTTACAAACGAGCTGAACAAACAAACCATCTAGCTGACAACACAAAGCATCAGAAAGAAATAGTCACAACTCTTGAATCTATGAAGATTTGTAGGTCCATGAGGACTTGTTGGAAAGCTTATTCAGTACATATGCACAACATTTTAGGTAGTATAACATTTTCAAATATTTTAATGTTAAGTTTAGCAAGGAGAAAATTCACCTTCTAATGTATTTTCTTGGCATGTGTTTGTGCAAGAGGCCTACAATTATGATCAGTTGTGTTGGATGGTGAATGATGTTCATATGATGAAACATTAGGGGTTGGCATGTCCTCGTCATCCTTCCCTTCTTTAGAAGGAGTCATCCTCGACTCTAACTATTGTAAACCAAAGAATTGTACTAGGCCGTGAATGTTGATTGTCATGGCATGGTCACATCAACAACATCCATGACCAAGAGTACATGTGGATGAGTAGACCGTGTTGGCCAAATCAAGTGGAGGCACAAGAGGACATGATTATCAAGAAGTTGAGGACGATGGTGTGACACTTGTCGAGATTTTAGATAATTTCATAGGCGCTACACAGGTCGTATCACTGGCAGAGAAAACGGGCCAACTAGGGCCCGAGGGTGCTGCTGTCGTGTGGGGACGGGCTCAACGGCATGCCCTAGCCGCACGTGAGGGACAGGACACCCCCGACCGCCGTGGGAGACATTAGCCTCTTATTTGTGACGTGAGAGACTAAGACAAATATTAGATATTCTAGACATGTCCTTATCAGTTCGTCAGCTTCTGGGTTGCTCATGGTGTTGATAAATTTTTGATTCCTCTTTATGATGTCTGATTAGAAATTGCTCAAAGAAGTTAAAATTTTTCCAAAGCTTTCTCTAGCACCAGGTCCAAAGAAGTACTATGATTCAAAAGATCAATATCGCGGCTCGAATCAGTCCTTGTCGGACCCAACACGTGGCCTGGTTGGCAGACATGGCACACGCGGGCACCAAACATGAAGCGCGGTAGCCGGAAACTATAATGCCAATATATAAAATAATTTCATGGCAGTTTGACTAAGAAAATGTTGTTTCTAAATCAGTCACGTGTTTGGCTAAACACTACATATTTTCAATGATGTGGCTTCACGTTATCTCCGTCGGTTGCATAGGACCAAACTTGGATAGTGCTTGGTTTCCTATCTTGCTTGTCATATATCTTCTTGAGTAGAGTATAATTCTGACAAAATTGGCTTGGTTGACATTGAGAGGTGCATCTTAATTTCCATCCATGGTAATCTTTTTCTAAGCATCAAATGAATCTACGCAGAGGTTTATGAATGTTGGATCTTTTATATTCTCATACCTCATAATTGGATAGAAGCAGTAATATTACACTGGGGAGCCAAGGGCTCATCACACGATATAATTCTAAGAGAAAATGCAGGTTCTGTTACGAAGGCCAACTCGTTAATACATCATAACACTGAGTTGGGTACTAGCAGTGATGCTGACAGAACGAATGATGGGAGTACTATGGGTGTAGCTGTTTAAACAAAGTTAACAATTTTTTGCAAATTGTTTCATGAAATAATATTCAAGGTTTATCTTCAAGTCGAGAATTACTTTGTTTAAAGGAGGAGAGTCTGATGAACCAAGCTTCTAAAAAATATATCAATGGATCTTGTTTCAAATATGTTAACTAGTCTTTTCTTTGGTGGTTACCTTTCGATAGAACATATATAAAGAAGACGAATCAAATAATCACCATTGTTCGTATGTCATCGACACACACATTTTTAGAGGAGCAAATCTTGGTCACAATATTGAAGAGAATATGAAGCCACAAGAATTTATTTTATAATCGCACCAGTACGTACTATCTACGTAAATTGTTCAATCAAGCTGGTTTAATTAATTGAGGTGAAGTACTACGAGAAACTCTTTATTTTTTGAATAACATATGATATAAGGAAGCAAGCCACTTGTGTCATTATCTGCAAGCGGCATGCATTTAGTTGTACCTACTGGTTGGAACCCACAATCAGTTTGTCCACGTGATTTTGATCAAGATGTGAGATTACAAGCTAATTCTTTGACGTATCATTAGTATATACTATTTTCTATTTGTGACATTAGTGTTCTTAAATTCCTACGGAGCTCTCATTGAACGTGAAATCTTTACGGATGGTGTTGTGATTGGTGAGATCTAACACTACACTCTGAATATTGTTGAGCTCCAACATAATTATCTCAACATGTTCATGACATTTTATTTCCTATGCTGATTGGTTGGAGAGAATATACTGAAAAGACATTAGCCTCTTATTTGTAACGTGAGAGACTAAGACAAATATTAGATATTCTAGACATGTCCTTATCAGTTCGTCAGCTTCTGGGTTGCTCATGGTGTTGATAAATTTTTGATTCCTCTTTATGATGTCTGATTAGAAATTGCTCAAAGAAGTTAAAATTTTTCCAAAGCTTTCTCTAGCACCAGGTCCAAAGAAGTACTATGATTCAAAAGATCAATATCGCGGCTCGAATCAGTCCTTGTCGGACCCAACACGTGGCCTGGTTGGCAGACATGGCACACGCGGGCACCAAACATGAAGCGCGGTAGCCGGAAACTATAATGCCAATATATAAAATAATTTCATGGCAGTTTGACTAAGAAAATGTTGTTTCTAAATCAGTCACGTGTTTGGCTAAACACTACATATTTTCAATGATGTGGCTTCACGTTATCTCCGTCGGTTGCATAGGACCAAACTTGGATAGTGCTTGGTTTCCTATCTTGCTTGTCATATATCTTCTTGAGTAGAGTATAATTCTGACAAAATTGGCTTGGTTGACATTGAGAGGCGCATCTTAATTTCCATCCATGGTAATCTTTTTTCTAAGCATCAAATGAATCTACGCAGAGGTTTATGAATGTTGGATCTTTTATATTCTCATACCTCATAATTGGATAGAAGCAGTAATATTACACTGGGGAGCCAAGGGCTCATCACACGATATAATTCTAAGAGAAAATGCAGGTTCTGTTATGAAGGCCAACTCGTTAATACATCATAACACTGAGTTGGGTACTAGCAGTGATGCTGACAGAACGAATGATGGGAGTACTATGGGTGTAGCTGTTTAAAGAAAGTCAACAATTTTTGCAAATTGTTTCATGAAATGATATTCAAGGTTTATCTTCAAGTCGAGAATTACTTTGTTTAAAGGAGGAGAGTCTGATGAACCAAGCTTCTAAAAAATATATCAATGGATCTTGTATCAAATATGTTAACTAGTCTTTTTGTTTGGTGGTTCCCTTTCGATAGAACATATATAAAGAAGACGAATCAAATAATCACCGTTGTTCGTATGTCATCGACACACTTTTTAGAGGAGCAAATCTTGGTCACAATATTGAAGAGAATATGAAGCCACAAGAATTTATTTTATAATCGCACCAGTACGTACTATCTACGTAAATTGTTCAATCAAGCTGGTTTAATTAATTGAGGTGAAGTACTACGAGAAACTCTTTATTTTTTGAATAACATATGATATAAGGAAGCAAGCCACTTGTGTCATTATCTGCAAGCGGCATGCATTTAGTTGTACCTACTGGTTGGAACCCACAATCAGTTTGTCCACGTGATTTTGATCAAGATGTGAGATTACAAGCTAATTCTTTGACGTATCATTAGTATATACTATTTTCTATTTGTGACATTAGTGTACTTAAATTCCTACGGAGCTCTCATTGAACGTGAAATCTTTACGGATGGTGTTGTGATTGGTGAGATCTAACACTACACTCTGAATATTGTTGAGCTCCAACATAATTATCTCAACATGTTCATGACATTTTATTTCCTTTAAACACCGCTGATTGGTTGCTGAGAGAATATACTGAAAAGACATTAGCCTCCGTTGTTTGTGACGTGAGAGACTAAGACAAATATTAGATATTCTAGACATTGTTATATATAGTTCGTCAGCTTCTGGGTTGCTCATATTGTTGATAAATTTTTGATTCCTCTTTATGATGTCTGTTAGAAATTTAGCAAAGGAAAGTCCAAATTTTTACAAACCTTCAGCAACAGACAGTCCAAAGAAGTCAATATGATTCAAAAAATATTCCACATAATTAAAACTGGAATAAACATTCAAAACTAATATAGCCTGGTTGACATACACAATGGGAACAAAAATCATACTCTCATTCATGTATAATGCCAATGAGAAAATAATTTCAGGTCACTTTGACTAAAAAATGATTCCAAATGAGGCCAACATGTTTGGCTGAAACAAGATCATATTTTCAATGAGGTTGTACAGGAAGCTAACATTGTTTTCCTATGCTGACCAAAGCCTTCATCCAAAAGTGATAAAACATTAATCAATGAGGTAGCACTATCATGTTCTAGTCCAAAAACTAAAACTACCAGATTGTAGCCCAAAAGCATTCAGTTCATATATCTTCTTCCCAACACCCATCCTGCCAAAATTGGCTTGGTTGACATTGAGATGATCCTGCAGCATCCATGGTAATCTTTTTCTAAGAACCAAATGAATCTGAGAAGAGGTTTTGAATGTTGCATTCCTTTATATTCTCATACCTATCATTAGATAGAAACCAAATATAGCCACTGGGGAGCAAATAAAAAAAAAAACAAGATAGAATCAAAGAGAAAATTACTCGATGTTAAATGGCCAACTCGTTAATACATCATAACACTGAGTTGGGTAGTGTTGATATCAGACAGAACGAATGATGGGAGTACTATGGGTGTAGCTGTTTAAACAAATATTCAAATAATTTTTGCAAATTGTTTCAAGAAACCATATTGTTGTTTTATCTTCAAGTCAAGAATTAGCCACTTTTTCATTAAAGGAGGAGAAATCTGATGAACCAAGCTTCCTGAAAAAGATATATCAATGGATCTTGTATCAAATATGTTAAGCAGTCTTTTAAATTATAAGTTAAAAAATTTGCATGAACATATATAGAAAGATTACAAATAATCTTTTGAGATGCGTATGTCATCGACTCTTTTTGAGGAGCAAATGTTTATGGCAATATTGAAGAGAATATGAAGCCACAACATTTATTTTTGGCCACATCATCAGGTTCTTCGTCATAAATTGTTCAATCATCTGGTTTAATTAATTATCTTCTACGACCTTTATTTTTGAATAACATATGATATAAGGAAGCAAGCCACTTGTGTCATCTGCAAGCGGCATGCATTTAGCTGTACCTACTGGTTGGAACCCACAATCAGTTTGTCCAAAATTTATTTTTGATCAAGAACCATGGTGTGACAAGCATTTTTCTTTGACGTATCATTTGTATATACTATTTTCATGGTGTGAGTTCAATTTAGTGTTCTTAAATTCTCGGAGCAATCATTGAACTGCTCCCTTTACGGATGGTGTTGTGATTGGTGAGATGTAACACTACACTCTGAATATTGTTGAGCTCCAAAATAATTATTTGGAACATGTTCATGACATTTTATTTCCTATGCTGATTGGTTTGAGAGAGTTGGTACTGAAAAAACACATTAGCCTCTTGGCTTGTGACGTGAGAAACAGCAGAAAAATATTACCTTGATATTCTAGACATGTCCTTATTAGTTCGTCAGCATCTTTCAGCTCATTCTGTTGATAAATTTTTGATTCCTATTTATGATGTCTGATTAGAAATTGCAAAGAACTCAAAATTTTTTGTTTCTGCATGAGGTCAAAAAAGTACTATGATTCAAAGATCAATAGCAAACTAGTATCAGTCCTTACTACTACTACTACTACCTGGTACTACAAGTTGCAGCACCCACCTAACATGAGGTTATTACTACTATAATGCCAATATATAAAACTAATTTCATTCAGTTTGACTAAGAAAATGTTGTTTCAAATGTTCATGTGTTTGACCCAACACTACATTTTTTCTTGTATGTGGCTTTTACGTTATCTTCATCTCTTGCATAGGACCAAATTTGGATAGTGTTGGTTTCCTATCTTGCTTGTTTTTATCTTCTTGAGTAAGTATAATCTCCCAAAAATGATCCATTCAAATTAGATGACAATCATAAGTTTCATCCATGGTTTTTTTCTAAGCATCAAATGAATCTGCGCAGCCTTATGAATGTTGAAACTTTAGCTTTTATATTCTCATTTTCATAATTGGATAGAAGCAGCCTATGATAAGCCAAGTGTTACATCTAAAGGTATTTTTCTAAAAAAAATAGGTCCAGAAGGCCAACTCAAAAAAATAGATTCATATTAGTTGATCCTTACTTGAGACTCTTTAGACCTCAACAATATTTGAGAAGTGACTCCAATTGATTATCATCTAATCTATGGCCATGTAAGTTCTTTGTTTCCTCATCAGTCAATGTTTTTGTCAAAAAATTATTCAATGGATTTGCCTTATACTGCCTCTTTTTTTGGTGGTGCACTATCCATAACCCAGTCCAAAGAAGACTCATCTATATAAACCGACTCTGGAAAGTCAAGAAAAATAAGCCAATCACTCTAGGGATGCTATCATAAGTTTGCAAAATTGAGAGCATATGTACTGTAACTAAATAAATATTGTAATATGGACCAGTACAGAAATCTATGTAACGTTCAAACTAGATGGCAAAATTAATTGGACAGGTAATTAATCTGGATAGTACCTGTATGTTTTCAAAACATTTCATCTTAAGTTCAACATCCACAAGCCTCCAATCAGAATATCCAACTGGCAACATTTTTGTACCTACTGGTTGGAACTCCAATAACACTAGACAGCTTCCTATTTTTTCTCCAATAGGCTGCCCTTTGTCATTTAGTTCTATTTTAATTTTTGGAATGCTGCCAGGTTCTATTAATACTATGCCCTCCATTCTAGAGTGCCTCCTTCCTCCTTTCCTCTTCTTTTTGTACTACCATGCATATCTTCAACTGGTGTTGTCCATTAGTAATTAATCTAACTACAACACCACATGTATTGGTAATTTACAATACATGCTATGAACATCACCTTCGTTTTCATTTAAGATGCTCTCCGGTGGTTTCACAGTCATCAATGTCCTCATTTGCAATTGCATCCTCAGCATTTGTTCTTTCTAACCTTGGCCGACAAATTATGATTGTTAGCTATTCTGGTTCCCTTCAGTTCGTCAGCTTCTGGTTTTCTGCAAAATTAGCATGTGATTTGATTAATCATCTACAAGTCTATTAGTAATTGCTTGTACCATGAAAATTCATTGCAGTTTATTTCAGGAAGTCCATTAGGCGATTCAAAAGATCAATATTCTTTTCTAGGTTGAACTGGCTGCTGTAAGGCCTTTGCACATTGTACTACTCTCAGTTCATCGAGCTTCTTTTGGTTTCTTGCACATTGTGCCATTTTCTGCAACTCATACGGAAATATAGGTTCCCCTATTGTTTCCTCTTGCGCTTGACATTTTAATCCTGAAAAATAACAAAACATGTTAACCAAATATGATTATGCAACTATTTTTGGCTAAAAACTAAAAATTTTCAATGATTGCAGCCACATATCAGAATGAACTATAAGACCAAACTTTCATATCTGTCATATTAAGCATGCATTCAATCTTCTTGAATGAAAACTATAACAAAATTTCAGATCTGACATTGAGCAAAAGGCAATAAAGAATAAAGATCCATGGTAACAATTTGCAGTCTTAAATGAATCTGCGCAGAGGTTTATGAATGTTGGATCTTTTATATTCTCATACCTCATAATTGGATAGAAGCAGTAATATTAAGATGAGGAGCCAAGGGCTCATCACACAATATAATTCTAAGATGTGGTTCTGTTATGAAGGCCAACTCGTTAATACATCATAACACTGAGTTGGGCCTAGGTGATGCTGACAGATCGAATGATGGGAGTACTATGGGTGTAGCTGTTTAAAGAAAGTCAACAATTTTTGCAAATTGTTTCATGAAATGATATTCAAGGTTTATCTTCTAGTCGAGAATGACTTTGTTTAAAGGAGGAGAGTCTGATGAACCAAGCTTCTAAAAAATATATCAATGGATCTTGTATCAAATATGTTAACTAGTCTTTTGTTTGGTGGTTCCCTTTCGATAGAACATATATATAAAGAAGACGAATCAAATAATCACCGTTGTTCGTATGTCATCGACACACACATTTTTAGAGGAGCAAATCTTGGTCACAATATTGAAGAGAATATGAAGCCACAAGAATTTATTTTATAATCGCACCAGTACGTACTATCTACGTAAATTGTTCAATCAAGCTGGTTTAATTAATTGAGGTGAAGTACTACGAGAAACTCTTTATTTTTTTGAATAACATATGATATAAGGAAGCAAGCCACTTGTGTCATTATCTGCAAGCGGCATGCATTTAGTTGTACCTACTGGTTGGAACCCACAATCAGTTTGTCCACGTGATTTTGATCAAGATGTGAGATTACAAGCTAATTCTTTGACGTATCATTAGTATATACTATTTTCTATTTGTGACATTAGTGTTCTTAAATTCCTACGGAGCTCTCATTGAACGTGAAATCTTTTCCGGATGGTGTTGTGATTGGTGAGATCTAACACTACACTCTGAATATTGTTGAGCTCCAACATAATTATCTCAACATGTTCATGACATTTTATTTCCTATGCTGATTGGTTGGAGAGAATATACTGAAAAAGACATTAGCCTCTTATTTGTAACGTGAGAGACTAAGACAAATATTAGATATTCCAGACATGTCCTTATCAGTTCGTCAGCTTCTGGGTTGCTCATGGTGTTGATAAATTTTTGATTCCTCTTTATGATGTCTGATTAGAAATTGCTCAAAGAAGTTAAAATTTTTCCAAAGCTTTCTCTAGCACCAGGTCCAAAGAAGTACTATGATTCAAAAGATCAATATCGCGGCTCGAATCAGTCCTTGTCGGACCCAACACGTGGCCTGGTTGGCAGACATGGCACACGCGGGCACCAAACATGAAGCGCGGTAGCCGGAAACTATAATGCCAATATATAAAATAATTTCATGGCAGTTTGACTAAGAAAATGTTGTTTCTAAATCAGTCACGTGTTTGGCTAAACACTACATATTTTCAATGATGTGGCTTCACGTTATCTCCGTCGGTTGCATAGGACCAAACTTGGATAGTGCTTGGTTTCCTATATCTTGCTTGTCATATATCTTCTTGAGTAGAGTATAATTCTGACAAAATTGGCTTGGTTGACATTGAGAGGTGCATCTTAATTTCCATCCATGGTAATCTTTTTCTAAGCATCAAATGAATCTGCGCAGAGGTTTATGAATGTTGGATCTTTTATATTCTCATACCTCATAATTGGATAGAAGCAGTAATATTACCCTGGGGAGCCAAGGGCTCATCACACAATATAATTCTAAGAGAAAATGCAGGTTCTGTTACGAAGGCCAACTCGTTAATACATCATAACACTGAGTTGGGTACTAGCAGTGATGCTGACAGAACGAATGATGGGAGTACTATGGGTGTAGCTGTTTAAAGAAAGTCAACAATTTTTGCAAATTGTTTCATGAAATGATATTCAAGGTTTATCTTCTAGTCGAGAATGACTTTGTTTAAAGGAGGAGAGTCTGATGAACCAAGCTTCTAAAAAATATATCAATGGATCTTGTATCAAATATGTTAACTAGTCTTTTCTTTGGTGGTTCCCTTTCGATAGAACATATATATAAAGAAGACGAATCAAATAATCACCGTTGTTCGTATGTCATCGACACACATTTTTAGAGGAGCAAATCTTGGTCACAATATTGAAGAGAATATGAAGCCACAAGAATTTATTTTATAATCGCACCAGTACGTACTATCTACGTAAATTGTTCAATCAAGCTGGTTTAATTAATTGAGGTGAAGTACTACGAGAAACTCTTTATTTTTTGAATAACATATGATATAAGGAAGCAAACCAGTTGTGTCATTATCTGCAAGCGGCATGCATTTAGTTATACCTACTGGTTGGAACCCACAATCAGTTTGTCCACGTGATTTTGATCAAGATGTGAGATTACAAGCTAATTCTTTGACGTATCATTAGTATGTACTATTTTCTATTTGTGACATTAGTGTTCTTAAATTCCTACGGAGCTCTCATTGAACGTGAAATCTTTACGGATGGTGTTGTGATTGGTGAGACCTAACACTACACTCTGAATATTGTTGAGCTCCAACATAATTATTGTCATACCCAATTTAAAGGAACAAATTGGATATATATAACCCTTATGTGTGCCCAGAAATCGGAAACACACATGAGGTGACAAACTGTTGGAATGTATCATAACAATGCTTATTACATAAGATTAAAACAAAAACTCAAAAGAATGAAACTAATTCCAACTTTCTTATGCGGAAGCTCCAAGAACGAATACGCCGACTGGTGGTCCACAAGTCTAGTACTCCTGGCGGTAATCCTCATCCCATCCTTGATCTGAGACTGGTGTGGTGAAAATAGCAAGGGTGAGTCCATGTCGAACTCAACAAGTATAGCAAGATAGTAACTTTTCCATAATATCATGATCATTGTAACATAATAATATAAAAGCATAAGTGATAAACATGAGTAAACGATTTAACAATATAAGCGTCATCATCTTTAATGTAAGTGGTCCATGGCCGCTCGTGTCCTTGAGCAAGGCTAGTATACTAGTTTTTCAAACTCTGCGCAGAGGTGTACACATTCACTGTGAGTCGTGATTCCTAAATGTATGGGTTTGCAAGGCCCAGTACACCGAAACCACTATGAAGCCCCCCAAAGGTTCGTCTAACAAGTTGGGGCGCTAAGTCGTCAGATATAGAACCCACCCTTCCTATATGGCACAACGACCCGTAGCCTATACACATATATGTGGACAGGGGGCAGACTATACCCAATTCGGCACTTCCTCCAAACTCGCTAGAAAAATGATCTTTGAGGAACTAAAGTCAGAGCCATTTAACCCCCACAGTTCAGTTACAGACAAGATCTTATGTGGTTAAATTATTACCATTTTATCATTTATAGCATAAATATTAATTAAGTCACAAGATCATGGTAATAATGAGCTAGAAATTCCCAAACTATACTTGCCTTGATTATCGAAGTCCTGCTGACCCTGCTGATCCTCAGAATACTGCTCCTGATCACTGTAGTACTGCTCACCGTCTAAACTCGATAATAAATCAACAAACACACATCCAAAGACAATCATGCATGAAGAAAACAAGTCTAAATTAGAACAGTACACCAACAGTGATAAAACAGCATAAAAAGTGCATAAAACTAATCTACGTGTCGCTACGATCACATAGACGTAAAGATCACGAAAATCCGAATTAAAACGGGGAAGTTATGGATTTTACAAGATTTCCTATAGGTAGATAATTAATTAAATCTAACTACGAAAATTAAATGTTCCAAACCTACTGAAAAGTTATATTATCTTGTAGAGAATTTAATTACAAAACTAACGCAAGTTGAACGGATCAATTTGGAGTTAAAACGTGAAAGTTATAAGCATTTGATTGCAGTGGCAAAACTGTAATTAGACCGAACTTTATTTCCGAATTAAAAATAAAATAAAACTAGGTTTTAACTCCGGCCAAGGACCTAACTGTAATTAAACCTAGACTATCGGGTGTAGCGTGTAAAAGTATCAGGGTCTCTTTAGCAAAATGCGCGGCGAAGGGGTATCGGCCACTGGTGATTGTTGATCTCGCGATGGGCGGCTCAGATTAGATCGGGCAAAGGGGAGGTGGTGTTGCCGGCCGGAAACAGTGCGGGCGCGGCGGCTCCACCGTGATGGACGGCGGCGATGGTCGCCGGCGTTCGCGAAACGGCGATTCCGACCGTGTTTTGACGATCTGCGGGCACTAGGATGACGATGACGCGAGCGCGATCAAGGTCGGGGCTATGACGCGGCGAGAAACGGGCGATGTGCGCGGCGGCTATCATGGCGGCGGCGGCAAGCTCGCCGGCATGCACGGTCAGGTGTACTAGAGGCCTCGATTCGATAAACTAACGGGATGGGAGTGACAAGGAGGGCACTGGGGTTCTCACCGCGGCGTTGATTGAAGGCAGAGATGACTCGGCGGCGGAGATCGACGGAGAGTGGCGGGCGGCGGTGTTCTGTGTTGTACGACGACCGCGAGTGAGGCAAGGAAATAGAAATTGAATGGGGATTCGGGATGGGAAAGTTCTTACGGCGCTTAGGGACTTGCCGGCTCCAGAAAACCTTCGACGAGTCGGCGGACAAGCGGAACCCGAGCGCGGCGGCGAAAACCAGAGGTGGCGGCGGCGCTGGTGCTCGGTAGGGCGAGTGGGGGGCTCTGCGCATGGGGAAGGCGGACCAGTGGTGGCGGTGCCCAAAAATAGACCGAGGGGGCGAGGGATGCAACGGGCTCGCGCGCGAGAAGCGGATCGAAGACTCGGCCAGCTCTCGTGCGGTTCAAGGAAAAGAGATAGAAGAAGGTGCCGACAAGCCGGGCCCACCCGTCAGCGAGATGGAGAGGAGAAGGCAGCTGCTGTTGCCCAGTTGGGCCGGCCCACAGGCGAACCCAAGGGAAAACAGGGGCCTGCGAAGCAGCTGGGCCAGAAATGAAGAAATGGGGAGGGAGTAAAAAAAAGAATAGAGAAAGCTTTTCTATTTCTAATTCAAATTTCCAAGTTAAAATCAAAAAGCTATGAATTCTTTTGAACTTTAAATCAAGCAAACAATACAAAAATAAAATGCAGGCAGCATGGATGCACCATCAGGTGTCTAACCTTATATTTAATTTTATTTTTAGAAAATTATTAATTTTCCTATGTTTAATGCACCATAAAATACATAATTAAATCAAATTCGACTATTTTAAAATATCTAAAAATTTCGGGTGTTACAATTCTACCCCCCTTAAAAGAATCTCGTCCCGAGATTAGATTGTGCTTACTCGAATAACTATGGATATAATTTTCTTAGATCATCATCTCTTTCCCAAGTCGCCTCATCTTCTGTATAACGGTTCCACTGAACTTTAAACATCTTGATAGCCCTACTCCTGGTGACTCTTTCGGCTGTCTCCAAGATCTTTACTGGGAACTCTTCATATGTGAGATCTTCTTTAACTGTAATCTCTGCTACAGGTATCTGCTCTTCAGGCACACGCAAACACCTTTTAAGTTGAGACACATGGAACACATCATGCACACCTGATAGACTCTCTGGCAGTTCTAGTTGGTAGGCCACTTCTCCACATCTTTTAACAATCTTGAAAGGACCAATATACCTTGGAGATAATTTGCCTTTCATATTGAACCTCTTCACATTTTTCATTGGTGACACCTTTAAGTACACAAAATCCCCTTCTTCAAAAGCTATATCTTTTCTTCGAGTATCCGCATAACTTTTCTGGCGGGATTGTGCCGCTCTCAAATTCTCTCTAATCATCCTGACTTGTTCTTCAGCATCTCTAAGCACATTTGGTCCAAACACTTGAGTTTCCCCAGTTTGATTCCAGAATAAAGGTGTCCTACACTTGCGCCCATACAAGGCTTCAAATGGTGCCATCTTGAGACTCTGTTGATAACTGTTGTTATAAGAGAACTCAGCATAAGGCAAACTCTTATCCCAACTAGTACCATTCTGCAAGGCACAAGCTCTCAACATATCCTCCAAAATCTGATTAGTCCTCTCAGTTTGTCCATCCGTCTGAGGATGAAATGCTGTACTGAATCTCAACTTTGTTCCCAAGGAATCATGCACTGCTTCCCAGAAATGAGATGTGAACTGAGCGCCTCTATCAGACACAATCTTCTTTGGAACCCCATGCAAGCAAACAATCCTTTCCATGTACAATTGTGCCAACTAAGGACCTCTATATGTAGTTTTGACAGGCAAGAAATGAGCAACTTTAGTCAACCGATCCACAATTACCCATATGGAATCATATCCTCTCTGAGTACGAGGCAATCCCACTATGAAATCCATGCCAACTTCTTCCCATTTCCACTCAGGTATCTTCATGGGTTGCAACAGTCCTGTAGGTCTCTGGTGTTCAGCCTTCACTCTCTGGCAAATATCACATATGGCCACAAACTCTGCTACATCTCTCTTCATTCCATACCACCAATACTTCTCTTTAAGATCAAGATACATCTTTGTACTTCCAGGATGAATGGAATAAGCTGACTCATGTGCCTCTCGTAGAATTGCTTCACGAATGGCTTTCACTTCAGGCACACAAATCCTTTTTCCGAACCAAAGAATACCATTTTCATCTATCCTGAAACCCGGTGCTTTTCCAAGCACTACATTCTCAGCTATCTCCTTTAGCTTTTCATCCTCTAACTGACCCTTGTGTATCTCTCGCTCAAGAGTAGGTGCCACTTCTATCTCCATAGTATTAACTACTACAACACCCAAGTTCAGATGCTCGAACTCTGCACACAACTCGTCTGAAGCTGGTGTCATCCGAAGTGTACTGACATACTTCTTCCTACTAAGAGCATCAGCCACGCTATTTGCCTTTCCCGGATGATAATGCACATCCAAATCATAATCCTTTATGAGTTCTAACCAACGACGTTGCCTCAAGTTCAGATCAGACTGGGTAAATATATACTTCAAACTCTTATGGTCAGTGAAGACATCAGTCTTATGACCAACCAAATAGTGTCTCCAAATCTTCAATGCATGAACCACAGCTGCTAGTTCCAAGTCATGAGTGGGATAATTCAGCTCATGTTTCTTCAACTGCCTCGATGCATAAGCAACAACTCTACCTTCTTGCATAAGAACACATCCCAATCCTAGACGAGATGCATCACAATAGATGGAGAACTTCTTGTTCAAATCTGGCAAAATCAATACTGGAGCTGTTGTCAACCTCTTCTTCAACTCTTCAAAACCAGCTTGACATTTATCCGACCACACAAACTTGGCATTCTTCTCTAATAAAGAAGTCATGGGTTTTGCCAGTTTGGAGAATCCCTCAATGAACCTCCTGTAGTAGCCAGCTAATCCAAGGAAACTACGGATCTCAGTTGCATCTGAAGGTGGCTTCCAATTCAACACATCCTTCACCTTGCTTGGATCTACTGCAATTCCTCCATTAGAGACAACATGGCCAAGGAAAGAGATTTCCTTTAACCAAAACTCACATTTGCTTCGCTTAGCATACAGCTGGTGCTCTCTGAGTTTCTGCAACACCAGTCGTAAATGCTCAGCATGTTCTTCTTCTGTCTTGGAGAATATTAGGATGTCATCAATAAACACCACCACGAATTTATCCAGATACTCCATGAACACCTTATTCATCATGTACATGAAATAGGCAGGTGCATTGGTCAAACCAAAAGACATAACTGTGTACTCATATAACCCATACCTAGTGGTGAATGCTGTCTTTGGTATGTCTGAATTTCTAATCTTCAACTGATGATAACCGGAACGTAGATCAATCTTGGAGAACACACAAGCACCCCTCAACTGATCAAATAGGTCATCAATCCTAGGCAAGGGATACTTGTTCTTTATAGTGACCTCATTAAGAGAACGATAATCTACACACATCCGTTGTGTGCCATCCTTCTTCTCCACAAAGATCACCGGTGCACCCCAAGGAGATGAACTAGGGCGGATAAAACCCTTATCCTGCAACTCCTTCAATTGTTTCTTAAGTTCATCTAATTCATTAACCCCCATTCTATATGGACGCTTAGCTATGGGTGCAGTGCCAGGTAGTAAATCAATAATAAATTCAATGTCACGGTCAGGTGGCATACCTGGCAACTCATCAGGGAAAACATCTGGGAACTCATCCACTACACGGTCCTGGGGATTGGCATCTTCCTTCATCTGGTTCATAGTGGCTAATGGTGGGTCTTTAATTGCCACATCAACAGTAACTCGGTCTCCCTTTGGTGTCGTTAGAACCACCACTTTTTCCTGACACTGAATCACTGCCCCGTGTTGCTTCATCCAATCATATCCCAAAATCATATCAAGGCCAGATGTCCTCAACACAATAGGACTGACTGCAAAGTCTACCCCCCTTAAAGACAAACTCACAGAGGGACAATAAAGAGAAGCTGGTATGGTTCCCCCAGGTGAATTTACTACCATTTGGTTCTTCAAGGCAACTAGAGGTATGCTATGCATTGTAACAAATGCTTGGGAAATAAATGAATGTGAAGCTCCAGAATCAAAAAGAACAGTAGCAGGGATGGAGTTGATGTTGAACGTACCCATCATAGTTTCTGGTCCCACCTGAACTATTTTGGAGGACACATGGTTCACTTTTCCAGTAGGGGGAGGTGGCCTCTGGTAGTTGTTCTCGCCTCAAAAATTTTGGCCGGTTTACCTTCTCCGGGCGATTCGGATATGTGACCCTCTTTACCACATGTGAAGCACGTGGTTGGAGTGTTGGTGCTCTTCGGCCGCTGCTGGAAATGAGGACGCTGTTGGTTCTGGTTGCAGCCTCCCTGACTTGCCTGCCCCTGGTTCTTCTGCTGAAAGTTGGGACGGAAACGAGAATTGCTTCCAGAACCCTGACCAAACATCTTCCTCTTCTTGTCCTGATTCAGACGCTCATTATCGAGGACAATAGCACGGTTCACCAGCTGCTCAAATGTATCATAAGTGTTGCCCTTCAACTGCAGCCTGAGCTCATAATAGATACCATTGAGGAAATGGCGCTGCTTATCTTCATCTTCTCGTACTTCATTGGGAGCATAACGGGCCAGCTGCTGGAACTTCTCATGATACTCACTGATAGTCATCGAGCCCATCTTGAGGTTCCGAATTCATCTTCCTTACGCCAACAAGACCAAATTGAATGTGACGAGCTCTAAAGGTCTTCACAAAATCATCCCAAGTAATGGCGGAGCATTACTTTGGGACGAGCAACCCGATAAGACTCCCACCAGTGTCCGAGCACCTCCTTGGAGTTGTCCCGAGGCATACAACACCTTCTCTTGGTCATTGCACCTTGTGCGAGGTTCAAATTGTTTCTCCACAAAGACGTAGCCAATCATCAGCTTGTAGAGGCTCCGTGGCGTGAGAAAACACCGGGGGGTTTCCAACCATGAACTCCTTACGCTTATCCTTGGGTGGAGGAGCAGATCCTCCAGCTTGCATGTTCTGCATGAACTGTGTCATAGTCTGCATCATCTGGCTGGCGGCTTTGCATCATCTCGCGCCCCAGGTCGCCATAAGCTGCTCCGAGAGTTATTGGAGGAGGAGGTGGTGGTGGCGGATCTTCATTATTTGCTCTCGCCTCTACCTCTACCTCTCTGCCTCTACCTCTAGGCATCTGCTTTGTCAAAGATAATATTCTAGGTTTAGATATTTGTGGTCGGGGTCTCTTAAAAAGGATAATAGAGCAAATCTAAAAATTCTCTGATTTAAGCAAGTTTAGAAAATTTACCCACTATCTATTCATTAGTCCTTATGTCTTAAACCTATAACTAAATGAAATTGTAGACAAAGTCCACAAAATCATTGCAATCATTCAAAGATCCAAATCAAGCATAATTAATAATAACAATTCAACAAGGCAATTAAAATGCACAAACCAATCATTGACTCAACTTGTGACTTCTACCGTTTCTTCTCAAGTTATGGGTAAAGATTCTAAAGGTACTCTTCTACTTAGCGAAAAAGTGGTAGAAGTGGATTTCTAAGAGCATGTTAAGGCAAGGTGAGACAAACCTTTAGAGACAAGGACAAGATGGGCATGAATAGCAGGGGAAAGATATGAGATAGAAGAAAATATCAATTTTCCTAGAGCAAGGATTTTTAGGACAACTTCTAGTACCTAAAAACGACCAGTTTCTACTAGGCTTGCGTCCTAGAGTCGACATTGCTCTGATATCAATCTGTCATACCCAATTTAAAGGAACAAATTGGATATATATAACCCTTATGTGTGCCCAGAAATCGGAAACACACATGAGGTGACAAACTGTTGGAATGTATCATAACAATGCTTATTACATAAGATTAAAACGAAAACTCAAAAGAATGAAACTAATTCCAACTTTCTTATGCGGAAGCTCCAAGAACGAATACGCCGACTGGTGGTCCACAAGTCTAGTACTCCTGGTGGTAATCCTCATCCCATCCTTGATCTGAGACTGGTGTGGTGAAAATAGCAAGGGTGAGTCCATGTCGAACTCAACAAGTATAGCAAGATAGTAACTTTCCCATAATATCATGATCATTGTAACATAATAATATAAAAGCATAAGTGATAAACATGAGTAAACGATTTAACAATATAAGCGTCATCATCTTTAATGTAAGTGGTCCATGGCCGCTCGTCCTTGAGCAAGGCTAGTATACTAGTTTTTCAAACTCTTGAGAGGGTGTACACATTCACCGTGAGTCGTGATTCCTAAATGTATGGGTTTGCAAGGCCCAAGATACATCGAAACCACTATGAAGCCCCCAAAGGTTCGTCTAACAAGTTGGGGCGCTAAGTCGCCAGATATAGAACCCACCCTTCCTATATGGCACAACGACCCGTAGCCTATACACATATATGTGGACAGGGGGCAGACTATACCCAATTCGGCACTTCCTCCAAACTCGCTAGAAAAATGATCTTTGAGGAACTAAAGTCAGAGCCATTTAACCCCCACAGTTGTACGCTTGTAAGTCCGGGATACATCGATTCTGACGCATAAGATCTTATGTGGTTAAATTATTACCATTTTATCATTTATAGCATAAATATTAATTAAGTCACAAGATCATGGTAATAATGAGCTAGAAATTCCCAAACTATACTTGCCTTGATTATCGAAGTCCTGCTGACCCTGCTGATCCTCGAATCATTGCTCCCGATCACCATAGTAATGCTTGCTCACGCCTAAACTCGATAATAAATCAACAAACACGCATCCAAAGACAATCATGCACGAAGAAAACAAGTCTAAATTAGAACAGTACACCAACAGTGATAAAACAGTATAAAAAGTGCATAAAACTAATCTACGTGTCGCTACGATCACATAGACGTAAAGATCACGAAAATCGGAATTAAAACGGGGAAGTTATGGATTTTACAAGATTTCCTATAGGTAGATAATTAATTAAATCTAACTACGAAAATTAAATGTTCCAAGCCTACTGAAAAGTTATATTATCTTGTAGAGAATTTAATTACGAAACTAACGCAAGTTGAACGGATCAATTTGGAGTTAAAACGTGAAAGTTATAAGCATTTGATTGCAGTGGCAAAACTGTAATTAGACCGAACTTTATTTCCAAATTAAAAATAAAATAAAACTAGGTTTTAACTCCGGCCAAGGACCTATCTGTAATTAAACCTAGACTACCGGGTGTAGCGTGTAAAAGTATCAGGGTCTCTTTAGCAAAATGCGCGGCGAAGGGGTATCGGCCACTGGTGATCGTTGATCTCGCGATGGGCGGCTCGGATTAGATCGGGCAAAGGGGAGGTGGTGTTGCCGGCGGAAACAAGCAGTGGCGCGGCGCGGCGGCTCGCCATGGACGGCGGCGATGGTCGCCGGCGTTGAAACGGCGATTCCGGCCGTGTTTTGACGATCTGCTGGCACTAGGAAGACGATGGCGCGAAAGCGATCAAGGTCGGGCTATGACGCCGCGGCAGAACGGGCGATGTCTTGCGGGCGGCTGTCATGGCGGCGGCGGCAAGCTCGCCGGGCGTGCGGGTCAGGTGTACTAGAGGCCTCGATTCGATAAACTAACGGGATGGGAGTGACAAGGAGGGCACTGGGGTTCTCACGTGTTTGGCTAAACACTACATATTTTCAATGATGTGGCTTCACGTTATCTCTGTCGGTTGCATAGGTCCAAACATGGATAGTGCTTGGTTTCCTATCTTGCTTGTCATATATCTTCTTGAGTAGAGTATAATTCTGACAAAATTGGCTTGGTTGACATTGAGAGGTGCATCTTAATTTCCATCCATGGTAATCGTTTTCTAAGCATCAAATGAATCTGCGTAGAGGTTTATGAATGTTCACTACCACAAAATGGAATACCCTTGAGGGTCACCATTTTCCTTGAGCGCTGAGATTAAACCCTCAAGGAATATAAGTTACCTTGAGCGTGGTTGAAAACCCCATCGAATATAATATTTTGTTATTTCTGACCCTCAAGAAAAATAGGTAACACTCAAGAAAATCCTTTTTCCTTGAGCGTCAATCCTCTTTTTCTTGAGCGTCAACCATCGGGTAATATTTTTGACCCAGCCACGATAATTTAGCCCAGCTGCGAAAAAAAAAAAAAAGAGCCAAGTCTCCCGCGCTGATTTTTGGCCCACGTAAAAGAAAGGATCTCTCCGTGTCCCACCGGCGTGGCTTATCCACTCGTTTGGCGTCCCTCCTCCGACACCAACGCACGAGTAGAAAAAAATTTGGGCGACTCTCCAGCGCGGCGGCGGTCGGCGGCTCCTGCACGGGCAGCGGGAGGGCGGCGTCTCCCGCGCGCGCGGCGGTCAGGCGAGGTCTCCTGCTCGCGCGGTGGGTGGGTGTGGTCTCCGGCGTGGGCGGGCAGCGGCTCCTGGGGCGGGCAGCGGGAGGACGGCGTCTCCTCCTGCGCGCGGCGGCGGAGGTCTCCTGCTCGCGCGGTGGGTGGGCGGCGTCTCCTGCGTGGGCGGGCAGGCGTGTGGCGAGCACTGCACGGCCGGAGGGTGGCAGTTCATACGCAGTTGTGCTCAAATCGTGGAGTCCTCGGCGCCGACCTGGACGACGCAACCACTGTCGACAAGGTGAGCCCCCGCACCGACCTTCCCCGCGTCGCGGCAATTCCCTGTCTCCCTACGAGGGCTGCCGGGCTCCGCATCTGCACAGCTGCAGATCCACCGGGCACCAGGCTACCGGCAGCCTGCACATCTCCAGCTTGGTTGATTGCTGTGCAAATTTGTTCTAAAACTAAAATATATCATCATGTTCATATTCTCTCATAAACAGATTTAGAGTCAACCAGCCTTTGTATAGAGGGAATTTAACACAAACAAGTGCCAATGAACCAGCCTTTGAGAATTTAACACACTTTTGTCTGCTACAACACGTTTGTTAGCTATGAAATCACAGTACAATATGTCAATTGCACACTTTGAAGCAAATTTAGAGTTAATTCATGAACTTATGCCCTCAGACTGTAAGGTTCCTAAGGATTTCTTTTCATGGTCTCTTGTACAATTTACTAATTGTTTTCATTATAAAACAGGATATGCATGGGCTTCGACACAGAAATCGTTGGAGATGTTTCTAATGGTCTTAACTCTCAAATGGTTGGAGATGATTCTAATGGTCTTAACTCTCGAAGGGTTGGAGATGTTTCTGGCAACACACACAGGAACAATGCTAATGGTCTTAACCCTCAAATGGTTGGAGATGTTTCTGGTAACTCACAAAGGAGAAATGCTAATGGT
This sequence comes from Hyparrhenia diplandra, assembly GCA_015847255.1. Classification (NCBI taxonomy): domain Eukaryota; kingdom Viridiplantae; phylum Streptophyta; class Magnoliopsida; order Poales; family Poaceae; genus Hyparrhenia; species Hyparrhenia diplandra. Next base: position 657,070 of record JADLZK010007525.1, on the reverse strand, counting down.
CTTAACACTCAATTGGCTGGAGTTGATGGTGGTAACTCACAAGTGAACTATGATAGCGAGGGTCCTAACGCAGAACTGAACATTGGCTCCAACCAACCCCCTCATGATCCTCCAAAAAGAGGGAGAGCGAAAATGAGCAGGACCAAGTACAAAATACCTCCACGCAGTGGTAGAGTTCAACTGGAACCTATGATATAAGTGGACCAAGTACAAGAATTTATTTTATAATCGCACCAGTACGTACTATCTACGTAAATTGTTCAATCAAGCTGGTTTAATTAATTGCGGTGAAGTACTACGAGAAACTCTTTATTTTTTGAATAACATATGATATAAGGAAGCAAGCCACTTGTGTCATTATCTGCAAGCGGCATGCATTTAGTTGTACCTACTGGTTGGAACCCACAATCAGTTTGTCCACGTGATTTTGATCAAGATGTGAGATTACAAGCTAATTCTTTGACGTATCATTAGTATATACTATTTTCTATTTGTGACATTAGTGTTCTTAAATTCCTACGGAGCTCTCATTGAACGTGAAATCTTTACGGTTGGTGTTGTGATTGGTGAGATCTAACACTACACTCTGAATATTGTTGAGCTCCAACATAATTATCTCAACATGTTCATGACATTTTATTTCCTATGCTGATTGGTTGGAGAGAATATACTGAAAAAGACATTAGCCTCTTATTTGTAACGTGAGAGACTAAGACAAATATTAGATATTCTAGACATGTCCTTATCAGTTCATCAGCTTCTGGGTTGCTCATGGTGTTGATAAATTTTTGATTCCTCTTTATGATGTCTGATTAGAAATTGCTCAAAGAAGTTAAAATTTTTCCAAAGCTTTCTCTAGCACCAGGTCCAAAGAAGTACTATGATTCAAAAGATCAATATCGCGGCTCGAATCAGTCCTTGTCGGACCCAACACGTGGCCTGGTTGGCAGACATGGCACACGCGGGCACCAAACAAGAAGCGCGGTAGCCGGAAACTATAATGCCAATATATAAACTAATTTCATGGCAGTTTGACTAAGAAAATGTTGTTTCTAAATCAGTCACGTGTTTGGCTAAACACTACATATTTTCAATGATGTGGCTTCACATTATCTCCGTCGGTTGCATAGGACCAAACTTGGATAGTGCTTGGTTTCCTATCTTGCTTGTCATATATCTTCTTGAGTAGAGTATAATTCTGACAAAATTGGCTTGGTTGACATTGAGAGGTGCATCTTAATTTCCATCCATGGTAATCTTTTTCTAAGCATCAAATGAATCTGCGTAGAGGTTTATGAATGTTGGATCTTTTATATTCTCATACCTCATAATTGGATAGAAGCAGTAATATTACACTGGGGAGCCAAGGGCTCATCACACGATATAATTCTAAGAGAAAATGCAGGTTCTGTTACGAAGGCCAACTCGTTAATACATCATAACACTGAGTTGGGTACTAGCAGTGATGCTGACAGAACGAATGATGGGAGTACTATGGGTGTAGCTGTTTAAAGAAAGTCAACAATTTTTGCAAATTGTTTCATGAAATAATATTCAAGGTTTATCTTCAAGTCGAGAATTACTTTGTTTAAAGGAGGAGAGTCTGATGAACCAAGCTTCTAAAAAATATATCAATGGATCTTGTTTCAAATATGTTAACTAGTCTTTTCTTTGGTGGTTCCCTTTCGATAGAACACAGGCAAAGAAGACGTATCAAATAATCACCATTGGTCACAATATTGAAGAGAATACAAAGCCACAAGAATTTATTTATAATTTCAAAAGTAAGTACTACGAGAAATTCTTTATTTTTTTGGAATAACATATGGTATAAGGAAGCAAGCCACTTGTGTCATTATCTGCAGTTTGACTGTAATGCCAATATATAAAATAACATATGGTATAAGGAAACTATAATGCCAATATATAAAATAATTTCATGGCAGTTTGACTAAGAAAATGTTGTTTCTAAATCAATCACGTGATTGGCTAAACACAACATATTTTCAATGATGTAGCTTCACATTATCTCCATCGGTTCCATAGGACCAGACTTGGATAGTGCTTGGTTTCCTATCAGGCTTGTCATATATCTTCTTGAGTAGACTATAATTCCGACAAAATTGGCTTGGTTTACATAGCGAGGTGCATGTTAATTTCCATCCTTGGTCATCTTGTTCCAAGCATCTAATGAAATTGCGTAGAGGTTTATGAATGATGGATCTTTTATATTCTCATACCTCATACATGAATCGATGCAATAATATTACCTTGGGGATCCATGGGCTCATCACATGATATAATTCTAAGAGAAAATGCAGGTTCTGTTACGAAGGCCAACTCATTAATACCTCGTAACACTGAGTTGGGTACTAGCAGTGATGCTGATAGAAAGAATGATGGGAGTACTATAGGTGTAGCTATTTAAAGAAAGTAACATTTTTTGCAGATTGTTTCATGAAATAATCTTCATGGTTTATCTTAAAGTTAAGAATGACTTTGTTTAAAGGAGGAGAGTCTGATGAGCCAATAGCATCTAAAAAATATGTCAATGGATCGAGTTTCAAATATGTTAATTAGTCTTCTTTTCGGTGGTTTCTTACGATAGAACACAGGCAAAGAAGACGTATCAAATAATCACCATTGGTCACAATATTGAAGAGAATACAAAGCCACAAGAATTTATTTATAATTTCAAAAGTAAGTACTACGAGAAATTCTTTATTTTTGGAATAACATATGGTATAAGGAAGCAAGCCACTTGTGTCATTATCTGCAAGCGGCATGCATTTACTTGTTCCTATTGGTTGGAACCCACAATCAGTTTGTCCACGTGATTTTGATCAAGATGTGAGATTACAAGCTAATTCTTTGACGTATCATTAGTATATACTATTTTCTATTTGTGAGATTACAAGCTCATCAGACGATATAATTCTAAGAGAAAATGCAGGTTTTGTCAAGGAGAACATATCTAGTGCAAACCAACCCCTCCGCGCAATCATGCAAACTTGTAATGTGAGCCACAGGATGTAGATCAAAGGGGCACCAGGTGATAACCATGGGGGAGGTGGAAGGAGGGATTTGCAAAAGTGTGTTACGGGCGGGCACTTAAGTGTAAAATTACCTAATACCCTCGTGTCGCTTGGATGAACATCCTATGGCCCAGATTAGAAGTTTACATAGTTTGCATGGAGGGGTTGGTTTGCACCTCATACGTTGCCTTTGTTAAGAAGGCTAACTTATTAATACCTCGTACCACTAAGTTGGTTACAAGTAGTAATACTGACACAAATAATGATGGGAGTACCATGGGTGTTGTTGTGCAATGCAAGTTAATAATTTTTGCAGATTGTTTCATTATTAATAACGTAGGATATAAGGAAGCAAGCCACTTGTGTCATTATCTACAAGCGACATGCATTTGCTTGAACCTGTTGGTTGGAACTCACAATCTATTTGTCCGCGTGATTTTGATCAAGATGTGAGATTGCATGCTGATTCTTCGATGTTTCATTAGTATATACTATTTGCTAGTTGTGACATTGGCGTTCTTAAATTCATGTGCAGCTGTCATTGAAGGTTAAATCACTAGTACATAAGTCTACTTTAGGGGTGGTTGAGGATGCATTGTAGGGGCGGTTTTGTAACTCTCCGCCTACTGTGATTTCACCGTAGGGGTGGTTATGCAGCCGCCCGTATAGTGGACCAGGGGCAGGGGGGCAGCTCGTGTTACCAACCGCCCCCATTGTGGTTTTTAAAAATCGCATTTTCAAAATTTGAAAAAAAATAGCAAAAGATTTTTTTTTAATCGGGGGAGGGCCCCACCGGCCAACCACCCACCATCCCTTGCCATTGGGATTTTCTCAGAGTGTTTGCAAATGTTGCGGCAGCGGTGGTCTGATCCCACGACCGGCCGCTTGTGCGCGGAAAGCCCACACCACTGCGCTACGCATGTGTTTGTGTCCATATCCCATTCCACATCCCCACATATTATACAAATTCGAGTGAAAGTTGACTATTTGAGGCCCTAAATGGATTCAAATCAAAAAGTGGTCAACTACAAACTTTCATAACTTTTCAAGATCTACAATTTTCTCCGTCCAAAGGTCGTTTATGAAATTTGAATTTCAAATTTGACAAATTTGAACGACGTTTTTGCATGACAAGATGGTTTCAAAATAAAAAGTGGTCAACTACAAAGTTTCATAACTTTTCGAGATCTACAATTTTCATTTATGTTGTTTCTTCGTCGAGGTCATTTGAAAAATTCAAATTTTGAAATTTAAACATTCAAACCCTACATTTTGAGACATCAAATTATGTCAAACGAAAAAAAGTGTCAACTACAAAGTTTTATAACTTTTTGAGATCTACAATTCTTATTTAGGGTGTTTTTTTCATTTGAGGTTGTATTAAAAAATTAATTTTTAGTGTCTCATTTTAAAATTCAGGCGCGGCTGGTCTGATAGAAGGAATTTGATTCGGTGTAGGGGCGGCTCAAAACATGAACCGCCCCTACTCAAAAAGGGAGGCATTCCCATAGTAAGCTTTTGTACTAGTGAATCTTGATGCATGGTGCTGTGAATGGTGAGATCTAATACTTTAGTCTGAATATTATTGATGAGGTCCTACATAATTATCTCAACTGGTTTACAACATTTTATTTTCTGTGATGAGTGGTAGGAGAGAATACACTGAGAAAGAATTTAGCCTCTTATTTCTAACGTGAGAGACTGAGACAAATATCACATATTGTGGACGTGTCCATATCTGTTGGTCAGCTTCAGGGTTGCTCATGGTAATTTTTGCTATCTTTTTGATTCCTTGTTATGATGGCTGATTAGAAATTGCTCGAGGAAGTTAAATTTTTGCCAAAGCTTTTCTAGCAACTGGTCCAAACAAGTATTGTGTTCCGGAAAATTATATCGAGGTTCGAATCAGTCCTAAAGATATTTTCTAGAAGAGACATTTGCATGCGAGTGCTGAAGTGCCCAAACCAACAGTTATACATGGGAGTGATGTTTCTTTAGCGTTTGAGCTGCATCCTACATTCCTACTGCTTCACCTTGTTATTATACTCAATCTGAGCTCAAAATTGTTGAAGCAGATGATGCATCATATGGCCTATAAATATATGATGGCGATGGAAATACATAGTGCTGGTATTGTCGCTAATGTGACGGGACAATGATCCAATATATTTCAATCGGGTTGCGAAACTGAAGACAAGGTATGCACAGTGATTATTGATGTTGAGACTTTTATTAATATTGTTAATAGTTCTCATTTGGTGAATGCATTGCCAATCATCCTCCTCCATCCCTGGTACACTAAAAATTAGTCAAAAGGCGCGAGTTAAATCCCATCAGAAATTATGTTTATACTGTGGATGTGTATTGCTCGGTCGATGGATAACACTGAGATAGTTCTGGCTCCAATAATTATTTAATAGATAGATGGGATGGATAACAATGAGATAGTTTGGGCTCCAATAATTATATGATAGATGTCCACTCAAAATCCAAGCTAAAGCGACATCACTGGAGGATGAAAACAATATGCTCGTGTGATAGTGGCAGGCTCCTCATGTCGACAAAAAATAAAAAATATTGTTTTTTTCTTCAATTCTGGTGCCTCACAATCAAGTCAAAATTGCAAATATTAATTTAAGGGCCCAACACATGTAACTGATGGCAAACAATCCCAAGACACATATGCCAACGGCAGGATAATAAACAGAACAGATCATTATCATTGAAATTAAATATAAAATAAGATAATTTGGTTCGGTGAAATAGTTCTTTGTAATCAACAAACTCAAATGGTAGAATAGATGGCTCGGTTTATAACAAGTGAAATCCGAACCTCCACTACTACAGAATTGTCCATCACTGCCGGGCTCCAACCCCCCTTCACTGCCGAAAACTGAACCGGCAGAACCATAGCGGTAGTGATGTGGGGTTCGAAACATTACCGGGCCAAAACACCGGCGGTGATGCGAGGAGAGACTGCCGGTTTGATATCGAACCGGCAGCGCACCGTCACCGAACACCGCCGGGTGTTCCACGGACCGGGCGGCATTTTTGATCCAAGCAATGCGGGTTCGTAAGTCAGGCCGGCAGAGTTGATATTGGGAGCACTGTCGGGCTTTAACGAACCGACAGAACTGTAGGGATAACACTATCGGGTTGGATTGAGCCGACAGTGTATCGAAGAGCTAACAATGTCGGTTTACATTGAACCCGTCAGTGAACTTTACGTGAACACTGTCGGCTGATTTCAACCCGACGGCGTTATTAGAGTGAAGACTATCGGTTGGTTAGTGCAGCCGACGGTGATGTTTCTGTCATCGATGATGGTTTGTAATTCAAACCGATAGTGTTTGGTGTAGTTACACTACCAGTTTGTATGTCATTCACTGTCGGGCCCATGCCACCCGGCGTTTTTGTTTAAAATTTTTATAATTTATGAATTTTTTCCTGAAAATCAGCTATTTTTAAACCCATAAAAGCATCATAGATACATTACATGGTTCAAAGGTTACATACAACTAACTCCACCTAATGTTCTACGAAATTGAGCCTAGGACATCAACTTCCAAATAAGGAAAACAATGACAATAGCCATGACAGAAATCAAAACATCTTTCATAGGCCAGGTCGCAATTCTCCTAATCTTCATATCTATGGCGAGAGGCTTCTCATCGATCTCCGGGGCTGGTTGATAGTGAAAGTTTTCACCATAGTAGGCCCCGAAAGCTTCAAATTCCGTCTTGTATTTTTGTAACAATTACTAGGGTAGCCGTGAGACTTGAGCGAGCAATCTTCCCGGATTCGATAGATCCCCGGCACTTGACCAACATGCACTACATACCACGCCATGGTTTACCTATACATGCAGCCAAAATAGGATGTTAATGCTATGTCATTCAAAATGTTGTACAACAAGATTTTGAACACCACGAAAACTCATGAATTTCAACATCTATCTCATTTCAATCACAATTCGAGCATCGAAATGTCTTCAATCATTGCTTTAAAATGACCACAATGTTTAAATCTAATTTGTTCACCATAGACCAATTAAAATACTTTTGCCACTATATAAGGATCTTGAACTGTTTGAAAGCAAAATCTAAATAGAAAAAGGAAATAGCAGGTTGGATTTATCAACACGGGCATTTCAACGAACAACTCAAAGGCGTGGTGACCGACGACTCACCGAAGCTTCCGTGCGGTCCGCGCGCCCTCTGTCTTGTCTCGGCGGTGCGAGACGCAGCGCCCTAGAAGGAAGCGAGGGCGCGGACGGGCGTTCTTCCGGCGGAATCGAGCTCAAGGTCGCGGCGCGTACGGTGTCGGGCGTAGACGGGACGGCGGGGGGCTGCCGACGGCGCGGTGCGGTGTAGCGGCGGTCCCCGTCGACGTGGACAAAGAACAAGCAGGCGAGGGCGGGCGAACAACAACGGCGAATTAGATCTCATTCTCATAGGCAAAATCTCGAGGAACTAAATGGCTAATTAGTTCTCACCGGAAAGGGCGCGGGGCGCCGGCGTGGCGTTGGGGACGTCGGAGAAGAAGAGAATGGAGGGGGCGCCAGTAGGGGCGACGGACGATCAAGCGGCGTGTGTGGTGGTGGTGCTCCGTCGGGCGACGCTGGTGGGGAACGATTGGGGCACGGGGTTGAAATGACCTGGGAAAATTTCAGCTCGCCGCGCCAGCTATTATATATCGTCGAGGCTGGAACGAATGGCGCGGGGTTCAAATGACTTGTGAAATTTTCACCTCGCGTGCCCATTTCTATAGTTAATCACTGCCGGTGTAGCAGTAGCCCGGCAGTGTTACATTATAGGTTCACTACCGGGTATAAACGTCGGCTGACCCGACAGTGATCAGACGCTATTGCCACCTGCCACACGGTACCACCGCTCACGGTGATAAGATCACACTGTTGCCACCTTCCACCGCTCATTCCCACCTACCACCGCCTATAAAAACAGCCCCACGCAGAGAGTCATGTATGGCGAACCGTGCGCCGGCGTTTCTCTTCTGTTATTTGCCCATTCTCCTATCCACATATATGGCCTCTATTTGGGAGAAAGCCCTCCACATAAACATTTTATCATGGGTAGATAGTGTATACAGCAGGTACTAGAAGGGTGTTTTTGAAGATTAAGCTACAACGTTGCTTACAGAAGCTGGGTGTGATGCTCGTGCAACGCCATTGTTGCACGGACTGCCGGAAGACGGAAAGCAGGAGCCAAGTAGCGTGCATTCTTGTGCTTCGTCGCCGGGAGATGAGAGCCCCGTCTCCTGTCGGGCCTTTGCCGACACGGAGAGACATTGGTTCTTCACAGAGGTCCCATCCGCCTTACTTAGTTCAGTAAGCATAACGTGTAGCATTATTGTAACCACCTCGGGCATAGGTGCTAGAAGGGTGTTTTTGAGGTGGTTATTTCTTAATGTGTTTGTACACTTTGATTATTGTACCGTGTCAATTGTAATCAATTAATTGTAATGCTTTTGTGAAGTATGTATAATCCCGTTCAACCTGTAATTATTGTACCCAAGCATAGCTTATGGATGTAATTGTCAGTCATGCTTCCGATGAAAGGGGTCATGTACCTTTGTGAAGCATGTCTACTCCCACAATGTAGAAATGTCTTGAATTTTTTTTACAACCTTGTGCACCCAAATTATGCCCCCACACAAGATCTTAGGTTTTTCTGATCCATATTTTTATTATTAGATTTTCCTACGTGATAAACGCGATAGAAGGAGGTTAATTAAAGCTTGAAAACTTATGAATTTTGCACCAACCGACACACTGAATTGCCTCCTAGGACACATGAGACCATGTGGGAAATTTTGGCACCACTCTGGCTCTGTTAGTGGGTAACCCCAGTTCAACCTGTAATTACTCGGGGTCGTCGCGTAGAAATTCAATTTAATTGAAAAAAATACCAAACCTTGTCCGAAAAATCTCAAACATCGTAGTTCCTTCACACGTGGCATGTGCACGTCTAAGAAAAAGTTTGAGGCCGAGACCACACCGAACGAAGATGACCCAAAGATAGCTTATGGATGTAATTGTCGGTCATGCTTCCGATGAAAGGGGTCATGTACCTTTGTGAAGCATGTCTACTCCCACAATGTAGAAATGTCTTGAATTTTTTTTTACAACCTTGTGCACCCAAATTATGCCCCCACACAAGATCTTAGGTTTTTCTGATCCATATTTTTATTATTAGATTTTCCTACGTGATAAACGCGATAGAAGGCTGATCACTATCGGTTTTGTTTTTGCAAACCGGTAGTGTTGTCTCTTTTACTGCCGGGGCTCTATTAAAACCCGGCAGTGATATATTTCAAACCAACAGTTTAGTAATATCTTTCACTACCGTGAGATTACTTGGACAGTTTAGTAATAACTTTTTGGTTAGTACATAGAGCATTTATATATTTATGTTCGTCCATGAAAGATAAGAAGGGCGTCAAAAAAATAAGAACTGCACCTGTATTATGAAATATAAATGCAAACATCCATTGGAAAGGAACACACGATTACATATATATATAGAGAGAGAGGAGCAAACCGACATACAATATCCGGATTACATATATGATAACAAAGACCTTGAAAAAATTACATATATGATAACAAAGACCTTTACAAGAATAGATCAATGTTCTCATCAAAGTGTACAAACACATTTAAAATAAAAAACGCCAAAGGTAATGTGATTCTTGCCGATGAAATTCCGATGGGATTTTGAAGGCCCATCGGTGCCCGTTGAGGTCCCATCGGTGCTCGTGAGGTTTCTTGTGCTCGATCTTACAAGGAGGGCATAACTCGATTTACATTGAATCCACAAAGAAGGATGCCTTACAGATTTTCTCTGCTTTCGACCAAGTCTGTGGTTTCGTCCAATGACAACATGGATAGGCATTCGCAAGAGAAGATCATGTTAATCTATGAAAATCTGCTTTGATCACCAAAGGAGATTTTTATTGAAGCAATTTTCATAAATCGATATGATCTTATCCGAGAATGCCATGTCTCTCATATGGACATGTAAATCCAGGTATCCAAAATCTCAAGCACACAAAACCGATGGCTCCATGAATCTCACAAATTGTTCTAACCTTCGGCGCTGCTCAATCTTGATAGAAGACTCTTGTAGCACCTCTTGTGTGTGAACCATTTTGGTGGCCTAAGATGGATAAGAATGATATCTCATGACGTGGAGGGCTTTCTCCCATAGAGAGGCCATAGATATGTATGTGGAGAGTAGCAGAGAAGATCGAGGAAGAAGAACAGGCAACTGAATCAAGAGTGTCAAGAAAGAGGACCAAGAGAACTGAATTGCAAACCTAAGGGCCGCACTAGCCGTTTTTATAGGCTAGATGCCGTGGTATTGACTGATCACTGCCGGTTTCAAATGGCACCCGGGCAGTGATATGGACGTTCACTGCCGGATAATAGGCACCGGCATAAACCAAGCACCGTGGCCGTGGTACGGCGAACGTGGCAACAGTTCTCCTGCCTGCAATGTTGCATGGTCAGGCCGTCAGGGCGTACTGTTCGCCCGTTGACAATGCAAAACACTGCCAGTTCTCAGTTTTAACCCGGCAGTGGTACTCCATAACACTGCCGCGTAGTGAGCACCGGCAGTGATATATGTGATCACTGCCGGTGCTGAAGGTTCTCCCGGCAGTGTTATTACTGACATTGATATAACCCGTCGATGCAGCAGCAGGGTGCTCAGCCTTTTCTCATGGGAAGCAGAGACACTGTCGGTTTAATTAAGCGGAACCGGTAGTGAAGACTAGAGCAACACGATTCTCAAGGCTGCAGCCGTGACGTATCACAGGCCATGACCTACTCGGCAGCCTATATACGTACTACTAAAATGAAAATTTATAATATGGAGTGTACGTGGCAGGCGAACGGGGTTAGTTGAAATCTCAATGCATTAACGCTGAGATAAAATTAATGATTTCAATAAATCGATTTTTTACAGATATAACTATTTGTTTCACCGATTTGTTAATCACTGCCGGTTCATGTGTGGGCCCGATAGTGATCAATGAAGGTGGAGACTCTGTTGTCATCCGCGCGCCATTGGAAACGCAGCCCAGGAATTCGAAGCGCAAAACCGTACGGCGTGGGAAACGCTCGGCCAGCAGAGAGATCGTGCGAATTCCAACCGGCGATCGTGGGAATTCCAAGCGGTTGCTTTGACGCCGCGTTCGATCGTGGGGAAGTGGAGCAGCCGGCTAACTCTCTATTTAGGCACACCCTTTGATCATGGCGTTCATCCATTCCAGTTCTCGATCATCCAGCCACATTCTCTTTGCATTCTTCAGCGCCATGGCTGCCTCAGGCTCAGGATCCAACAAGCGCACCAGGGAGGAGATGGAGGCGGCGGAGGACAAGGGCAAGGAACCGGTGGTGGAGGCGCCGGCGGCCGACGTCCCCGGCCCGACTCCGACTCCGACTCCGACTCCGACTCCGCCTCCGACTACGTCCCGCCCAAGCGGGACCGCCGCATGTACCTTCTGGCCACCCGGCTAGAGGCGGCGGCCGATGACCTTGCTGGTCGCCGCTGCATGCAGGAGGTGATCGAGAGGGATTTCACCCTCGATCGTCTCCGTCCTGCCTTCAGGATGCTGAAGGAGCTGGCGGACGGCCATGGTCTTCTCCCAAGGGTGGATCCACCCCTAGAAGAGAAGATGAACCACTACGCCCCCAAGGTGGAGCAGCTGGCGGGATCGCCCTCAAGGCCTTGGCCAAGAAGGACGACGCCAAACGTGGAGGAGGAGGAGGAGGAGGAGGAGGACTAGGACTAGGCCGGCCTTCCTCCTCTTTTTTTTTTTTTTTTTTTTTAACATTTTTATTATATGTTCTGTTTTTTTTTTTGTATATATTAATAAAATAAAAATTATATATATTATTGCTGTGTGTTGCTCCCCTATATTTGTCCCTCGAATGATATTTTTCGTTTCAGTTCAAAGAGCGATTAAAATTAAAATTTGATTTGTATCTTAACTTGTCCTTTGGAAAATAATTAACTGTCGGTTGTGCTTTGGAAAATACAAATGGGCGTTGAGTGCCAAGGAGACGGCCATTGGGCGCAAATTGCGGTGGCCGGTTACGTTTTTCCGAGGAACCGTCTTTTGGGAACGCCACATTTATACCCCGTCCCCCCCCTCCCCTCCCGTTATCCAACACTAACTTCTCTTTCGTGCCCCTCACACAGAAAGCCGGACTCGCCGCCGCCCACGATCGTCGACATGGCCGCGACCCGGAGGAGATGAAGTTCGCTTGTGGAGGAACGCCTCCGCGCCGCCCTCCCCAAGCTCACCAGCGAACGGCCTGGCCGACGACGTTGGCCCGCCAAAGGTGAACCTGCCCCTCGAGGAGAGGGGGCCAACTTCTACGCCCTCCGGATCGAGTCTCGGCCGATACCCTCGCCGAGGGGATACCGGCCAAACTAGGGGAGGCGGCCGCCGGAGGCGCTGCCGCGCCTAAATGGCCGGGAAAATTGGGCGGCCGCCAGCGCGCGCCAAAAACATGTCCGCGCCAAGAAGTCCAAGAAGGCGGCCTAGGTTCTCTTCTTTTATTTGTTTATGTTAATTTCTATCAACAATTTGTTGTCCGATCTATGTGGATGTGTAAGATACAATGATCTGTGTGGTTAATTTGCTAATGGTTTAGTTGTTGGTTAATCTGTTGCATGGCAATCTCTTTATCTTTCGTTAATTTGGGTTCTACTGTTTCCTTGAATCGGTTTATTATTTATTATGATGCGTGTCAATCTTAATTTTCTATCATTTGTGTTCAACTGTTCCCTCGTGAAACCGCGGCTGAGTCCTATTTATACGTACATAACCCCCTGTCTCCGGTCCGCTCTCCAACACTCCGCTCTCCAAACACACTCCCCTCTCTACCCCGTTTTCACAGTAAGCCGGCCGGGTCGGTGACGCCGCCGACGACCGACATGGATTCCGACCGGGCGGAGAAGTTCATCCTGCATCGCCTCAGCGCCGCCCGCAACAAGCTCAACAGCCAGGCCGACCAAGTTGGCCTGCCAACGGTGAATCACCACTTGGAGGAGAAGTCCATCGACATGGCTGCCGACCGGGCGGAGAAGTCCATCCCGCACGCCTCGCCGCCGCCGCAACAACAAGCTCAACACACTACCTGGCCGACCAAGTTGGCCTGCCAACGGTGAATCACCACTTGGAGGAGAAGTCCATCATCGCCCTCCAGATCGAGTACTTGGCCGATAACCTCGCTGAGGGGATACCGGCGGCCAAACTGGAGGAGATGGAGTCGGCCGCCAGGAAGAAGGCCAGGCGGGCGGCCAAGAAGGCCAAGAAGGCAGCTTAATTAGGCCAGCCGCTTTCTTTTTATGTTAATTTATTGTATCAGTAGTTTCTATGACAGTTTAATTTGGTTTGTGTCGCTTTGTTAATGGATCGGTCGTTTGTTAATCGATGCGTGTTAATCTTCGCCTGATTTTTTTGTTTTATCGTTCCTTTGCTTCCCCTCCCAAATCGCTATCGGTTCCAATCAACCCGGTTGTGTCAATCGTCGAATCGCTATCGGTTCTAATTCAAACCCGCGAGTGATCTGTGTCCATCAAGACCACTGCCGGGGAATGATTCAAACCGGTAGAGATATAAATCTTCACTGCCGGTATTGGTCGAGTCCGTGGAGATTCTGGTTTGTCCCGCGCCTGGACGGTTCATCACTGCCGGGCGCGGTTCATCGCTGCCGGTGGACTAAATTTCGGCAGTGATACCGGCGGTAGTGATGAGCGAATCTGTAGTAGTGCTCCATAGAAATCTTCCTGACGTGATCAAGACGAACCATTATGAGAACAGAGAGAACTCTGAGAATTCCATGGGACACACTCGAGCCATAAATCCACACAAATCTATGAAGATATGCAAATGGATAAACCATCTACAGTTTCTCGAGCGATGGACAACAAGCAAATAGTACCACAGTATAATACAATCTAATTATATAAGGGCATCCGCACTGGCATGCAGGCATGCCCTGAAAGGACTCCACATGTTAACTCGTTGCCGGACATGGCACATGCTGGCATGAACACCAAAGCACATGCTGGCATGAACACCTGGAAACTATATTGCCTATATATAAAATAATGTCGTGGCAGCCTGACTAGTAAAATCTTCTTTCCAAATCAGTCACGCGGTTGGCCAAACAGTACATATTTTCAATGATGTTGCTTCATGTAATCTCCATCGGTTACATAGAACCATACTGGATATGGCTTGGTTTCCTATCTTGCTTGTCATATAAGTTCTTGAGTAGACTATAATTTCGACAATATTAGCTTTGTTGACTATAAGGGTGCATAGTAATTTCCATTCCCTGGTCTCCCTTTTCCTGCATCAAATGAAAATGCGCTGAGGATTATAAGACTGGTTCTTTTTTATTCTTATACCTGATACTTGAAAGGAAGCTGTATTACTTACTTGGGGCCCCACTATCTTAACTACTTAAAAATGTTATAACTTGCAAACCAAACAACCAAATTAAATTCGATTACACCATTGAATTTGTTTCAATAAATTCTTCAAAACTAGATCTCACATGGATATATTTGGATAAAATTTTAAGTGGGCCCTACTGGTACTAGTTGGTATAGAGTAGAGATCTAGAGAAGAGATGAGTGCGGGAGATGGTGCTGTAAAGGAGGGAATCTTGATGACCAGGATGTATAGAGGGGGTAAATAGAGAAACATGAGTGCGGATAGCCTAAGAGAGCATATAGGTTCTGTTAAGAAGGCTAACTCATTAATATCTCATACCACTGAGTTGGGTACTACTAGTAATGCTGGCACAAAGGATGATGGGAATACCATGGGCATTGCTGTGCAATGCAAGTCAACCATTTTTGTAGATTGCTTTCATGAAATACTCTTCAAAGTTTATCTCAAAGATGAGAACAAAATTTGTGTAATGGGGTAGTGTCTGATGAACCCATGGCTTCTAAAAATACATCCGTGGCAATACTTATCCAGTTTCCAATTTATGATCAACTAGTCTTTTGTTTGGTGTTTTCCTTTTCCATGGAATATACTCCCTCTGGGATGGTATTAGAAGTCGTTTTGGACAAGGTTTGGGTCAAACATCGGAAATATAAATCATCAATAACTTTTAAGTTGTTGAGTTTGTAAATGTAAAAATTATATGAGTAGATTTGTCTTAAAAAATACTTTGATAAAAGTATACATATATCACATCTCCATAAATATTTTTATACTAATAAGAGGTCAAAGTTGTGTTTTGGAGACCGTGTCGCTGTCCTAAACGACTGCTAATACCATCCCGGAGGGAGTATACAAAGAAGATCTATCAAATATCAGCTCACATTTAAAGGTGCAAATCTTGGTCTTAATATTGAAGAGAATGTGAAGCCACAAGAATTTATTGAAGTTCGCACCAGTATTGATTCAAGCAAGCTGTTTCAATTACTCGACATGAATTATTAGGGCATTCACAGTGCAGACTCTATGATAGAGTCTAAGCATATTTATTACCTTCATATTTATTGCATTTTGATGATGTGGCGCTGATGTGGCAGTGTATTTATGGAGAAAAAATAAGACTCCAAGTCCACAGTACTCGAGGTATTAAATGGTCTTAGACTCTACGATAGAGTCTGCATTGTGAGTGCCCTTAGGAGAAAATCTTTGTTTTTGGAAGCATGTAGGATATAAGGAAGCAAGCGGGTTGTGTCATTAGCATCACTTAATGACAGCCTGTATTAATTCCTGTCGGAATCCCATCGCTCGTCGACCTCTAATCAGTACACGGGCCAGAGTTGTGCTTCTTCTGTGGCATATTGCATCTACCTTGAGTACCTATAAGCCACCCGTATGTATTGTTCTTCCTTCAATTGTTTTTTTTTTTTATCTGCACGAGACTTGCATCTGGTTGAACCTTTTGGTTAGAACCTAAGATCAGCTTGTCCACGTGATTTTGATCAAGCATTGAGATTACAAGCTGATTCTTCGACGTATCTTTAGAATATACTATTTGCTAATTGTGACATGGGCCCTTTTAAATTCCTGCACAGCTGTCATTGAAGGTCAAATCTTTATGCGATTGGTGAGATCTAATACTTTACTCTGAATATTGCTGAGCTCGTACATAATTGTATCAACTAGTTTTTGGATATTTTATTTTACAGTCTGAGTGGTTGGAGAAAATATGCTGAAAAAGACTTTATTAGCCTTTTATTTGTAGTGTCAGAGATTGAGACATGTCATATATTGTAGACGTCTCCTTATCAGTTGGTGAACTTCTGGGTTGATCATGGTATTTTTTTGCTATCTTATCGATTCCTTGTTATGATGGCTGATTCACAATTGCTCAAGAAAGTTAGTTTTTTTGCCAAAGTTGTCGCAAACGTGAAGGGACAACGATCCAATATATTTTAATCAGAGTGTGAACTTGAAGACAAGGTATGCAAAGTGATTCTTGATGGTGGGACTTTTACTAGTGTTGTTAATAGTTTTGATTTCGTGAATACATTGCCTTTATCATCCTCCTCTGACGACTCCAACACCTCCTTATACGAAATGGATGAATCAAATGTTGCACACTAAAAAATATTCATACAGAGTGAGTTAAATTATCCATTCGAAATTATGTTCATACTGTGGATGTGATATTGCACCGATGTTGCTTGTGATTTGTTGTTGGGTAGATCATGACAGTTTGATGCTGCTGTTGCATACACGTGGTGGTCGTTCCAATAGTTACTCTTTTCTGCATAAGGGAGTTCATCATATTCTGAAACCAATGCTAGGTATTTCCTACTTCGAAAGTGAAGAAAACGGTTGGTGCAGTTACTCCAAATTAAAGTTGTGGACGGCTATTCTTCAAGGCCAGGGATGGAGAACTATGAGAGAATTCCGGCTCCAAAATTATTGGATAGATCTGCACACGAAATCCAAGCTAAAATGACATCACTGGAGGATGAAAACAATAGGCTCGTGTGATAGCAGCAGGCTTCTTCATGTCGACAAAGAAAAGAAATATTGTTTTTTTTTTTCACTTCTTGTGCCTGAAGATCACGTCAAAATATCGAATATTAATTTAAGGGCCCAACAAATGTAACTGACGGCAGTAATTTTTGACCAATTTTGAAACATGTATGCCAACAGTAGGAGAGTAAACAGAACAGATCATTATCATGCAAATTATATATTGACCAAGATAGATAATTTGGACTGGTGAAATAGTTACCGACTTGCTAAATGGGATATTCTGTGCCAACCCAAAGAACAGGGGGGCTTAGGGGTACAAAATTTAGAATTAAAAAATATTGCCTTGCTTAGTAAATGGTTATATCGCCTGTTAACAACAGACGGTACATGGCAACAAATCCTTCCCAATAAATATCTAGGGACTAAGCCACTAGTGCAAGTCCAGTGGAGAAGTGGGGATTCCCATTTTTGGGCAAGCCTGATGAATGTTAAAAGGGATTTCCTTAGATTCGGAACGTTTATCATAAGAAATGGGTCACAAATAAGATTTTGGGAGGATACTTGGCTAGGCAATAGGCCGTTGAGGCAACAATACCCTCAATTATATAACATTGTACGAAAAAAACAGGATACGGTAGCTGAGGTGCTTGCATCACCTACACCTAATCTATCCTGGCGAAGAGATTTAATCGGCAACAACCTAGTGATGTGGAATAATTTGGCCCATCGCCTTACTCAAATCAATCTTCTTCAGGAGAATGATGAGTTCAAATGGGTGCTTGACCACAAGGGCATATTCTTGGTTAAATCACACTATCGGGGGACCGATCAACCAAAATATCCCCAATTTAAACAAGCGGTTATGGAAATTAAAAATACCTCTCAAAATAAAAATCTTTCTTTGGTATCTCAGGAGAGGAGTGGTCCTCACCAAGGATAATCTAGCAAAACGGAACTGGCAAGGATCTAAACAGTGCTGTTTCTGCCACGAAATTGAGTCGATACAGCATTTGTTCCTTGAATGTCGTTTCACAAGGATGGTTTGGACAACAGTCCATGCTGCATGGGGACTTAAAAAGCC
Organism: Hyparrhenia diplandra; assembly: GCA_015847255.1. Lineage (NCBI taxonomy): Eukaryota > Viridiplantae > Streptophyta > Magnoliopsida > Poales > Poaceae > Hyparrhenia > Hyparrhenia diplandra. The sequence goes on along the minus strand of JADLZK010007525.1, from coordinate 638,950 downwards.
AAGTAGTATAGCTAATATGTTTGGAGGATGGCTAAATGGAATACCAAAAGAATTCAAATCACTTGTCCTTGTTGGCGCGCGGCCTTGTGTTGGTCCATGCGGCTCAGAGAAATTCAGTTGTTTTTCAAAACAAACAATCTTCTTTTTTGCAGGTACTCTACTCGATTACACATTGGCTATGTTCGTGGGCTATCCTTCAACGGCCTACTTCCCAGGAGGTGCTTGTGGAGGCATCTCGGTCCCTGGAGCGGGTGGGCAAGGAATTTTTTACCCAGGCACATGGGTGGCGGTCTAGTCTTAGGATTGACAGTCATTAGAGTGCGTGGTTGTTTGAACAATTATAGGCTGTGTGCCCATGGGCAGAGGCCGGGAATTTTCAAGACATTGTATCATCTCGATGTGATTGCTTGAAAGTAATAGAAGTTCCCTTTTCCAAAAAAAATCAACAAACTCAGACGGTAGAACAGATGGCTTGGTTTATATCAAATGCAATCCGAACCTTCATAGAAATCTTCCACACAAGATCACGATGAACCATTATTAGAAGAGTGAGAATTTTGAGAATTCCATGCGATGCACTTGAGCCATCACTCCACACAAATCCATGAAGATATTAAAATGGATAAACCATCTAGAGTTTCTCGGTCGATGGATCGCGAGGGAAAACACCACAGTGAAATATACAATCTAATCATACAAGGGCGTGTCTGCCCTAGCACGCAGGCATGCCCGGCCTGGTCAGACCCGAAACATGGCCAGGTTCGCAGACATGGAACGCGCAGGCAACAAACACCAAGCATGCACTACGGGAAAACCAACCTTCGCCGATGGTACAGCGTTTTGCCGAGAGCCAGAAAAAATGGCTCTCGGCAAAGAAACTCTTTGCTGACGGCGAAGGCACCATTGCTGACGGCGCCTCTCTCGGCAAAGCCCAACCCTCGGCACAGTGAACCTTTGTCAACAACGCCTCTCTTGGCAACGGTCAACCCTCACTACTAGAATCTGGAATTACCTTGGCGGCTGAGAATTTCCTTGGGTGCCAAAATCAAACCGCCAAGGAAAGGGTAGTTTCCTTGGCTGTGCTAGGGTGCACTCAAGAAATATATATTCCTTGACGGTTTAAATAAACCACCAAGGTATATAGGTGTTTTCTTGGCGGTTTAAGTGAACCGTCAAGGTATATAGGTGTTTCCTTGGCGGTATATATGTATATATATATGAGAAGCTGCTAGTGGGCTAAATGGGCTGCTGGACTGGGCCTGATTTACCGTGACGGTTATTTGTTGATTAACCGTGGCGGTTTTTTAATAATGTCCGCCATGGTTAATAGTGATTTTCCGTGGCGGGCATTGTTAAAAAACCGCCACGGTTAATCGATTCACCGTGGCGGTTTTTCCCCTGGACGGGGGGGTGCCAGGCCATCGATTTTCCATGGCGGTTTCTCAAATGTCCGCCACGGAAAATAAAATCCAAACACCTCGTAAAATCAATCCTGTAGTAGTGGGAGCGGTTTTCCCAGCCGCCCCTAAACACTACAAGAATACCGATTTTTTATGACAAAACGACCTCGTGACGGGGCCCGAAATCGTCATATAATGTACCATAATATGACGAAAAACTCAACGTCGTCACAAAATGGCAAGCACCATGACTATTTGTGATGGAAGGCTGTTGTGCGTCACATAAGAGTGCACTATATATGACGCTTCAGTTTGCTTTTGTCACAGAATGTGATTGCCGTGAGCAGCCCAACGACAATAGGATTTTGTGACGGCATTTTATGTTTTTTGTGACATTATTTGTCTGTCACATAATATTTATAAAAAAAATAAAAAAGTTCACCGCAGTGTGAGACATGTGGATTCAAACCCAGGACCTCATGAGTAGGGCCTTAGTTGCATCCCACTAACCCACATGTCTCACACTGGGTTTGCGTTTTATTTGGATTATTTTGGTATATGTAACATCTTATTACTCATTAACACGGTGCTCCAAAGTGTTATAGTTTATCCCCTTAGGGTTTCCCTCAGTCAACCCTTCACCGCGTCCAGATCCACCTCACTCTTCCTCTTCCTCTCACCGCCGCCGCTGCCGCCCATGCCCCCGTCGTCGAGCTTCCTCTTCGCTCATGCCGGCGAGACGCCCCGGCGACACGAGCAGGAGGGCCCCTCCCTCCGCTCTTTTGCCACCGGCGGTTCCCTTCGACTGGGAGGCCCCGGGGTCGGCGCGCGCCCTTCACCGGCGAAGCCCGTGGCGTCGAGGAGGATCACATGGGCCCCTTCGCCTTCTGCCGTGCCGGGCTCATCGAAGAAGGCCACGCCCTCTTCCACGCCTAAGGCGAAGAAGAGGAAGGGCGCGCCCTCTTCATCGACGCCGCATCCCGCGAAGAAGGTGAAGTTCCTGCCCCCGCAGGACTCCTCGTCGTCGATGAGCGAGCACATGATCACGGTGTGCGGTCCCTGCTACACCGGCGACTATGACCACTGTAAGACCTTCCGACGCAGGGGTCACAAGTGTGCCTGTTTCTGCTCCGACAAGAATCCGCCGTCCAGCTTCGAGTACCCACCCTCCAGCTCGCCGGCCAGGTCCTCCTCGGAATCACAGGTACAAGATTGGCTCATACTTACTCCAAATTTGATACTGTTTTTCCTGAATTTTTCTAAAATCATGTCTTGTCAAGAAATGGTGTTCAACATTCTAACCTTGATGCTATATGAAATATAAACCTAGGCTCAACACAAACGCTGAAAACTAGTTTATGAACATGGGCTCAACAAGTACAAGATTGTAGGGACTAGGCTGATTCCATGATAATTTCAAAGAGAATGTCCTTGCTATGTTGTTTTCGGGTCTTAATTAATGTGGAAACAGGCCAATGATGCATACTTTATTCATAATTGTGGTAATAAGATGGCTTGTAGACAATTTGCTTGATTTTGTCCATGTCAGTCATCAAATTTGTTGGTTGTATCTATTGTTCTGCTTGATTTTTTCCATGTCAGTATGTATGATGGTTGTACTGATGGCAAATAGTGGAGATTATCTATATATATGATCACTATGTATGATGTTATTCAATATAACAGTGATAATCAATATGTATGATGTATAACAGTGATAATCAATATGTATGATGTTATTCTTCATCCATTCCCTGCTTGATTTTGCCCATGGCAGTCATCAAATATATTGGCCTCATACACTGTTATTACTTATTAATCACTTCATGTTTTTCAGCCATTTGTGATGACTCGAACTGCACTCATGAATGTCATTGAAGGCGCTGTGACAACACCCCTGCTGCAGAGCATCATGAAGCTCACTTGGAAGGTGGACGACCTGACTAAATTGGCCAGGAAGGAGCAGCACAAGAAGGAGATGGCTCAGCTTGACTGGGATCTGGTGGAGGTCGAAGCTAAGGCAGACCGCCTGATGAAGATGTTGGATGATGCTGGCCTTGGCAAGAAGAAGAAATGATGCTGAACCGATATGCTTCTCTGCTAGCCCCTTTGGGCTCTTATCACTTATATGTAATATGTATGCATGAACACGTGATGCTGAACTTATGGTTGTGTACGTTGAACAACCACTTATGGTATTTGTATTTGTATGGACGAGTAATTAATCTATGTCAAAATTGTTGCTCACTTATATGTGTCAAAACGAATCTATCATGTCTTGTCAAGTAGTTGACAAGTTTTTGGCCAATTTAACGTTGTCAAAATAGCAAAAATTATGTCTCTTCAGGGGTTTGAACCTGAGACCTCTAGATCTCTAAAGTTCAACCCTACCACCAGACATGAATACAAGTTTTTTTTTTTTTTTTTTAATCTCTAGTTAAAACTTGTAACTAGTCTTTCTCCAACATTCTAAGTCCAAATTTCATGATTTTTTTTCCTAAATTTTTCTAAAATCATGTTCTATCAAAATTTTGGTATTCATGACTTTTGAAACGGAGCCCGTAAAAATTTGAAAATTCAAAATTTGAAAAATCAAAATTCAAGGCATCAGAACCTTGAAACATGAAAAGTACACTCTAATACCGAACGTAGATCTTGAAGAGACCTACAAAACACGTATTCATGACTTTTCGATTTGGATCCATCTAGAGTTTTGAAAACTGGCCCGAAGGCGCCGATTTAAAAAAGACCCAAGTTTGACTTGGTCAAACCTCGGCCAAACGGAGCACTAAATGGCCTCGGCTGAAAAACTTTTGAACACGAAGTTGATACAACTCGTCAGGATCTACATTCCATATATAGGTCATTTTTGCATTTGAGAAAGTGCTGGTGAACTCTTCAGGATCTAAATTCAAAATTCGAGGCCTCAAAAGTTCAAAAACTGAAAAGTTGACTCTAATACCAAATGTAGATCCTGAAGAGCTCTACAAAACCCGTATTCATGACTTTTCAATTCGAAAGCGTCTAGGGCCTCAAAAACCGGCTCGAAGGCGCTATTTTTAAAAAGACCAAGGTTTGACTTGGTCAAACTATGGTCAAACGGAGCACTAAACGACGTCCGCTGAAATAGTTTTGAACACAAGGCAATTATAACTCATCAAGATCTACACTTTTTATATGGGTCATTTTTACGTTCGAAAAGTGTCGAAAAACACTACTCACAAAACCAAGGTTCTCACAGAGAGTTTATGAAACTCTATGAGTGAGTTGTCTATTTTGAACTACACTTTTCGAACGCTTCCTCAAACGCAAAAATGACCTGAATACCGAATGTAGGTCTCGATGAGTTATGAACTTTTCGTATTCGTGACTTTTCGAAAGCGAGGCCGCTAGGGCTGCGAAAACCCGTTCGAGCCGAAAAATTCAAAATTCAAAATTCGAGGCCTCAAAAGTTTGAAAACCGAAAAAATTGACTCTAATACCAAATGTAGATCCCGAAGGCTCTACAAAACCTCGTATTCATGACTTTTTGATTTGAAAGCGTCTAGGGCCTCAAAAACCGCTCGAAGGCGCCATTTTAAAAGGACCAAGGTTTGACTTGGTCAAACCATGGTCAAACGGAGCACTAAACGACGTCCGCTGAAAAAAAGTTTTGAAGACAAGGCAGTTATAACTCATCAAGATCTACACTTTTTATATGGGTCATTTTTTGTTTTGAGAAACTGTTAGTAAACTTAGTCGCAAAACTAATTCGGAGCTATAAAAAATTAAAAGTTCAAAATTCGAGACGTAATATTGAGGTAAATAGCTCCACTCAAGTTAAGGCCCAAGGCCCAGCAAGTTGATTTTTATCTCCATCGTTGGATTGATTAGATCGACGGTGGAGATGAAATATGGCTAAATTTTTTTGCTGAGCGGGAATAGAGGGAGCACGGCGCGCAGGCAAAAATTTGAGTTGGCACGGTGCGTAGGAAGGAAATTTAGCTCCACCACCGCCCGACTTATCCCCTCCCTTTCCCAAATCTCGGTATTCCCTTTCTCTTCCATCTCCCGCGCCTCCCCGAAGACCTCGCGGCCGCGGCGCTCATGAGGTGAAGCTCCTCCGCCGCGCGGCTCGCCCGGGCTTGACGCCTCGCTCCCGGGCGCCGAGGCGCAGTCGGTGCCGCGGCGGCCGCGTCTGGCTCACGCGCTCCACGAGGCCCGCGCCGACATCCGCGCGTCCGCTCATGAGGTTCGCACCGCTCGGTCCCCCTCAACACTAGTGAACCCTAGCTCACTTTGGCTGCCGGATGGGGTTTATAGTCCCGGTGTCGCGGGCGGCCGAGGCCGCACGCCCCCCACAATCCACTGCTCATCCGGCTCGATTTGTTTTCTAGCGGTGCGCGTCGGCGCGGAGGATGGCACCACCGCGGCTCGAGAGGCACGCGCGCAAGGTCCCCACGGCGAGGAGGACGAGCTCCCGACGCTCCCTCCGGCCAAGAAGGCGGCCGACGCTACGGCTGCGGACGGCGACTTCGCTGGAGGCTGACCGCTGCTTCGACGCGCTACACCAGCTGCGCGACATAAGCGTCAACACCAACATCCTCGTCTCGACGCAGGTCAGCAGCCGCCCGCCTCGATTAGATTGATTGGTTGTTTTGGTGGCGGAGAAATCCACTCTCGTGCTAAACATAGGCAGGGGCAGGTGGCTGGGATTTTTAAAATGACACATTCGTGCCTGATAGATATGCATTGAGTGGCTCGAGTGGCTGGCCAGTTGGTACCTGGAGCGGCTGGCCATTTTGTTTTTCAGATTTTAAAAGTAGAGAGCGTGTAGCTATAAACATACTTTGAACTATGTATCCACTATGTGATTTCTGTTAGGCATGATAGGCATTCAAGAAATGAGGCTAATGCTATACTGAATCAGTTTGTCTTGTTCTTTGTTGTTTTTATTGTATATAAACTAATTGCTGGGGCCTATTACTTTGGTTTACCATTGTGCCGATGATGACAGTAATGGCAGGATGATCATGTTTGCCTTGTGAAAAAAAATAGAGTCTGTTTTCATGTTGTTCATCGAATTTCATATTTAGGAAGTTTTTTCCGCTCGAGGTCGTTTTTGGCGAAATTTAAATTTCAAATTTGAGACATTTGAACACAGCTTTTGCATGACTAGATGATTTCAAACTAAAAAGTGGTCAACTACAAAGTTTTATAACTTTTTGAGATCTACATTTCAAAATTAGGAAGTTTTTCCATCCGAGGTCGTTTACAAAATTTGAATTTCAAATTTGAGACATTTGAACACAGCTTTTGCATGACTAGATGATTTCAAACTGAAAAAAGTGGTCGACTACAAAGTTTCATAACTTTTCGAGATCTACATTTCATATTTACGAAAAGTTTTTCCGTCCGAGGTCGTTTACGAAATTTTAATTTTTAGTGGCTCATTTTAAAATTCGGCAACCCACCAGAGGCGGTGCCGTGATTGAACCGCCCCTAATAACAAGAGGGGCGGCGGGTACACCAACCGCCCCTAATGTGTCGTCAGTAGGGCGGTTTGTCAACAGCCCGGGATTTTTCGCATACATTAGGGGCGGCTCATATTTGAGCGCGCCCTAATATAAATGCCAGTGCTCGCTTAGTTGGCTTTTTGTAGTAATGGTTGTTGACTAAATGATGCTGGAAAGGAGTTTTGCATTCAGAATTGAGCTCTTTACCGGTATGGAGTCATGACGCGTCCCAACAACACCTTCAGCACTCCAAAACTCTTCTTAATTTGTCAGCAACTGCTTGTTATCGTAGGTGACACGGGTACAGGACCGGGCAAGTGGTGCAACTCGGTAGCTCTTATCTGCAGTGGCGGAGCCAAGAATAGAATAGGGGGCAATTCGCCAATCAAATAGCCAAGCCATCTAAAATCTACAGTATATTTGATTGAGTTGTTTGAATAGTAATTATTCACTAATTTAAAATCAAATTTGTAAAGTAATTATTTATTAATCCTAAATTCGAAGAATCAAAATCTGAAAACCCATTTTCAAAACTAATGGGAATTTTGGGGTACTCCTTAAAGCAAAGTTGGAGATGAATGCTTTAGTACTCTACTAACAGCACAAGATAACAGAGGTTTGCCGCTCTGCTCAGCCGCCGACGCCGTAGGCCCGTAGTCGCCTTCTCCACCCTTCCAGCCGATTCATCAGCGCCAGCTCCTGCCCTGCCTGTCCTCGCCCAGTCGACCTGGCCTTCGTGTCACCGCTGAGTCAGCTCTCGTGGCCTCGCATCTCGCCGACGGGCGGACGGGTCGTTAAAGTGCATTGTATGTGGATTTGAGCTGGATGCTTGAATCTACAGACATGGGCTCCTTCAACACAGAGGCAAGGGGGCCACGGCCCAGTTTGGCCCCCACGTAGCTCCACCAGTGCATATCTGTCCATGCATATCGGTGTCATTCTTGTTGACATAGCCGTCGGCTCGAATGAGCTTTTAGCACTGATCTACAGGCTGATGAAGGACATAATAACTCGGCAAGTTCAACCATAGGTTGTGTTTTTCTGCGGCAGCTCATCGACGATGATGATGTTGTGGCCCGCCACCTGTTTGCTGCTCCAAACAGAAGGTCGGGCAACAAAAGGATCTACGTACAACTAATGGCGTTGATTGAAGTTTTGAAAGGAAGAGGGGGCAAAGTTTGACTAAACCTTATTTTTGTAGATTGAAAACACGTGTAGTTGCAGGATGGAACGGCGGCGGCGGCGGTGCCAATATGATTCCACGCACACGCAAGAGGGCAAAGAGAGGTATCTGAGGAAGGATATATTTTAATGTGTTTTGCATGGATTATTTATATAATAATATGTATGAAATATTGTGTATATTTTTATGGGTATTTATTTTATATTTTCGTAATGACAGTGGTGGTGGGTAATTTATACATAGATTCAGGGGTTATTTTATATCCTTTTATAATGGCAAAGATGAGTAATTTTCTTTAAATTAAAATCGATCTGATGGCTATTATTCATTGAGACCACCCGATTGATGGCTTGATCTTTCTGATTATTGTGAGAATTTGTAGAGTTTTTTTTTTTTCTTAGCGCATCTAGTGAGGATCAACATGGTGCTACTGTTGGAGTCTTCCATGACTAATAGTAAGATACGTATAATATATAAGATAAAAATAGAATATTTATGATCACGGAAATTATGGCAGCTCAGTAAGAGGTTGCGGACAAGACAGAAAACTGGTAGTAGCGATTAGTGAGCCGATTTGCGTTGTCGATCTGCTCACGGAAACCTGCCTTGTGCTCACGTGCAGTCTCACCAGCAGCCTACTGGCTTGATTGAAGGAGATAAGAGGTGGCAATGGCCTGTCGTGTCCATATCGCTGTTGAGAGATTTCACGGTTCCTACTATACCATTACGTGTACGAAAAAAAAGAGACAATACTAGCTGAGGGTAGGAGTTAAAATAATGGATGCCCATTTATTTTGTGTGAAATGATATAATAGAATGAGTAAAATCCACTATAGGTTCTTGAACTTGTCATGAGGTCTCATCTAGATTCATGTACTTAGGAAACAAGGTAAACAGGTTCCCCGAACTTGTCACGAGGTCTCATCCCAGGTCCAAAACCGGGTTTGGTAGGCGGTTTTGCTACAGTAACTGGTTTTTGTCTTTTTCTTTTTCTTTTTCAATTTAGATTGAATCTTTGAAAAATCATAGTAAATTATAGAAAAATCATAAAATAAAAAATCTAATTCTTTTGGACTTCACGTGAGTAGATCTACAAGTGAACATATAATATAGTATACTTTTAGTATAAAATTTTACATGAGTATCTACAATTATATATTTTAAAATGGATGTATTCACCTCTCTTTCCAATATATATCTTAAAATGGATGTATTCAACCTTTTTTTTTTTTTTGAGGTGGCAATGTCCAACCGTGGGCATTAATTGGTCATGTGGTGTGAAATTGAACTTTGGAGTTGGACATCTAATAGGTGCATACAATATTCAATGCAAAAAAATTGTAAAACAAAAGAAAAAGAAAAAAGAGACAAAATAAAAGACTATTCCTTCTGTCTTAAACTATACGACGTTTTGATTTTTCGGAATAAAATAGTTTTGGTTATGGTACTTAGATATATACTATGTATAGATGCAAAGTAAAAACGATATACCTAGAAATAGCAAAACATCTTATAATTTGGAATGAAGGGTGTTGCGTTTTGATTGTTTTATTATATATAAAAAAGAAAGAAAGTTGTATACGAAGGAGTTTTTATGCATCGCAGAGAACAATTCCAGGGTACTTCTTTTGTCCCGTTTTTCTGTGGTTTACACCTTTTCAAAATCAAACGTACTAAAGTTTGAATATGTATAATATATAAGATAAAAATATGAATATTTATGATGTACTACTCTTTCATTGTGTCACATCCATGGTCATGCAGTACAGTGCAGTCACGTCTATATATACTGCTCTCCCCCCGTTCTCCTCTCATCATCCAACTCAACCCAACCCAATCCAACCAGGCTAGTTGAGTGCGACCAAGAGAAATGGCCGCGTGGGACGCGCTCGTCGATGCCGCGCTCGCAACCCTAGCCCCTAGGAAGCTACTGTTCAACACACATCTCATCAGCCTCGCGCCACTGCCGGTGCCCCGGAGACCTTCGCTGGACCCGGGCCCTGGGACCGCGACACCGTCGAGGTCCAGGTCGACCGCAACTCTCTCGAGCAGTGGCTCACCACAAGTCAGTGCCCATGCCCAGTACTTCCCACTGGCCTGGTTCAAATACACTTACCAAGATTTTAATGAAACAATTAACGCACGAGTTATTATTAATTAGATGGCGAGGTGAATATCCAAGAAGATGAGGTGAACGGGAAACTGGTTCTTTTCTCTGGGAACGACTACATGAGCCTCAGCGCGCATCCGGCAGTCCGTGCCGCTGCAGCGAAGGCATGTTTTTGCCCCCTCTGTCTTAGGCACTATGGACGAAGAAGCTCTTTTTTAACTGTTTTTTTTGTGCTTGCATTGGCACTTGGCAGGCAGCTCATGAGTATGGGATGGGGCCTAGAGGCTCTTCGGTGATCTTTGGCTATACTACTTACCACAAACTGGTGGAGGAATCACTGGCGAAACTGAAGAAAAAAAGGAGGTAACCATATATTCTGTTTTACATAATAATCATCTGGCTGAACTCAGTTTCTTTAGTTTAGTTTGCTGAATTCTTCCATTGCTTGGTTCTGCAGGATTGCGTTGTTTGTCCCACTGGATTCTCTGCAAACACGGCGTTTATGACTGCCGTGGGTAGTATCGCCTCCCTTTTGGCTACTGGGAGAAGACCTGCACCGGAGGAAAGGATCGCAATTTTCTCGGATGCCCTTAACCATGCATCGATTATTGATGGGATACGCCTTGTGGAGAGACAGCAGCAAGCAGTAACGTTTGTGTACAACCATTGTGACATGTCGCATCTTGACTCCCTGCTGTACGTTTCCTTTCTGTTTTAAGATGTTGGCACTCATATCCGTTGTGTCATTGTTTAAGATTATTTGCTTGCGTGCAGGTCTAATTGCTCAATGGAAAGGAAGCTTGTCGTCACAGATAGGTCATCAGAATAAGTGTTTATTTATTTGTATATTTATATATCTCGGTCAGAATTAGCACCTAGTGCTTGTTTGGCAGAGTTTCTAACTTTTTATGCATGTTTTTAATTTCACGCGCATATGATATATGTGCAGTATTTTCAGCATGGATGGAGATCTCGCCCCGTTGCCTGAACTTGTCATGTTACGTGAAAAAATATGGTTTTCTGTAGGTCGTCGATGATGTTAGTAACTTAATTCGCATTCTGTCTCTCCTCTCAAGTAATCCCTTTATCCCAAAAAAAACATGCAAATATATGAATCGTGTCAGTCAACATGGCTTAAGTTTGACAAAGTTTATAATAATTTGTATTAATACTTGTGTCTCAAACAAAATTTGTTACGAAAATATATTTTGTCATCATCTAATTATACTAATTTTGTTTTACAAGTGTTAGTAATATTTTATATAAATTCAGTCAAAGTTGAAATCGGGAAGCAAGAATTGCATGTTTCTTGGGCTGGATGGAGGGAGTACATTTCTTTGGATTTCCTTTAGTGGCCAACAATATGGTAATGGTTGCAATGCAAATGCTCTTTCATTTGTTAAGGCACATGGAACGCTTGTTTGCGGTGAGAATGGTGGTGGTCTTGCGGAGCACTTCGGATGTGAAAGTGACATCGACATATGTATTGGCACCTTAAGCAAGGGAATTGGTTGCCTGGGTGGTTTCATAGCATGCAGGTAATATACTACTTTCACTACAGCACGTCATTGAATTAAAGGCATTTCTTAAAGGCATTTTTTTAAAATTGCCTCAAATTCCTTTTTACTTAAAGGCATTTTTATGAAAAAGCCTTTAAAACTATTTTTTGGAGGCATTTTTAGAAAAATGCCTTAATTAGCTTTAGAATTGGAGGCATTTTTAAAAAAATGCCTTAATTGGCTTTAGAATTGGAGGCGTTTTCTTAAAAAGTGCCTTCTATTGTCTTCGGTACCAATTGGCACACTTGGGCCTGCTCACGTTGATAGGAACTCGCTGGGCCTTATTGTGTCAAATAAAAAAAAAAAGGCTCACACACCGTTTGCCTGGCCCTCCTCACCTGGGCACGCACACGCACCCGCAACGCACCCGCACGGAGAGCTCCTTCCATCGTAGGGCGGCGTGGCGCCCAAACGCAGGGCGACGCGGCTGTAGGGCTGGTGGCCGCGGTTGTACGGCTGGCGGCGTGGCTTCTGCTCTGGCGCAGGGAGGACGGCACGGCTACGGGGAGGCGGGGAGGCGACGGGGCTACGGGAAGGCGGCGCAGGTGCGGGGAGGCAGCGCGGCTACGAGGACGCTGTGCGGCGGCGCGGTTGCAGGGAGGCCGGTGCAGGGGGATCGTCGGATTTCGCCCGGATTCACCGTTTCTTCAAGTGCTCATCAACCCTACGCTACCTCGAGTGCCGATTGAGCTCCGAATCATCAGAGTTGGTTCACTTCTCTGCCACGCCTCTCTGATCCATCTACTTACTGCTACGACTACAAAGGAAATCGAGGTAAATCCACATAGCCACCGGTCTATTGAATCCTCTGTTCAGTTCCTGCTTGATTTATGGGAATCGATTTGATCTATGTGAATACACTGTATTGATATGGTGTCCTGCGATACGGTGTCCTGCGAGCATTGTCTTGGGATGGATGAGCCTCGTGTACTTGTTGTGTTCGTGCCGTCATAGGGGCAAAAATTAATAAACATTAGGGGTTGCGTCGCGTGAGGAGAGGAGAGATGTAATCAGGTATGGTTCTGGGTCACTAGCTACGGTCTCGGATTCCATTCACAGATCCGGAGCACAAGCTAATCAGCTGCTGCGCATAATTACTTGCACGACACAGAGTTAAACAAAATGAGGATCGACGTGGCAGAAACCCATTAGTTAGGTGAGTAATTAGTAGTGGTTAATTAGTGGTGAGCGAGATCGAGAGGGATGTCAGAGTTCTATTTTCCAAAAGACAGAAAAATAATCTCAGAACTAAGTGTTGTGCCTCAGCATTAGGAAACACAGTCACACCACCCTTCCTGACATCAGTTAAGTACATAAGGACAGTTGCAATTCGTTGACTGCCATGCTTCAGGTTCTTTTTGTCATGAGAATAATCAAAGTGGGCATCATACTTTTGGCCAATTTCATAGTGCACAACCTGAATTGATTCAGCGCTTTCAGAACCAGAAACATAGCAGCACTCACCACTTAGAGAATCTCCAAAAAGTAAAAAGCTGGTGGCATTGGGTACCATTCAGAAAACTGATAGGAAAGCTACAGCTAAGGATGGCCAACCATTGACAGATTACATTGAGGTCCTTGTGAACATTGTTTACAAACAGACAACCATATTGCCTCGTGCACATGGGAAGATACAGAATTTAGGAAGTGCAAATGCTCGTTGTATACCATGGCCTCGGCAAAATGTATGATCTCTAGACTTGAAAAGGTTCTTTTGTTTATTTCTAATCATGAAAGACTAAAGTCTACTTTGTTGTAACCATATTGCAGATCATTTGTACAGATGGCACTCCATTGCAGGTAGCACACTGTTTTAACTGACACGTTTTAAAGTTTGACTTGAAATCTGAAATTTTCTATTATAGTTTTGTAGTTCCATTGACAAAGTCACCCTAAACACAAGTGGGACAGCAGGAGCAAAAAGGTCGACAGCAAAATATGATGCTACAAGGCCTAATAAAGTCCAAGATGCATCACAGAGTTTGCCACAAAGCAAGATATCAAAGAAGGCATGTAAAGGAAAAACAGAGCAACCCCAGTCTCTAGAGGGCCACAAAGGTAACATCTGAATTATGGTACTTCTGCTATTGATTTGTTTCTTTGTTAATCTGCTGCTGATCTCATAGCTTAATTAATTAGTTGCATTGCATTCCACTGTTCCATTCCATCCATCCATTGACCAAACTGATGCTGTTGAGTCTCCATGGTTTTGTTTTCTCTTCATCTTCTTCATTTCTGTAGTAGCTACTAGCTGGTCTTGTTCTTGGTACCCCTTGACTTTTTACCCGTGCCATGAAGCCTCTTGTGTGTGCTGCGATGTACTATACTTGTGTGTGTGCGCAACCAGCAAGCAACCAACCTGCTGTAGTACAACAAGATCTGCCATGCATTGGACACTAGCAGCAGCATTATTGCTAGTGCTTTTGATTTGGATTGGCTTGGTTTGGTTAAGGGGGGCTCAACCTTCTAGCTGCTTGGCCATCAACATGCATGAGACTAAATTTCATAGTCATTTATGAAAATTCAGTGTTAATATCTGTAATGGTAAAGATTAGGACACTAATTATATACCCTCACGCATTGGGATATATATGACATTGATGTGAACATGTTTTAAATGGTGCAGGAAGCCTCATTCTGGAGCGAGGACCTAAACATCAGGGCTGACGAACACCATGGAGATGAATATTTGATTATTTTTCTGCCATATGATTGTGTATGGTTACAAATAAGACTATGTGTATCTGAAAGGTTAAAATGTTTGGATGTAGTACTGCTGATTTGATAATGTTTAGGGTGTTAGATTATGGTATCTTTGGCTTATTGTTAAATAGATTGTGCTGATTTGATAATGCTTTTACCGATTTGATAATTGAATGTGCCGATTTAGTATTGCTGGCTAGCAGTGTAATGGTAACTTGGTTTTAGAAGCATTTTTAATAATGCCTCCAGTAATTTTTGAAGGCCTGTACACAATGCCTCTAAAAGGTATTTTAGGCATCTAGAAAATGCCTTTGAATGTTGATTTTAGAAGGCATTTTGAAAAAATGCCTCAAAAGACCTTTTAAAGTCTTGTTTATAGCCGGCATTTTCAAATGTGCCTCAAAAACCCTTTGAAGGCATTTTTTGCCACTTTTTAAAGGCATTTTTGAATGCCTTGTATAATAGGCTATGCTGTAGTGTTTTTCGTTTCATAGCTGCAGATTCTCATGCTTATATACAGTTTGGTCTAATAGTGGACTTTAGCTTAAGTAGCTAGGTTCATTGGCGCTTCATTCCGACATTTCTGACTAATTGTTTCTGTTTGCAACATGTAAATGGTGAGCAGCACTAACTGGAAGAGGCTTATTTTGTCGCGAGGTCGCTCATTCGTATTTTCGACAGCTTTGCCAGTGCCTGTAGTTGCTTCTGCGCATGGTAATGACGTCTCTGTTGGTTCTTCAAAAATGAATGTTGCACATATAGCATAGCATGTTTTTATGAACTTTTTTTTAAAAAAGAGAAGCATACTTAACTGCTGAGCTGAGCATTACATTATTCACCATGCTGAGCTGATTGGAAACTACTCCTATTGGTGGTTTCAGCTGCGATCACTGTCTCAGAAGTGGAGATATGGCGAAGATCAGTGGTCTGGGGGCATGTCCAATATTTTGCTTCTTTGACTAAACTCAACGTAACCAGTCCCATCATTGTCATTCTACTTGGAAGTGAAGAAGCAGCGATCAAGGCTCACAGGTTCCCTCTTCATGCAATTAATCAGTTCACTTTATTTCTGATGCTTCCCTGCTCGTTTCTGAAACTGAAACTGGATCGGATGCAGGCATCTTCTAAGATGTGGATTTCTTGTCCAACCAATCCGGCCACCCATAGTGCCACCCAACTCAAGCAGGTTGTCATCACAAGCACTTGCTAGGATTGTTCTTTATGTGTGTTCCTAATCATAGTCATAAGGCTCAGGACAATATACCTCATTACCATAATCACAAATTTCTTGTATCACGCAGATAATACTATGACAAAAAGAAAAACATAACATTTTTCAACCGAGACTAATTGATTGTATAACTCCTTTGGCAGGCTGCGAATTACTATTAACGCAGGTCATTCCTCAGATGACATCAAAAGGCTCGCTGATGCGCCACTCCTTGGCTCCCGAATAAACCTACTGATCAGAGCGAACCTTCACAGTTATAAGCAATGGACCATGCAATGCTATCGGTGATATGGTCAAAATCAAAACAACATAGTATATCAGGAATCGTGTGTGCACTTGTTGTTGTATAATTTTCAAAAACCTTGTTCCGTAAGTATGTAACATGTTTTGTTGCCTTGTTCAAACAACTATGCAACACTATTCTAAATAAATTGCGAACCATATGTACCCTTGTGTGACAAGTTTGTAATGAGTGTCTGTCGGGAGATGGTGAAGGCTTTGGTTGAGTTTGGAGACTAACCATTGTGTCAGTTCATATGCAACATCCCTCTCGGCTATGTTGGTGTGCAGGTATGGAGCATAGAGACGGTAAATTAAAGATGTGCCACGGCGAAGGATTTGGGAATGGTGAATGATGGACGTGTGGCTGGAACCAAGGGATCAAGATTCCCAAAACACTGACAATGGGTGGTTGACACCTAGGGACATCTGATGAGGACATCCCAGTCCCTAATGTTTCATCATATGAAGATCACTCACCATCCAACACAAGTGATCATAAAATACATGCCAAGAAGATACATGAGAAGGTGAATTTGCTCCTTGCTAAACTTAACATTAAAATATTTAAGAATGTTATACTACCTAAAATATAGAGCATATGTATTGACAAGGTTTACACAAGAAGGAACTACTGCTGGACCCAAAAAGAGGAGATGGTTTTACACACGAGCTGAACCAACAAACCATCTAGCTGACAGCACGAAGCCTCATAAAGAAACGGTCAGAACTATTGAATCTATGAAGATATGGAGGTGCATGACGACTTGTTGGAAATCTTATTCAGTTAGCTTTCAAATGCCACCAACTTCGTATCATTTGGACCTTGCACTAAAGAGTTATAATTGTATTAGTGCAAACTGCTCCAAAGCTCAACAGTCTGCATGAAGCTGAAGTTTCGTGCAGAAACTGTACCATTATATAACTAAGTCGTGATACACAGCGTACATGTTTAGAAATATGATCAAGTTAGCTTTCCAACGTATCCAACCATTCGACATTTGGACTTCTGAGCAAGGAGTTATGACCAAAACATTAAAGACTGCTCAGGAGGCCAACAACTGCGCGAGAATTGAAGACCACTTCGGAAATCCTCTACTAGTTGGCTTTCCAACTTCCAACATGGAGACTTCAGTTCATAGCTATCCAAAAGACTTGTTCCTTGTATAAATAACACCTCTATTGTACAAGAAAGACACTTTTGATGAATATGATAACTTAATATGGTATATTCCAGCTGAGCTGTTGTGTCTTTTACACACACACCTTTGTTCTTGCGAGCTTCGTGCTCTACGGCTTTCGTTCGGCTGTGCCGTGTTGTGTGGATTAGTTCTATTTTGTGGTTCTGCGATCGCTCGGAGATCGAGTTGAAGTCCTTCGCGGTTTTAGAGCCTCTCTCCATGCCCACTTGGTCAAATCCAAACTTTGTCATGTATAAAGCTTGTTATCCCATTGTTTCAACAGCAAGTTATCCTTTGTTCTCAAACCTACTGTCGTGAGGATTGAGCCATCCCCTTGCCGATTCATATCGATATTTATCATCCGGTGATCAGAGCTATCGTTGTCACGGTAGGTTTTGTTATCATCCACTTATATATAAATCCTTTTGTTCACCATTTTGTTACTCGTTTTATCCATCATATATCATATTTTGTTCTTGTCCTATAGTCCACTGAAAATTGTGGGGTTCACATCCGCTCCCTGGCCTTCGCAACCAGTGGGTGCGGGAGAGGGGCGAGGATTTACCACGTGAGAGTGAGAAAAGACAGATGCGGAGCATGAGTATGCCTCTCTGCAGCGGTTTCACCCTCGCTGGTGTTGCCGGGGTGACGTCGTGCGGATGTCGCTGCGTGGTTGCGGTGTTTACACTTGCGAAGGTGGGAAAACGAGATTGGATTAAATGGCAATGAATTCAGCCACCAACCCGACCCCCTCTACCCGACCTAGGTATTTATAGGGAGGTGGGGGGTCGGAGGCGTTTTTACATTTGGGTACCATAGTCACACACGTGACCGATGGAACCTCGCAGGGGTGTTTTTGTACAATCACCCTCACGGGGTAAAATGGTAAACACACACTTTGGCCTTATTCTTGCCCTAGCAGTTTGTTCTTCCCGGGTGCTATCGGCTGCTTCGAGGGAGCCAATTCCTCGCCACACCCGTCCGGCCCCTCCCCGTCCAGGCCACCCGCTGCCCCGAAGCTCCGATCTTTGCTCGCCCGTGACCTGTAAGACGAAGAGGCATAGACAAAAAAAAAAAAAAAGGGAGTTTGGTTGGAGCACCTCGATAAAGGATCGAGGGTACCTACGACGGTTAGGCAAGGCAATGATGAGGGAGGCCCCCAAAAAGGTACCCTCTCGGGGGATTCCCGTGTCGCACTTCGGGCCTGCTTGTATTCTTGGACCTTCGATGCGAGGTCCGCGGGGCTGCTTGGTGCTGGCGCCACCCCGCCACCCCCCCCCACACACACACACACACACACAAAATCATTAGGTTTATGTATTGACAAGGTTTACACAAGAAGGAGCTACTGCTGGACCCACCCAAAGAGAGGAGATGGTTTACAAACGAGCTGAACAAACAAACCATCTAGCTGACAACACGAAGCATCAGAAAGAAATAGTCACAACTCTTGAATCTATGAAGATTTGCGTGTCCATGAGGACTTGTTGGAAAGCTTATTCAAGACATATGCACAACATTTTAGGTAGTATAACATTTTCAAATATTTTAATGTTAAGTTTAGCAAGGAGCAAATTCACCTTCTAATGTATTTTCTTGGCATGTGTTTGTGCAAGAGGCCTACAATTATGATCAGTTGTGTTGGATGGTGAATGATGTTCATATGATGAAACATTAGGGGTTGGCATGTCCTCGTCATCCTTCCCTTCTTTAGAAGGAGTCGTCCTCGACTCTAACTATTGTAAACCAAAGAATTGTACTAGGCCGTGAATGTTGATTGTCATGGCATGGTCACATCAACAACATCCATGACCAAGAGTACATGTGGATGAGTAGACCGTGTTGGCCAAATCAAGTGGAGGCACAAGAGGACATGATTATCAAGAAGTTGAGGACGATGGTGTGACACTTGTCGAGATTTTAGATAATTTCATAGGCGCTACACAGGTCGTATCACTAGCGAAAACGGGCCAACTAGGGCCCGAGGGTGCTGCCGTCGCGTGGGGACGGGCTCAGCGGCATGCCCTAGCCGCGCGTGAGGGACAGACACACCCCGACCGCCGTCACCACTTGTCGCCATCCCATTGTCCTCGTTACTAATGACCATATGGAGTTCTAGTTGTGTTAGGAAAGAATTGGTTCACATAGGAAGTCAAGTAGTTGAGATAGGAGAATCCGAATCTGATAAGGATCTCTTCATTTGATTATAAATAGAAGGGGAGATGTAACAGATCTGTGCAAGTAATAGAAGAGTGAAACCTCCTTTACCTACTCTCTCCCTCTCGCTCTCTCTCGGCTGCCCTTCCAGAGCACATGTCACCACCACTACCCCCCATGCACGCTGCCTAGCTGGCGTGCACCATCATGTGGCTGCCTTAGGCACCACCCCTGCCCTCACCACGCGGCCACCCCCTGGTGAACCTTCTGACATTTGGTATCCGAAGACCAACTCGATCCCCACACCACTGCAATGGATGACTCTAGGGAAATCACCGAGAACTCTTCGTAGCCTTCTCCAAGGATGTCCTCACCAAGGTGGAGACCCTTACTATACAGATCCCGAATGTCAACAATCGCTTCGCGATCATGGAGATGGGGAGTCCAGCTGAGACGGATCTTGACAAAGGAGCTTCGACGCGACAAAGCGATCCTCACCACCAAGATGAATAATCCCATTGGGTCGCTAACCTATACTGTGCTAGCACCGACGTTGCCGGACAGGGAGCCGATCATCATTGATGCCGTGTCAGGTGTAAATGTCATCGCTTGCTAGGCACGACAGCTAGCTCATCGCTGGCTGTTGACGGAGATAATTCTCTGGCAACCCTACCTCACCGCGACTACAAAAGGACCCCCACGGATGCCGTCAAGGAGACTCCCATCGAGCTCGGGCTTGGAACAGCCAACACCAAAGCCTGCATATAGAAGCACCGCGCTCCTTCCTCCGCTGCACTATGCCGTGCCGGCAAGCTTCCCCTCCCCTTTTCCCTGCTTCTCTTCTTCTTTCCCTTCCCCTTCTCCTTTTTTGCCCTTCACACTGGTCGTGGCCACCTATGGCCGTTGAGCGTGCTGACCGTGACCAGCAAGTACACCCAAATGTTAGGGATAGTTTATCCTTTAGCCTTGTTAATCATCGTAGCGAAGCTGACCAAATGAGTAAGCGAATTGGATTCACTTTGGCACCTATTTTTAATTAAGAAGTGGATGGATATAGTTAAAAAAACATTTCTATTATATTTCAAGAATAAGACTATTTATGTGGTATTTCAAAAGATGTGGTGTTGACAAAAAATGTTGCTTCTATTATTCGCCTGAAACCATACAACATCTGTTTCTTAAGCGTGCTTATGCAAAGTTTTTGCGGCAGGCGGTTCTAATTTCGTTTGGTATAACCACTCCAGTAAAACATAGATGGCATGTTCACTAATTGGTTAAAACTGGGAGGTACTAAACAAAACACTTTAATATTAGGTACGGCTGTGCGCTATGTGGGAAAAATGGCTAACAAGGAATGAGGTGGTTTTTGATAAAAAGCAAAACCAATTTTTTTTTGCAGATACTCTTCAGGGGAACGCACTGGAACAAGTGTGAGAACAGACTTGTGTCCCAAGTTTAAATTCAACTCGTAACAGGGCCAAGGCCATTTCAATACAAGGAGCTGGCGGCTGCGACGAAGAATTTCTCCGACGAGAACAAGCTTGGGCTTGGAGGGTTCCGCACAGTGTACCGGGGCTTCTTGAGGGACCCAGACCTCCATGTGGCCGTGAAGCTGTTGTCTGCAGATCTTCCGGGCAAGGACAGAGGGAGTTTGAGGCAGAAGTCAAAGTCCTGACCCATGTGAGGCATAGGAACATTGTCCAGCTCGTTTGCTGGTGTCAGAGTAACCACGGAGGCCTCCTGCTCGTTTATGAATTGATGGCTCTGTAGAAAATGGTGGAACGAGAGTTATCCCCTAGGGACTCTCGGTTGCTTGTTAATATAGGCAGGAATGGCCCCTGCGTGGCTTACATCACAAGTTACAATCTATGCCTTGGATTACAATCCTAACATACTTTACATCTTTGAGTACAAGTAATGTAACAACCAATGCCGGCGCATATCTATCCTATACGCCGGCTACAATGGATAACAACCATATCATCTAATACTCCCCCTCAATCTTAGCCACTAACAAGGTTAAGATTGTGCCGAAAACGTCGAAGCTTCTCAGCAGATACAGGTTTGGTAAAACATCCGCGACTTGGTCACCAGAATTAATGAACCGGATATCAAGCAACTTCCGAGCTACCTGCTCTCTCACAAAATGAAAATCGATTTCAATATGTTTAGTTCGCGCATGGAATACCGGGTTCGCCGAGAGATACTTGGCACCTAAGTTATCACACCATAGTCTCGCCGCTGGAGGATGAGGAACACGAAGTTCAGTCAACAATTTCTGGATCCACATCATTTCTGCAGTGGCATTAGCAAGCGCCTTGTATTCAGCCTCCGTACTAGAGCGAGACACCGTAGACTGCTTCGGAGCCATCCAAGAAACCAAGTTGTTACCGAGGAACACAGCAAACCCACCGGTAGAGCGCCTGTCATCAACATCACCAGCCCAGTCAGCGTCGGAGAAGGCGCTGATCATCATGCTGCCTGATTTCCGAATCCTGAGACCGACATTGAGAGTCCCACGGATATACCGAAGTATGCGTTTCACTGCTGTCCAATGAGTAGTGGTTGGCGCATGGAGGAATTGACACACCTTGTTGACAGCAAAACAAATATCAGGCCAGGTGAGTGTGAGATATTGAAGAGCACCTACAACACTCCTGTAATTTGTGGAATCTTCATCACTGAGTGGTGTACCAGCCACCAAGCTAAGCTTCTCCGAGGGAGACATAGGTGTATCAACACTCTTAGCTTTATCCATACCTGACCGAGAGAGTACATCTGCAGCATAGCGTCCCTGGGACAACGTCAATCCATCTGCCCCTCTTGTGACTTGAATCCCGAGAAAATAATGGAGGTTCCCAAGATCTTTAAGAGCAAAGTCAGCCTGGAGATCCTTGAGTAGCGCATCCGTGGCTTGTGGAGATGAGCTGGCCACAATGATGTCATCAACATATACAAGCACAAACATTATGTAACCACCTTTATTATAATAAAATAATGATGCATCTGCCTTGGAAGCAGTGAACCCGAGGGCTTCCAAGCGTTGACATAACCGAGCATGCCACATCCTTGGATCTTGTTTGAGGCCGTAGAGGGCTTTATCAAGTTTGCAAACATATGTAGGATGTTTCTTGTCCGCATATCCGGGAGGTTGCAACATGTAAACCTCCTCTTCCAGGATGCCGTGAAGGAAGGCATTTTGCACATCTAACTGACGCAAAGACCATCCTTTGGTGACAGCAATGGATAGAATTAGCCGGATAGTAGCTGCCTTTACCACCGGGCTAAACGTCTCTTCATAATCCACACCATATCGTTGCTTGAAGCCTTTAGCAACAAGGCGTGCTTTATACCGGTCTATAGTGCCATCAGCTCTCCGTTTTATCTTGTATACCCATTTACATCCAACAATATTCTTCCCTTTTGGTCTTGTCACAAGATGCCATGTTTGATTCCGAGTGAGTGCATCAAACTCACTATCCATGGCCGCACACCACTTTGGATCGCCGAGAGCTTCTTCAATGGTCGAAGGTTCTCCTGTATCTGCAGTAGCCTGCATACACCAACGTACCGTGCCATCGGTACGAACTTTAGGTTGCACAATACCTCGCTGAGCACGAGTCACTGCTCCTGGCGGAGAAGCTGCTGCCGAAGAGGCTCCAGGAGAGCCGGCCGTAGAGGATCCGGGGGATGAAATCCCAACAGTAGCCAGCACCGGCTCCTGTCCCCCAGACGTGGGATCTGTCTGTGGCGAGACAGGCATCTCCGTAGCGTGGTGCGGCGAGGGCGGAGATGTAGAAGATCCGGCCTCCGTGACCGGTTCCCCCCGTGCGGGAGACACGTCCAACGACCGCCCGGATCCCGAGCTGGATGCGCCGCCAGTCAGACGGGGAGTAGCGCCAGGCGAAGCATCCTCGATGCGTGTGCTGTCTCCGCCCGGGGAACACATAAAATGACGCCCAGTTATCAGCTGCCGAGCACCTGTTGCCGCCGTATTTTCTCCATCCATGATTCCTGAAACAGTCACAGAGCCTCCACCTTGCGGTGGCGGATTAGTAGAAACATGCACATGCGAATCAAGTACGTGACCATCCCCAAGGCTAGTGGTGGAGGGAAGAAGGATGTCTGGAAGGAGTTCGATTTCTTTGCGAAGGCGGGCACCGGCATTGGGATGAAGATGGGCAAAAGGAAAAACGGACTTGTCGAAGACAATGTCACGAGAGATGTAGACTCTGCCGGTCTTGGGATCTAGGCACTTGTATCCCTTGTGAAGCGTACTATAGCCAATAAAAACACATTGTTGAGATCTAAATTGGAGCTTCCTAGAATTATACGGCCTTAAATTGGGCCATACGGCGCAACCAAATGTGCGGAGGAAGGCATAGTCGGGTTGTTGATGAAATAGACGCTCGAAGGGTGTTTGATCCTGAATGACTCATGATGGCAAGCGATTAATAAGATAGACAGCTGTCGAAAAGGCTTCGTCCCAAAATTTCAATGGAACAGATGCATGAGCAAGAAGAGATAGACCCATCTCGACTATATGCCTGTGTTTGCGCTCGGCAGAGCCGTTTTGCTGGTGTGCGTGGGGGCATGAGACGTGGTGAGCAATGCCAATGCGCTGGAAGAACGAGTTCAGAGATTGATACTCGCCACCCCAATCCGTTTGTACTGCCAGGATCTTTCGATTAAACTGTCTTTCAGCAAGACTTTGGAACTTATGAAAGCATTCAAACACTTGTGACTTATGACGAATCAAATAAAGCCAAGTAAATTTGCTATGATCATCAATGAAACTGACATAGTACTTATATGACCCGACTGAGGTGGGGGCAGGGCCCCATACATCTGAAAAAATGAGGTCCAAAGGACCAGCCGACACACTCGTCGACTTAGGGTAAGGCAACTGATGACTCTTGCCTAGCTGACAAGCGTCGCACACCCTATCTTTATTCAAGTCTGAAGAAACAGAAATTTTATTCCTATCTAGAACTAGCTTGACCGCCCGAGAGGAAGCATGTCCTAGACGCTGATGCCATACGGACGAAGATGACTTGATGGCACCGAAAGCTTGTTTATTCGAAGACCGAAAGACTCGACTACTGGAAGAATGCAACGGGTAGAGCCCTCCTTCACATCTGCCTCTGTGGAGGGTTCTCCTCATCTCCGGTTCCTTAACCAAAAAATGATCCGGATGAAATTCGAGATAAACATTGTTATCTTTTGTAAAACGATTGACAGAACAAAGATTCTTATGAGCTTGTGGGACATGAAGAACATTTTTTAGATGGAAATCACCACTAGGGGAATGAACAACGCAATGACTAACATGAGCAATATTCATACCTGCCCCATCCGCAGCATGGACGTGGTCACCGCCGTTGTACTTGTTGCGGAAGCTCAACTTCTCCAGCTCCCCGTGATGTGGTCCATGGCTCCGAGAATCCACGTACCAATTGGTGTCCACGCCATAGGATCCAGCGCCATAGGACCCGGTGGTGGCGAGAGGACACGGTCTTGTCTTGAGGCCCTTGGAAGGAGGCATCGAACCTCTTGTAGCAACAGGGCCGGATGGCCCTCCTTGTCGCAGAGTTGACAATAGACCCGGGCCGAAGTTCCCCTTGGAACGGCCACCGCCACGGCCATCCTTGGGGCCCCACGCCCGAAGCCACCGCGTCGCCTCGGCGCCACCACGGCCACCGCCCCAATCTGTTGCCGCGACCGCCCTTTGCCGCCATGTTCACGGACGGTGGCGGTGTGGATCTCCATGCGCTACTCGAACGCCAGATGGGTCGGGCGCATGCTCCGGGGCGGGTGATCGGCTCCACAGCGAGCCGTGATGGCGCATACACGATTGGATTAAACTCCGTCGAGAGGCCGGTCGGGATATAGAGAGACGAGCTCCTCATCCTCAAGCTTCCTTCCGCCGCAGCCATCTCATCTGCCCGGGGTTTTCATCTTAACAAAATAATCGAGAAAACGGAACTGTTACCCTTGGAAGCGGTGGCCAATGCCATCCTGGTGCTGATTATCCGGGCCCGGATTGCGGCGCATGCAACGTGAGAATTGCAGTCCATGCGCCGCCGCCGTGTATACCGAAGTGATCTTGCCCCAATCTCGGCGAGATCGCATTCAGCGGGTAGCTCGGAACCTGCCTGATCTTTCGCCATCCACTTCTCCCAATGCGGGTTCAGGACCGGCGGCTCGTCTTTCTTGTCATCCTTCGGAGGAAGGTACTGGTCCGCACCTTGGCTGCCGGGTCGATGTACTTTGCGCCATCCGGGCTCCCGGTGCGGAGAGGACCTGCCTCTCCCATGTGGCGTAGTTCTTGCGGGTGAGTTCCTCGGTGATCAGATAACCGAGAGGAGAGAAAGCTGCAAAGGCTTCGGAGGAGGATGGGAGCGCCATGGCAAATTTCCGTGAGGAGTTTGGCTCTGAATACCATGTAGAAAATGGTGGAACGAGAGTTATCCCCTAGGAACTCTCGGTTGCTTGTTAATATAGGCAGGAATGGCCCCTGCGTGGCTTACATCGCAAAGTTACAATCTATGCCTTGGATTACAATCCTAACATACTTTACATCTTTGAGTACAAGTAATGTAACAACCAATGCCGGCGCATATCTATCCTATACGCCGGCTACAATGGATAACAACCATATCATCTAATAAAGAAAGCCTTGACAAGCATCTTCACGTACAATCACAACCCTGTGCGAACTCTTTCTTGGCAGTAGAGGTAGGTACGCAAATTGGCTGGCAAAACCAGAAGCCTTCTGGTATCTGGCTGACATCTCGATCAGTACCTCATTGTTTGTGTGAGAACCGAATCGTCCACATGGTCCAATAAAACATGAAAAAACTAAGACATGCCACATGGGCCAATAAAAACTAACAAGAATGTACTCCAATGAAAAACTAACATGTGGAAGAGCCAGAATAATTTCTTGAAGTCATTTAGATCAATTTCAGATTTTTCTTTGGAGTTTTGTTGGTTTCTGTGCAAAACTAGCTTGGCCGATTTTACAAATCTGACCAGCTGGTTTTGGTGTCTTGCTTCTATTGATGAGATTTTTGTTGTTCTTGTATATGATGTTCTGAACCTATCGACAAAATTTCTTGATTTTCTGAGTATGTTTGATTGTGTTTTGATATGTTTTCATTGGAAGACAGCGGGCTGAATCCATACCAAAGGGCAGCACCTGTGCATGTAGCTCCAGCTTGTGCAGTGTCCAGTGAAGGGTCCGACCACTTGGGTGTTTTGTACGCAGCCTTACCCTGTAGCAAGCGGCTGTTTCGAGGACTTGAGCCCATGGTCACAACGTAGCAGCTTCCATATTTCCATATCCATAATAAGTGATCCTTGTGAGGTCATGAAGCCATTGAGAAAAAATTATGATTTTTTGAGTTTGTTTCCTTTCTTCAATTTGTTTCGTCGAAACACCTCAAGGCTTTGAGAAACAACAGAATTTTGTAGAACAATAGTATCTTTGGGTCATCTAATAATTAATTTGCATCCAAACAAGGCACAGTAGGTTTTATAAACACAGCCAACAGTTGGACCAAACATGAAACGCATATGCAAGCTAAATAAAGGTGTATATCCTTCTCCAATAGTTCAGGACTTCAGGTGATCATATTGGAAACTTTTGTTTCCACTCGATAAATGAAGCTTGATCACTGCTTACATAAAGCTCATCACTGTGCATATATATTCAAATAACAAAATCTTACAAGCTTAACAATTAATGAAAAATTAATAATGTCTTTTGTCACCAATAGGTCTTGTCAGGATAATCAAGCTGACTGGACAGACGATCTTTCTTAGTCCTCGAACCAAAAGCCTGTTCGAGCACGCCTAGTAAGTCAGGCGTAGCAGACACTAATGTGATTCCATCAGGGTCAAGTTTTTTTTTTTTTTTTTTGAAAAATGTCCATCAGGCTGGAGTTCATTTTGTTATATATACACAGGTCATTGCAGAGGACATATGCTAGTTTGCTCTACCTCCATCTGGGAGGACCAAGTAGTAACACGGTCTGGAAACAGCACACGAAACAAAGAGTGACACAAAATCAATCAGCACAACACACAAAACTAATACAAAAAACTAAGTCGAAAATTAAATCAGAACCAGAGGGTAGAACATACCAATGGTTGGCATAGATACTGCAGCATTACTGTGTCCCTAATATATATGCACATTTGGAATGTGAGAGATAAGTTGCCAGTCTGGGCCAACTCCATGCTTGTAACGCCTGGCCAAGCCAGGGGAGAAACTGATGTACAGTTCACGGAGAGCAGTAAGCCGTTGTAAAGACTGGGGCAGGCATTGAAGGGCAGGACAATGCTGGATCAGCAGATTACGAAGTGCCGAGAGTTGTCCAATCCACTCCGGCAGCACAGTCAGTGCGCCACATAGCCCCAAGTTGAGCAGTTTAAGGGAGGTGAGATGCTGAATCACGTCAGGCAGCTCCTTCATATTGTCCCAACGACAAATGTGCAATAAGGTAAGGGACAAAAGCTGCTTTGCCGATTGTGGGAGGCTGTCAATCAGTGGGGTCACTAAGACATACAGTGATTGCAAGGAACGCAATTCTCCAAGCCACTCGGGAAGCATGCCAAGGCTCCGGCATTCATTTATCCACAACACCCTTAGGGAGGTGAGATTTCGAATATTATCAGGTAATTGTTTCAGGTCATTGCAGCATTCAATATGCAAGGTTTCCAGTTTAGTGTAGTTCTGCAGGAGTCCCCAGCTAGATGATGATCCCATCATTTTTCTTAGTATTAGTTTCCTGAGGCGAGGCACTGGAGACTGCACATTGCAGGATGATGAAGATTCATCGGCAGATGGAGTTAGTGGATGAAAGAAGCTACATGGGGATAGCAGCTGTTCATTGCTTTCTTCAAAAGACAATGTCACCAATGATGGTGGAAAGTAGGGCTTCACATTCAATTTCGGGCAGCCTGTAATGCATAGTTCAGACAGGACAGGAAAACAGTATTGCGCTTCTGATTCTTCCCCCTGAATTTCAAAACTGCTTGTCATGGTCCAGAGCTCCTCTAAGTTGGACATTTTGACCAGAGAGAGGGACTCTAGCATAGGAAACTCCAGAAGTCCTTTTTGTGTACTTCAAGTTAGGAAATTCTTGTAGTGCCATTCTTGTTAGAGAAAGGAACTGACATAAACTGCCCTGCTTGAACACTATAGGAGCACAGAAGGAAGAATTATTTAGCTTCATCATCCAACATGGCAACATGGAACAATGGTCGAGAGCCACCGTTTTTCGCCACTCGCCGCCGGTGGCCGCCGTCGCATCGCATGGAAAGAAGACAGCGCCTCCGGAGGCGCTGGACTGTTGAGACAAGGAGCCGACTTATTTAAAACAAAGAAATAGATTAATACATATTTAATTAATTAATTTTAAATTATGTGAGATCAAGTTACCGTATTTAATTATCGACAAATTAATATACTAATATTTCAGCCATTTTTATATTTAAGGTTGGTAATTTCCATACGTCCACTTATCATATCAAGATTTTCAAGCTCTGAGATTCTTCCATCATCTCCACCACGCCCAACAGCAAACAGGCCCAGATGTCTCAACAGAGTCAGCTGACAAAATCCTAATGGCATGCATTGTAGTTTCCCACAACCCTCTACGTTCAAAACTGTTAGACTTTTTTTAAGTTAGATATACCTTTAGGCAATTCCACTAGCTCCTTGCAATTTTGAAGGTATATACACTCTAGAGTACCAATAGATGTAACCCATTGGGGAAGCACAGTAACTTTGGTTTCAGAAAGGTGGAGAGTACGAAGCATTGGGCGTGCAAATGTGCTTGGAAGGTCTTGGAGACCCCGACAACCACGTAAGTTGACTGTCCGTAAGTTGCTTAACTCACCATTGAATTCTGAAGGAAGTTGCAGAGAGGGACATCTGAGTATATGAAGCAGCCTTAGGTTCCCCAGTCTACCCATGGAGCTTGGTATGTCTCTGAGCTTTCCACAGTAATTTAGTTGTAAGAACTGAAGATCTTGACAATCACCAATGGACTCAGGTAAACTCTCAAGATCAGTAATATGATTCAACTGTAGAGTTCTTAACTTCTTAAGCTTGCCAGTAGACTTAGGTAGCATCACAAAACCTTTGCAACTAATAAAATGGAGTGACTGCAAGTTCCAACAGCCTGATATAGCCTCTGGAAGTTCTGTGCATCTAAGATGATGGATTTCAAGATATCCAAGATGTTCCAACTTCACTATGAATTGTGGAAATAGAGTATCAACTGTATAGTCTAGAACCATACTGCGGATATAGCAAATCTCATGGTTATCAAATGATGGGTTACATCCAGATACATATACAGCACGGATTTTTGTCAAATAGGCCCTTCTCAATCTTCTCACCTGAAGACATCAAAGACAAATATCTGCATTTTTGTGAACAGATATCTGTAGTCATGTTGTTTGGTAGAGGTGCCATCACTTCATACTGTAAAATATAACGAGTAAGATCATGAATCAGGCTATGCATCTCACATAGTACACTTTTTTTCAGGCTGTCTTTCAACTGGTCTTTGAAGAAATCCAGCTTTCATAAGAGCATCAAGTATTCATTTCCAATATCATGTGCACGCTCTTCATTCTTCAGCTTGATGAATCCATGGGCAATCCATTGCTCAATCAAGTAGTCTTTATTGATTTTGTAGCCTTTGGGGAATATGGAGCAAAATGTGAAGCTCCTTTAGATGATCTTTCAAGTAAATATAGCTCAGTGTCAAGGAAGAAAAGCCTCTGCCTTCTATATTCTCTTCTACCCATAGATTATTCTCTCTTATGGCTCTCAAGTATTTATTGTTCTCTTTTCATGGAGAACAGATCCAAAAGTTTTTATTGCTAGGGGCACCCCACCACATTTCCTCACGATATCTTTTCCAACTTGAATATAAGAAGAGTCCAAATCTTGTTCTATCCAACCACAACTGTTTAGAAAGAAGCTCCAGCTCTCATCCTCCAAGAAGAATGGCAATTTGAAAATATCCTCTGATTCCATAGCTTCTGCAACACTTCGGTTACTGAGTAGTTAGAAGAATCTTGCTTCCAGAGGCACCATTATTTAGGAGAACCATGAAATTTTCCCAGTCTTTCCTGTCCTCGTGCCAAGCATCATCCAAGACAAGAAGGAACTTCTTTTCGCTCAATTTGCTTGAAATTGCGTCGTGCATGTGTTGTTGGGCATGGACACAAGAGTTTTGCTCAAAGACTGCGTCAAATAGCTTCCCAATGAGTTTATCCTTGCAAAATTCTTGTGATACATGGACCCAGAATATTGTATTTGCGAAGTGCTCCTTTATCTTGTCATCATGGCAGATATGTTGGGCTAGTAGTCTTTCCAGAACCACCAAGCCCAACAATAGAAACTATATGATTACATTCTCCTTGGTTAGACTGTACAAGCTTAGATATGATTTTGCCCTTTACATGATCCCTTCATGGTATTTTTAAGTCTTCAACATTACTCAACAGAGACTGATCCGATGTTTCCTTGTTTCTTCATTGAACTGGTTGATCCAATTGTAAATTGTGTAGCGTATTTTCCTTCACAATTGTATCAAATGTCACCTTGATTTCATTAATCTTATGGTTCACCTTGTGTCGGAACAGAAGCAACTCTGGTTTTGCAGAAAAATTGTCAGTTATAGCAGGCTTATCATGGTCGCTATTTACCTTGTGTTTCTCATCTTTAATGTAGACATCATCAAGTAAATCATAAATCTCATTATCAAGACTTCTCAATTTCATCACCCCTCGACCAGATGCTTCATGGTCTATTGTTCTGCCACGAACCATAGCCAGCCAGCTCATTATCTTTGTATGTATATCCTGGAGCTCAGAAAGATCCTTTGTTAAACCGGCTATGGAAGCAAACTCAGTGGATATCAGTGAACCTAGCTTGTTTCCTGCAACAATCTAACAGTCCTGAAAAATTTCTAGGAGAGGATGGAGCCGTTAGCCGCCTCGTCCCTCTCCTCCCCCACGGCGACCCGCGGCGGCATCGCCCTAGATCCGCCGCCGCCCACCAAACTGCTTCCCCAGCCAAAAGAACCCCTGACAACGCCGATCCAGAGCCCCTGCTCACCAGTTCGCCCGAGCCCGCGGATCCACCGTTCCCCAGCCTCAAATCGGTAGTTGTGGGCTCACTCAATCTCCCCTTTCTCACCACACGCAAAAGTCAAATTCGCAGTTACTCCGCCCAAATCCCCAACCACCATGGTCGCATCCGTCATCACTCCCCTCCCCATCCTTTGCTGCCGCCATGTCCAACAAATCTGCTGCAGGATTCAGCACAGCGGCGACCTATGCCGCGTCTTCCAGCCACGCCATGAAGCTACCTCACAGTAATGGCGAGTTTCCTTCCCAAGGAGTCGACGGGACAACTCAAGAAGGGCCCGGGGCGGACGAAGCTGGTTGGACCAAAGTCCTCCGTGAGACGCTGCAGCACCAGCGAGGCCATTCAAGGCGGCAACCAGCTGCCTCCACTGCCCCACGCCGGCCATCCCCGGCGCCTTAAGGGAGGTGCCTCCGGTGCCTCTCCCGAGGGCACGCCGCCGCTGACTGCAGGGACCCAGTGCGCTGCCTTACCTGCGGTCGCAACGGCCATAAATCCTGGCACTGCAAGCTCCAGGGGAAGGCACAGCAAGCCCAAGCCACTGCAGCACCCAAACGCCCACCAAGACTTGACGACGCCGCTGCCTTCCCCGAGCTCCCGCGCTTCGCCATGGCGCTGTCCGGGGCCCCTGAGCTCCGGCCGATGGAAACTGCAACCATGGAGGGCACCAACTCTGCCATGGAGGAGGAGTTGCAGCGCCTCACTCGCTGCGCTGTGGTCGCCTGTTTGTGCAGGGACGACGACGACATGGAGCCTGTGGCCGTCAAGCGCATGCTCTGCTCCAAGCTCGGCGTCCTCGACAGCGACATCAAGGTGACTCGCCACCGCCCGGAAGACTTCCTCATTGTCTTCAAGCACTAGCATCACTGGGACGCCGCCCTGAACATGGACCGGCCCAAGGTCGGCGACATCCTCATCCGTCTCCTGCCATGGCGCATCCTCCCCTACGGCGACCATGTCGAGCTGCGTCACCACGTTTGTCTCTGCCTCGAAGGGATCCCGATGCATGCTTGGAATGAAAGCATTGCAAAGAGGACCATCGCGCGAGCCTGCGACATTGACTACGTCGAGCCGAGCTCCATCAGGCGGGACGACACCGAGGCGCTGTGTGTCTGGGCGTGGACGTACGAGCCATCCGACATCCCCAAGATTACTTGGCTAACTTTGACAGGAAGATCAGCGACGGTGCACGATGGCGTCGCCCCCCAAAGGGCCGCAAGGGCCTCACTTTCGTGGTGCTGGTGCACTGGACATCGCGTCGAGCCTCCTCCGGATGAGTACGGCAACTCCGTCGCGCGCAAGGTCAGCGGGGCGATTCGGGGTAGTCGATGGCGGCGCGCCCAGCGAAGGAACGCCCGTGCGCCCCGCCCCACCGGGATAGGCACCATCGGGCCCGGGATGACGGCGACGACGGCGACGGCGGGAGGGCGCCGCCGCAGCGACAAGAGTGGGATGGGGAGCTAGGATGTTCGGGGAGCCTGTCCCGTGGGCCGAACAAGGACAGGAAGCGGGAGCGCTCTCACTCAAGCCATGGCCGTCGCTACGATGCCGCCTCCACGACAGGCGGCCGCCGGCGCGCCTCCTCCCCTACGACCCCGGCACACCCCGACGCCGACAAGGAGCTCAACGCCAACGACGTCCTCAAGGACCGCAGCGGCCCCCTCCACAACGGGATTAGTGCACCGGAGCACCGGGAACGCGGCAACGACATCGCCAAGCAGGGCAGTGGCCACGACGGGCGCTCTACATCCGAGCGAGGCCCGCCCCCCGCCACCACGCCGCGGCGGGGAAGAAGCCTGGAACGGCGGTCGACGGCGCGGGCGGACACACCGGCGGCCGCCCGGCAAGGGAGGCAGACCAGGAGCCAACCGAGGACCCTTCCCCGCTGGCGCGCGACTCAAGGTGTTCCCCAATCCCCTCAACAGCGCCGATCGATCTCGAGTCCACCGCCGACGCCTCGCATCCCGGCATCGCATCCAGCCTCCCCGCGACTTGTCCGCGCCTTGCGGGGACATCCGCCACGGCGTCGAGGGCGGGGCGCCACCAACGAGGCCGGGCGCCCGCTGAGGCGGATCCGGCACTGCCAGCAACGCCGACACGACCGACGAAGGCAGCGCGGCAGTTCGTGCGATACAAGCCTGGAGGCCACTTCACGGCGCAGGGCCCGCACCAGCGACACGGGCCGGCGACCGCGCCCACCTCAACTCGTGCGTTCGTCCGATACAGCCGAGGCCACTTCACCCGCAGGGTCCGGGGCCTGGCAGCGCAGGGACCACGACGGGGCTGCAGCGGCGCAAACCGCTGCCACCCCGGCACACCCATGCAGACAGGTGGGGAGGGCAAGGCGCGGGAGTTCCTCTCCACCATCGCCCAGCCGGTGCCTCCTCCCCTGCTGCAGCCTCCAGCAGCTGGAGTGTCTCCAGCGCCGCAACCGCGACGGTGCAGCCGCGCCCGCCAGGCGCATCGCCGGCGCCGCGACGCCACCAGGTCCTGGCCAAGGGGAACCACCGAGGACTGCACTCGTTAGGTCCTCAGGAAACGCCTTGGCGTCCTGGAAGAAGAGGACGATGACGCCTCCGACGATCAGTTCCTGCAGTACGTGAACCTGCTCCAGGGGCCGATTAGTGACTCCACCATCAAGGCCCTGACAGCCCTGTGTGGTCTGGAAGACATCCCGGACCTCGCTGCACAGGCATAGAAGCTCCGTCGTCGCTTTAGGGAATTGTCGCTCTGAACAATGCTACAACTCATGTACTGTCGTCAGTTGTCGTCGTGTCGTCGTTCGTCGCCGTTGTCATCTCTGTGTGTTGGTTGCTGGCTGCAGTACGTCGCCCTCAGCCGCGCCTGTGACAATTGGTTATGCAAGGAGATAGCCAGGGGCCAAAAATCTTCCTTGACATGGCTGGTAGGTTTTAGCCAGGAACTCGGAATGCGTTGCTGCCTGGCTGCTGTAGCTGCTCCTACTGTCTGTAACTGTTATGTGTGTGTCCTTTTCTACAATCAATCAGAGCGGGTCTTGTTTCCATGCATTCTTCCCTGTGTTTGTGCTCAACATCTGTGTCATGATACCTGCTCGCTGCTCGGCATGGACAGCTCCACTCAAATGTGCAGCTGCTTGAAGGATTGCACCTGATGTTTAAATGGCTCAGAAAAACTGCAGACTGTTGAACTGGAATGTGAGGGGCCTCAATGACATGGCAAGAAGAGACGCCGTCAACGAGCTTGTTAGGGACACCGGCACCACCATCGTCTGCCTTCAAGAGACGAAGCTGCAAATTGTCGACGCTTCGGTTGTCACCCGGACTGTTGGTCCTCGTTTCGCCAACTCCTACACAATGCTCCCGGCTGTCCAGACAAGAGGAGGTATCATTTTGGCGGTAGATGAAAACTACTTCGAACTCTCTGGAGCCAACCAGACAACACACACCATCACCGCAACGGTGACCATGAGAGCCACAAATACGCAATGGCAGATTACTGTCGTCTATGGGCCACAATGAGATGATGAGAAGACCTCTTTCTTGCAGGAGCTAAAGAACATTAGTGCGCCGAGCCACAAGCGTTGGCTAATCTTAGGCGATTTCAATCTGATATATCAAGCGGAAGACAAAAATAATGCAAATCTCAATCGTCGGCTTATGGGCTCCTTCAAGGCAACAATTGATGAACTGGGACTCAAGGAGATCAAACTCAATGGTCGTCGTTTCACCTGGACAAATGAACAAGAAAATCCTACAATGACGAGGATTGACAGGGCTGTTGTGCACGCCGGAATGGGAGCTTATCTTCCCCCTCATGTTTCCTCCACTCCCTTCCATCTCTCATGTCGA
This sequence comes from Hyparrhenia diplandra, assembly GCA_015847255.1. Classification (NCBI taxonomy): domain Eukaryota; kingdom Viridiplantae; phylum Streptophyta; class Magnoliopsida; order Poales; family Poaceae; genus Hyparrhenia; species Hyparrhenia diplandra. The sequence continues at coordinate 603,647 of JADLZK010007525.1, read as the reverse complement.
GACCATACCCCGCTTCTCCTGCACGGCGCGCTGGACCACTTCAACAACAAATCCTTCCGCTTCGAAAATTTTTGGATCAAAATGGATGGATTCCATGAGGTGGTGCAAGCCGAGTGGGCCAAACCGGTCAGCAATGCGCCGCCAATCAAAAAGCTCCACATCAAAATGGCGAGGCTGGCGAAGAGGCTAAAGAAATGGAGAAAAGAGAAAAATAGGCAACACAAGACTACAACTTGCCATCACAAAGGAGGTCCTTCTACACCTAGAAATGGCTCAAGAAATGAGGACCCTCTCTCCCCGGGAGTTAGAATTAAGGAAACGGTTGAAGGTGCGTAGCACTGGCCTGGCGGTAATTGAAAAATCAAGGATGAGACAGAGGTCCAGGCTCATCTACATCCGCAGTGGGGACGCTAACACGAAGCTTTTCCACATGAAGGCAAATGCTCGCCCGACGGAAGAATTACATCCATTGTTTGCGAGAAAAGATGGAGGACTAGTCTTCTCCGTGAAGAAAAGGAGAAGGTGGTGGATGACTACTTCAGGCAACATCTCGGCACAGCCACTGCAAGAGCCTCACCTTTTAATTGGCAAGCACTTGGCTACACACCCACAAATCTACAACATCTGGAACTGCCGTTCACGCAGGACGAAATCCGGCAAACCATATTGGGAATGGCCTCGGAGAAAGCTCCGGGCCCGGATGGCTTCACGGGGGCCTTCTTCAAGGCATGCTGGGACACAATTAAGGAAGACCTATCTGCAGCAGTCAACAGCCTTTTCCACTTAAATTCTCAGGGGCTAGAATTCATGAATTCGGCAAACATCGTGCTACTGCCAAAGAAAAGCGATGCCCAAAAAGTTACGGACTACAGGCCCATTAGCCTCATGCACAGCTTCGCCAAAATTTTTGCAAAACTAATGGCAAACAGATTAGCACCCCAGCTTAACGCCTTGGTCTCCAATTGCCAAAGCGCCTTCATTAAAAGGAGGAGCATACATGACAACTTCCTATGTGTGCAAGCAACGGTGAGGAAGATGCACAAGGACAAGACTCCTATGCTTTTCATGAAACTTGACATCCACAAGGCTTTTGACACGATCAATTGGAGTTACCTATTGGAAGTGCTGAGTGCCCTCGGCTTTGGTGCACGATGGCGTGAATGGGTATCCATACTGTTTCGCACAGCAACTTCGAGGGTGCTACTTAATGGCAGCCACGGCCGAGGTTTCCACCACGCCAGGGGAGTCCGTCAGGGGGACCCCTTATCGCCCATGCTCTTCATCCTTGCCATGGACCCTCTGCAGCGCATACTGGATCTGGCAACCCAAAATGGAGCACTATCCCCCCTCCCCCCGACTGCATCGAGATGGAGAACGTCCCTATATGCAGACGATGCAGCCATCTTCATAAATCCAGACCGCAACGATATTGATGCAGCGAAGATCATCCTGCAGGAATCGGGAACATCTCTCGGCCTCCATATTAATTTTTGACAAGACCTCCATCCACCCAATCGAGATGCGACGACATCGATCTTGATCAAGTCCTCGCATCCTTTGCAGGGACCAGAGGAAATTTTCCCTGCCGCTACCTTGGCCTCCAGCTCCACACGCGCGCCTTACGGAAGGTACATATACAGCCACTCATCGAAAAAATCGGCCAGAGGCTACCGGGTTGGAAAGGAAAGTGGCTCAACAGAGCGGGCCGACTCGCCTTGATCTCCTCAGTCCTGTCAGCAATACCGACGTACTACCTTACAGTGTTTCCCCTACCGACATGGGCCCGAAAGGGCATAGATAAGTTCAGGAGATCCTTCCTGTGGAAGGGAGAAGAGAATGCGAATGGGGGTCACTGCCTCGTCAATTGGCCTATAGTGGCACGACCAAAGGATCTGGGCGGCCTTGGCGTCCCGGACCTCGAAAAATTCAGCAGGGCATTGCGATTGAGGTGGTTGTGGCAGGAGTGGATGGACACTTCCAAACCTTGGGTGGGGATGGAACTCCCCTGCAACGAGCTCGACCGAGCTCTCTTCAATGCATCCACCAAGGTCATTATTGGGGATGGCTGCAAGGCGCGCTTCTGGCTAGACAGTTGGCTTGATGGTGAAGCCCCCAAACTCCTGGCACCCAACCTGTTTGAGCTAATCAGATTCAAGAAAAGGACAGTACAGGCTGAGCTCCACAACAATGCCTGGGTTGATGCTCTTAGGGGTCGGATTACCACCACAAAGGTGCAAATTGAGGAATTTGTCTCGCTATGGCTCGAGAATACAACAGTTCGTTGACACCGGGCACCCGCACACCATCGTGTGGAAATGGACGGCAAACGGAGTCTACTCCACCCGGTCAAGCATATAGAGCTCAATTTTATGGCTCCCACGGATCTTCGGAGGTGACCTCATATGGAAGGCACACGCGGAAAACAAATGCAAGGTATTTGTCCGATTTTTGGTGCGAGAGAAAATACCCACAAAGAGATAACCTTCAGAAGAGAGGATGGCCACAGAAAGACCACTGTGCTACATGCAACGGCCCCCTCGAAACGCCCTTACATTTGGTCTTACTATGCCCGTTCGCAAAAGCAGTTTGGAGTCACATCCTACAGTGGGAGCATTTTGACACAACCCTAGTCTTGCCGGCCAACGATCCGACGCACTTCATTTCGTGGTGGGAGGAGGCTCATTCAAAGATAACAAAAGATGACAGAAAGCGTTTCAATGGAATGGTCATCTACACCGTCTGAACATATGGAAAGAGAGAAATAGGAGAATTTTTTCAAATGAGTTTGAGACGCCCATGCAGGTGGCCCAAAGAACCAAGGAGGACATTGAGCAAAGGAGAAGGGCTCACGAGTGGAGCGTGTAAAGCCTATTTTGTGCCTTTTCGGCTTTCTTTTTAAACCTCGGCTAGGCCGGGGCCAAAACCTTAAAAGCTCCTGTACATATAAACTCTCTTCCTATCTTAATTGAGAGGCAGAGCTCCTGCCATTACTTTCAAAAAAAAAAAAAAAAACAATCTAACAGTCCAGATGCTAAAGCAGCCTCGATTCCAGCCATATTTTTGGAAGGCTCTCGTGGCAAACCTCTGTGGATGAAATTGCAAAACAAATGGTTACACGAGTTTTGCCACCTAAAACTAACATGGTTGATGTGCTAATACAAGAATATTAATTTTATGTTATAAAACATGGTTTTGCCACCTCAAACTAATATGGTTGAATTACAAAACAGATGTAAAGGTCTGAAATTATGAACTCAGATGAGCTACCTGGACAGGATATTGGAACTCACTGGGAAAAATTGGTCCTATGCCATTTTATCTTACATGGGAAAACAAAAGGATGTAGTTTGGAATGGATGTTGGTCCTTTGTCTCTGTGCAGATGCTCTAAGATTAAGCACCTCCATGCCACATGATTATGAGCCACAAAGAGCATGCATATGAGAGGATGCACATTGATGAAGGTACAGAAAAATCAGTTGCATACAAATTACCTCTGTCGACAGCCAGAGCAAGAGCAGCAGAGGTATGAATCAGCCTCTTAACACTTGTACCTTGAGTAGGTACTCTAATTTGTGGCACTTAGTCAGAAACCTGAAAAATAATTGAACCTTGCGAGTGAGAAATTTAATCAGGGGAGACAGTAGGAATATATTTTTGCAGAAGGAATCAGAGCACCTACCTAAAATCGAAGCTCAGATCAGCAGCCGGATCCTATTCCATTCGTCGAGACAGATGCAGATTTGCAGACACTAGGAGCCTAGGAGATGCAGCTTTACTGGATGGCTGAGACTGAGAGACGACCTTAGTAGTGCTTTCGGTAGCTCCAGTTCAGCGCTTCGGGGTCAACTGTCCTTGCCTAACACCACCAAATGCAGTGGCACATATTTTCTCCGGATTAATGGCATGAAGGCGACATGCAACTACTCGTGCAGCCTATTGCAAACAAGGAATTGGAATGGAAGCCACAAGGAAAGTTCGTCAACAACTAAAATTCAAACCATTGCCGTCAAATGGACTCAAAAGTTGGTCCTACGCTACACCACACCACAGCAAAGTCAAAAGGGATTGGCCATTTGCAAACTACAGGACGAGAGAAGATCGATTCGCCGAAGTGATCCAAACAAAACACGGCTAGTATATCTTTGCTGTGCTTTTGATACCTATCGACGTTGGACCGTTGGTGATGCACAGGCAGGCGAGAACTTGTGCTCTGACACGATCCTCCGTCCTTGTATTTTCCATCCACGGGGTCCACTGCCATTTTCCTCGTCCTTGACGTGCTTGGGCTTTCCGTCGAACAGGCTGCGGGCGCGTGTGCTGCCTGCGCGTGCGGGGAGCTCGGACGAATGAGCGGAGCCAAAGAACACGGTGGAAAGAACGCGGGGGTCCGTAGGATGTTCAGGATGCTTCGCCTCACCACAATGGTCGAGAGCCACCGTTTTCCCCACTCGCCGCCGGTGGCCGCCGTCGCATCGCATGGAAAGAAGACCGCGCCTCCGGAGGCGCTGGACTGTTGAGACAAGGAGCCGACTTTTTTAAAACAAAGAAATAGATTAATATATATTTAATTAATTAATTTTAAATTATTTGAGATCAAGTTACCGTATTTAATTATCAAAAAATTAATATACTAATATTTCAGCCATTTTTATATTTAAGGTTGGTCGAGAGCCACCGTTTTCCCCCATGCAGTTTTATTTTTTTTTTTTCATCTACGGATCTAAACATCATATCAATAATTTAACGATGATACTGGTTTGGCAATTTTAGTAGTATTTTTTACTTTTATTTTCTTAAATTCCTGCAGAATTGGTACAATACTATATTTAGCACCTTTTGTCCGTTTGTCTATATCATTCCGTGGTGGGACAACTTTAGCACGTTTGTCATCTTTGTCTATATAATATGATTTTGTGTTGTCTCTTTCGATTTGTAATATTTTGATCTAGTTGTCTCTTTTGATTTGTAATCACTACACCACAACACCAAAATTAGCGATGGCCAATCTGACGGTAAAAGCGGTTATAACGACAGATAATCTGACGCTAAAAAGATATAGTGACAGACTTTAGCAGCCGATGTAAGTCCTGCCAGTAAATCTCTTTAGCGTCAGACTGGACTTTTTTAGCGACAAATGGTCTGAAGCCTGTAATATATATAGCAACAGACAGCACGCTACTACTCTTTAGCGACAAATAGCCTGTTGCCGCTCTTTTAGCGACAGATAACTTGATGTTATAAAAGCTTTTGGCGACAGATGGTTCAACAGGATCGTTTCAATGGTTTAAAAAAAATGGTCATTTGGGTGCAATATAATATAATCTTTCAATACAACACATTTCCCTTACAAATTGATTCATTCAAAAGTCCAAACATTCACATATACATACATATTTGATTAGATTAGCCATTACAAACATGAAACATCGATGATAAGTCCATACTATCAGGTATCACCACACAACATTGTATCCAAAAAAGCCGAGTGGCAAGTCATCCACAACTAGCAGACCCTGAAACCAAAACCAACCAGCTAGAAGTTATACTGCTGTTCCATAATGAGAAAAAACCCAACCAGCTAGAAGTATATGCATTGATCTGCATCATAAATTTGATCTTACAATTATAGCATAAAAAACTTCAGTTTGCAGAAGATGAGCACAAGTATTGTTGGTCTAGATCAGGTCCCAAAAATGTAATCAGATCAACGGGTGCAAATGACTAAGCAGATATTACTTTGTTTCTATGGAAGTGTAGACTCACAGAACTTTCAGTTCTTCACTGCTCTACAGACTTGTCTATGATGAATGAAAGTGCTTTAGGTGCTGCCCTGCACTACAGATTTGTCTACAATGTAGCACAATGTTCAAACCATGATTCATTGATGACTTTATCAATCTGAAACCGTTAAGGGAGCTAAAGCTTTAATGCTAATACAGAATAAAAACAACAAATATGTGAAAGAGGCTGCAATAAACTCATAAAGTGACAATCATGAAGACCAACTAGTATTGAGTGTGTACCTGCAAGTTTGAATTTGTTGGATGAAAGCAATGAGATGATGACGATGCAGCTGGTCTGCACCTCGTTGTTAATGAAGCAGCATTGTTATGATCATTGATGAGGTTTGCACTTCTTGTTGTTAGCTTATCCAAGGTCTTGACAGGGGATGAACTTGAAGCACCTGAGATGTTAAAGTATTGAATACAAAGCATCAGGGACTCATGTATGACTATAATAACAAAAGGAAACTGTTGAAATGTCTACTTCAGCCAAAAAACAAGATCATGTCATGACATGTCTCCAACTTCAATATAATTAATTAATCCTGAGACGTCATCATAAATATATTTTTATTTGTTTTAACTGGGCTGCCTTCATTTATCACAATCCAACAGTTTAAGTCTGAACAAAAACAAAAACTGCTAGCTCCAGTGTCCACATGAATGCCAGATGCAGCTATACAACTGTACTAAAGAAACGACGCAAGATAAATAGCCATAGGTTTGTAATATTTACCTTTCTGTACATTGAAGGTGTTATATTTGTTGCTAGTAGACAGCTGCTGCCTGCAGTCCTACATACATCAAACAACATGTTATGAAACTGCAGTCACAGTAGGTATAATATTGTAAAAGGAATAAAATGATAGGACTAATATTGTAAAAGGGAACTAAAATGATATTTCAAAACCATGCTACCAATGCTCACATAATCTTCTATTTTTTTCTCAAATAATTTTACTAATTTCCATTAACATGCAAGTTAAATCAACCAAAAGATGTCTAGCTATTAGCACGGTAAATGCATTGTGGCTTTACCTAAAACTGAACCAGACAAGATAACATGGCTTGGACAAAATGCTTTTTTTTACCGTCATTCAAGGTACATTGGCCAGAATATTTTTTGTCAAAACAAATGGAGCCTGACATGATAACATAACTAGCACAAAATGCTTTTACAAAGGCAAGTAGCCATTGAAAGAATCTGTAAAAAAGGCTTTGTTCTTTAGTCTGCACCACACACACACATACTGTAAAAAATCAAAGAACCAGCAAAATGAAGAAACACCAACGTGAAGCTCAAAAGCATCTCACGTAGCTAGGAGCATCGCAAAAGCATCTTACTATTTGGTGCAGTGTTCAACAGATTCTTGTGAGAATCAAAATGTTGAAACATAGCTAGCTAGAACCGATTCGCTAGTACACTGTTAATTCAGGATTCTTGGGGCTTCTAACCATCTGAAACCATGGCATCCTTAGCTTTGGTGGTTCTTTAGTTTCGGTGATAGGAGAAATTCAGAACAGACATTGGCGGACCCAGCCATAAAAGTCCTTGGAACAGACGTTTGTATGTACCAAACATAACCGGTCTAATCATGTGTGTATATCAGTTCTACTGAGTTGCGGCTACAAAAATTAAAATTAAAATATAATCCAAGTTTCTTCTGTTCTTTTTTAACAAAATAACAAACAAAGTTCCACACTCTGTTACTATCTATGTATCGTGTGCGACCTGTAGATAGTAGTGTAGTTCAGGAAGATTACATCGGTGCAGATCTACATTATCAAATGTATGTATGCATCAGTACCTGAAAGATTGGGGGACAAGCTAGGCGCCCAGGCCAGTGGCAGGGTCAGCCGCAGCCCCCAGGCTCCACGCGCAACGTGGCACTGCGTGCTGGAAGCTGGGCGCAACAACGGCTACTGGTAGCCTACGCCTTCCGGGGGAGCCGGGAACGCGTGGGACATGAAGAGGGAGCCGTCGCGGCACCGGCCCGACCGGCAACGCCTTGGATTGGAGCGCCGCCATCGAGCGGCCTTAGCTGCATCGAGGTGGATCGGGATGGGCGCTCTCCCTGACTCCACCACTCCGGTGCCTTCTTCGCCATCTCTGAATCGACAAGGAAGGAGCTACTGCCCTAGGGATGCCTGCTGGCCCGATCCGCTGCTATGAGGACCAGATCCGCAGAGCCCCTGAAAGAACGGAGGTCCGCCATAGTCACATGGGTTGGGAAGGGCGGATTGGAATCGGAAGGGAGAGACCAGAGAGGTTAGGGTTTGGGAGTGACGAGCAGGTGGTTATATATACTAGTGTTTTTCGATCCGACGGTTACGATTCATCGGGAGTTCATCCAATGGCTGCAATGCATCGGGCCGATGTAATGGGCTAAGCATGCCATTGATATTGGGCTATTGGCCTCCATAGTAATAGGCTGACTTACACTCTTTTTTATTAAAAAAATAAAATTATGAACTCTAATCTAAATTGAATAAGATACAATTTTTAAAAATATATATGAATTCAAATAATAAAATATTCAACTATAAAGTTTTAAAAATAATCAAGTCTATGGGATGAAAATTTAGTTTGAACAATTTAAAATTTGAAATTTTTAGATGATGTTGTATGCAAGTTTTGCATATTTTTTCTAACCTATTTTTAGATATTATTATATTTATTCTATGGTAATTCAACAAATAAATACAATAATAACTAAATTTGGTCAGAATTTTTTCAAATTGACACAACAACATATTTTGGGTCCATTAGCATTTCATAAAAAAAAATCAGGAAAATTCAATAAAGTGGCACTATACTTCCTTCACTAATACACTTATCTCTCTCTCTCGTAGTCTCAACGAAGTGTGAGATGTATATATTTTGGCATAATAAACAATTTTAGGGTTCTAAATGACTTCAAACAACATTTTATCAACAACAAAATTATAGAGCTCATTGAGATCTATAACTTTTGTTTTAGTCATTCTCCATAAAACTTTGTTTGATCCATTTGAATATGGATACTTTTGTTTGGTGGGTGAGCTAGGTGGGGCCACTTCTTTTTAGCGACAGATCGATTGATGTTGTAGACAATTTTAGCGATAGACAGATCGACGTTAAATATGGATACCTATAGCGATAGACAATAAATCGCTAAATGTAGATTTGGCGTCGATGGTCTCCGAGTAATCTTTAGCGTCAGATCCTCCATCCCCAAAGATAATTTTTACCGCCGATGTCCGACCCTAAAAAAAGTGTTGTGGTGTAGTGAATGCGATATTGAGTTGTCTCTGTACCACGGGACGATTTTTGGCAGATCAACTTTTTCCTGCTAAACGACATCTCAATTTTCGTTCAACTAGAGAACCACCGTGAGATATTTCTGTAATTGCAGGTATCTGTTGTATATTTTTATAAAATTTATGTAAAAATACTAGGATTATACCCGCGTATTGTAACGGGAATAAAGTAATGTCTCATCATGAGCGAAGCAACGCACAAACTAAAGGTAAACAGGCCACCATACTGCAGCCGACCAACGTGCGTTGCCATTAACACTGATAGCAATTAGAGGATCATTAAGACTGGATAAAACTTCGAACCGACAGTGACGACGATGGCATCCTCACAGCCGGACCAGACGTCAGCCTGGCAGTGACCATAGCGTCGTCATAGCCGGATCAAACGTTAAACCGGCGGTGATGACATTTCTATACCGTGATTATATGGTGCGAGGATATCTTGGCGTGGCATCCATGTGGGTCTCGAATTAAGCATGCACTATAACAACAATTGCAAATACTATAGAAATATTGATGATTCTTAGGATGATCGTCTCTTGCTCAAACCTTGATCAAAGCCGTTTCCTTTAATGAATTGATTGTTGAGGGTATCTAGTAGGGTACATATCACAAGAATCATGAATTGATGGACTTTATGAACTAGCATATGTATCTTCTTTTCAACTCCTTAGTACCAAGCACGCCATTAGTGATATTGCACTACTACAGCCTAGCACAGCAAGGGCGGTTCCACGGCTCTGTAAGGGCGGCTGGCCCAGCCATCCCTCCGAGGTGGTTCTTACTGTCCAGAGCACTGTAGGGGCGGCTGGCCAAACCGCCCTTATAGAGGCTCTCTGTTAGGGCGGCTTGTGTTTCCAGCCACCCTTATAGTGGGTCTCGGTAAGGGCGGCTGGTGTTTTTAGCGGCCCTGACAGAGATCAACTGTAAGGGCGGCTGCAGCACCAGCCGCCCCTACAGTCTGTATGTGTAGGGGCAGTTCAACAGTTGATTTTCTAGAAAAAAAATTGAATTCGAATTCAAATCGACCACATCATGTAATATACAATTCAAATTCAAATCCAAATCTGAGTCATCTGACCACCACATATATAGATACATACATCCACAAACGCACGGGCACAGTTTAAACCATCATTACAAGCCATATTTCAAAAGTTTCAAAAGTCCAATTCACAAAGTCCATCATTACATAACCATAATTGGCAAGTTCATATAGTTCCACAAGGCCAAACCATTCCAGATTGTTATCAACGGCCTAGAGCGAGCCTATGAGTCTCATGAAGGTGTTGGTACCTCAGATTACTACCTAAGTCGGAGTTTTGATCATGGTAATCGCCTCTGGAAGAAATAACCTCGTCAACGATGAAGCCGCAAAGGTCACCGACGAGCTCCAAGAGTTCATCATCCTTGTATACGTCCCTTGTCCTGTCCATCTCTTCCTTCCACTACAAGAGAACAAGTTTAGGTCTAGGATTTCATAACACAAGCTAAGCTTTCATACTACGAGCAAAAAAAGTGTCAAACTAACCAGATTGGGGTGTCTCCTGTAGGCACTAGTGTTACTCATCATACAACATACACTACTACATGAAATCTTTTGCATGGCATTTCCATTTTATTAACCGTGGCGATTATTGAAAAAACCGCCACGGTTAATACCTCGATTAACCGTGGCGGGTTTTTTTAATTTACCGTGGCGGTTATAAAACGTCACGGTAAAACGATTAACCGTGGAGGTTTTTTAAAAAAAACTGCCACCGTAAATGAGGCCCGGGCGCATGCAGTCATACTAGCCCGGTTCGATTTTGAAAAGCCCTGCTCGGCCCGATAACGAGTTGCTTGTATATATAGCAACCAAACCCTAACTCTACTCTCTCACCCACCACTCTCTCGGCCGCATCGCCTCCCTCGTGTCTACTCTCCCTCCCATGTCCATCTCTTCTCTCCTCTCCGCACACGGCCGCCGCCACACACGAGTAGGATCTCTCCGGCCGAGCAGCACACACACATGCACGAGCTCTGGGCGGCGCGTGGACCGACGGCGCGTGGGCCGGCCGTGGGAAGGCACGGCGGGCGCGAATGGCTGGCCGCCAACGGCGTGCGGGCCGGCCGGCGGCCGGGTCCCTCCCTCTCCTTCATCCGACAAGCACGCCCGAGGTAGGTCAGCTCTCCTCGTCTCCCTCTCTTTTTCTCTTCTCCTTCACCCTTGTTAGTGCTCAGATCCGGCAGCGGGGTGGCTGATCCGGAGCGGTGGCCCATCTGGCGACCGCGCCCACCTCCACCTCGGCCATGGCGGGCGGGCTCAATCTGCGTGGTCGTGGCCTCGTTACTTCGCAGCGGCGGGCTCAATCTACGCAGCGGCGGGCTCGATCCGCGCGGTGGCGCCTCGATCCACGCGGTGGCGTTCTCGATCCGGCGAAACCCTAGCGGCGGCGGGCCCATATCCAGCCCGTTAGGTCCGGATCTGGCTTCTCTTTTTTGTTTTTTTTCAGATCAACCGGGCAGTTTTTGTAACAAAACCGCCACGGTTAATATTAACGGTGGCGGTTTTTGGTTGTGGGAAAACCGCCACGGTTAATCGCCTCGATTAATCAGTGACCTTTGCTCGGTGGCGGTTCCAAAAACCGCCACCGTTAATAAAAAAAACCGCCACCGTTATTCACTTATGTAGTAGTGATACGTAATATCCACAATGTAGACTCCCGTGCCTCTGCTTTAGACACTAAGTATATTGGACAATGCTTTCTTTTAGTATAGAGTCGAACTTACCCGAAGTGGTATGGTAACCATATCATTTCGTTATGCTAGAGATTCTTAAGACATTTGGCAATCCGGCACGCAACCTTAAGGCCCTCTCTATATAGCTTACCTGCCTGGATGGCCTCTTTCTCCACAAATGGTCTTTCCGCAGCTTGTTCTTCGCAATCCATTGCCCAGTCCTTGGGGTACTAGAAATTTGATGCACATATCATCCAAGGGTCTATGTAGGCGGCTTTTAGAGTTGGCGCCTTCTTCACAATATGTGTTTGCATTCTACAAAACATGATGTGGCTTGTTACAACAAAATCTAAATATTTCATTCATATCATATCGAGAGGTCAAGGACTTACAGGCACCACATGCGAACTAGATTCATTTCCATCATTCCGAGGTGAAAGCATGACTGCATGTCCTCGAAGTCAAACATTAGATCCCTAGCTGTGCCTCCAAATGTGCCTTCAGGGAAGACGGCTTTTATCTCGTTCAGTCTCGTCAAGTGAGCACACAAGTACCAATCATGGAACTTTCTCATTCCAATTGGCATGCGCTGCAGGTTTGGTAGGAAGTGCTTGCCTCTTTCATATTCTTTCGGGACATCCTTTGTCCACTTGATCTCGTCAACATTAGGATACTTCTTTACCTCTTGGTGGAGTTTGCTAGTGTCAGGCGGCTGAGAAGCACGTGTGTAGACATTTTTAACTTGGTTCTCAGGCTTGAACTGGTCATGACCAAACCACTTGCCAATGAACGAGACGTTTGTCATCAGAGCAAACATTGGCCTTGTATGGTAGGGAAACTTCTTTCGGGCCTCCGATTCATGTGCGCCCTCATCTTCTTTTTCAGAAGGCAGTCCTTGTTTGGGTATCATCCGCGCCTGTTGAGAAGGCTTTGGCGGGACATCGGGCCCTTGCTCGGTTGGACAAGGATGCGCATCTCATCATGCACTTGCTCGATATGACGAGCTGGAGAACGTTGTGGCATCTCATCATGCCCTTGCTCAATAAGACCAGCTAGAGAAGTATGTGGCTTGTCAGTCACGTGCTCGCTAGGAGTTGGGGAAGAATGTGGCAAGTTAGGCGCGTGGTCGTCACGAGCCAGTGAATATGCCTCCCTGTACTGAAAAACTTGCTCCTCAACAACAATGTCCTTTTTGTGCCAGAGGATGAACTGTTTCATGACTTCTCCAAGATGAACATGCCCCTCAGGAGTTGGGTGTTCTAGCTCCCACATCATGAAGTCGGGCTTCACGGTATGCACCTCGACCCTAGTGTAGTCATGCGGGATTGGGCGACTATGCCATTCGCCTCCTAGAGGATGTGCCACACCCGTTGCCACCTCAACCATCACCATCTTGTTTCCCCTGCCCATGGGAACCAAAAGGGTGCAACTAGTTGGCACCCGTATGCGATCGACGTCGGTTATGGCTGCAGTAGAAGCTTTGGCTGGTGCGAACACCCAGAGGGCTGCCAACTATAGCCAGTTCTCCCATCGGCTCCATGAGCGGCCGTGCCACTGCATTATACCATGATCTATAGCTGGAAACAAGAACATTATTTTTCTTAGCTTATCATCACTACTTGCATAATTTGTACTGTGAAATATGTCAACGATGCCTTTTACCTGTTTTCGGTAATTTTTTTCTCAATGGAATCAACTTTTCAACACTACAGAAACAACCAAACTACCAGACATAAAATCCGTCTTTCCACATGTGGGCCCACATCTTGGCTAGCCCAATTCAAGTAATTGGGCTGTTTTTTCTTAGGAACCACTTATATGAAAGTGCCTTGTCATGTGCAGGTAGCAAAACGATGATGATGATCTGCCTTTTAGCACAGTCTTCGTGGCCCAATTGTCTGTAAAAGTATTTGTAGAGGCGGACTGCTGCCACAGTTGATCCGCCTGTACTACTCTCACTCGTGTACGTGCAGGAAGGCAGGAACCATAAGAGTAGAGTGGTAGCAGTTACAGGTTAAGACAAGCAGTAGTATATGATACTACAAAATAATCACATCCCCGTGAACAAAAGCTATGAAGTTCTCAAATAGTCTAGAAAATTAAACTAACTTGATCTACTAGTGGCGGCTTTACTGTGCCTTCTTCGCTGGTTCGACCGCCCTGCCTGGAGCTCAGTAGCTCTGGAGTACACCAAGGCTCCGGCGCGCGTCAAATTCTTCTTCTGGCTGGCGCTCCACCAACGCATCTGGACTGCAGAGCGCCGCCATCGGCATAGGCTGCAGGATGACGACGCTTGTGTCTTGTGTGGACAGGAGCCTGAGACTTGAAGAGTAGCACCTTTTCCTGAGAACTTGGCCCTGTTAAATGGTGTTGATCTCCATCGTGTTAGGCGTCCTAGGCTGTTGTACTTAGGCGTCTAGGTTCATGTCTTGTGTATGAAGTCATGTAACAATAGTTTGTTAGGATAGAGTACAAGATCTAGGGAGGTTGTTGATCTGTTGTAATCCTTTCTTGTAAGCCACGTGAGGGGCTGTTCCTCAACCTATTTAACATGCAACCGAGAGCCCAGGAGGTCATCTCGTTTCACCCAATTTCACATGGTACACAGAGCTTGGCTCCTAACGGAATTGACTAATGGCGTTTCCATCATCCTCCGCAGCAAGCTCTTGCTGCGTTCTCCCCTCTCGGATTTCTGCCTGTTACTAAGAAGCTCACAAGAAAGAACTACGCGATGTGGGAGAGGCAGGTCCTCTCCGCACTGAGGGGCGCCCAAGTGGCGCACTACATCGATCCATCGTCCAAGGCGCCGAACCAGCACTTGCCGCCAAAGGACGACAAGAAGGAAGAACCACCTGTCGTGAACCCTGAATGGGAGACATGGGTGGCGAAGGACCAGCAAGTTCTCAGCTACAAGAGCAACTTCCAAGTGGGGGTGTTGTGCCAGATCTGCGAGAAGGAGGGGCACCCTGCCCTTCGCTGCTACAAGAGGCTTGACGCCTGCTCCAAGGCCCCCTTGCGCAAGAGTGCATCCTCCGCCACGACAAGCTCCTACGGCATCGATACAAATAGGTACATGGACTCCGCGCCACAGACCATATTATCGAGAACTCGAGGAGCTGAGCTACCGCAACAAGTACCATGGAGGGGAACACGTTCATGCCGCCGATGGGGCAGGTATGGATATTGCTAATGTTGGTCATTGCATGGTGTATTCCCCTAGCAAAACTTTTCATCTTAAAAACATTCTTCATGCCCATAAATCTCTATGTTCTGTGAACCGTCTTACCAAAGATAACAATGTCTATCTAGAATTTCATCCTGACCATTTTTTGATTAAGGAGCAGGGGACGAGGAGAACCCTCCATAGAGGCAAATGTGAAGGAGGGCTCTACCCGCTGCACGCATCATCCAATAAGCAAGATTCATCTTTCAATAAACAAGCCTTTGGTGCCGTCAAGGTGTCTACCTCCATATGGCATCAACATCTGGGACGTGCTTCACCTCGTGTAGTCAAGCACACACTAGATCATCATAGGCTTCCTGTTTTTTCCGATTCCAATAAAGATAGGGTTTGTGACGCATGTCAAAAAGGCAAAAGTCATCAATTGCCTTACCCTAGATCAACCGGTGTGTCTATTGGTCCTATGGGCCTTATTTTTTCTGATGTGTGGGGGCCTGCCCCAACATTCGTTGGACATCATAATTATTATGTCAGTTTTATCGGTGATCATACCAAATTTTACATGGCTTTATTTGATTCGTCACAAATCTGAAGTGTTCCAATGTTTTCATACTTTCCAAACACTTGTAGAGAGGCAATTTGGTAGAAAGATTTGTGCTGTGCAAACTGACTGTGGCGGCGAGTATCAAGCTTTACATTCTTTTTTCACGCCGCATTGGCATTGAACATCATGTTTCCTGCCCACATGCCCACCACAAAAGGGCTGATACCGAGCGCAAACACAGCATATTGTTGAGATGGGGCTCACCCTGCTGGCTCATGCATCTCTTCCCCCTTAAAATTTTGGGATGAGGCCTTTTCCACCACCTTTTTTCTCATCATTCGCCTCCCATCCAAGGTCATCAATGATGAAACTCCCTTTCAGCGCCTATTCCACCAAAAGTCGGACTATGGTTTTGTTCGTACCTTCGTATGTGCCGCCCGCCCAATCTTAGACCCTATAATTCGCACAAGCTCAACTTTCGATCGAAATTGTGTGTGTTTCTAGGTTGCAACACACTTCACAAAGGATATAAGTGTCTTGATCCCAAGCAGGTCGAGTGTACAAAACACGTGATGTTGTTTTCGATGAGAACGTTTTCCCATTTGCCTCTTGTTGATGGTAGATAAAGACTAAAATTAATTATGAAATATACCATCAACTAAGGGATCAATGCCACTAAATAATTATTTCTAATAATTTCCACGAGTTTTGGTGCACACTTAGTTTTATAGGAAAAAATCCGTAAAAGAGCCGAAAAAGAGGAGAAAATAAGAAACATAAGAGAAGGATCGAATCAAAGGCATTAATATAAATTCCAGAGACCTAAAAGGCGAAAGAAGACAGCTCGTACAAGCCGGGGCCCACCTATCACCAGTAGGGCGGGCGGCCGACATGGGGCCGGGCGGCTCGCCCCGTCAAGCCACGTGTCCCGCCCGGAACCTTCTCACAACCGACCTAAGGAGTAGATCTAAGCCGCCCAATCAAGTCGGTTTGATTCGAGGGTTGCGGTTCATCCTAGGAGGCTATATAAGCAAGGGCGCGAGCTACCCCCTCAAAACCCTAGAATTCATAATTCATTATTCAGATTAGAGTTCATAGCTTAGACATATTGTATTAGGGTTTTCTAGAGATTAGAGGATTGGAGAGCTCTAGTTCTTCAAAGATTAGGGTATTAGACAATCTATTATAGATTCAAGGAAGAGTTCGAGCTTTGCTCGGGATTTCGAATCCTGTCATACTTGGAGATTCGGTAATAAATTTATTTGAGTTCTCATTATGATTATGCTTTATTTTATTATATTATCTTTTGTTATGTTCTTAGTATATCCTAATTTAATATTTGATATAGTTCTCGTTATTGATTATTATATGCATGAGATCGTGAACATCTTAACTCTATTCTCGAGGGGGTTAAGTCGTAAGTTGTATGTAAAGCATGGTGCTTAGATATAAAGTTATTTTCTTCGATGTCATCTATATGTTTGAATCGTGGTGGTAGTTCGTGAGGGTGACAAACGATTGAGTCTTCTATAATCCTCCCCATCCATGTATAGAAAAACGGTAGAACGTGGTCGCTGTCGGAGGCTAGTTTATTTCATAATAAATCCTCCTTAGTTGATGTTCCTTATGCTATATAATTATGATTTGACTGTGCTATAGATGAGAATATTTTACCCGCTATGCTTAGACTTACTGATTGATAGTTATTTAGAAGTCTTTTACTCGTAGAGTAGTTATGATTGTCTTTACCACATTAGTTGAGTCTCTATATCTCTCTGTCTCTGAATACCTTAGGTATCATTATTATCCTTTATTATTATTCATTGTCTTTAGTGTTTATTATTGTTATTATTATTATTTATATTTATCTTTTATTACTTATCTTTTATTTTACCCCTACTAAAGTATTGGAATGATTGATTTATTATAAGTAGATATCATATAGATTTATTATGAGCTTTATGAAAGTTGCCTCACAGCCCTTCCTTTGGGAAAAATATAAATTACAATACCCGAATACTTTTAGGTGAAGTGCTACAATGGTATAGAGTTTATTTTCGTGAGTTATATCTGTCGCTTACAACTATGGATATAAATTATTTTATATATGTGACGAGTAAGTGTAGATTTATTTTATACCAAGTGTTTCTAGGCCGCTTGGAGTTAGGTTTTATTTACCTACCTTTATAGCGACGACGCTTAGAAATGCCAACACCTCTCTACATCCAAACGCCGGGCTCGCCTCCCGCAAGGAGATTGAACTCCTTCCCGATATACTCCAAAACCCATCCACCAGCCATGGGGGTTCACCTTTGCATGACCGGCATGTCCATGTTCCTTCTACCCCTACTAACACTTCACAACAAAGTGGAGATTCTGTGCTTGATGCAGGAGCAAAACGCTGGGCAAAATGCCTCTGAATCGGTGAACTCCGAGCGTTGCTTCATGTGTTCCTGGGGGGGGCAGCGCCGGCACCGAGGTAGATCCTACTGCCGCGATGACAAACGGTGCAGGCGCGTCATCTTCGATTGGTGCTGTCGTCTCCTGGCTCACCCGGCACGCGGGGACAGCCCGAGGGAGACTGGATCTTCTACACCGACTGCAACGATGCACGCCTCACCCAAGTCGATGCACCAGCGGCAGACGGATCCGGCCGGAGGGGAGACTGCGACGTCTTCTCCTGTTGAGATCTCGTTGGGTGGATCGTCTGTGGATACTACGCCTGCAACCGATCCAGTGGCAACCTCTCCGCAGCGCCCCACTACACGTCTTCAACATGGTATTGTCAAGCCTAAAACCTATACTGATGGAACTATTCGCTGGTGCATGCATACCACTACTCCTATAGGTGAACCTGCCACACTTGATGAAGCCCTTGGTGATAAGAAGTGGCATGCAACAATGGACAGTGAATATCAGGTATTGGCAAGGAATAAAACATGGCACCTAGTACCTCGTCCCAAAGGAAGGAATATTGTAGGATGCAAGTGGGTTTATAAGATCAAGAGCAAAGCAGATGGCTCCATTGATCGGTACAAGGCGTGTCTCATAGCAAAGGTCTTCAAACAGGGGTATGGTATAGACTATGAAGAAAAATCCAGTCCAGTGGTTAAAGCTGCAACTATCAGACTTATTTTATCTATAGCGGTGTCTCGTAGTTGGTCACTGTGTCAACTCGATGTTCACAATGCCTTTCTTCATGGTATCCTAGAGGAGGAAGTTTATATGGAGCAACCACCAGGGTATACTGACAAAGTTCATCTGGATTATATGTCTGCAATGCCTCGAAGATTAGAAGAGCTTGGGTTCACCTCTTCAAAGGCAGACACTTCTTTGTTTTACTATAATAGAGGTGGACATACAATCTTTGTGTTGGTGTATGTGGATGACATTATCGTGGCCAGCTCATCTCAACAAGCAACCGAGGCATTGCTGAAAGACCTGCAGAAAGAATTTGCACTCAAGGATTTAGGGGATCTTCACTACTTCCTTGGGATTGAGGTAAAAAGATCTCCGGATGGACTGGTGATGTCACAGGAACGATATGCAAAAGATGTACTGAGTCGGTCAGGAATGGACAAGGCCAAAAGCGTTGATACTCCCTTGTCTACAACCGAGAAGCTTAGTCTTACAAGTGGAAGTGCGCTCGGGCCTGAGGACTCGACTCGGTACAGAAGCTTAGTCGGGGTATTGCAGTATCTCACCCTCACAAGGCCAGGCATTTCCTTTGCTGTCAACAAAGTATGTCAATACCTTCATGCCCCAACGACAATGCACTAGAACGCCGTGAAACGGATCCTGACGTACGTCCGTGGACGATAAATATTGGGCTCAAGATCAGGAAATCAGACTCGACCTTTGGTTAGTGCTTTCTCCGATGGCGACTGGGCCGGGGATGTAGATGATCGTCGGTCCACAGGTGGCTTCGCCGTGTTTGTTGGAAATAATTTGATCTCCTGGACGGCTCGTAAGCAGCCTACTGTTTCTAGATCCTCCACAGAGGCGGAGTATAAAGCACTTGCAAACGCTACCGCTGAAATGATGTGGGTTCAGAAATTGCTCACTGAATTGCGATCGGTCACCCTCCTATGGCTAGACTTTGCGCGCGATAATCTCGGGCAAAGTATCTATCAGCAAATCCCATCTTTCATGCAATAACAAAGCACATTGAGATCGACTTTCATTTCGTCCGAGAACGAGTGGCAGAAAAGCTATTAGATATCAGATTTATTAATTCTGGTGACCAACTTGCGGATGGTTTCACCAAGCCTGTGTCCAATGTGAAGATGAGACATTTTAGGAACAATCTTAAGCTTGTTAGTGGCTAAGATTGAGGGGAGTTGCTCACACCCCATCGCCAGGGGGCCCAAAGGGCCGGGCGCTGCGCCCAGGGCCAGCCCAGCGACCGCCGCTGCCGGCCCTTCGCTTCGCCACTAAGCAATTGTTATTTAGAAATAAAATAGAAATAGATTAGGAAATAAATTAGATTTACTTCTTATGCAAGTTTTCCCCGACTATAAATACAAGGGAGCTGTAATCATTTGGAATTAATCAAAAAATTAAAGGGTAACACCCAACAGCCCGTCTTCAGGCTCTCTCTCTCTAACCCTAGCCGCCGCCCTCCACCCACGCCGCCAACAGCAGCAGCAGCGACGCGCGACCTAGGCCGCCGCCACCCCCTTCACCACAGCTCGCCGCCGATCGTCGCGCTGCACCATCACAGCCGAGTCCGTCCCGATCGCGGACACATGGTACTCAAAGACCAGCTCGATCCACCCACCACAATCAAGAACCATGGCTGTCGCACTCCCGCCCTACCCGGAGATGATCATGGAGGCCATCTACGCCTCGGATCCAAGGACGCCGCCAACAAGGATGCGATCTCCAACCAGATCAAGGTGACGCATCGCAACATCCTCCCCGTCACCACAAATACCCTCGTCGGGCCACCTCGCTTGCATGAAGGCCACCAGCGAGCTCGACGACCTCCTCGACGATGCCTCTACCATGGGCGCCACCGATGACGGTGCTCCCACGGGCGCTGCCGACATCCCCCCGCACGACCATCAACACCGCAAGCAACGGGCACATCCACCCCAGTGGAAGCCCCCCGCTCTCATAGTCTAGATCGGATCCGATCGAGGCCACCACCGACGTCCACCAGCTGCTCGACAAAAAGCCTAACCAACTAGGGCAACGCCTCGCGCCTACTACAATGGCACAGTATAAGTCACCCAAATACCAGCAACTTCATCTTTGACACCGGAACACCAGAACAGCCAACGCGATTACCACCTTGAGCAACATAACGACGTCACCCGACGCCGACACCGACGCCGCTACCTCAACCCCGACATCTACGGCACCAACGTCATCGCAGATCAGGCCAGCATCCGCTCTGTAGTCACCAGGCAAGTCATTCCCAACTTACATGGAGCAACTACCACTATAATCAACGCTACAACGACGTCGCCTGACGTCGCCATTGACGTCGCCAACCACGACGTCCTCGACATCGACAACGCCTCCAAGGATGCCGCAGTTGGCAAAGACGCCCCCACGGGCACCGACACCGACACGACCACGACGCCCCTGAGGGCGCGATCAACGGCAGCAACGTCGCCCACATGGGCACCGCTGTAGGAAAGAACAATGACGCCTCCCTAGGCGCCACCGCTGACAAGGACATCCACTAGCTGAACTCTGACGGCAAGACCACTCTGCTATACCTGTTGGACGTCCCTCCGATATCCACAATGGCAGAGAACATCGGCAAGCAGGCTGTGGACCCGTTCGTAGCTACAACACCGACGGGAGCATCATGGGCATAGAAGGCGCCACCCTCGGCACCTCAACTGTGGATCATTGCAACCGACCCGACAACATGGAGATCGACGATGGAGATCCTACTCAACCTAATGCAACATATCTGCTCCGAAGATTACATACGGTACGCATTCCCCCAGAGTACAGATATTACACAACTACAGACTATACATATCATCAGGACTGCATCACTGGAGAATTGGGAGACCACCATAAGAGGCCAATTCCAAAAAATATACCCAACACTACCACATCTCGTGGGAGATACAACATCGGCGACAACCACCTCGCCGGGGCGCAGCTAAAGCGCCCACTGCATAACAAGCGCATGGATCATCGATCCACCAAAGACAGCAAGCGCCACACAAGATGCAACACCTCTTCCATCCCCGACACAACCTCCCAGATGAGAACGTAAGGTACACAATTTTGCATCTGACAGGAGAGGCACAACTTTGGCTCATCCACATGACCAAAGACGCACCACCGGAGGAATGGGACACCTTCGCACGGTGTCTCGCTTGCGCTTCGGCCACCCATCAAGGGCGACACTACCAAAGATCCGGGCGCCACCTCAACAGGCCGCCGCCCCATACGACTACATCCACGCTATCGAGTTCGCCAACAGACTCCACGCCACGCTACGGGAGGCGCCCCGCACGACGGACGAAGCGACCCAACTCGCTCGTCGGCTCGACGTCCCTCCGCCACGCTCGTCGCACAACTCGGCGACGCACAACGGATACGACCCACTCGAACATCAACGACCTCAAAGACCGATCCAGTCGACCCCCTCGAACATCAACGACCTCGACGCACTCATCCCCACGAGGTTCTCTCACCGCGCTACCGCATCCACCTTATCGCTACCTCGGAGGCTCTCATGAAGCCTCGCCTCGCTACGCCGAACGATCATGAGCTACATGGCATCACCGGAACCATCAGGCTCTGGGCGGGAGCACCGGCTTGGAAGCTATTCAAGGGCATCATTGGCAACAACGACCACTACTACGCCGTAGAATTATCAACATCTTTACGGGATGTTCTCCAACCAGGTGGGATACCTCCGCATACTCTTTCGGTTGGCTTTCACCCCCGACGTCCCCGCCTTCGGTGCAAATCTTCCCGGTGAGCATCTTGCCTATGGAAGAGATACCACCTAGCTTCTTGCCATCGATGCCGGTCTTCTTCTTCGACAACGATGATCCCATTTATGGCACCAACTTGAGGCGACACAATGTGCACGCCCCACCTTGGATCGGCCGCACTCCTGCTACTGGGATTCTTCGAGATACGCTGGTTTGACCTCCTCGTCCAACGCCGACAACCGCATAACGCTAGGGGGCCAAGGGGGCGGGCGCATGCGCCTAGGGCCGGCCCACTCCGCCGCCGCCGCCGCTGTTTTTCGCTCGCCGCTAAGCAATTGTTATTTAGGAAGTAAAATAGAAATAGATTAGGAAATAAATTAGATTTACTTCTTATGCAAGTCTTCCCCGACTATAAATACAAGGGAGCTGTAATCATTTGGAATTAATCAAAAAAATTAAAGGGGCAACACCAACAGCTCTGGTCTTCAGGCTCTCTTTTAACCCTAGCCGCCCTCCTCTCCACCCACGCCGCCGCCAGCAGTAGCAGCGCCGCGCGCGCCCTAGGCCACGCAGCGCCGCCACCCTTCACCGCCGATCGCCGCCCCGATGCGTCGCCGCGTGCACCGTCACAGCCGCCGGAGTCCGTCCGACTATGACGGAGTGTTAAATGGTGTTGATCCCCATCGTGTTAGGCATCCTAGGCTATTGTACTTAGGCGTCTAGGTTCATGTCTTGTGTATGAAGTGATGTAACAATAGTTTGTTAGGATAGAGTACAGGATCTAGGGAGGTTGTTGATCTGTTGTAATCCTTTCTTGTAAGCCACGTGAGGGGCTGTTCGTCACCCTATTTAACATGCAACCGAGAGCCCAGGAGGGTCATCTCGTTTCACCCAATTTCACAGGCCCCACACGTTAGAAACCAGAACAAAATTGGTTAGGAATTTTCATACCGGATTGTGATGGGCTATTCACCGAACAATGCAAAAGTGTAAGAATGGTATACGAGGTAAATACTTGCGGCATTGGAGCTAGTTGTTTTAAATCTCTTAACTAAGAATTCATTCATGGATCGAGAGGTAATAATGGATTTTTGCTTATGAATTTTCCATTAGTTTTTGTCCTACTTTCTCCCTTTTATTTGTTCAGCCAATTAGCTGAAAGATTTACAAAATTTGCCCGTCCGTGGTCACTGTCAGTGAGAACGGAAGCAATACCATCTCTTTTTTTATAAAAAAAGGAATTGGCAGAGGCTACGGAATCATGAAAAAAAAAAGCAAATTGGCAGAGGCTATGGAATCATGAGATTATGATAGCAATAAAATAAAACAGTGGATGAAGCAAACTGTGACAAAGGGGCAGTAGTAGACCATCGGCGCTTTGGCCAAATGTGGTTGCCAATCTAACTATCTTATCTTACTATTACTAATTGAAGACTCCAATGGAGGCTTCACGTTAATTCTCACTAGATGTCTTAGAAAAAGAGATAAATCCTAGAAATTCTCACAATAATCAGAAAGATCTAGCCATCAATTTGATCTCCATTAATATTAATAGCCATTAGATCTATTCTATTTTTCTAAACAAATTACCCACCTACCATTAGGTAATATAATGTGCTATAATTGCAAACTCCTCTCTCACGTATAATAAGAGCAACTCCAACAGTTCGCTAAATGAGGTTGCTATCCTTGAAAATTTGGCAAAACATGAAAAATTACTCTCCAACAGTTTGCTAAATGAGGTTACCATCTTTTCCCATCTTGCTATTCTTCCCCTTTGCGCCAAGACATATATACGCGCTCGTATCCGTGGCGCATCCGTCCGTATCAGAAGAGATGGAAGGTATAAACATAATTTTGTTTCTATCTCAGGATTCCTGATGTAAGTTTTCAAGAGGTGGAAGGGCATAAACATAATTTTATTTCTCTCTTAAGGTTCCTGATGTAAGTTAGATCTGAATTTGGCAAGTGAATTATGCCAAATTGTTGGAGATAAACTCTTTTTTTTACTTGGCATATCTTTTTAGAAGTTGGCAAAACTCAAGATTTGCCAAGTAAAATTTGACAAACTCTTGGAGATGCTCTAACAATACATCTAATTGAAAAGAAAAAATATATTATATTATCATCACATGGTATTAGCCGCCGCCACAGCCGCCGGCAATAGACCTTTCAATCATGTAGTGTGCTAACGCCTTCCTGTTTCTTGGCAGATCAATCTTGCAGTTTCATGGCAGCCCCTGCGATTTGATAGCTTAGGTGAGCTTCTTCTGAGTAGTTGTTCTTTGATTACCTAATCGATCTCCTAATATATTTGAGCCTTGGAGTACAGGTTTGAGATCTAAAGACATGGCAAACCAGATTAACATGGTTTGCATGAGCTGATGCTAGATTTCCCGCAGTTGAACCTTGGCGTCCTTTGTCGACGCATGGGTGGAGCTACAGGTAGTACTCTTGCTGCAGGTACTCTGCTCTTGCCCTTCATACTCTGCGTGCTCTCGCTGCAGGCTCAAGTTTTGGCGGACGGGCGTGATCTCTGTCTACATTATTGTCATAGATGAGTGCCATGTCATGACTATGCTGCAGGTATGCTACTCTCGCTTGCTCATAGTACCCATGCACCCCGCCAATCTTTGCTCCGCAGTTTTGGCCACACACGTAAGCAAATCTATACCTATCTATAAAGAGTAAAATTTTTAGTTCACCAAAATTTCTTTCCACATCCCCTTTTTCACCTTTTTTCTTCCGCCTTTAATAGGCAATACATCTATTGGGCCCATTTATTAAATCTCCGTGAGCCCAAATGCTTTGATCGGTTTGTTTGTTATTTTAGCCTGCAAGTATATTCCGTATGTTCTGTGTTTCGTTTGTTGTATTAGTCCCACATGGCTTATGAAAGGTGCTGATTGCGGCCTCAAAATGTGTAACCTGAACTGCTGTGTCACCATGAGGAAATTATAGGAAGCAATCATTAAATTATATGACTTGCCATGGATTGATTGACCGATCGCTGACTACCACCTCCGCCCGCCGGCGACATGGTCGCGGACGGCCGGGCGGCGGGATCAAGTTGGCCGCTGCAAACGCAGGGACATGCTTGCCGACGAGGATCCCAAATGACTATGAGGCTTACCAAGAGACTTGAGAGGGAGACCAAGGACAGGGAAGCCGCGGAATACGTATTGACCGTTGAGGATCCCTACGACGAGAATACGTTAACCGACGAGGATCCTGTGCACGCCAACGAGGATCCCGGCGACAATGAGCGACCAAGAGACTTGAGAGGGAGAGACCAAGGACAGGGAAGCCGCGAATACGTTACACCAGAAGGCGGTGGTAGCGAGGCGCACATCACAAGGCTGCCATGACACACGGTCGTAGCGAAAGAATGCACGGAACGAACATCGCAGCAGGAAGCGTAGGGGAGAAGGTGCAAAGAGCCCACCGACGTCAAGCCGCTACCGGGAGCGGTAGCAGAAGAAGACATGCCACCGCACCAGCGCGATGAGTAAACAAGCTGAGGAGTCCTCACACCGTAGCATGACCAGCAAGATATGTTATCGGTTGTTAAGAAAATCTTTAATTTAAATAATAAATTGTATAGATAATTGTATAACAAATTATGTATCTCGTTGCAAACGCACGAGGCATATTTGCTAGTTAAAGTAAAGAACAAATATATCCCATGTTTATTAATAGGATTGAAGGAGGAAAATAGATAATAAGATGAGGCAACCTATCTAAAAAATGGTTAAGAAAATCTTTAATTTAAATAATAAATTGTATAGATAATTGTATAACAAATTATGTATCTCGTTGCAACGCACAGGCATATTTGCTAGTTAAAGTAAAGAACAAATATATCCCATGTTTATTAATAGGATTGAAGGAGGAAAATAGATAATAAGATGAGGCAACCTATCTAAAAAAATGGTTCACCAGAAGAAAAGAGCAAAGAATGCTAATCTCCATTTATATTCGTATATTTTGTTAGCATGTATAATCTGTAAACGTGTTGCTAAAGTATTTTATTAGTAGAGCAACATAAGAAAATGAAGTAATGTTTTTTAAAAAATATATAACTTCATAAAATATTTACATTGACTAGTCTAATGTATCCTTCATATTAATTCTAACCAGGTGAACTAGAAAACAATAACCAGGTCCAATCATCATCCTCGATGATAGACACTGGATCTATTTATTTTATAAAAATATCCACATGTACCATTATACCTAGAATGCATAAAGTAATCATCTAATTTGTATCTAAGCTACACCTAGCTCAAGTGCTACGAAAAATAATTCAAAATAATCAACTAAATTTGCATCTACATTACCCACTTCTTCCATTATGAATGAATTAAAAAATAACTCACTAATTTTGCATCTAAATTTACACAGATCTGTCATTATAAAACACAATTTAAAATAAACACCTATTTTTTTAAAACAATTATTCACATCTGGCATTAGGAAAGATAATGCAAAGTAACCCATGTGTTTGCAATCAAATTATCCATATATGTAACTACAAAGTGAAATATAACTTAACACAATTTATTTACTAAATTACTCACCACAGCCATCCTATAAATCAACAAAAATACAAAAATATGTCTCAAATGTAGATATAAATACTAAAATAAGCTATTAAGAAAAAAATAATTTAATATCTATAAATTATAAATTACACACTTTTCAACTGCTATACCAATAAGATAAAGAAAGTGTGTAAAAGTGTTCCCTTCACAAACCACATAGCGAAGTCACTCATAACTAACTTTATGTTATATTAATGATCATAATTTATAACTTTTATAAGGTGTTACTCCAAAAACTATATAAATTTTTTTTATGGAATTATGTCTTATCAATATTGGTAATTCAATTTTAAGTTTGCTATATTTCATAAAACCATGCTACTTAGAAATAAAATTATTTGATAGTGTCATGGTGCAAGGTGAAACGTGTATGTATACAATTGTAAGAACAAAGAGACTACCTAGGACCTATAATATTTTCATATAAAAAATAAATACAATATTTGTCAACAAAATATACAATAAGCACTAGAACTTCAACTAAACAAGTAGATAAGAAAATCAATAAATAGCTTAAAAGTTGAATTTAAAGTATAGATTCATGGTAACACACAAAGGTACGGAATAATAGCATATGTAACGTAAGCTTATGTTTTTGCTATATATGTATTGCGCTACAGAAAAATACAAGCCCGTTAAGTTCTAAATAGACGTCCCTAATAGAGCCTCCATGTTATTCCTTATGACGCCCACTAGAAAATAAGATCATTTCTAAAAATTCTCACCAAAGTCGGAAGCATGCCACCATCAATTATGTAGACTATAATCAACACTGATAATGATAATCTATGTTATTTTCTAAATAATTACCCACCTATATCAATGCGTAAATCCATATAAGGTATCTAACGAATTTTTATTAGATACATATATGTAGCCCTTTAAATTTACATCTAAATTATCGCTTCTAACATTCAAAAATCTAAAATATCCTCTTAAATATACATCTCTAGTATCAATATACTTAATAGCAAAAATATTTGAATAACCATAAAGCAAACATATTTGTTTCTACGTTATCCACTTCTACTAATGGCAATAGATTAAAATTTGATTAAAGTAAGCATACGTATTGTGTTATCTCATTGGTCAAATACATGTGCATGCATGACGAATCAATATTTATGTTATGTTTCAGCAATCATGAAAAATATACATTAATGATATTAACAGACTCTGTATAATTTATACAAGTTATTACTTTACATAATTTATACACTAACTAAAACATTTGATATCTTTATTACTATTATAACCATTACTGTATAAACAACTCTTTGGCAATAAAATTCAAACAACATCTAGACTAGTGTGGAGGATAGTGAGGACTACAAGCGGCTATATCTTCATGTTCTTTGAGATTTCTTAGGTGCAAATAGTGGTTACAATGCTTAAATATTAATATCCTCCTGAGGTTAGCATTGCTACCCATCCTAAAACTCCTATCATGCTCTAAACTGATCTTAAGCAATGCAAAGTACCTTTAAAGTGAATATTTAGGCCACCATAGTACTTAGAGTGCAGTCTATGTTGTAAAGTCTTTGTATAACAATCAATAAGGCTAACAATTGAAAATTAAAATTTAGATTCTCATGACATCATAAGATATTGATGAAAAGCAAATGGCTTAGTAATTAATATCTTTAGTAAAATAAATAAATAAATAAATAGACACTACAAAATATCTATTATGCATATTGTGTTAGAAAATAGACAAAGAGAAAAAAAATTAATATAAGTAACTTTATATTATCTAGAGACATTAAACAATAACTAATTAATGCTTATATCTCTTATAAGATATTAACCCGCTGCGAGCATGGGTTGATGGACTAGTTTGCTTAATGGACGGCAAGGAAAGGAAGGCTCTCGCATCGTCGACCAAAAGGCAATGTGGGGGCGCCCCGCCAACAAAAGTCCACTGCTCACTTGAGATCCGCGGACCGTGTGGCTGCCATCGCTGTCGTCCGTTCATGTCCCTCCATCATCTCCAACACTTCTTCCACACTCCACAATAGTGTTGGTGGTCCTGTAGGTGCCGTTAATTAGAGGTTAACGAACCATGAACTCTGTGATAACTGATACCCAGGACAGCTTTGTCAGAAAGGGCTGTAGTGTGGAGTATTTCGGAACAATCAGAAAAATGAACATAGCATGGGAGGCGCTGGAACCAGGACTACACTACACAGGACTCCATATATTCTTCCACTTCAACATATATGGCCTTTTCTGCCTCACACTTGGATCCTTCAGGTATTTAAGATTGGTAATTTCCATAGTCCACTTATCATATCAAGATTTTCAAGTTATGAGATTCTTGCATCATCTCCACCACGCCCAACAGCAAAGAGGCCCAAATGTCTTAACAGAGTCAGCTGACCAAATCCTGATGGCATGCATTGTAGTTTCCCACAACCCTCTACATTCAAAACTGTAAGATTTTTTGAGTTAGATATACCTTTAGGCAATTCCACTAGCTCCTTGCAGTTTTGAAGGTAACCCGTTGGGGAAGCACAGTCAGTTTAGTTTCAGAAAGGTGGAGAGTAGCATCGGGCAGGCAAATGTGCGCGGTAGGTCTTGCAGACCCGAAGAACCATGTAAGTTGACTGTCTGTAAGTTGCTTAACTCACCATTGAATTCTGAAGGAAGTTGCAGAGAAGGACATCTGAGTATATGAAGCACCCTTAGGTTCCCCAGTTTACCCATGAAGCTTGGTATGTCTCTGAGCTTTCCACAGTAATTTAGTTGTAAGAACTGAAGATCTTGACAATAACCAATGTATTTGTACATAATATATTTGTGAAAAATTTGATGACATTTATGCACAATTTGTATATTTCTCTGACGTCTAAAATCCATAGAAATAATTTGTAACTTTTTTTTTTTTGAAAAACATGGAATATATTTATGTTATTTCTAAATTACATCACTGTATCCAATGAATTATATTAAAGAAATCATTGTAAATATAGTAATAAGACGATGTAAGTATAGTTATAAGACAAAGTAAGATAAGACAAAGTAAGTGCATAAGAAATATCTAGATGCTGGGAGAGGCTAAAACAACCTGTTATAGCTAGACAAATTCTTTTTTTCTATAAACAAACTTGGTCAAAAATTAATTTTTGGTATATATAGATAGGACCATAACATGCTACGATAATTTAGAATTGAGAGAGTAGTACATATTTAATGTCTCTATTTAATTAGGTAGTGACCTGAGTATCCAAAGAGCAGCTAGCAGAATTGTTTATCATCATCTATGTGAGTCTCACCCAATAATAAATTGATGCCGTGGCCTCGTACTCTACTCTACCCAGTCGTGATGGACTGGTACAGTTGCTTCATGAACCCTCTGAATCTATCGATGTCTAGGATGACGTGCTGTCCGTTCATGAAAATATTCCACATCTTGTCAAATCCCTGGGGATGTATGGAGAGCGGGTCGGTAAACACGGCGTGGTCGCGGGGGTAGCTCTCCTTCAACGAGGTCTCCTCTGCCGTGGCCTCGTACTCGAGATAGCCAAGTCCCATGTCTGGCACCGGGTCTCCGTACGAGTGCCGGCATGCCCACTTGATCTCGCCCCACGGGATGATCTGCACCACCGTGGCGTTGTGAGGCAGGAACAGCATGTTGGCCAGCCCAGCACCGTGCACGCCCATGAGCACGTCGCAGGAGTTGACCACCCCGGGGAACCGCTCCAGGTCACTCACGTCGTCTGGTCCCGCAGCTATCACCTCGAAGCCGACGTCGGCCGCGGCGGCGATGGCGTCGGCTTCATTCTTGAGCTGCCTCGAGTTGCGGCGCAGTATCATGACCAGCCGGGGCTTCGGCCCGCCGGCGCTCCTGCTCACGGGTGTCACCCGTGGACGCTGCAGCGAGTAGCCGGAGAGGATGAAGTCTCGGAAGCTCACCATTGTGTAGCCGTTGCGGGAGAGACCGGGACGATGCCCAGCTCCTTGTGACTCTCCAGCCCGACATGAGCTGACGGGAAGCAGCGCACGGTGTCCTCGGGCTCAGACTCCAAGTCTATGACTGGGTACCTGGACAGAGCGGCGAGGATTGCCTTGTACTTGGCAATCCACTTGGGCTCGTAGTCGATAGCAAGCAGTTGGACGTGGCCATTGTACCCTCTGGCCGTCAGGTAGAGAGGGATGATCACGTCGCTCATCACGTGGAAGAAGTTCCTGTTGTAGCCGCCGGTAGAGAAAAAACCACTGCCGGCACGTCGTGACGAACCGAGCACTGCGGCGGTGGTGGGTCGTCGGCATCGCCTCCGCCTGGCCCTGGCGGCGGAATGGACCGCATGGTGACCTCATGAACTAGCAGCATCACCTGTTCCTCCCACTTTCGTGCATAGGGGCGGAGCTTGATCGTCGAATTTTCTGGGCGGTATGTGGTCGCCGAGACGATGTAGACGGTGGCGGATTTACCATGGATACGCAAGTCTCCATCCATGGTGCAGGTGTTGGACATATGATTGCTGAAGTTGCAGGTCAACTTGCTGCTTATTATTGGCGGTTCTATCACATCTGCAAATTACATAGATTTTTTTTCTTTAGATAAACTTGGTCAAATTCGATTGGCACGAATACCGAAATTGTAGGACGGATAGAGTAGTCCGTAGCAATATAATGCAAGTAGCTAGCTAGCGCGTGCACTGCATCACATGCAGGCACCACTGCACAAAATGTATAGTATTACCTTTCGTTGCATCGACGTTGCTGGTCATCCCGTGCCTTGATGTTGATGCCGCATAAGGCGGTGACCCGACCATCGAATCTGAATTTGAATGGAAGGCCACATGGCACATATTTTTGTTAATACATATCGAGGAAGACAAGTGAAACATCACTAATATATATAACATAACTGACGTAGTACACTTGTTTTTTCTTTCCAGATCTTTTGACATTATTCTACAGCTGCTTTGCTTCTAACTGCGCTATGCAAGCAGCTGCTTTTGCTGCCATCTTTTTGCTGTCCATACCATGAATTGAGACTGAGGTGAACTATTCCATTCTGTCAAAATTTAGATTACGTACGCAAAAAAGAGTTCTGTGTGCAAACTCAGCTCAGCAAACTAAAGAATTGATGTTTATGAACCATTCCAAGTGTCTATGAGTGTATCATCCCTAGCATATGTCCTACGTATACACAGCTGCTTCTAACTGTGCCACTGTCATCAAATAGTCGAACCAGAGATCTACGTACACTAGCTTTACATATATCCATGAAATTAAAATACTTGAATGCATAAGTATAATTGCTCTGAAATTCTCTTCCCACCACGCCGCTCCCGCACGGGCGGCACGGGAGGCGAACCCTCGCTGCCGCCACCCTCCCCTCCTCCCCCGCTCTTAAGCCCTCGGCGCTGCCTCCTGTGATGGTGGCGGCAGGGCCTCTCCTCATCGGGGTGGGCTCCCGTGCGGGGGGGAGCTCGGGGGGCGGCCGCGCACCTGGCGGCGTCAGGCGCCTGGGTGGCGCGCTAGCGAGGGCGGGTGTGGGCGGAAGCGCTGCTGTGGAGGCGCAGGGGCGTGGCAGTGACGGCGCGGGAGTTGCTGCTTTTGCTCATCGTCGGGCGCTTGCGGGCTCGGCAACAGCGGCGGGCGGTGGCTCCGGCCACCAGATCCGGCGCCTCGGCTGTCGATCCGGCCTTCCACAAAGGCCAGATCCTGGTGCCCCGCGTGGTGGAGGGAGGTGGCGGTGCGGAGGTGATGGTGCGGTGGCGCGGTGGTTCGGTGGTGGTGTGCGCTGGGTCGGGCCGGGTCCGGGTGGGCGGATCCGTTGGGTCTGCCCCCTAGCCGGCTCCGGCGCACCCGGTGTGGACCCGTGCGAGGCACGGCCCGTTGGCGAGCCCATCTCAAGGATCGAGGCTGCTTCTTCGGCGATGTCGTGGGGGCATGGTCGGTTGCGTAATCAGCACGCCGGTGGTGCTACGGCGGTGCCGGTCCGGGAGGAGGCCGCTCTTCTCCGATTGGGTCCCATCGGCGGATCGGTGTGGGGGCCGTTGCCCATCGGGCGCAGGGGGTAGCGGCGGGGTTCCCTCCCTCTCTGCTCGCCCCCTCCTTTCTTCTTCGTGGTGGCCGTTTTGCGGCGGTGGCCGGGGTTATGCTGGTGTTGGGGGCGGTCTTCGTCTATGCCGTCCCTCCCCATGCCCCCATCTGTCGTCGTGGGGCAGTCGTTATGAGGACGGAGGCCATGGCGTCCGCTGGGGTGCTGGTCCGGTGCTCTGCTCCAGATTCGGTCCTACGGGGTGATGGCGGTTCCGGCGACGGGAGCTCGGTCGGCGGCGGTGGCCGACGGCAGCTACGGCTACGGCGGGCGGATGGTGGACGTGCATGGTGGCGGGAGGCTGGTGTTTGGTAAGTGGTCTGGCGGGGTGCTAGTGCAGCTATGAGGCTGCTCGCGTGGCCGGCTCGTATTCCCTGGTGAGGCTTCTTCTGGATGGCCGGCAACGACGACTTGGTGTCTGGCAGGGACCGGACATCTTGACCGACATCAGTGCTATGGGTTCTTTGGGCGAAAGCCTGGCGATGGTGACACCTGCGGGTGCCGTTCCCCTGTTGAGGGTGTCGTATTCCCAGCACAGTCCACGGGTGAAAGCCTTGTCCTATCTTGGACGAGCGGCGGCGGCGCTTTGGGCGTAGTAACCTTCTTGAAGGCGTCGCTGTGGATTTCGACTTCGGTCGGGTGTCTCGGGCGGGGCTGGTTCGTCGCTCTCGCTGTTTGGTTCTTGCGGTTGGTGGCAGTGGTGGAGTAGGAGTATTTTTGTTTTTAGTTGTCTTTTTTTTTCTTTGGTTAGTCTTTAGTTGCTTGTTTGCTTTTTGGTGAGCTCTAGTGGAGTGGAGTAGAGGCTCGTGTCGATGACCCAATCCGACCGAGTTTTTTAGTGGTGCGAAGTGGTTGCTCGTGTCGATGACCCAATCCGACCGAGGCTTGAGTTGAGGCTTGTGTCGATGTCCCAATCCGACCAAGCAAGGAGTTGAGTGGGCGCTAGTTGTGGCGCGAGTTGAGTTGACTTGGTACCTAGGTGTGCAGGTGGAGTAGGGTACCCTCCACAATTGTATGGTATTTCTAGCCCGATTTCCAGTAAAAAAAAAATGGGCTGGCACTTGCCTGTTCCTTTATTCGTCTAATAGAAATCACGGTAAAGATTTTGCCGTCCTTTCGAAAAAAAAATACTCTTGAATGCGCTCAGCATTGGTCATTCCCATGTGTGTGGAATGAACCATGCAAATTCGTGCTTCCTAAAGTTACCAAATAAATAAATCATGCTACCTAAGCCTTAATCTTATAGGATAGGATCTCTCACTATGTAAGAAAGCCACATATATATCCTATCTATACTCACCACGGCCCCTATAGACGCTGGACGAAAACACATATGATGCTTGTGGCCATGTATTAGCACAACGTACCGTGGGTTTCCACAGACGAACTCATCATATGCATGCATTCTTGAAAAGAAATGATGGTAGCGATGGGCTAACTAGCCAGGAAACAATCAAGTAACAAACTAAGCAAAAACTGATCAAGCAGGACAGACATGTTTCCTTTCCGATCGATGCATCCTTGATCAGAATGAAGCGGTGACTTACAGCGTGCAACCTGTGGCAGGAGATTTGTCTTGAGCACTATCAAAACTAGAAGAGGCATCAGGAGCCACAACGCCGCCGCTCCGCCGCTCCCATGCTTCTTACTCCCGCGCCGTCCTGCTTGCTTCATCCCCCACAAGCTATCTAGTGCTACAGCTCTCAAATGCTCTCAAGATCCAAGCCGGCTGTGCCACACCCAGTTAATTAGCTAGCAGGTATACTGTATGTGTCAGTGATGCTTGCGGAGTAGTAGCTAGTTAGAAATTATATATAAAGGAACCACATGACATCTACTAATATTCTATCACGTTTGCGCTTCGATTCGCGAACAAGTCAATAGGTTGACTTGAACGGAGCATTAAATCAATGCACATGCAGGCTAGCTAATTTAATCAGCTGGCGTTCAGAAATCAGAAGCGTCCACCGTCGCCGAGTGCGATTTTTCTTTTAAAACATACAGTCACTCATTATTTTTTAAAAGATTGCATCTTTAATACTCAATCCGTTACTAAATTAGTCCATGTTTGGTTTAAAAAGTCCTAGGACTAATGAAAAAAAGTGCCTCAAGTAGGTACTTCTAGGGGCTATTTTTATAGGATAAGATAATAACATTTAGAATGCCAACTAAGTATCATTAGATATTTGATTTGTTATGTTTGCATTGTTTACCTATTTGATGTCAATCTTTGTAATTCTCTTTATTACAATTTCAGGCAAAATGCTTCGACTCTATAAGATTTTTGGAATAACTTATAATTTAGGATGGAGCGAGTACTATAAATATATCTCGTCAAAGTTAAAAGCACTCGACTCCTCATAAAAACGAGAATAACACTTATTTAGGATGAAGAGAGTACAATGCTACACAAAAACTCTATAGAGGCTTTGCTCCTACAAATCACGTCTATTTGTAGGAGCAGCTCAATATCCAACCGCCCGACAAATCGGATTTGTTGGGGGCGGCTGCTCCACTGGGTCGCGAGACGCTCACTAAAGGGGCTGATGGTGATAGAGCCGCCCCTACACATAAATAGAGGTGTTGCTACATATCCTTTTCTACATATTGGAGGGCCCTTGCATTGATGCCAACATATTTAA
Organism: Hyparrhenia diplandra; assembly: GCA_015847255.1. Classification (NCBI taxonomy): domain Eukaryota; kingdom Viridiplantae; phylum Streptophyta; class Magnoliopsida; order Poales; family Poaceae; genus Hyparrhenia; species Hyparrhenia diplandra. The sequence goes on along the minus strand of JADLZK010007525.1, from coordinate 567,901 downwards.
TTCAGCGCCCCCAACCCCACCCCCGAGCTAGCTTATTTGGATTGATGCTGAGAAGAAGGCTGAAGCCGGAAATTTTCCATTATCTAAAAAAAAAAAAATATTTAAATTGATTTTGTCAGCTGGTGCAAACACATGGTGGATCTAATGTGTCAGTGACTGATTGTCAAGGAGGTAATCACCACGTCGACCCTCTCCACCGTCAAGACTTTCCCCAAGAGAACAGGATGGAAACGGGCACGAGATGCAACCATGTGGCATGCTATATCACACTGGATCGAGGCCATGGTGGCCAACAACGAGGCATGGCGAGGCAGGCACCGTAGGAAAATAAGAATGTGCCAAGAGAAGAGAAGAGTAGCATTGTTGTTGCCGCCGTTTTGGCACCGCACAAGCCTCTGTCTGTCATGTGCTCGGGTGGTGGCGAGGTTGGAAGGAGCAGTAGCGGAGCTAGAGCAAATTTGAAGGGGTGTGCTTGCCTCGTGGGTGCGTAGTTTTTTATTTTGTGGGTGCGAACATGGTGAAAATTTACTCGTTATCACTGTTTTTCAAATTTTTATGGGTGCGGACGCACCCACGGGCCACAATATAGCTCCGTCCAAGGCAAGGAGGCGTTTACGCGTGGGTTCCACCGGCCAGTGGCACTCCCTAGATGGCAAGGAATGGGAGACGGGGAGTTCCCTTGTGGCCGACCAAGATGCACACACAGATCTCTGCTTACAAGAACCACAAGGTACTGTACTATACTAGAACCAGCAATGCAATGCATGCTTCATCATGATTCATGACATCAACTTTACCTCTCATGATCATACTAGTTTAGTTGGCCCTCCTCGCTCTAGTCCTTAGCTTATTCAGTGAGTCCCAGTTCAGGATTAGCAACCACACGAGTAGCGGAGTATAGCAGGCTGTACGATTACAAGTTAAGAATGAGCAGTGTATATGATACAAAAATAATCACACTACATCCTTTTTTTGGAAAATAAATCACACCACATCCTTGTAAAGCAAAGCAACAGACTTCTGAATAATCCAGAAAAAAATTTGGTGATCAACTGACAGACCAATCCAATATAACCTGTACAACCACGATTAAGAGGGGTCAGTATTTGGGGTTTAATTTTCCGATTCCTATACGAGAAATTGAGAAAAATATATTATTCTACCTAAGTGCATAAAGCTGTAGGTCAACACTCTGTGGGAACAAAGCAAGAATGTGTGTACTAATATATTGGAGTTGGAGAGGAGATGTGCTAATTTGCCCTACTGCCCTAAGCAAGAGAATAAGAAAAAGGCAGTGACAGGTTTTGGCAACGAAAAAAAAACACACACACACACAAAAAAAAACCGTATTAAACGACTAATGGTGAACAATTATCTCATCATTATTCCTGCTAGTGTTAGTTTTTTGAGGTGACGGACTGCTGAGTGCATGGTATAGGACGACGAGGATTCATCGACTGGTGGAGGAAGCATTTGTGAGAAACTACTGGGGGATAGGAGCTGCATGTTGCTTTTACATAAATACAGCTTCTCCAGTGACAGTGGGAAGTGAGGCTTCACATTCAGTGTTGGGCAGCCAGATATAAATACATAGGAAGCAGCATTGCCCACGTAGTATTTCTTCCTCGGAATTTTCAAAATCAATTGTGAAGGTCCAGAACTCTTCTAAATTAGTCATTTTGCACAGGAAGAGGGACTTCAGCGAAGCCAACTGAAGTCTGCACATCTGCTTCAGGTTTGGAAAGTTTTCTAGTGTCAGTTGAGTTAGAGAAAGAAACTGACATGGTCCTGTTTTCATCAACATTGTGGCCTCACAAAAAGAAGAATCATTTTGTTTCATCATCCACTGTGGCGAACAGTGACCTCGTTAACCAGTGATTAAGATGTCCTTAATTTGTGACGGTGGTTCCAAAGCCCTCAGGATACCGAGCTCTTTTTCCATATCAAATACTAACTCTTCCTCAGTTTCACTTAAAGACCAGTCCAACACCAGACTCTATTATCCATCTGTTTCAAATAAGATTTCCCAGTGTCTCGTAAATCGTCCAAATACTTGAGATTTGTAATTACCATGTGGCCACTTAATTTATCAAGATTTCCAAGCTCGGAGATACTTGCATCTGCTCCACCACACCCAACAACAAACAAATTCAGCTTTCTTAAACAAGTCAGTTGTCCCAACCCTGATGGCAGGGAACGAAGTTTGGCACAACCTGAGTCTTTTTAAGTTTCCTATACCTTTTGGCAACTCCACTAGCTCCCTGCAGAGATGAAGGTCTATACCTTCAAGAGTACTATTCACAGTAACCCATTGAGGTAGCATGTTAATGTTGGTACAGGAAAGGTCAAGAGTACGCAACATATGACATAAAGATTTGCTTGGAAGGGACTGGAATTTCCTGCACATAGATAAGTTGATTGTCTGTAGGTTGCTGAACTCCCGAATGGATTCAAAGTTATGTTGTTCAATAGAATCACAATAAAATATGCGAAGGCCCCTTAAATGTTCAATTTTACTTATGGAGAGTGGTATCTCACTGAGCTTTTCACATTAAATTAGTTTCAAGGATTGAAGATCTCCGCAATCACCAATGGACTGTGGCAAACTCTCAAGATCAGTAATGCACATCAATTCCAGAGATCTTAGTTTCGAAGCTTCCCAATAGACTCAGACAGTGCCACAAACCCATTGCATCTAAGGAAATGAAGTGATTTGCAAATTCCAACATTCGAGATAGCTTCTGGAAATTTGGTGAAACTAGCATTGTGGATTTCATGATATCAAAGATACTGAAGCTTCAGTATGATGAAAGATGGAAAAGGAGTACCAAATTTATAATCTAGGATAACACTACGGATATGCTCACTCTTCTTAACAAGGTTACGAAATGATAGGTTACATTCAGCCACATATAGAGCACGTAGCTTCTCAAAGCGGCTTTCAACATCCTCATTCAATGATGTCAAAGATAAATATCTGCATTGGCGTGCACAGTCCACAGTTATGTTCTTCCTTAGAGATGTTACCACTACTTCATTGTGTAAAATATTGAGCAAGATCATTAATCAGATCATGCATCCAGCATATTCTTATTTCACTAGCCTCTGTTTCTGGTGGCCCCCTCAAGAAAGCCGCCTTTCACAAGAGAATTAAAGTAGTCACTTCCAATATCCTCCGGCTGCTCCTCCTTCGTCAACTTGATGAATCCGTGGGCTATCCATTGTTCAATCAAGTAGTCTTTCTCAATTGTACAGCCTTTTGGGAATATAGAGCAATATGTAAAAGCACTTTGCCGGATGATCTTTCAAGTAAGTAAAGCTAAGTTTCAAAGATGCAAATACACGATCTTCTATATTCTGTTCATTCCATAAATTACTCTCTTTAATGGCTCTCCAAGTATTTATTCTTCTCTTTTCATGGAGAACAGATCCAAGAGTTTTTATTGCTAGAGGCACCCCGCCACATTTATTTACGATGTCTTTTCCAATTTCAATAAATTGGCAGTCCAAATCCTCCTGTATCCAACCATAACTCTTTAGAAAGAAGCTCCAGCTCTCATCCTCTAATAAGAATGGCAAGTTGAATACAAGCTTAGATTCAACTGCTTTTGCAACATTTTGATTTCGTGTAGTTTAAAGAATCCTGCTTCCTGATGCACCATTGTTTATGTGCACCATGAAATTTTCCCAGTCATGCCTATCCTCATGCCAAGCACCATCTAAGACAAGTAGAAACTTCTTACCACTCAATTTGTTTGAAATTACACGGAGCATATGTTGTTGGGCATGTAGATCTGACTTTTCCTCAATAATGGTTTCGAACAACTTGCCTATAAGGTTTTCCCCACAAAACTCTTGAGATACATGAACCCAATATACTGATCCTTTGAAGTGCCCCTTTATCTTGTCCTCGTGGCAGATATGTTGGGCCAAAGTAGTTTTGCCAGAACCACCAAGCCCAACAATAGAAATTATATGGCCATCTTCTCCATTTTTAGATTCTAAAAGCATGGAAACGATTTCACTCTTCACTTGATCCCTTGAAGGTATTTTTACTGTGGAGCATTAATCGGCAGAGTCTGCTCACCAGCTGCCTTATCGTTTATATTCTGAACTAGTTGGTCCCAGTAGTTGTAAACTTTTGTTTCTTTAATAAATTCCAGTAGGGGCTCACACCCCTCCTGTTTCATCAAAAAAAAAAAAAAAAAAAAAAACTAGTTGGTCCCCTTGAAAACTGTGTAGTATAGTATTGGCATTGGTTCTTTGTTTCACAATTGCTTCATATGTCACCTTGATTGCTTTGATCTTATGAGCCACCACGCGCCGGAACATAAGCAGCTTTGGTTTTGAAAGCAAGTCAGCAAAAGCATGCTTGTCACGGTCATTATGTATCTTGTGTTTCTCATCTTCTAGCCATACTTCATCAAGTAAATCATCAATGTCATTAGCTAGATTTCTCAACTTCATCACCCATCGAAGCGATGTGTCTCTTTCTATTGCTCTGTCACGAACCGCAGATAGCCAGCTTGTAATCTATGTATGTATATCTTCTTGAAGGTCTGAGAGATCTTTCTTCACGCCCGTTATGGCCGCAAACTCACTGGATATCAGTGAACCTAGCTTGTTTCCCTACAACTTTCAATAGTCCAGATGCTAGAGCAGCTTGGACACCAGTCATATTTCAAAGGCTCCCTTGCCAATTTCTCTGTAGATGAATTGCAGAACAAACATTTATGTGGAGTTTTTCAAACCAAAACTATAATTTCTTGCTCTCTAATGGTCAAACTGTTTTTGAAATTTATAAAATATGTGAAAGTTAAGATTAGACATAAGCTATATTGATAATTAATTTGTATAATGAAACTCAGTGGAAAAAAAAAAAAAATCTGGTCCTATGCCTGAGCAACCTTCAGTGATAAATGAGCAGACAAAAACAAATAGTTTAAATAGGGATACATACAGATCGGTGGAGAGATGGTATGAGAAAATGAAAGATTAATTAGCTTATGAATTACTGCTTACCACAGAAATGCTTCAGTATTCGTGGTCCTCGCTGAGAAGGGCCTGAAAAAAACACAGCTTGATTAGCTTAGAATCTGATCATAAAACCGAAAAGGAAACAGAGCATGGACAATGTTCCCTTTTATACTTGTTTGCCTATGAAATTTCGAATAAAATTCAGAGCACGTACCTTGAATTTAAGCTTGGTACGTTCAGCTGCCTTTTCCTATTAAATTCCCGAAAATGGAATTCTTCGAGCATGCACTGCGCTCCCTTGATACAACTACATCACAGTAACCACTATATTCACAGATCTAGCTATGCATAAGCAGCTGCAGAAATGTAACGCTTAAGGAAACGAACCTGAGGCCTATGAGCTGAATAATGGCTGGAAGCCGTGAGGCGGTGCCGGTGTTGTTCGTTCTTTTCGACCGTGGAACTGGATCTACTGGCTTATGGTTAGACAAGAATCAGCATGGACATCGTTGACCTGACCAACCAGATACTACACCTGGATTGTGGCGTTCCGGTGAGTGATGAAGGGAGTAGCAATTTGGATTGGTTCCGATGTGAGGTCAACGAATGAAGTAGCTGCTTGGTTGCCTGTGTTGGTTGTATGAGCTACTCCCTCCGTCCCTAAAAGATTGTCACCGCGTTTCGAGACACAAATGCCGGCAATTATATATTAAAATATGAAAACATTTGTGTTAAGTAATTAGCATCATCAAAAAGATCTTCAAGTCTAGTTTTTTAACAAATTTATTTGAAAATTTAAATGTTGCATATATTTTCTATAAATTCAGTCAAACTTATGGCACGCATCCCATGGTGATGGTCTTTTTAGGAACAGAGGGAGTAGGAAGGAAACAATGATGATTCTGGGAAGAAGATTGTGATTGGAGTAGGTTGTGCTGACTGTGGAAGGTGGAAGGAAAGTGCGTGACAGCTTCAATCGATTTGCGTGCAGCATGTGTTTAGTTGCACTTTTCGTTTGTATTTGATAATTATTATCCTATTACGGACTAGTTAGGCTCAAAAATTTGTCTCGTACTTTTTAGTCAAACTATGCAATTTGGTTCTTTGTTTACCTATATTTAATGCACCATGCATACGATAACAGATTTGATGTGACAGACATTTTGTACCACTTTTTTTGAAATAACTTTTTAGGAACTAAACATAAGCACGAACCACCACGTGAAACCGCCGGCCAATGCATTTGCGCATGAACAAGCGTGGAGGCACCGCAAGATGCTTTCTCGTCACACGAGATGACGAGCCAAGACTCGATGGAGGAGATCAAATGCAACTTGGCAGTGCACATGGTATGGTGCTGGAGGCTAATTAACAAACCAGTAATAATAAATCATAAAAGAGATTAATAATTAATTTTTTTATTATCAGAAAATTAGTATTATTATAGTTCAGCCATTTGTATATTATGCAAAAGAATGTGTGAACTATTTACTAACTTTATATTATCTATGTTTCAAAAATAAAACTTAATATTATCTCTAGTACATTAGTCATGTTTTATGTTCCGTATAAATTAACTGTCTTCCCTATATATATATATTTCTTTTACAAATTTATTTATTTTTAACCTATTATTAAACCACATGAAAGCCTGAAACATAGTTTTTGTTATGAAGTCTCTCATTATGTGGGTGAATCACTTATTGGAGGGAGAATACAATTGGGTAGCGCGGCTTGCCTATTAGCCTGTCAACTTTAACCCGTCGACCCGTTATTGATTCTATAAATAAGGGGTTGTGGCCACCCATTGTACACACTAGTTAACAGAATGAATAAAGAGCTCTCTCCCTCCTATCTCTGTTTGTTCTTGCTTCTTGTACATGTGTGCCTGTGATCTGTGATGTTGTGTATTGTAGAACGTGATTTTCCAACAGTTTTATTGTTTTTCTGCACTCTCATATTCTCTTATGTGTAAATTTTCATTTGGACAAGTAAGACATTTTTAAAATATAAAACATCAAGTAAAGATTTTGTATTTTTGAAGAACACAAATGTAACATAGCATGCAGTTTAATATTTTCCATCTTAGGTCTAAACATTACTAATCTAACGATACTGGTTTTGATATTTTAAATTTTTATAGTATACATTGATATTTTTTATAAGTTCCTGCATAATTGGTACAATACTGTACTTTCTTGTTAGTTTGTACCGGATTCAAAGTTAGCACCCGACAGAAGATTTTTCTAGAAATAGTTCGGGCGGGACGACTTTAGCACGTTTGTCTTCTTTCTCTATAAATAATATGATTTTGAAAAGGAGATTTACTAGGCTTTTAAGACAGCCAATATTAAGGTTCTTATAAACTGGGTTACTTTTTTTTTTTGAGACACGTTGTTGCTCGTCTTTTTATTAAGCGAGAATAAAGTTCATGTAACAAGATGGAACGGTAACCAAACCATTATCGAGGAAAATCGACAACTACTACTGGGGATTACATCTTAACGGTTTTGCGACAAATCGACCTTCCTCAAAATTTGGGTTAGGCGACCTCCTCGGTCGGGGCCCTCGGTGTTGAGGTCCATGGCAAAGAGGTCGACCCTCGCCGTTTAGCCTGTGGCATGGCACCCCGAAGGCGGCCTTGACCTTCTCCTCTATGGTGGGTGGAGCCTCCTCCACCTCCAGTTGAATGCCCAACTTCCGCAGATAAGAGCATCCGGGCACGCAAAGTCGCATTAGCAGCCCTTGGTCGCCCCAGCGACATCGCCCTTTATGATGCGGGGCGTTGGTGGAGGCTGGAGTACATGCTCGATGGAGGCGCGGCCCTGACTTGATAAGTGGCGATGCCAACAGCACACACACCAATCTTCATTTTCTTGTTGTCGGGACCTCCAACTCGTGAGGCGGTGATAATCTCATCTTCGGAAAACACTAAAGGCGGCCGAGAGAGCGGCGGGGCTCGGTCTGCACCGATGGGGTCTCCATGAGCGTCGGTGACGGACCAAAGGTTGCAAACTCCGCCGCCACTAGATCTGCCCACCAGCCAACCTACACCGGGGTACCGATGCGAGAAGAGCGGGGGCGTCTAGGCGTGGCTCGAGCAGCATGCCACGAACTCATCAAACATTGCCCCGAGTGGGAGGCTCCACAACCACACACTGCCCAAAAACCAGCGGATCGACGGTGTCATCGTAGCTCACGGCGGCATTGACCTTCGGTAGGGTCGAGCGCCACTCGCCGGATATAGCGTCCACGGCGTCGGCGGGACGTAGAAATGGTCCGACGAGGAAAGAAGCTGCTTTGCGGCTTGATGCCCCGAGCTCCCGGCCCTCACCATGGTTGTCGATGCCGCGGTGATTCGAAGGGTGTCTTGCGGGCGTGGCTCTGTCGCGCGCAGTAGCGAAGGGGTGCTAGGATTAGCGGCGATGCGATGCTTGCTGTCCCTCACCGGTGCCTCGTGCTATGGCGAGAAGAGGTAGCGTGATGGGGTAGAGCGCCCGGCGGCGTTGTGACCCTCGGCGAGACAATTGAAACAGAGGCCGAGGAGAGAAGACGTCACCGGCGGCGGCGACGAGGGTGAGGCGATCGTGGTGGCAGCGACGCCTATGCCTCCGAATGAGCGTGAAGCCATCAACGTCAATGGGGGTGGGTGGAGGGGTTGGCCGATCTTGGTGATGACGACCACTAGGTGCCGGTTCCCGATGGTCTGCGACTAAAGGCGCTGGTGTGCAGGGACACACATGACTTGTTGAAATCTCATGTTTGGTTTTGGAAATTGATGACGACACTTGTGGACTAATCCTTGCTCTAAGTGTATGACTTTAGAAAGGATTAGAAGGATGACAAGGAGCATGATGATCACGAACATGGACAATGGTGGTGGACATGATGGATCGTCAAGCTCGATGATCGGCTTGAGAGGAACCCGGGAGATCAAGGCAAAGGTATACTTGATAGGGTTTTCCTTTTGGTAATCAAGACACGATAGAGCGTGTGATCACATTATAGGATAGATAGCCGACTATCAAGAGGGGATGCCGCGACAATCCTTGCATGAAGTGCTTCTAGGTCCAATTGACTTGCATATTGCATTTAGGACATGAGAGCACTAACCTCGATCTTGCCTATCATCTCGACGTGCTAACATTGGTGATAACGTGGTCATCTTGGACGTGTTGGCAACCTATGGCAAGAGGCAAAGCAAGTTTGAAGCAAAGAGCAAAAGAAAAGAAGAAGAAGGCGCTTTGTTTCGGGCGGCCGGACGCTTGTGAGGTTCTCGACCGACGCCTTACTTGACCGTCGAGTCCGATCGGTGCGTCTGGCAGAGAGCTCTGCAGCCGCGATTTTCACCGGACTCGGTGATCGGAAGCGGGGCCGGAAGCATCCGGTCACCACGGATCCGCCGATCGGAAGCACGAGGGAAGGGTGCCACCGTGGGCCCAACCCTTGTCGGTAGTGACCGGAAGCTGTGGCCGGACTCGCGACGGACCCGGTGTGGTTCCGGTCGGTGCGTCGATCACCCCGAAAAGAGCAAATTTTTAGAGCAACGGCTCCATTTTGAGAGGAGCCTATATATACTTGGATGGCCGGGTTCTAGCTCTCTCTCTTGGACATTTGAACACTCTAACTTGCTTGTGAGCACTTGAGACTCCCCTCCACTCATCTCTCCATCCATTAACTCGAATTCTTGGTGAGATTGAGAGTGATAGAAGTGCATTGCATTTGTGATTGCATCTAGAGGCACTTCATCCTTGGAGAAGCCGCGGGATCTTGTTACTCTTGGGAATTTGCCCGGTTCCCTAGCGGCTTGGAGTAAGAGGCGGTGTTGAGCTCGATTGGAGCTTGTTCGAGGCCACACCGGTGGTGATTGTGAGGGGTCGTTCCTTACCCCGCGGGAGATCACGAAAGGAGAACTAGTGGATTGCTCGTGGCTTGTTGGACCCTCTCTTGTGTTCGGTTGATTGAGCTCCCACCGGGATTTGGCATTGGCCATTAAACATCATCTGTCAAGTGAGTGTGTCGCCACAACGGGGACTAGCGTCTTGCGGCAAGCACGTGAACCTCGGTGAAAAATCATCGTGTCACTTGTTCTTGCTCGTTGGAGATTTCTTGGTGGTCACGGTGATTGGCAACAACCTCGACACTACACCGGTGGTATTGTATTCTAGCACTTCTTTGCATTACTTTGGTAGTATACTTGTTAGGGTGCTTAGTTGAGTAGTTTGCTTAGCCTTGTTAGCTCTAGTGGTAGAATTAGTTAGAATTACTTGTCCACCTAGGAGTAACTTAGCAACCTAGCCCTTGTGTGTGTTTAGAGATTTTAATCTTGCTAGAATTGCTAGGAGGCTTGCGTAGTTAGCACGAAGCATTTGCATTTGTGCTACGCCGTCTTATTTACTAACCGCCTTGCTTAGTGGTGCTTGTAGAATTTTTAATAGGCTATTCACCCCCCCCTCTAGCCATTAGGACCTTTCAAGTGGTATCGAGCCGGAGGCACCGTATTTGAGTGGCTTAACATCCAACGGTGACAAAACAATGGCTACTTTCCATGTCAACAACACCAAGAAGGCGCCACCTTTCGATGGCACCAACTTTGCCTATTGGAAGGTGAAGATGACCGCACACCTCAAGTCAATCAATAGAGAAGTGTGGGTTGTCACGGAGAAGAAGTTTGAGGTTGTCAAACCCGAAGAGCCAACCGCCGCCGAGGAAAAGAAAATCTATGCCAATGATGTGGCCGTGAGTGCTTTCCATGAGGCATTCAACGATAGAGTGTTTGAGCAAGTCAAGTCACTCACCATTGCTCATGACATATGGAAGAAGCTAGAGGAGTGCTATGAGGGCACCGAAGGCGTCAAGCAAGCCAAGGCATATATAAAGCTTGAGCAATTCAATAGCTTCAAGATGGAAGATGATGAGACCGTGCCGGAGATGTTCCACCGCATGCAAGTGTTGGTGAACGATCTCAATGCACTTGGTGAGGACATCAAGGACAAGACTTTCAACATGAAGTTCTTGAGGTGTTTGCCGGAGAGGTTTGGGATGTTCATCACGGTGCTTGTGAGGACAAACTTGAAGGACCTGACACCCAACCAATTGCTTGATGAGGTGATGACCGATGACTCATATAGAGATGACAAGAAGAAGCAAGAACTCATCAATAAGGCAAACAAGAAGGTCAAAGAAGAAGACAAGAAAGAAGACAAGAAGAGCTTGGCACTCAAAGCTAGCTCATCATCCAAGGGCAAGAAGAAGAAGGAAGAATCAAGTGATGATGAAAGTGGCACTTCTACTAGTGGAAGTGAGATTGATGAGCACATGGCCCTCTTTGTGAGGAAGTTGGGCAAGTATGTGAAGAAGAGCTACATCTCATCAAAGAAGAACAAGAAGAAGCAATCATCCAAGAAGAAGACCAAGGATGGCAAGAATGAAGGCAACATGACATGCTTTCGTTGCCATGATGATTGTCACTTGATTGCGGAGTGCCCATATGATAGTGATGATGAGAAGGGCATCAAGAAAGCAAGAAAGAAGAATGATGCCAAGAATGAGAAGGAGAAGAAGCCAAAGAAGAAGAATGAGTCCCATGTGGCTATGTGGGATAGTGATGGCTCATCTTCTTCAAGTGATGAAGAGGAGGACAAGAAGAAGAAGAAGGGACAAGCTCACCTTGCCATGCATGACAAGATCTCCCTCTTCGACACTCCTTCATCATGCTTCATGGCTAAGGCCAATAAGGTACAATCTATCACTAAAGATGATGATGATTATAGTGATAGTGATAGTGATGATGAGGAACCAACATACACTAAGGAAGAATTGAAAACCATGCTTGATGATAGCATTGACATGTACAAGGATAGTAGGAAGGAGGCCAAAGGCTTGCGCAAGGAAATAAAAAGCCTTAAGCAAGAACTTGAGGAGCTTCGGGCATCTTATGAGTGTCTAAAGGTGGACCATAAGACGCTTGAGAAGTCTCATTCTAAGTTAGAGAAAGCTCACTCCTCTCTACTAGAAGAGCACAAGTTGTGCCAAGTTGTAGAAGATGTTAGTACATGTCATGCTAGCATCATGTGTGATATTCTAGATGATGAACCATCTCCCAAGTGTGAAACCTCCACTAGCATTATCACTAGCACATCCATCTCTAGTGAGGATACTTGCAACCCAATGCTTATTCATGAGAATGCAAGTTTGAAAAGGGAAGTAGAGGAGCTCAATCACTCCTTGGCTAAGGCCTATGGTGGTGAGGACCGCTTGCTTATGTGCTTGGGTAGCCAACGGGCATCCTTGTATAAGGAGGGCTTAGGCTATACCCCCAAGAAAGGCAAGGCCGCCCTTGTTACTCACAAGACATATTTTGTGAAGAACAATGGTAGTTTTTGCAAAGTTTGCAAGCAAGTTGGTCACTTAGAGCATGAGTGCATGAACAAGAGGATCAATATCTCTTCTATCAAGCTTGATAACTCATATATGCTTGTGAAGAAGAACAATGGTGTTCGTGCTAGGTTCATTGGTACACCATGGATGGGCTCAAAGAAGAAAGCCATTTGGGTACCAAAGGCCTTGGTGACTAACCTTGAAGGACCCAAGTGTAACACCCGTGTTTTTGCATCATTTTAAAATTCACTAAAAATTTGAACTTTTATAATTATCAACTAAAACTTGATTTATTTTCCGCACAACCAAAAACCCATTTTCGAAAACCTTGCATCAGTTCACCATATAGATTTAATTAGGCCTTGTTCGATTGTTTGTTTGCTTGAATGAATGCTTGTTTGCTTGTTCGCTCTCTAGAATTTAATTTGGCATCGAATAATAAAATCCTCGATCATCCTCACCTAATAATCCCCTTCAGACCTTCCTTGCCTTGCCAATCCCTATAAAGTTCCGACTACCCATAAATCCCCCCTTTGATTCATCGAACCCCCATATACCGCTAGACTCTTTCCTCAACTTATCAAATAATATCTCTTGTCACCACCTACCAAAAATATTCACCTTGACCTCTCGCTTGTTTTCCCTATCGAATCTTTCTCCCTTGATCTTACCCATCTACCAATCATCATAGCACCATCCCTAAAATTCCAAAGCCATATCCATTGTGCTTAGTTTATTTGTCTCTGGGAAATAAAGGAGCCATCTCTTATATTTATATACAAATAATATATGGGTACATACATATCATAATATACAAGTGTGTGTATTCCAATATATGAGTATATAAATACACATGAGCATGGTGACGTATACATGCACATATAAATATACAAGTATATGTGTGTATGAATACAAATGGAAAAATGGAAAATAGAGATGGGAAATGGGAAATAAAGTGTCGACAGGCTCCTCCGTTTGGCCCAGCAGCGCAGCATCAGCAACAGCCCAGCAGCCATTCCTTTCCCTTCCTCTCTATGACGCGTGGACCCCGCCTCTTGGACCCACCTTCCACCTCCATCCCTTTCTCCTCTGTTGCCCACGCACGAAGGGCACACACACAGCGCCATTGACCGCTGCACAGGAACCTCATCGACGAGCTGTCCAATCAAGCACGAGCGTCACAGCACCATCGACCAAATCACAGTGTGCACGCAGACCCTGTCCCCCATCGGGCCCGCCTGTCATATTCATCTTCCTCCCCATCTCCTCCTCGTGCACGAACAGCACGCACAGCGCCGTTGACGCTGGAACAGCAGCACAGATGACCTCCCACTGAGCTGTCCCGACAACGCCGCCGCGGACACGAGGAACACGCCGATGCCAGCTCACCCCTGCTATCTGCTCCGCTGCGTCGTCACGCGCCGACGTTCGCTGTGCTGGCGACGAGGCCACAGCAACGCCGCGGACCTCCATTGATGGCGACGCAGAGCACCACGTGGCCCTTGCCGGACTGCCGGGAAATATCTCCGGCGGCCGCCTCCCCGCCGCGCCTACAAAAGGGCGGCCAAGCTGCTGGAGGACCTCGCCTCGGAAGCTCGAGCAGAATGGGGAGCCGAAGCTTGCGCCGTGGAGCGATCCTGCTTCTTCCCTCCTCCGTCCTTTGCCCTGCTACCGAAGCCTGGAGGGCGACGCCGGGGCTACAGAATGCCCACTGCCCGGCAACTACGCGCCGTGCTGCTTGCCCAGCCAGCCGCGACGAACGCCGCCGCGCGCCGCGCCCCGGAACGCCGCAGTCCATGCCTGCCTCGCTCTGCCGCGCCGCAACCGCCGCCGCTGCTCCCCAATACAGCTCGCCGCCGCGCGCGCCGCGCCCACGCAGCACCATGCCGCGCCGCTCACCCTGCATGACCGGCCGCGCCGCGCACAGCCATGCCCGAGCACCACCGCCTCGCCTCGCCGCCGCGCTCGCCGGAGCCACAGCCCCGCAAGCCACCGCGCCACCCCTTTCATCCGCTTGCCGCCAACCACCACCACCACCATGCCGGAGCCGACGCGCTCCACTGCACGCCTTGCAATGACGCCACCACCACCCGCCGCCGCGCTGCCCACCACCAAGCCTACCGCCGCGCCACTCGTCACCCAGCCGCGCACACCCGCAGCACCAGAGCATCGCCACCGCAACCGCCGCCAACCCTGCTCACCTCCACCGCCGGCGTAACACCCCTCCGCCTCTCGCTTCCTTGCTATCTCTGGTGCGGCACCGAACGACGGCGAACGATGGACGAACGGTGGACAAGGCCACGACGCCCGTGAGGCAAGCATCCAGGAAGGGGATCAACCTTATCCCTCCCTGCGGGCCCCACTCGTCGTGGACATGGTTCACATGAACCAAGGGAAGGCAAGCAGGAATCCCAGCAGCGTGGACCGAGTCCACGAAACAGTACCAGGCGGCCCGCACTGGTGCCCGGACCCGCGCGTCAGCCGTAATAAAAACGCTACGCGTACACGGGCAAACGTACACGGAGAATTAAAAGTCCATTTTCCAATTACAGAAAAATTCCCAGAAAAATTATAAATAAACTAGGTACACTCATGACCCTACCTATGTATTTACATCCCAGTTTCCAATATTCTCAAAATTCTATAATTATTTCCAAAGTTTAATATGATTATAAATTCTGTTTAAACTTTGGAAATTCATATCTTTTCCATCCTAACTCCAAATCACTCCGTTCGGTTTCATAAATCTTCTAAAATCATGCCCAATTTATTCATACCCTTGCTCTATTATTTGGTGCCCATTTAAATCCTAGATTATGTATGCTTTTAATTTGTTTTCTACGCACCATAGAATACGATAAACCCTAGTTCGCCTTTCCGCTAACTCACACCAGGCTCAGTATATTCTTGTATGCGTGTACACTCTCACGTACATGAATACTCGAATATACACACAAGTAGTTGTCCACATGCTAGGTATACGCGGTAGGTATGTATGTATATAAAATGCATAGAGTGGTATTTTGAAATATAAATAAATATACGTATATACCTATCGACAGTATCTACGCATGGCTAACCCCCTAATCTAGCCGTATACTTGTGTATGTGTACTCTATGACACACACACTTTAGTATACGTGTCCTCTACACACATAGGGTATGCCCGACATACGGGTATACGCATATGTGTGGCTAACCCTAGACTAGGATCCTAACCTTGCTAACCCTAAGCATATACGCATGTCTAAGCGTATGTGTTGCTAACCCCGCACGGACCTACAGGAAACCAACCCCATCATGTCCCTCAGGTTCACATGATAGTGAACATTAGCGATATGATTTGGTCCTTCATCAGGCATCCGTACCTCACAAACCTAGCCCGTAGGAACCCCGTTGATGAGTGGATCCTCTCTCCTATCATACTTCAAACTTACAGAATAATGATAGGAGTAGATAGTGATCTATCCATCATCCCCCAGAGCTAACCCGCGTAGGAACGTCGTATGCTTTGACTGTTATGCTCGTGTTTCATGTTTGTCGACGTCGGAGACCACTCGACGGATTCAGGAGCATTGCTACGCCAAGCCACGCGAATCGGGGAGCATCGAGAACAAGAACCTTGGATATACTCATCAGCGGATAGAGGCAAGTCCTTACCCCCTAATCTTGACTTAATCAACCGATGATAATAATATATGGAACCCGATTTAAGAAGTGAGCTTAATTAACCAAAAGCGAGTTTGGGGCGTCCACGTGGGATGGATCGTCTCGGCAGGTTTCGCCTAGTAAGGGTTTCCTGTCTTGGAGGGCTCGCTCCCTAAGGACCGGGTCATGGACCTTCTACCTAGTTTTATTATACGTCTGACCACACGCAGGGATGGGGCGGCTTGATTCCACACCCGTTGGGTTAAGGTATAATTTCGATCCAAGGTGGCCGTGAGGCAACGATCTATCGGGGAGCGGACATGGGGAGAGTGGCCCCATGGTCCGGTTGGCGTGGTTCTTGAGTGGTCTTCCACGAAAAACCTTTGGCGCAATGTTATCGTATACGAGTTAATAAGTTAACGGGTGCTGAGTGATCATCCGAAATGCTGAGTGCTATGGGATGCTGAGTGATCTTCCCATTCCCAACCCCCGAGAAGTCGTGGTAGGATTATACCGAAACCTAGGAGGCATCCAAGCGGGTACGGGATCTCGTTGGACCACCTTTGACCACCGTACATGGGAGGAGATGGCCCATCGTGTGGGGAAAGTGTACAACCTCTACAGAGTTACCAAATCTATTCGAATAGCCACGTCCTTGGAATGGGCAAATGCTAGGCCGGAACATCCGTGATTAGATTCACAATCTGGTATGTACTTGATAACTTGAGCTTGGTTAATAACTAACCGGGAACTAGTGAGAGTAGTTAGACTCTACTAGGGCCCAACTCCTAATGGTAACCTTCCACCCTCTCGGTTGGGACTTGCTGAGTACGAAAGTACTCACCCCTCTATTTCTATATTTTTTTAGAAAGCCCGCTGCAGGAGTGTATCGAAGGATCAAGCTACGAAGGACAACACGAGGATAGGACCAACAGGAGGACATTTGAAGACGGAGACGAACACAAAGGAGTTCCATGAGAATGTTGTGACCGAGTTATAGGATCGTGCAATAGGAGTAAGTCCAAGGGTTTGTCCGCACTCCAAGCTTGCCTGTAGGAATGGAGCCCTATTATAGGTGCTGCGTAGGATCTCTGATAGGTTTATAATAGTAGGCCTATGGCCGAGTCATGTAAACCCAAACCATGTATCATATTTTCCTCAATAGCAATAAAAGTATAGTTTTTGATATCATATCTATACTTAATTAGGCGTATTTGTGCGTGATCCTGGCGCAAATACGTGTGATTAAGGAACCCTAGAAATGGGGTATGACACCAAGCAACATTGGGTACCTAAGAAGAATTGATCTTGTCTTGTAGGTCAATTACCGTGCCAGAGGAGAGCATTGGATAATGGATAGTGGGTGCACTCAACACATGACCGGGGATTCTAACATGTTCAAGACCATTAGCATCAAGGGCATTGATGAATATGAGTCTATCACTTTCGGCAATGACAAGAAAGGCAATGTGTTGGGGCTAGGCAAGATTGCTATCACTCAAGAGAAAAGCTTGTCAAAGGTGTTGCTAGTTGATCATCTTGATTACAACCTATTGTCGGTCTCTCAACTTTGTGACCATGGCTACAAGTGCATATTCACAAGTCAAGAAGTTGAAGTGGTTAGTGGTGATGGTGCCAATATGATCTTCAAGGGATTTAGACATGGTGATCTCTATCTTGTTGATTTCAAGTCCAAAGAAGCTAAATTGACAACATGCTTACTCTCAAAGGCTAGCAAAGGGTGGTTGTGGCATAGAAGGCTAGGTCATGTTGGGATGAAGCAATTAAACAAGTTGATGAAGAATGACTTGGTTAGAGGCTTGGATGATGTCAAGTTTGAGAAGGACAAACCTTGTGGAGCATGTCAAGCCGGCAAACAACATGGCAATGCACATCCAACCAAGAGCATCATGAGTACAAGCAAGGCATTTGAGTTGCTACACATGGACTTGTTTGGGCCAACATCATATTCAAGCATTGGAGGCAACAAGTATGGTTTTGTCATAGTTGATGACTACACTAGATACACATGGGTGTTCTTTTTGCATGACAAGAATGATGTGTTTGAGCTATTCAAGACCTTTGTCAAGAGAGTGCAAAATGAGTTTGAGACATCCATCAAGAAGATTAGGAGTGACAATGGAAGTGAATTCAAGAACACAAGAATTGAAGAGTTGTGTGATGAGCTTGGAATTGGACATCAATTCTCACCAACCTACACTCCTCAATCCAATGGTGTAGTTGAGAGGAAGAATAGAACCTTGATTGAAATGGCAAGATCAATGTTTAGTGAATACAATGTTAGCCATTCCTTTTGGGCCGAAGCTATCAACACGGCTTGCTATTGTAGCAACCGTCTCTATTGCCATGGGATGCTTGGCAAGACACCATATGAGTTACTCAATGGAAGAAAGCCCAACATTGGTTACTTTAGAGTCTTTGGATGCAAATGCTACATTCTCAAGAAAGGCACAAGATTGGGCAAGTTTGACAAGAAATGTGATGAAGGGTTCCTAGTTGGATATTCAACCACAAGCAAAGCTTATAGAGTTTGGAACTTGGATAGTGGCAAGCTTGAAGAGGTTCATGATGTTGAATTTGATGAAACCCAAGGCTCTCAAAATGAAGTTGAAAATCATGATGATGTGAGTGGTTCTAACTTGGAGAATGCAAAGAGGACAATGGACATTGGTGACATTCGGCCTAGGCAAGTGCAAGATGAAGAAGACACTCCATTGCCTACTACTTCGGTAGACATTGGTGCAAATGAAGCTAGCACTAGTGGCACTCAAGATGAAGATCAAGATCAAGAGCAACAAGCTAGTCCAACTCCCCATCCTAGTCATCAAGTGCAAGTGATGCAACCTTCCAACATTGCAAGAGACCATCCAATTGATCAAATTGTTGGTGACATCAATAGTGGAGTGGTTACTAGAAGAAGACTAGCATCCTTTTGTGCTCACCATGCCTTTGTAGCACAAGAAGAGCCGGAGAACATTATGGATGCACTCAAGAAGGAAGATTGGATCAATGCCATGCATGAAGAGTTGAACAACTTCAAAAGAAATGATGTATGGGAATTGGTGGAAAGACCAAAGGATTACAATGTGATTGGAACCAAGTGGGTCTTCAAGAACAAGCAAGATCAAGATGGAATTGTGGTTAGAAACAAGGCAAGGCTAGTAGCTCAAGGGTACACTCAAGTAGAGGGTCTTGATTTTGGAGAGACCTATGCACCGGTTGCTAGACTTGAAGCAATTAGAATCTTGCTTGCTTATGCATGTGCACATGACATCAAGCTATATCAAATGGATGTGAAAAGTACATTCTTGAATGGCTTCATCAATGAGTTGGTGTATGTTGAGCAACCACCGGGCTTTGAAGATGAGAAGTATCCCAACCATGTGTACAAGTTGAAGAAAGCTTTGTATGGTTTGAAGCAAGCACCTAGAGCATGGTATGAGAGGTTGAGAGATTTTCTCCTCTCTAAATGGTTCAAGATGGGCAAGGTGGACACCACACTCTTCATCAAGAAGATTGGCAAGGACTTGTTTGTGTTGCAAATATATGTTGATGACATTATCTTTGGGTCAACCAACCAAGACTATTGTGAAGAGTTTGCAAAGATGATGGCCAATGAGTTTGAGATGTTAATGCTTGGAGAGCTCACATTCTTCCTTGGACTCCAAATCAAGCAATTTAAGAATGGCACATTCATTAGTCAAACCAAGTACATCAAAGACATGATCAAGAAGTTTGATTTGCAAGATGCCAAGTCAATGTCCACACCAATGGCAACCAACGGAAGCCTTGACCCCGATCCAAGTGGCAACATGGTTGAACAAAAGAAGTATAGGTCTATGATTGGAAGCTTGCTCTATGCAACCGCATCAAGACCGGACATAGCATTTAGTGTGGGCATGTGTGCTAGATATCAATCCGATCCAAGAGAAAGTCACCTCAAAGCAACAAAGAGAATTGTGAGGTACTTGAAGGGCACACAAGATGTTGGACTATGGTATCCAAAGGGATCCAAGTTTGATTTGATTGGATATTCGATTCCGACTATGGAGGGTGCAAGATCAATAGAATGAGCACAAGTGGCACATGTCAATTCCTTGAAGGTCACTAGTATCATGGTCTTCAAAGAAACAAAATAGTGTGGCTCTTTCAACCGCAAGCCAAATACATTAGTGCGGGAAGTTGTTGCACTCAATTGCTTTGGATGAGGTCAACATTGAAGGATTTTGGATTCCAATTTGACAAAGTCCCATTGTATTGTGACAATGAAAGTGCAAGAAAGATGACCCAAAATCCGGTTCAACATCCAAGAACAAAGCACATTGATATAAGGCACCACTTCATAAGAGATCATCAACAAAAGGGTGACATTTGTATCATGGGCATTGGCACTGAAGATCAACTAGCCGACATATTCACCAAGCCACTTGATGAGAAAAGGTTTTGCATGCTAAAGGGAGAATTGAACATTATTGATTTCTCCAACTTGAGTTGATGCACCCCACTTATATGACATGCCTCTCCTTCGACAAACCCCAAGGTAAAAGTTGGTTGTCATGGTATTCATATATAGCTAAGGACTTGTTAGTGCATCTAGACATCATGCATGTTAATAGGCTCATTCATGGAAAATCAAATGTTTTCAATGTATGTGTGGCACCACTATTGCTTTGATTGGTTTTATGAACTAGTGGTGGCATATGACATGTTTATGTGCTTGCAATCCTAGTGTCAACTCTAGAAAATGCGCTATTGATGTGTATTCTAACATGGTGCAAGATAACCCTTATATTCATATGAGGTGTGAAATGTCCTTGGTTCAAACTTGAATACATGGAAAGGCAAGTGATCTAGATGAGACCACATGTGATATCTTGATTGACTTGATTTCTCTCATTTACACCTTTTTGGTGATTGTTGACAAAGGGGGAGAAATGAGTCACAAAGATGTTGGAAAGGATCACACAAATAGGGGAGCAAGCTCATAGACTATTTGTGCATTTGTATGTGCATGATCATAATGTGATGTTGCATTGGCAATCTAAATTCAATATTCATGATTGCTTGGTGTATGCTAGTTTTTGAAAATTGATTGGTGTATTGACCAACTAGCATGCATAGGTTGTATCTAGACAAAGCTCACATTTTAGCCTATAATGTTGATCTCATGGGGTATGTTGAGTTTTTGATGAATGTCTAGATACATGATGCTAAGGACTCCGATGGTTTCACGCTTCAAAGGTCCAAATTCTAGAACCTTAGCATCTCTTTTGGTATTAGTATCTCTCCCCATGATTTCTATCCAACATATGTGCTAAAAATGAACCAAACACATGGAAGCACATATGTAGGGGGAGCTACTACTACCAAAACCGAACCTTGAAAATGATTGTCCATCCCTTGATTCATGATCAAAATTCTATGGGCAAGCAATTCAAGTTCAATTGAATTTTATTCCAATTCTTTGTGAGTTTGGTTGTCATCAATTACCAAAAAGGGGGAGATTGAAATCTCATGTTTGGTTTTGGAAATTGATGACGACACTTGTGGACTAATCCTTGCTCTAAGTGTATGACTTTAGAAAGGATTAGAAGGATGACAAGGAGCATGATGATCATGAACATGGACAATGGTGGTGGACATGGTGGATCGTCAAGCTCGATGATCGGCTTGAGAGGAACCCGGGAGATCAAGGCAAAGGTATACTTGATAGGGTTTTCCTTTTGGTGATCAAGACACGATAGAGCGTGTGATCACATTGTAGGATAGATAGCCGACTATCAAGAGGGGATGCCGCGACAATCCTTGCATGAAGTGCTTCTAGGTCCAATTGACTTGCATATTGCATTTAGGACATGAGAGCACTAACTTCGATCTTGCCTAACATCTCGACGTGCTAACATTGGTGATAACGTGGTCATCTTGGACGTGTTGGCAACCTATGGCAAGAGGCGAAGCAAGTTTGAAGCAAAGAGCAAAAGAAAAGAAGAAGAAGCTGCTGTTTCAGGGCGACCGGACGCGCGAGGTTCTGACCGGACGCACTGACCGTCGAGTCCGGTCGGTGCGTCTGGCAGAGAGCTCTGCAGCGCGATTTTGACCGGACCCAGTGATCGGAAGCAGGACCGGAAGCATCCGGTCACCACCGGATCCGCTGATCGGACGCACGAGGGAAGGGTGCCAGCTGTGGGCCCAACCCTTGTCGGTAGTGACCGGAAGCTGTGACCGGACTCGCGACCGGACCCGCTGGTGGTTCCGGTCGGTGCGTCCGGTCACCCCGCAGAGAGCAAATTTTTTAGAGCAACGGCTCCATTTTGAGAGGAGCCTATATATACTTGGATGGCCGGGTTCTAGCTCTCTCTCTTGGACATTTGAACACTCTAACTTGCTTGTGAGCACTTGAGACTCCCCTCCACTCATCTCTCCATCCATTAACTCGAATTCTTGGTGAGATTGAGAGTGATAGAAGTGCATTGCATTTGTGATTGCATCTAGAGGCACTTCATCCTTGGAGAAGCCGCGGGATCTTGTTACTCTTGGGAATTTGCCCGGTTCCCTAGCGGCTTGGAGCAAGAGGCGGTGTTGAGCTCGATTGGAGCTTGTTCGAGGCCACACCGGTGGTGATTGTGAGGGGTCGTTCCTTACCCCGCGGGAGATCGCGAAAGGAGCACTAGTGGATTGCTCGTGGCTTGTTGGACCCTCTCTTGTGTTCGGTTGATTGAGCTCCCACCGGGGATTTGGCATTGGCCATTAAGCTTATCATCCGTCAAGTGAGTGTGTCGCCACAACGGGGACTAGCGTGCCGGCAAGCACGTGAACCTCGGTAAAAAATCATCGTGTCACTTGTTCTTGCTCGTTGTAGATTTCTTGGTGATCACGGTGATTGGCAACAACCTCGACACTACACCGGTGGTATTGTATTCTAGCACTTCTTTGCATTACTTTGGTAGTATACTTGTTAGGGTGCTTAGTTGAGTAGTTTGCTTAGCCTTGTTAGCTCCTAGTGGTAGAATTAGTTAGAATTACTTGTCCACCTAGGAGTAACTTAGCAACCTAGCCCTTGTGTGTGTTTAGAGATTTTAATCTTGCTAGAATTGCTAGGAGGCTTGCGTAGTTAGCTCGAAGCATTTGCATTTGTGCTACGCCGTCTTATTTACTAACCGCCTTGCTTAGTGTTGCTTGTAGAATTTTTAATAGGCTATTCACCCCCCCCCCCCTCCTAGCCATTAGGACCTTTCACTTGTTGTCGACCGAGCCAAAGGGGTGCGAGCACACTGGCAGCTCAAGGCACCAGAAGAGGGCCGATGGCGTCGCCGATGGTGGCAGCGACCGTGTTGGGACCCGCTGTTCGCCTCCCCGCAATGACGAGGCCCGGAACCGTTGCGAGGCCGGCCTTGGCGCTTGGTGTTGGTCCCGACGGCATGCACTCCATCGACGCTGACAACGACGCTCGAGGCCATCGTGGTCGGCAGGGCCGTGTTCGCGAAGCCCTCGACCGGGGAGCGGCTCCGTATGGAGCCCAGGAATGCTAGCGGAAAGGAGGGCATGGCGAGGCGCACCGTGTGACGGTAAGGGGCCTCCGCTGACGCATTTGTCCTCATCATCTGAGCAATCGGACTGGAGCCGTTAGATCCATCGCAAATCCCTTGGGTCTTCCGGCGGAGGAGGGGGAAGTAGGGGCCGCATCGGGAGAGAGGGCCCCGCCATAGCCGCTAGAGACAACCTCCATGTTGTGGGTGTCGACGGGAAAGAGTGGTCGCCGTGAGTGCAACAAAGACCGAGCCAATACCGGTCATTTGGGAGGGCGGGGTGGTGGGAGGCGCCTGCGAACAGGCGGAAGGCGCACATGGTTGAGCTGCCGGGCGGCCACCACCACGAGTGGCGCGGGCAACGGTGGCGCACCTCACCAGCGAGGCGACGGTGGCTCACCGGCGACGGACTATCGGTGAGGCCGGGCCCCACCGGCGAGGCGACGGTGGCGCGAGGTGAAGGGCCGCGGCTTCGGCCTCCACCACAGGCGGCCTAGGCCGGTGGCCGACCTGCAACCAGAAGGCCTGACCCCATCGGCCCGGGTGACGGTGGCACAAGGTGGGGTTCTTATGGCCTTGGCTTCCAACACGGCGGCACGAGTTGCTTGCCGCCGATGCTCGTAGATGATTAGATCCTAGGTCGCCGATGCCTTCGCATCTAAGGTAGTGGTCACCGCCATAGGCCGTGGCGGCGGCGGTGGGGTGACGGCATGCACTCTATGTGCGGAAGGGGCGGGGGGCTAGGAGAGGGGGGAGAGGCGGGAGAGGGAGGGGCGGGCGAACCGGGAGCTCCGGCCCGGTAGTTCAAAACAAACGTAATAAGCAAACAAAGAACACTCTAACCCATGGAGAACAAAGGCTCAGACCGACGCCAAAGATCAGCGGCTCTGGATCTAAAGCTCGTTGAGAGCAGAGAGCTATTCAACACACTCGGGCAGTTCTGACAGGAACCACAAGGTGCCAGAATGAACAGTGCAAATAAGCTTCATCAAGATTCTTGATTCACAGAAGTGTTGAGTCTGTTCCAAATTCAGCCCATAAGGAAGGCCTGGCTTCTACCGTAGCAAAGTGGAGGCCCGTCGCCGGAGGCTTGAGGCAGTCTAGGGTTTCCACCTGCACATCATCTCATTCTCTTGTAAGCCGCCGCATTGGCATTGTAACCGACTCTTGATAATAGTGAGGAGTGTTTGCTGGCTGGCGCCCGTGGTTTTATACTCACCCACATTAGGAGGGTTTTCCACGTTAAATCTTGTGTCTCTCTGTGGTTTGATCTTGTTATTCGTCGTTTCCCATCGTCACCGTTTATAACAGGGAGCCTCTTTACGTCTGATGCATGATCATAGTTGATCTGCCTCTGATCACACAGAGCTCATAATTATGGACCACACTAGTAGTAGACTAGTGTCATTACAAGATTAACATTTGTAGTGTATATGATACAACAAAAATCACATCCTTGTAAAGCAGTGCAAAGCAATAAAGTTCTAAACAATCGTCAGCTATCAAGGAGGAGGCGATGGAGTGGGTGGCAGCAGGGTACTCACACCTAGCACTGCTGGCTACGACACCGACTGCCGCGCTCTAGCTTTCCGCAGACTTAGTCGCACATTAGTTCCATCCAGGGTCACAACCCAGCTGCACCGCCGTTGAATCCAGCGCCATTTGTCTAGTTTGCTAAACTCACGCCGGCCATTTTTTTTTGGATGTGAGTTCGCCAGATAAACTCCCACTTCTCTTAATATAATACGCGGCGGTTGCACGATTTCAAAAAAAAATGGGATGCCCGTCGTCCCCACCGTGCCTAATCTAGCTCTTCAACGACATTGCTTGGGATGCCCGTGGTCGGGCCAACGGATGCCCACCGCTGAAGTTGCCTGCACCTGTGGGGTCTGCGGCAGCTGGCTTAGGGTTAGTGACAGACACCACCTTTTTCCCGTGGCATACAAAAGGTGGTGTCTTGCCAGGTTGAGGATGGTCGGCGGCTAGCAAGAGGCCGGATCTAGCCGGTCCATGGGTGACTATGCGCACTCTAGGGCGTTTGTGGTTTGTGTTGTTTTTGTTGGCCGTAGCAGGAGCGATTGGAGTGGCGGCCAGATGTGGCTGTATGTTCCTAGCGGCATGGGTTGTCTCTAGTGGCGTGGGTGCCTCCGGCAGGCTATGTCCTACCCGATGGCTTCACGCGCTGGCCATGGCCATGGTTGGGCCACCTCCGTGAGGTGGCTAGCGACGCTGGTGGCCGGTGGATGGGGCCAAGGGACACCCGAGTGGTTGTGGTCACTACTGGAAAATCGTTTAGTTCTGAGCGTGCAAAAACACACAGAAAAACTCGTTTCCCGTCAGAAAAACATTTTTGTGTGCGTGGCCCGTCAGAAAAATACACACAGAAATATGTTGACAGAAAAATTGCATTTTTCTGACAGTGCACGCACACAGAAATGTTTTTCTCGACGGTAGTACACACACAGAAATATTGAACACGCTCAGGTTAAATATATCTTTTTGTGTGCGTGAATCCACACAAAAAATTAACTACAACACACAGAAAATTGCCAATGACATACCATGCGAGAAATTGGATACAATAATTATTTAGAAATAGTGACAATAGAATATTAAAATATATATTGTCCACACAGTAATTTCATGACACATCACAACATATTGTAGTGACATTAGAACACATCAGATCTCATAACATTGTAGGTTGCATACATGAAAGTTTGCCTAGTTTAAATATTCACATGATGACTATCTATTTGAACAACAACAAATACTAAAGGACTATAAGTAATGGTATCCCCTGAAGCTACAACATCTATCACCGTTGACCTAGTGCCAATCGATAAGAAAGGCAAGGTGCTTCGCTGCTGCCACCATAGACATGTGCGCCCACCTTAAGATGTGCTTCCGAGATAGCACCAACCTCCATGCTTGTTTCATGTTGTAACAGATCATAAGCTCAAAATTATTTTTCTAGAGCAGAGGCATCTGACATATAATAGACGAAAGGGCAGGTACCTCTTATCAGACCTTAGTGTTTATCTCAAACCCGAGCGCAACATCCTGCTCCCATCCCTCGCTGAGGCAGCAAGCCATGCAACTTTGCCTAGTAAAAACACAAGGGTTGAAAGATCATTTCTAATTTGTTCATTTTCAGTGCACTGCAATTTCATCAGCATAAATGAAATAAAATAAAGCAAGACAACATGTAATGTTCTACCTGATAATTAAACTGAATCCAAAGGATGATATCATCACCTTATAACCTGCAAAACAACATACCCACACACAATCTTTTAACAAGAAATAGAGCTAATTGAAATTCGCTTGAAATAAAGCACACTCAATTTGTGAATCAAGGAGCAAAACTGCAGCACAACTATATGCAGTTTGTACAGAGAAAAAAATGGTTGATACTTTCATATATGCATACACATTACGTATCACAGCCTATCACTATATTTGCCTAGCAGATTGCACAGAGAAAAAACTGAACTTTTGACCCTTACATATATTATCCACACAAGAACAGATCCACCAAAACTTAAGATCTGTTACATGCCTATTGGGTACTCTGTCGAGACATGGCCACTGCTAAAGTGTTGTTTGTCGCTGGCTGCTTCTTCCTGGGATGAGCAGATTCACCACGCTACACAATAGAGGCAAACTAGGAAAATTAGCTTCACTTAAATCCCACAAAAAATCAGAGAAAAAAATGAACAGGTACTACTACAACCAGCACACAAGTTCAGGCTACAAGCAAGGAATAAATCCATGACTATCTGTACACAATCGAGAGAGAAACATTTTGGATTCAAGTCATGGCATTGAAGGCTACTGCTAGTACTACAGGGAAGCAGACTTTAACTTTAAGGGATAAACACAACACCTGACAAGTCGATTCAGATTTGGAAGAGACAACACCGGTGGCCAGCTCAACTCAGATTTGGAGGAGACAGCACTGATGGCCAGATCTACAGGAAACAGACTTTAAATGAAAATAGGAGTATAGATTAAGAACCAAATCAGAGAGACAAAGAGCACCTTGGTCGGAGGACTGCTGGATGTGGAGACGGGCGTGTCCCATCGCTGCTTGTGGAGTCGGGCAGGAGGGCCACCCGCGGGGCTGAGGCCGCGCACTGAAGGGGCTGAGGCCGCCGGCGGGTTGGCGGAGGACAGAGATGTCGAACCGGTGACGAAGCTCCTTGGTGCGGCAGGAGGGAGACCTAGGGACGGCAGGCGTCGGCAGACCTGGGGCGGCGCACGTCGGTGGAGCTAGGCCGGGTGGCTGGCGGCGCCCAGCAGCGAACAATGGGGCGGCGGTGGCGGACCTGAATGAGAGTGGAGAAGGGGCGGCGTCGGACCTGGATGGGAGTGGAGATGGGGTGGCGTCGGACTTGGATGGGAGCGGAGATTGGGGCGCCGGAGGACCTAGATGGGAGCGGAGCTGAGGCGGCGGAGGACCTGGATCTCGATGGGTTCGATGCGGGAGACCTGTGGCGGCGGCGTACTGGGGAAGGGATGCGGGATTTGGGATCGATGGGAGTGGAGCCGATATTGGGGGCAGCCGGCGTACTGTGAAGTTTTTTTATTTTTGCCAGAGCGCGCCAAATCCAAACCTGAGAGCGCCAATGCCAAAACTGTGAGCGCCAATGCTAAAACTGTGAGCGCCAACGCCTAAATGCTGAGCGCGAATACCAAACCAGAGGTGTCGTGTCAATTTTTCTGTGCGTGCAACCATTTTTTTTGCGTTTTGCAAACACCAACAGAATAATTAACATTGTTCTGTTCTCTGTTTTCCATTTTTCCGTGTGTAATTTGTCACATACAGAAAAATTACATCATTTTTCGTGCGTTTTTTCATTTTTTTTACGTGTGGTTTTCTTAATACACTTTCGGAAAAATTATATTTTTGTGTGTTTTACAAAAAACACACGGAAAAAATCAAACACTCTCGAAACTAATCGATTTTCCAATAGTGGGTGGAACAAGCTCCTAGGTGAAAACTCTGCCCGATTTCTTGCTTCGGGCATGTGGCGATGGCGTCGTCGTCCACCTTCCAAAAGGTGTCGCCAAAGAATGATCAGATCATCATGCGGGTCGTTGGGGCGCTTATATGATGCAATTCCTTTTGCGTTATCCAACGTTGTTGGTGGTTGTGGACATCATTCCCTTATTGAAGGTTTCGTTGTTGGCCGCCATCCGTTGGAGCCACTCGTTGCTTATATTGTGCGGCCATGCTTCAGTTTCCACTTCAGTTTGCTTTGTCCACCTCGGGTGTTGATGTTTCCGTCCTCTTCTTCACAGCATTGGCGGACCCATTAGGGGGTGTCAAGGGGTCCAGCGCCCCCCCTGTGGCCCGCATGTCCAGATCCAGCGGCGTAGGACTCCAGTAGAACACTGCCGCGTGCGTGCGTGATACTGCGTAGGACCTCCGTCGTTTCGCGACTGCTCTGCCCTTCCGCTTGCACGATAGGTTAGGCAGGCGTGTAATGGTAAACAATAACCAAACAAAGGCTGCAATAAGTAGTGATCCGACCACGGACCACAAAAACCCCCGAGACCTCATTGGGTTTCCAATGACTGTTACCTTAGGACCAAGCAAACGCTATCCTAGCAGTCAGGGGAAGAGCTTGGTTCAGACCAATCTGGGCCGTGGCCTCCTCCTGCCCCATACAATTTCCACGTGCTAATCAGTACTTCCCCGTACATTTTCCACATGCTAATCTGTAAATCTTTGACTGTTCTTCATAGATGATCAAGACTCGATTATATATAATGGGATTGCTTCTTGTTCGATGAAGCTCCGCCGCTGCCTAGAGTACCTTGTTTGGCAGCCATGGAGTTTCCCTGCACGAACCTGATGCCCCTCCCAATCCCCTGCTGTGCTGTCCTCGCTGCCAGACGCACGCCGAGTCTAGCGACCAGCAGCAGCAGCGGAGGACGTGTTGATCGTGGCGCGACAGGGAGAGCCGTGATTCTCCCAGCATTGTCGGCGAGGTCAAGCCCGTCGTCGTCCTCGGAGGATTTAAGAGCCCGTCGTGCACCTGCGTTTGCAACTGATGATAATCACGTCGTCGCTGGCGGGATTGGGATCACTGAATTCCTCGAGGGCAACAACTTCCTCATTACTGGCGGAACTGGATTCCTGGCCAAAGGTGTGTGCTGTTGTCTACCTTCTCTTCTCTAAGTTCTCTTGATGTATAAGGAGTACATTCAAACTTGGAAGTTGATGGCATCACGATCGTTATTTTTTTCCCTATTATATATATTCTGCATCAGTTCTTATCGAGAAAATTTTGAGGGCGAATCCGGACGTCGGCAAGATATACGTTATGATCAAGGCCAAGGACGCTGAAGCAGCACTCAAGAGGTTGCAAACGGAGGTGAGATGCCCAGTATTTTTATATAATTACAATATAAGTTTTTTTTTTCTAAATATAAATATATACACGTGCATGCAAGAATTTTGTGTTTTTTAAAATAAATAAATAAATTATATTCCGGCCTCTGCAAAACTTTGCACACATCCATTCATCGTTATCAGAAGTAACCTTTAACCTGAAAAACTAAACTCGCAAAAAAAGCAGTAATAAGACACTAAAAACTCCAACAATTTTGCATAATTGGGTTGATATTTGTGGTAGTTTGCCAAGTCTCAAAATAGAATGGAAAAAAAATATGGTCATCTCCAAGAGTTTTAAAAATTGGACTTTGCATGACCATGTATAAATGAAAAACGAAAATCATAGCACTTTGCATCAGGACCCTTGCACTTCCAACTAATTAACAGAGTCTAGATCTAAAATCTCTCACTCAAGTAAATAAACATCGGGAACCTTGTAAGAGAAACAAAAATACATTTTTGTTCGTCTTCTTCTTCAACCATCGTAGATTGTAGCTGGAAGTAGAAGATGGGTGGGGACCGGCTGGTTCCGACCGACCGGGTCGACGGCAATGACCGGGAGGGGTGCCTAGCCCCCGCCGTGGTCAGCTGACGGCGCTGGCCTTGGGCACGTCCCCGCAACAGCCCGTCACAGTGCGTGTCGGGCGGCCTGCGACGAACTTGTCTAGCGTCACCTCCGAG
Organism: Hyparrhenia diplandra; assembly: GCA_015847255.1. Classification (NCBI taxonomy): domain Eukaryota; kingdom Viridiplantae; phylum Streptophyta; class Magnoliopsida; order Poales; family Poaceae; genus Hyparrhenia; species Hyparrhenia diplandra. The sequence continues at coordinate 537,262 of JADLZK010007525.1, read as the reverse complement.
ATGGCCGGTGGCAGCGCGTCGGCGTCCCCGGGGCCGCAAGGTTGGGCTCCACAGGAGAGGTGGCGGGCGAGCTTCCCCTCGTGGGAGTTGGCCGCCGAGAAGCTGCTAGACTTGAGCGGCGCGACGGGGTTCCCACGCGGGGGGGACAGTTTCGACACGCGAGGCTAGGATGCAAAGTCGAAACGGCTTGGCGGATTTGGGAGTCCTGAGGTGGAATTTGCCAAGTTTGCCAAAAATGCCAACTCATATGCAAAACTGTTGGAAACATCTTTTTAAGGCATTTTGACAAATTTTAAAAATGACAACCTTATTTGCAAAACTATTCGAGTTGCTCAGCTCATTCCAGCATCCTATCCTCACGGCGGCTTTCACGCTGCTCGCTCTGGCACGACAGCCTTCATAGAAATACCCGAACTCTGAATATTCGAAACTACACAAAAATCAGGATTTCATAAAATAGAACTGCCAAAAGACATACCATCGTTGGTGGCGACGTACATGGATTGGTGCTTAGACATGGATTGGTGGCGACGTACAAGGATTGGTGCTTTGACATGGATTGGTGGCGACGTACAACTGTACAAGGATTGGTGCTTTGACATGGATTGGTAGCGACGTACATGGATTGGTGCTTATATACCAACACACGGAGCTCCTAAGGTAAGTGTCAATGTGAATTTCATGAGTGTTTAATGCACATTAAATGCAGTGTCACATCAAAGAAAAATTTTACTTTTTACATGAAACTCTTAGGAGAGAGAAGGAAAGAGTTTCACCATGGTGAAACCTTTGGGCACTGTTTCAAATGCGTTGGAAACGTGTGTGAAACCCCCATTGAGACACAAATAGAGTTTCATCATGCAACTATGCAATTAAACCGTGCAATGAGAGAAAGGTTGTGGGACCCTTGAGGCTATGAAACTGTGCATATAGAATAATACTATAAAAATACTATCTAAAATCTCAAATATATCAAAGTCAATTAAAAGTTGTATGATGATGATGATGATGATGATGATGATAATAATAATAATAATAATACCTAAAATCATCCATCATTTTTCATTAGAAAAACATTTGTATTTTTGAGAATTAAAGGTGTTGTGTATTCATAAAAGCGAAATAAAATATTCGTTACTTACGGTCACCCATCTAGCCACGTTTGAGTGCTCTAGCTCACTTGAATAATAGTGGTGGCGAGATATACTGACAGTCCCTCTCTCGCATCTTGGGCCCTTTATTGGTTAGAGGGATTTTTCTGAACTGATGTTAGATAATTAGGCAATTTTCATATCATTTTAATTCCATAAATTAACATTATGATGATGACATACAAAAGATAATTAAGTATTGAAAACATAATATCAAATGTACCCATAATAAAATGGTACATGTCAACAATAAACATGTGAAACATATATATATCATGTGACATAACAGAACATATGAAACAACGAAACGAGCTACTTGAAACATGTAGGCAGCAAAGATATGAAACGACAAGACTGAATAATCGAAACAATCGGGCATGGCATATTACTAGCAGCAACAAGCATCAGGAAACTCACGAAACAACATAACAGAACGGATGAAACAGATTCATGACGGTATGTGAAACAACAGAGATGAACTCTTTAAACATTCGTAAATCTGGCTGCAGCGAAAAAGAGAGGGGATGAACCGGACATACCCTCCCATGCGCTCCGAGGATCCGCACCCTTGTCCAACTTCAATCGTCATGTCGTAGGAGATGAAGACGATCTCTCCACCGAGAAGAAGATGAAGATGAACAAGTCCACCGGCGACCAATGAAGAAGATGACGACGAACGGCGATGGCGATGGATTGGGCGTCGGCGTAGACGCTCCCCAAAAACCTAATTGCCGATCCCCCTGCAAGGTCTCAAACGGCAAGGGCTTCGGAGGCACCTGCCCTCTCGCTCCTCCGTGCACACCGAAGTTACGAGATGGGAATGGCTTCTTTGCAACTAAACTGTGGTTCTAGTGTTTTCTCTTGATCAAGAACAAAAGATGGCTGCTCTCTCTTCTTTTTATCCCTCACAAAGGGTAAGTCAAGAGACAAGAGGAAGTGAAGGAACATGGACACCTCACGTAGGCAAACCAAGGGCCAAAGGCCACCATCCGATGGCAGCCAAAGGCCAAAGGACCTCACGTGGGCAAGCCAAAAGCCAAAAGCTTTTCAACTTCCAATCTTTATAAATAATATCCATAATTATATATTATAGAGTTTATTGATTTATTGAATATATAAATTGGTCTACCCATAATAAATCCAACAACTGAGGTTAAAAAATCCCTTTTAGTCCCTATAAAACCAAACAACAGGGATTTTTTTGGACTTTTTACTAAAAGTATCTAAAAGCTCCTTCTTAAGAGTCTTTTTATAAAAGTCCCTAGATTAAAAAAAAATTGGGCATTGCTAAGGTACACTTTTTACCTCCAAGGAGGTAATATCTCAAATGAATCTGAGGTATCGATTTTTCTGATTTTATGATTTACTTAATGAATTAAAAAGTCCAAACAAACAAAATTAATCTGTCAGGATTCCGCTAACGACGGGAGAAAAGATCGTAGAGAATCTTCTCCGTGAAAACATCCACAGTGACCCCCTAATCACGCGAGTAGATGTCCATTGCAATGACCTAGTAAAAAAATTGATTATGACGTGTTATCGAATTGTGGTCTTCTGTATATATATATGACATGACACTTTTTTCTGGAGTAACATGACACGTTACATGGACCAAAACCCATCGTGCATTTTTACTGGTAATTCAAAAGTTGCATACAATAATTCACTGACTTACTCTAACACACACATACAGTGTTATTGGCTTCTCATGTAACACGTATACAGATGCTAACACACACATGTGACGTACACGTACACAAACGTTACGGGTCATTAACACGTATACACACGCTGCACACATGAAAGTCATGTACAAAAAAGACATGGTAATCGAAGTATATGTTACAAAAATTATCATATTTGTCATATCACGCATGCATGCATGCATCAATCAAATCTAGAAAAAAAAATATCACAACTTTCCTTATTTATCATTAAATAAATATATATTTCAGATATTACCTCTTAGGAGGTAATATGTGATTGGAACAGTTCGATCAAAATAAATGAACGGCTCACAGTCATTTGGGTGTACCATAGCAAATGCCAAAAAAATTATAGTCAGTGTCAGTAGAATCCCCGCTCTGCGCCACGTCAGGAGAGCTCCACGTTCTGACTGTCGTGCCTCCGCCCGCAGGGGATTTGTTTGGACCGCCGGTAGGAAAACGGCTTGGGCTACTGTAGTGGAATATTTGTGTTAGCCTAGCTGTTGCTGTCAATAACCCCACAAATAATGTTCAAGTTGCATTGTGCATGTCATGTGCAGGTTGTAGACGCAGAACTGTTCAAATGTTTGCAGGAAATCCACGGGAAAGCCTTCCACAGCTTTATAGCAAGAAAGTTAGTTCCTGTCGTCGGCGATATCACGGAGCACGACCTCGGCATTGCCCAGGAGTTGGCTCACAAAAAATCCAGGACGAAGTAGATATCATTGTAAACTCGGCAGGGAATACCACTTTCCACGAGAGGTTCGGTTCATGATCGAATATATAAGAATAATATATACAAATAATATGCATTAAGGGTAATATATATTTTGATCCGCGTGTTCGCAGGTACGACGTTGCAATGGACATGAACACCCTTGGGCCGCTCCGGCTCATGTCTTTCGCACAGAGGTTCCGAAGATTGAAGCTCTTCTTGCATGTGTCAACAGGTGAGGTCAGAAGGAGTAGTGTGCATGACTTGGCTGACATATATGTGTGTGTAGTGTGCTAATGCTAATATATATAAATGTTTGTTGATCAGCATATGTGAATGGGCAGAGGCAAGGCGTGCTGCTGGAGAAGCCATTTCGAATGGGAGACTCCATAGCAAATGAGATACTATTAAGCCATTTCGAATCGGAGCATGTGAACGGTGCCGCTCTGGATATTGAGGCAGAGGTCAAGCTGGCATTTGACCACACAACAAAATCAGATGATCAAGCTTCTTATGCTCAAGAAATGAAAGATTTAGGCCTCAAAAGGTATTGCTATATATATAGTGCACAGTGCGCTCATGTATATATTGACTCTGAGTTGTCGATCCGCCTCAAGATGCTGTGTGGGGAAACATATGCATGCATTCACGATATGTGGGGATTACATTTCATCACATGTGTGTTGTTTGTCACTTGTAGGGCAAAACATCATGGCTGGCAAGATACTTATGTGTTCACCAAGGCCATGGGGGAGATGGTCATCAACAGCATGCGAGGAGGGATACCGGTGGTAATTATCAGGCCGAGCGTCATCGAAAGCACCATAAGGGACCCGTTTCCTGGATGGATACAAGGGAACAGGTCAATAACACTAACATATTTATTATATATACATCATCCTACCACCGTTTTTCATAGGTCATTTATTTAGTTTGAAGAGTAATCCAGGTCGATCATCCTATTCTAACATTGAATAATAATCCTTTGATGCCATCTCAATACTTGTTTCACTGCTAGATCTGAAACCGACAGTATATATGTTATTATCAGTAAAACCAGAAGAATTAGTGGGACTGTTAATTAAGCCCCTAATATAACTCCATACGGCCACATATGGGACCTTTCATTTGTACTGTTAGCTCATGCTACATTTTTTTTTGAGTAAACACTTGCAATCTTTATAGTTCTGTCCCTTAGGTTCGAGTGTCGATATATACCATCTCTACAAATAGCAATCTATAGAAGTGTTTATTTAGTTTCTTTCAAAAAAAAATAGAAGTGTTTATTTATAGCCTCCAACCATCTCTACGACCCACTTCTAATCTATATAGCCATTTAAAATGCCATTTAAAAGCCATTTATAGGCTCCAACCACCTCTAAAATGCCATTTATAGCCACCCCTAATCTATATATTAAAACCCAATTCTTTCTTCTTGGGACATATACCGTAGCCTAGGGAGAAAGAAAGTAAGGGTTGTCTTGCTTACGATTCCTCCAGAACAATAGCGTTAATTTAGAACCCACTTCTTTCTCTTTTTAGATTAATGATAGAGATGTAAGTACTCTAGTGACTAGACAATGCAATCTTGGGCGGTTATATTTTTTTATGAAATCATACTGTAGGCTGGATGAAAAACTTCGAAGCTAGTCAGCTTGCCCGACTCGTGACTGGCCCAGCTCACCTTGACTCGGCTCGTTCGAGCCAAGATTTTAGCATGTTAGTTATAACGAGCCAACTCGAAACAGCTCATGAGTTGCTTTCAGCCCAAACGAGCTAAACATTGAGAAAAAAAGCAGCAAAATTTATAGTACTTCTGTATTGCTTCATGTTGTGCATTATATATGTTAGCACATATTAAATTTTTTTAATATAAGACAACATGATTTATTAATTTTGTATTTTATTAATATTTTAAACATTAGATAAATATAAATATTATATTTTGTCTATTTTATATACTTGGCTCACGAGCTTGACGAGCGTTATCCAGCCTTACTTGCACAGGAGATGGCATGTGTACTTGCGGTCTATTAGCTAGTACCTTTGTAATAATTTTGATGGGGGTATTGAGCAGAGAAATGGGACGAAAGTCATTGATCTTGAGTTATATGAGAACCATTGATGCTCTCTAAATATACATCACCAGCAAAAAAAAAAAAAATCTTCACATAGATTATAAAAATCCTGCTCGATAATAGACCAACACTTCCTAACAAAATTAGTATTGAATCCATATTGTCTTGGAACATTATCTGAAGGGAGGGACCTGACCACTGAGTCCACTTCATCTGTACTGATGGGGAGGTCCAGAGCTGAAGCATCAACTTAATTCTGAACTGGGACATTTAAGTCAAAGCTGGAAGTAGGGATAGCTGAAACCCACAGTATCTCTTTTAAAGGACCCAGATAAGATCAGCCTTGGCATGATGTTCATTAACATTGGTTCCTTCTTCAAAGAATAGTAACCAAATTTCTTCTATACTTGATTGTAGTATTTGCATGAAAAATATTCAGTGCTTGATCACCCATTGTCAGCCATTTGATGGAGCCCCTTTGCTTCCAATAGATACAGTAGTGTTGTAAAAGGATCTGTAATTTATTCGCTATAATTGCGCTGAAATTCCACTCCACTAGGGAGAGGTCTCAGAAAAAGATCGGATGAGCTTAACATTATTTTTTTGAGATCGGGCTGTTCACCCGTTTTTCATTAAGAGGAAGAAACAGTTCAAGCCACAAGTTTGAAACTCAAAATGTAGTGCTTTGGAATATTGGTGGAAATAGTAATAACACAAGGAACATGATCTAAAAGTTTTAATAACCATGGGAGTAAAGGTGTGTAAAGCATAGTCCAAGAGGCAACAGAGATAGCAACAGAGTTATGCAAAACTGAAGTGCCATGAAACATATGACACCATTAGAGGGCCATATATATAATATATAATATATAATATTCTTTATTAAGTTATTGTATGTGAATTGCGGCCATATATGTAATAAAGTCCATAGCCGATCTCAAAACTTGCATGAACGTGTTGTTCGATCCCTAAACTCATAAAGTTTGTCATTTTGGTCCTCAAACTCTGATTTTATTCTTTCATTGGCATATGAACTCAGGATGTTGGATCCTATTATAATCTACTACGGAAAAGGACAGATGTGCAGCTTCCTCGGCGATCCGGGCTGCATTCTTGATCTGGTAATACATATATATATACAAGCAGCAACTGATTACTCGGTATAAATGTCCTGCAAGATCAGTATATAATTCCTAATGCATGGCTATATCTTTCTAATAATTTGATGGTAAGCTAGATTCCGGCGGACATTGTGGTGAACGTAATGCTGGCAGCTATGGCAAAGCATACACGGACACCGGTGCCGGGACCACCGGGAATGCACGTGTACCAGGTGGCGTCGTCGACAGTAAACCCGCTGGTGATGCGAGACGTGTTCCAGTCTATCTTCCACCATTTCTCGAGATCACCCATGATCAACGCGGCGGGGCAGCCCATCCCGGTGCGGCCGATGCGGTTCTGCGACAGCATGGACCTGTACGAAAGTGACGTGGAGACCAACGCGACGGTGACGCGGTGGTGGGCGGCGAGGCGCCCAGCGTCCGCCGAGCGGCTCCGCAAGGCCGTCGTCGCACAGATCATGCACCTCGGCCTCATCTATGAGCCCTACACCTTCTACGGCGGCAGGTTCGACACCGCCAACACGGAGGCGCTTCTCGCAGAGATGTCGGAGGAGGAGAGGGAGAGGTTCCACGCTGACGTGCGTAGTGTGGACTGGGAGGATTACCTCATCAACGTACACATCCCGGGAGTGAGGAAGCACGTCTTGAAAGCTAGAGGTTGTTCGCATCGCATTCAATAGGGTGCGAACTATGCTATGCATGCAACAACCAGGGCGTCCATCGTAGGGTTTGTTTTTTTTTTCTGCGAGAAGCGATCCATCGTAGCATCTCATAGGCGACCTGGAAAGCAAGACCTATATTGTTCTATATTGTTGATTGAGTCAATTGTTGTTTAGTCTTAAGGATTCTCCTAAAATAATCATAATGCCGCTGATCCTTCCTCTAAAAACAAAAAGTCATCGATTGACAAATGTCGCCAATGTAAACCTTTCTTTGTCTTCAATACTGGCGGAACCAGCAGACTTTCGACAACGACGATGACCACGAGAGATTGGAAGCGATACACCACCTCTTCGTCGACCTCCCGCATCCCTACTCCGTCCGCCTCGACCTCCTGAAGCACGTGTTGCACAAGACAGCCACGGGAGCTCATCTTTTCGTGCGCACCGGCCTCTCCCGGACGTTCGACCGTCTCTACACCGCCAGCTTCAAGACTTACCTCAGTGCTCTGCAACGGGCCCTGCTCGTGCTGCTTCTGGCGTCGTCCGTGGTCCTGGTCATCGTCACCACCACGAGTAGTACTCGCAGTAGAGAGAGAAGCGCCAGTGCAGGGCGATCTCCAATTTCATGGCCTACCTGCTGCTCATCAACCCAGAAATGCTGATGCCTGGCGCCCGCCGCCGAATCTTCACGGTTGCCTACAATCAGGTCAGGGAGACGATCGTCCAGGGAGAATCGCCAGATGATGAAGACGACGACAAGAAGAAGGTGCCACTGCCACCTGGAGGAAACCAAGACATGGCACGGATGCTCATCCAGATTCCAGAAGGTCAGGACAATGAAAACAACCAAAGACGCGAGCAGTCAAAGTCTCGTGCACGACGCTTGGGCGCTTGCATAAGAGCTCATGAAATAGGAGGACAAGACATGGAGGGTCATCTGCGGCGTGTGGGTGGAGATGCTCTGCTTCTCTGCCAGCAGGTGCCGAGGGTATTTGCACACCAAGAGCTTGGCCACAGGCGGGGAGTATCTCTGCTAGGTCTGGCTTCTCCGGGCATGGGCATGGTGACCTTGGCGCATATGATGCAGGCGACAGAGGAAGGAGATCTAGGAGCTGTACAGCCACCAACCGTTGTTGCCTGCAGCGAGCATCCTTGATGGGAAAATTATGGATGAACTGGAGACATTTTTCTTTTAGTTATTTTTCCTTTTACGTTTTTTGAGAATTACACAAGACAAGCGTAGACACTCATACATGCACGCACACTCATCCCTATGAACACACGTACGCAAACCCTACCCCTATGAGTACCTCCGAAGGACTCGGGCAGCCGGCAGATCTGGGAGATTCTCGAAGTCACCATAGGCGCCTCGGCGTCGACGGAACGTCGCTTACCACTTAATGCACAACGCCGGTAAATCTTGGAAAATCCCGGAAAAGGTCGCGAGCACCGGGATTTGAACCCCGGTGGGTAGCGTCCCACTGACTGTCCTACCATTGGACTACAAGCCAATTCGCATTTTTTTCTTTTACGTGTGTGCATTGACGATATCCTTTTTAGCAAACATATACATGTGGTTCATGGGCTGTTCTAGAGTCGTTGCAACCCCTGTTTTAAATAGCTAGCTATAGGCTGCGCTATAGCTTTTCGAGAGACACGGCGCTAAGCTATTTGTCTTTTTTCCGCTGTGACAATTTTCTCCACTTTTTTGCTGCTATAGTTGTGCTAAGTTGCATAGTTTAGCGTTAGCTATTTCTAAAACTCAATCTCAGACTAGATTGTACTTGTGTGCTTGAAATTTAATTGGTATTTCCTACTTATCAGTTATCATTTGTGACTAATTTGATATTTTGGATAACCAAACTTTCATGAACCATGTTGTAATATTATTTAGACTTGTGGAACCTTAGAAACATATTCATGTTCATCAAATTTGATATTTTTCATGTTTTTGGCTTTGATTATTGGTCTTTTTCATTCTTCTTATAAAAACGCTATCCTGGCATATTTTCGCTATAGCTACGTAGCTTCTGAAAAATTGGTGCCGCTATTTTGCAAGCTAGCTATTAAAAACAGGTGTTACAACTCTTGTTCGTCCAATTACGTGCTTCCACCCATGCATTTGTGCGCATGCTCTTCTAAGCGAATCAACAATGGCCATGAAAAGGTAAGAGTTCAGTTGGATGCTACTCACCGGGGGTTTAAACCTAATTGTCGTACTTTTTTCAAGAAAAAGTATATGGTACATAAACGCGTGCGTGTTTGTTGGGTACTGCAGGTTTCCGCGCATCAAAGGTGAGAGAACCTCTCAATTGAGTGTGGAGAGGAGTATGTGTGGGTTGTTGACTTGATCTTTTGACCCTCTCGCCCAACACGGCTTGGTACCCATTGCAATGCTAAATTAGAGGATCTTTAAGAGTACTATATTTTTCCGGCAAAAAGATGGTGTTTTCCAACTCCCAACTTAAAAACACCCACCACTGTTAATAGTCCCTCCATACCCAAAAAAAAAGCTTGACATTTAGGATAGCGACACGGTCTCCAAAACATAACTTTAACCTCTTGTTATTATAAAAATATTTATCGAAGAGTGATATGTGTATACTTTTATGAAAATATTTTTCAAGACAATTCTATTCATATAGGTTTCACATTTGCAAACTCAACAACGTAAAAGTTATTGATGATTTATATTCCCAATGTTTGACCCAAACCTTGTCCTAAACGTCAAGCTTTTTGGGTATGGAGGGAGTATCTGTTTTCCGTGGTGGTCAGCCTAACGTGCCCATCATGCAAAATGGATTAACCATGGCGGGCAATTTAAAAGTCCTGTCACGAAAAAAGGTAAGGCCCGGCAGACCCAGCCTTGCCCATCGCGGCCCGTTTCTATCTTCAACTATATAGGTTGGACAGCAGACCCAGCCTTACCCATCGCGACCTGTTTCTATCTTCAACTATATAGGTTGGGCATAGGGGTTGTCTTCGCCACTCCATCACTCTATCAGCCGCCTCCCTCTCCACACTGTAATACCCCAAAAATGAATACCACTAATATAGATTTTTTTAGATGGATCAAATGTATTTTTAGCAAAACCTGACTAGACTTAACGAGAGACCCAAAATTAGACTTTTGATCCATAGCTCGGATTGACGAATGGAAACCACCAACACATAGAGCTCGTTGAATACATGCCAATGGATTATTCATGCATTTTAATTGGGCCATGAATGATGGAGTTGTATTAAGTCTTAGTTTTAATAAGAAAAATAAATAAATAGAAATATAAAAAGAAGCCTCGGGAAGGTACTACCGTCGGCCGTCTCATACCTCGTCTCATGCAACTCCGCATTAGGACTTTTGATGATGCGGAGGAAAGAGAGAGAAAAAAAGAATGAGGTCGTTGCTTGCGAAACAACGTCTCATGAGCTAAAATTTAGGAGTATGAGACATCTTATATACCATTGTATGAGTTGTTGTTGCCATGCACCTCACAATACTATTTTTTTCTCTGCCCATAAATTATGGAATTGCAAGCTACTACGAGACAACTTAAAGGAACAACCAATATACGTCTAGTTTCTTAAGTCTTCTTAAATTACTTGTCACTACATGAGACGAGATATAAGACAACACCAATGTACCTGCCCTCACGTACTCTACCTAAGGGCAAGTACATTGGTGTTGTCTTATAAGTAGTCTTATATAGTGCCACGTAATTTAAAGGCGACTTAATACACTACATGTATAATGGTTGTCTTTCTAAGTTTTCTCATAGCAACATGCATTTCCTCAATTTATGGAGAGAGTAAAAATAGGATTCTGAGGTGCATGACGACAACAACTCATACAATGGTAATATATTTGTCTCATAGTCCTAAATTTTTAGCTCATGAGGCGATTATAGGAGTTCATAAATGCCTTACATTGGGCCGGATGGCACCGGGAGGTCTCACCGTCTATCTCACTCTCAACGTAGATTCTAGACATTTATGTTTGCATGATCATTAACTTGTTCTTTGCATAGCTACATTTGGAATGCTTGCTCCACTTAGGAATATTATTTATTCTTTATTTTCCTTTTTATCCTTGAGTTTGGCCCAAGTGTGTGTCACACTATCTTATGAACTATCATGACTTACCCCCTGTATTGAGTATTGGTCAACTGCCGCAGTCATGTCGTCTTGTTCATACCCCTGCTAGAGTCTTACGCCATGCCTTCCCTTGAGAAAATATAAATAACAATACCATGAATATCTCCGGGTGAAATGCTACAACGGTATTTCCGTGCACTTGCGGACTTGTTTTGTAAACGTTATAGAATGCCACCCGACATCCCGTGGCGACATTGCTGGAATGTCACAATTCCGGTGAAGTCGCCGCGTGGCAAATCAACCTGTGGTTTCTAGCGCTCTTGCCTTTTTTGGCGGTTCGCGCTTAGAAAAACGCAACAAGAATTTCTAGCGTCGTTGTCGGGGATAGGTTTTATATCTATTTCTAGTGATGACGTTAAGAAATGTCAACAACCACCACGAGAATTAATCTCGCGAGCCCCTCCGGGCGCTTTCAAAGAAACTTCACGATGGCGGAGGCTTCATCTCCGTCACCACCCGTAGGACGAGTCCCCCTTTGAGCAACTCTCTTCCGGCTTTTCCTTTTCTTCTTACGCCTCCGCCTTGGCTTTCCTCTTAGCGACATCGGCACATATACGGGTGGAGGAACCCGCGCCAACAATCTTACTCTTTTTAGAGGCACCACGAGTAATGGGAACCCCTTTCCTCTTCTTATCATCTGCAGGGGCGGACGCAGCCTCCGCCATCAACTTCGCCACCTTCTCGACCTCTTTCCTCTCAATCTCGCCCACGGTGGCGGAACCTTGCTAGGAACCTTATGGGGGCCATACTAAATATTCATCTCCTCGAACACGCGGTTTTAGTCGAGGCATGTTCCCCGCACCGGACTTACGCTGCAGATATTCCTTAGTGCTGATCATGCCAAGGATCTTCTGTGCCTCGGCTTCAATTGTCATAATAAAGGCATCACCGCTAACTCCTTTGGGCAACCTGATGCCCAGCGTGGGCATGGCACCAACCTCTCCTCACTGAACACTAGAAGGTTAACCTTCTCAATGGTGAACGGTGGCTTATCCTTCGATAGCTATGAGTACCTCACGGTGCATATTTCCTAAATAAGATCACGCCCCGAAGAGTAACGACACGCCGCAGAAAAAGCCCAGCAGCAAAGCGCCAGCTTCGGTAGACTCTATGTCGGCGATATCCGGGCGGGTGTCCACGTCAACTGGAGTAAGCTCCGACGCGAAGAAATACTGTTTTACCTCTTCTCCGCCAACCTTCCTTGTTGTCGTGCTAGAGCGAAGATAAAACCAATATTCCATCCACTCGGGATCCCACTTATTCTTCTGGGCAAAACATGTGGTACGAGGCACGCCTCGGCGCCAAATGGACATACTAAGAGCAAGTCCTGAAATAGAAGCTCACCAAGGAGGAAGTCTGTACGAAGAATCTGACCTAACAACAATACATCTTTGGTAAATAATGAATGTTCATACTAAGTTTAAGTATGCTTAATTTGATATTCTAATATGTTTTATACTTGGTGTCCTATAGATGATTCCGTGGTGGTGCTTGTCCCATAAGCGGTCCTGGGAGTTGTAGGTGGACAAGTGGGTCGATAAAGATTGGGAGAAGATCCACAATGAGTACCAGGACCGACATGCCATGATGCCAGGTGTACCACACCATCAAGGCAAACTTAGTCTCCCGGCCTACGCAGCAAGATATGTAAGTCTTATCCAATTCTTATTTTCTGATGCGCAACTTTAAACACTTTCTAACCATTCTACTTTTTTTATGACACGGGAGGTGGCACATGGCATGCCACTAAGCATGCTCGAGGCCTTTGCTTGCTCCCACATTGGCAAGGCGTCGGATCCCGCCGTCATCTACAACTCTGACGCTTCGGTCGAGGCCTACACCAACCCGACCACCTACACCCACCTCACTCAGTACATAGAAATGACGAGGGAGGTCTTGGGGGAAAGCTTCGATCCTCGTGGCCACAACATTGATGGAAACATCGCCATGATGGCCGGAGGAGGGAAGCAACACGAGCGGTACTGGATGGGTGACAGCGTCATCAACCCGGCCACCACTTCATGTCTCTCGACCTCAGATGAAAAAGCAAAAAGCTTGGGGGGGGGCATATCGGCGCTTAATCACTTACCGAACTCGATATCCTGACTTGAGGTATTTATTTATTTTTATTTAAGGTTGATTTATCTTTACATTCTATTTCTCTAGGTTCTAACTTTGTGTTGAAATAGGCCTAGATATAGGAAGAGAAGAGGCAACGGGAGGAGGCTTAGGCGAGGGAGTAGGCGCTCAGATGGACAGACAGAACTTGGAAGCTCTCCTAGCGTACATCGCGTGTGTTTGGAAGCGGGGTTGGTGAAGAGCCGCCGCCACGGATGTCCTTCACTCCAGCGCCGGTCTTCGGTCCACCACTTGGAAGCTCTCCTGTGAGTTTGTCTATCATAATTAACTCCAAATATGCATATATGAATGTGAATGGAAATGATCTGGAGTTTCGAATGCACCATGAGATGTGCATATGGACTTGTGGTTGTCGGCCATCGAGCCGTTGTTATGTTGTAGGTTTTGGAAAAATCCCTTCGTGTAGGGGAGGTGCTGTCGAAATTTCTAACAATTTATCTTGCTTTCTTTAAAAGTTAATAGAATTTACCTTGAATTTTGTCTCACAAATGCAATATCTTTCCCCACGTGCAGGTTCAATCTCACGCCTCGAACCCATCGCCTCAGAACCTTTGGGACCGAGCTCACGGAGCAACAAAGGCGACTAGGGCCGTTAGTTGTGAAGTTGTGATGATTCAGGTGATGAACTTGTGTACTTGAACTCGTGAAGTCATTGTGATGGTTCCACTCATGGTTGAACTTGTGACTCGTTAGATTTTATATATGTAATATTTGTGATAATTATTGCGCTATATATGTGATATATATGCAATGTGATATATATGGTTTATGTATGCAATATATATGTGACAAATATGTGACGGAACAAAAAGCATATGGCGGGCTCACGGCAAAATGACCATAACTTTGCTGTGAGTAGGCGTTATGCTCACGGCAAAGTGTGGGTCCTTCCCATGAGCAACGGTTAGGGCTCATGGGAAAGAGTTTGAAAATGGCGTTGAGTCAGGGTCATTCCGTGAGCCTTGACGGGGTAGCTCACGGGAAAGGAGCCGGCGCCGTCACCGCCCCCCCCCCTCCGTTAACTCTTTCCCATGAGCCCACATCGGCTCACGGAAACGAGCTTTCCCGCGCCTCCTTTCCCGTCATGCCTTCGCCGTAAAGGGACTCCGGGGAAAAGGCTTTCCCGCGGGGAAAAGGCCCTTTCCCGTGGCGTCGCACTCCACGGCTCTTTCCGTGAGCCCCACATCCGGCTTACGGGGAAGAGGCTTTCCGACGCCTCCTTTCCCGTCATGCCTTCGCCGTAAGGGACTCACGGAAAAGACTTTCCCGTGGGGGAAAGGCCCTTTCCCGTGAGCGTCGCACTCACGGGGAAGCCCGTGGATCCGGTAGTGATATGTGTCTACGTATATATAGCAAAACAGATATACCAATAATAACTGAAAGTAGAACTTATAGCTTTTCTTTCCGATGAAACACAGGATGGTTGTCCCCTACTGGGCTTTTATTTAAAATAAACAAAGTTTAAAACTTATAATTTGGAACTGAAGAAGTGTTTGCCATTGTGCAGGCGGTTTTTGGGGTGCGCAGCAGCAGCGTCTCAATGGTAATTCCAGGTCCGAATGCCGTCAAGACACCCCACTCGTTGAGGTTGAGCCTATCCTTGCAAATCTCGTGGAGCACGAAGATGACGGTGGCGCCGAACATGTTGCCGTAGTCACGCAGGACACGTCGGCTTGCGGCCAGCTTGTCTGGCTGGAGCTGGAGAACTTTGTCAAGCTTGCGTAGGATTCCTTTGCGTGCCAGGGTGCACAACCCAGAACAGGTCGTTCCAGTTGGGAACGTCAATGCCGAGCGGAGAAAACGAGTTCAAGAGGCACTGCTCTATGCTGCCCCGATGAACTTCGGGAGATTAGCGGTGGCGCTACTGAGGCCGAGTCCGCCACTTCCCAGCTGCATGGTGAGGGCGTCCTGGGTCTCCGGGATGATGGCTTGCGCGGCAGACATGATCTCGAACAGCGGGCTCTCGCCGGGTCCGGGGTCCGCGCCGACGATGACGGCGCCAGCGCCGTCGCCAAAGAAGCCCATGTTGACGAGCGTCTGGAAGTTGCCTTCCTAGGGCGGGGCGAACATCATGATGGTGAGCTCGGCGCAGACGACGAGGACACGCGCGCCCCTGTTGTTCTCGGCCAGGTCCTTGGCGGCGCGCAGCGCGGCGGCACCGGCGAAGCAGCCATCGAGGCAGAGCATGGTTCGGCGCACGGAGGCGCGGAGGCCCAGGAGCTGCACCAGCCGGACGTCCACACCTGGCATGTGCGCGCTGGAGACGGTGGCCACGACGATGTGGGTGATGTCGGTGGCCGGGCGGCCCCACTCGGCGATCGCCTTCCTGGATGCCGACGCCGCGAGCTCCGGCACCGCCGTCTTGACGATGTCGAGCCGCGCGTCCAGGGACGGCGACGCCGGGTCCAGGAACTCCGGGTGCGCGGCCAGGAGCGCCTCGTCGTGGTGGAAGAAACGCCTCTCCGTGCCTGACCTCTGGCCTGCACATACAGAGATATGAATGAACGCGATGCCGTCTATGAAACGTTACAAGCAAATTGAGCTCATTGCATGCTTGCTTACATAGTGTTTTGAAATTCTCCTTGAGCTCGGTGAGGTGCTCCCTCTTGGTGACACGGAAGTAGTAGTCAGGAATGCATCCTGCGATATGCAGGTTGCTGGGTTAGCCGTGCCGGTTGCAAGCAGTGTTGCAGGGCCATCCGCACGCTGGCTTCTGCCTGCAGCGCTTGCACTTGCCATGGTTTGCACAAGAGAATCCAGTACCTACACAATTTTCTTCTGTATGTATGTTCTAGCAAGGTCTGGTGCCTCTGTGTGTATGTATGTATGTATGTATATATAGCATGGTATAGAAGTACGTCAAGCGGCCGGCAGCCTGGCATTGTTTGGATCTACTAGCACTAAGAGTTAGCTGGGTTTGGATGATAGTACGACTAAAAATAAACTAATTATAGACTAAGAAGAAATTCGTATGGCTAGAATTCACTAGTTCTTATTAGAGCATAAAAAAACTCATATTTAGTCTATTCAGTGAAATATGGGCTAACTTTTTAGATCTGTGATCCAAACGGAGGTAGTCACTAGACACGTCAAATAATTATAAAAGCTAATTATTAGCCAGCTAGTAATAATCTACGTTAAATGCTGTTCCCTGGTCTTTCACTATAAATTAAACAAGCAAATTAATCAGAGGATCGTCATGTGATCACTCTAACTACTTTGACCAATTTAGAAGATCCCTCGTGTCGACATCCCTCCAGAGTATCAATTTGCAATATTTTTTTTTTTCAAAAGCGTACCCATCCACACGTGTTGCATGAACGGAAAATAGGATGGAGCATCCTAGTTTATTATTCTACACTTGACCATTGGGTGGTAGACCATGTGAAACCGCCGGCCATGCGTTTGCATGAAGAAGCGTGGAGGCACCGCAAGATGCTTTCTCGTCATACCAGTAATAATAAGGGGAATTTGTGCGTAGGACACCCAAAGTGGCGCCGGTGTGCTTGGCGGACAATTTCTTTCTTCATGTTTCTTGAGAACACATTGCCGTTTGGTGCAATTTGTCCGTGGACACTAAGGAGAGATAACCTCACCACCAAAACAACTGCCATTTGTAAACCATAAGGCCAATGGCTATGAAATTTTAACGACAACAAGATATGATAGTTATCTACAAATCATCTAATACTTGCTTCCATAGAAAACCTAATTAAAGACATGATATGGTGTATTTAATTATTCTTGATGTCATATCCGTCCTTAATAAGGTTTTCTATGAAAGTGAGTATTAGATGATTTATATAACTATCATATCTTGTTGCTGACCAAATTTCATAGCCATTGGCCTTATGGTTTACAAAATAACAATATTTAATTGGTGAGGTTATCTCTCCCCGTGTCCACGGGACAAATTCGCACCAAACGGCAAGCCAGTGTTCTCGACAAACATGAAGAAAGACGGTGTCCGCTAGCACACGCGCCACTTTGGGTGTCCTACGTAATAATTTCCCTAATAATAAACTATTATTAAACCATCCACACGTGTTGCATGACGAGCCAAGACTCAACGAGGAGATCAAATGCAACTTTCCAGTGCACATGGCATGGTGCTGGAGGCTGATTAACAAACCAGTAATAATAAAATATAAAAGAGATTAATAATTAATTTTTTATTATCAGAAAATTAGTATTATTATACTTCAGCCATTTGTATATTATTATGCAAAAGAATGTGTGAACTATTTATTAACTTAATATTATCTATGTTTCAAAAAAAAAACTTAATATTATCTATAGTACATTAGTCATGTTTTATGTTCCGTATAAATTAACTGTCTTCCCCAGATATATATTTCTTTTACAAATTTATTTGTTTTTTAACCTATTATTAAACCACATGAAAGCCTGAAACATAATTTTATTATTTTCTGCACTCTCATGTTCTCTTCTGTGTAAATTTTCATTTGGACAAGTAAGACATTTTTTAAAAATAAAACATCAAGTAAAAGATTTTGTATTTTTGAAGAACACAAATGTAACATAGCATGCAGTTTAATATTTTTCCATCTTAGGTCTAAACATTACTAATCTAACGATAATGGTTTTGCTATTTTAAAATTTTACAGTATACATTGATTTTTTTTATAAATTCTGGCATAATTGGTACAATACTGTATTTTCTTGTTAGTTTGTACCGGATTCAAAGTCAGCACCCGATCGACAGAAGATTTTTCTAGAGATAGTTCGGGCGGGACGACTTTAGCACCTTTGTCTTCTTTCTCTATATATAATATGATTTTGAAAAGGAGATTTACTCAGCTTTTAAGATAGCCGATATTTTTTTAACCGAATGCGGCAAGGGAGCCCCCTACCTAATTTTTCCAATTAAATAAAAGAATGACAAGGTACAAAAAGGGGAATTGCAAGGCAACCAGGCCCAAAGGAAAAGAAAGGAAATTACACATTGAGTCTATCTCTCCAAGTTACGATGAGGGGCGAGTCTAGCACCCTTGGCCTTGATACAAACATCGTCAAGCTCGTTGCTGAATTTTCTTTTCCAAATGGCGATGTTGGCTTGTTTATTGTCAAACACTTTACTCTTTCCACGAAAGATTTTGCTCCCAAAAGCTTCTCTAGCAGCGATGATCATGTCTAGAGGTTGGATCGAGAGTTCGGGTTATGCCAAAGCGAGCTCGGCATTGCTTTGTTTGAAAAAGGCAGGTGAATAAGAGATGGAAGCTAGTTTCTTCAACCCCAGTAGCACATAGGGGGCAGGAATAGTCATCTAAGTGCATATTTTATTCTCCTCGGTTTGTTTTACGGTTGGTAGCCTATCTCTAATGAGGAGCCAAAATGAGAATTTAAACTACCAAGATTGCAGGAGGACCAGAGCCAACTGAAGAGGGGGAAGCATCGACATGATCCTCGAGAGAGATGTTGGCCTTTTTCTCTTGAATGGAGGAGTTCCCCATGAATAGGTCCAAAGGTCATTGGCATCATCCAATATGTTTGAATCATCTACTAAGGCTGCAACTTCTTCTAGCTAGGTGACTGCTAAATGGGAGAGAGGGAGGACATCGGTTTGTTCAAGAAAAAATTGAACTGAGCACTTGGGCTTCTGAAAAAAATAGAAAGTGGGCAGAGGCGATAGGATCCATGAAAAATAGCACGCTATAGCGCCCGAAATATACGCTAATAGCGGCGGGAAGCACCTCAAATAGCGTTTTGGCTAATCTCCCGCTAAATTCTACTGACCCGCGATTTTTCATGGGATAGGACATAATTTACCAAAATGAGTGGACCATGGTAAGAAAGGAGTTTGCTCATACCGGATACTCTTCTTTCAATTCTATTGAGCATTGGTGAGAATTGTAATATGCTAGGTTTGGTTGTTCCTAAGGGTAGGCCAAGATAAGTAAATGGCAATTGTCAACCTGGCAGCCAAAGATATTGGCTAGTTCAAGAGCTCTGGCGGAACTCATGTTTATAGGAATTAAAGAAGATTTTCCATAATTAACATTTAGGCACGAGCTATCTGAGAAGGGCTGGAGCATATTTTTCGAGTCAACGGTGTTGAGGGTCTCGGGTAGAATCAGCTAGGTGTCATCGGCATACTTGAATAATGGGGTAGATGCCCCCAAAATTTTCACTTAGAGGGTGTTTGACTAGTCCATCTTGCTAGGCTTTATCCACGGATAAGAATGGCAAGTTGAATAGAAGCTTAGATTGCACTACTTTGGAAACATTTTGATTTAGTGTAGTTAAAAGAATCTTGCTTCGTGATGCACCATTGTTCATGTGCACCATGAAATTTTCCCAATCATGCCCATCCTCATGCCAAGCGTCATCCAAGATAAGCGAGAATCTTCTTACCACTCAATTTGTTTGAAATTGCATAGAGCATGTGTTGTTGGGCATTTAGATCGACTTACGCTCAATAATAGCTTCGAATAGCTTGCCAATAAGTTTTTCACCACAAAACTCTTGAGATACATGGACCCAAAATACTTTATGGCCGATTAATTCTTAAGCACGCTTTTCATGGTCATTATGTATCTTGTGTTTCTCATGTTCTCGGCACACATCATCAAGTAAGTCATATATGTCATTAGCAAGATTTCTCAACTTCATCACCCATCGATGTGATGGGTCTCTCTCTATTGCTCTGTCACGAACCACAGATAGCCAGCTTGTAATCTCTGTATGTATATGCTGAAGGGTCCAAGAGATCTTTTCATGCCCGTTATGGCCGCAAACTCACTGGATATCAGTGAACCTAGCTTGTTCCCTGCAATTTTCAATAGTCCAGATGCTAGAGCAGCCTCCACTCCAGTCATATTTCAAAGGCTCCCTTATATTGTCCAAAAAAAAGAAGGCTCCCTTGCCAAATTCTCTGTAGATGAAATTGCAGAACAAACAATTATGTGGAGTTTTTCAAACCAAAACTAATATGGTTGACACGCTATTATATAGAACTATAATTTCTAGCTCTTGAATGGCGATTTTTTTTTTAGAAATTACAAAAGATGTGAAAGTTAAGAATAGACAAATAGTTTAGCCTAAATACTAGTTTTAAGTGCGCGGGGATTTGGATAATTGGAATGCACACCTGATCCACCGTTTAGCTTGTGCATGCTCGTTCTCCACCACTCGTTATGTTGAGCGCCTCTCCACCACTCGTCCCATTCGTTCTCCACAACTTCGTCCCCAACTCGTCCCCGGCACACCTGCTCGCGCTCCGCGCATGCCCGCACACCACACTACAAAAAAAATGGTGCTTTTTACATGACGGTTTTGGTGACGTTCTAAGAAAACATCATAGAATTGCATTGTTCGTGGACGGTTCATTCTGAGGTGATACATCTATGATGGCTTGTCTGTTATCGTCATGGTTGGGCGTCACATATCATATTTCCTTGTAAATGATCATGGTTGGACGTCACATATCATATTTCCTTGTAAATGATGCAAGAAACAAAGTATTAGATATCAATCCAAGACCCAGTACCCCTCGCATTGGATTAGAGCTCTAGATTAAAAAGTATATATATAAGGCCGCCAATACATTTTGATTAGCTCGTTGTGACTACGAGGCCACTAGTTCAATTCCCTATTGCTGCCTTTTTTGTTTTTAGATATTCCATTTATGTTCGTTTCAAAAAAAATAACTCTAAGTATATACGTAATATATACATATATATACGTATATGACTTTGGCCTCTTCTTATCACGAAGCAGACTGCCAAATAGCAGCATGGTGAAGCAGCCCACCAAGGCCCATTATCAACTTCAGTAAATAACAAAGTGAACCCTAACTCCCGGCTCCCCATCCCTCTCGGGATATCTCCATCTGCGCCGCACCGCCGCCGCACTCTCTTTTCTCCCTCAGCAACCGCACTCCTCAGTTCCCTCTGCCCTCCCTCCCTCCCCATCCTAGCTTCGACGGCCATGGCTGCGGGGCGGCCTCGCGCGCGCGCCCGGAGGCGGGCGCCGTGGTCCCAGGCTTTCTCCCGCCCCTCCCACTTCCTCCCAACGGCGGCACTCCTCCCTCAGATCCGGTTTCTCCCTCCAGAGCAGAGGCGGCAGTCCTCTCCCTGGTGCTCGCTTGTTCCCTGACATCTCTCTTACTCACCGACCGTCAGCCGACGGCGCCTCGCGGAGGTCGGGGCCCTGGCAGCCGAGGAGGCTGCCCAAAGACATGGCGGTGACACACGTCCCTGTCCATGTATGGTCCTCTATTTTTCCTTGCTATTCCAACGACATCTGAAAGATGGATTTGCCCAACCAAGGTTTCTGTAGTTCTGTTACTACTTGCTGCAATTAATTGGGTTGTGTAATCAGAAATCTGAACTCTACTTAAGCGTTTTTTTTTTTTATATATGCAATATGTTCAGTTAGCAAGTCAACTATTTAATTGCAATTTATTCAATTTCCACAGGTATGCTTCTCGGTGCTTCTCTGTGCTCTCGTGCATCATTTACCTTTCAGCTCTACTTGTTAGAATCTCAAGAAATATGCATTTAACTAGCTAGGCAATAATGCAGGTATAATATTATCATTATATTTTGACTTCAGTTCTCCAGCCAAATGTATATTGTGTTCCATAATTTAGTACAATTTTTTTTTTCCAGCCTAATGTATATTGTGTTCCATAATTTGGTTCTCGTGACTTTAGTACAGCTGGTGAAATATTTTTTTCCCATTCTTTAGTAGTGAACTCGTCTTATAACGACTTTAGATTTAACTAGACTAACTTGCCTTATACCTTTGCACATGTTAGTTTCATTACTGATGATCAAGTATTCTTTCGGGCATTTGATGAGTCTATCTCTGAATTGCGGCAAGAGGATCAAGGTGCCCATGGTGGCTATTTTTGTTAGTGACGAGATTTTGTTGTGCGAGCAAATCATATGAGTTGTGTTGTACAAGCAACATAGGTTTTGTAGGTACTTAGTGTATGTTGGTTAATGCCGTATTAAAAATTGTACAAGTACAAATATTGATGGTGTCAATGAAATTGATGAGATATGATTTCTCAATTTGAGCCTACGTGTTTCATGAGTGTCTTAATATGTGACAAGATTATTGTTGATTGTATCATGAATGCTATGATGATTTGACTAAAATTTGTGATGTTCTTTTTCGTCACAATGGTTTGGATATGGGCTTGGATATGGGTTTGGGTATAACGGATGGACAACTAATCCATGACGAACTCAAATGTCAATCGGTGACCGGTTCCCTATTGGTCCAAAGAAATCTATGGCCTTGAGATACATGACGGATTTTTGGATCGTCATGGGAAGGTAATCGTGGACGTATTTTTGACTGTTTGTGACCAAATTGATCGTCATGTAAAAAGCACCATTCCTTGTAGTGCCACGCCCCATGACCCACCGCCTCCTCGGCGTCCCGCATGGCATGAGGCGGCTGATCCCGTCTTGGCGCTCTGGTGGCGTTCGGCGACTTCGCTCTCGCCGCCCGGCGAGTGAGGCTGCGGTGGCGCGCGATTGTCCACCGGTGCTCCGGCGTCGGTGGGTAAGGTCAGACCGCAGCACCCGCGATCCGCTGGATCCGGCGGCGGTGGCCATGGATTCACACCGGTATGCCTCCTCCTCCTCCCGACCTCGACTGGAGAAATGGCTACTACAGTTAGGTGTTAGGGTTAGGTACCTAGTTTTCCCCTCAATTATGGAGGGCATGGTGGCTGCTAATCAGAATAGTGGCGGGCTTTCGCTCATCTGCATCTGCTACGCACACATTAGGGTTGTGTCGGCTGCGCTTATGAGTGTACCCACCAGATAATGTGGGCTCTGATCATTTGTTTTCCCTCGTTTTTCAGACTGAATAGTCTAGCCTCTCGCTACTAATTTCTGTTGGTTTTGCCTCTGTCCTGTCTTAAACGGCTGGTGTAGAGCAACTAGGAAGTGGATAAGATGTGGCGATTTTTATGTGTTGGCCCCGTGTGAATAGTTTGCTCCCTCGCTTGGTCTGGTTGATTTTGTTGCTTGTGGCGCAATCTATGCCTATCTTTTTTTTTTTTTTTTATCCTCTATGCCTATCTCTTTGAAGAGGAACATGCGGGCGATGGCCAAGTCTTTCATGGTTGAACGGAAGGTTGTTGTTGATCTGGTTAGTAATTGCTGCCTCTTTTTGGGGCGATGGCCAAGTCTTTCATGGTTGAGCGGAAGGTTGTTGTTGATCCGGTTAGTAATTGCTGCCTCTTTTGTTTGCTTCGCCTTTTGGCATTTGGTGTTAGGTTAGGTTTTGTTCATTACAGCGAACAAGAATTTAGCTATTGGTTGCCGGCGTGATTTCGAATTTTGAACTGGAGTAGGTAGTGTTTTTTCAGCTCTGATATGAGTTTTCAGATGGAATACTCCAGAGGTTTTTATGTGTGGTTGAAGTAACACACATGATTTGAACCTGAACTAATCTATAGTTGTTTTCAGTCAAACATGAGTGTAGTTAATGTCACTTAGAAGGTGTTTGGAGACCTCTTGTGATGATTTGGCCAGAGAAATTAAGAAACATGGTGGGTGTGAGAGTTGAAGAGGAACCTGTGAAACTTCAGTTATGATGGGTTCAGAATTTTTCATGGGAAACTGTGGAAATTTATTTCCTATATAGACAAATAATGATTTGTTAGCTGTTGTCTGTTGTTATCTATAGGATTGGTGATGTGCCACATTATACGTTTATGCACGCTGATGCACAATTGCACATGGATTATGGTGAAAAGGAATTGATGCTTCCTGTGATGTTACTAAAAGAATAAAATTGGTACTCCAAATGCAATATTGCATTTTATATAAGCAACCTATTTTTAACAATCTGTTGTTACTCATATTTCTCACAATGCTTCTAGGCATGCATAGATTATATTGATTCAAAGTTACTTTTCTTCTGTACATAAATGCAGCGCAGTGTACACAAAAATGCTATTAGTTTCATACATAAATGCCTACCATACTAGAGTAAACATCAAATATTTAGGCACATGTACCAATCCCAGCTTTTACTTGTCCTGCCATTTTGTTTCAACTTTTGATCTCTTCAGCCACTTGTCCCTTGTATTTTCTATGCCCTTCTCTGTGTTTGGGTAGTGTTCTATTGAATCTGTCGGCTCCTTCGTTAGAACCAGCAAGTCGTAGTGTCTCACTGATTTTGATCATTGTTGTGTATCAATAGGGTAGCTGCAATTAACATGCATGAACAGTGAAGAGGTTGGCTATATAGCTAGCTAGATAAATATAAAGATCAAAATTGTTAGTCGTTGAAATGGTTGCTGCAAATTTTTTTTGTTTTTTTTAAAAAATAAGATAAATATTAGATGTGCTCACTATTAGATTGTCTTTTAGGTTTAATTTTCATAAGTATGACCACAGTATATTCTCTAAAAAATGGTTCTCAGCCTATGTACTGTATATTTTCAGATTTAGTTTGTTTGTTACCATAAGAGACCATAATGCACATCATAATTACCGACTTTTAAATACCTATTACAGTTGATACTTTTGCCTAGCCCTTCAGTCTCCGTAGCTAGATCCGGATGCACGCCATCCCTACCGCCAGGGGCTACTCCCTTGCTGTGTAGGCATCACGTAGAACCAACTTAGATATGCTAATTCAGCAAGCAATTTTTCCTTTTCTGTTTAGCATTTATATATTCGGTTTAGCATTTTTGTGGTTTGGCTTTAGCATTTTTAGTGCATTTGGATCTTTATGTCCCCATCCCTTGCTTTAGCATTTTTAGTGCCTCAACAACCAAATCCCTTGCCTAGCCCTTCAGTCTCGTAGCTAGATCCAGATGCCGCCATCCCTACCACCACTGGGCTACTCCCCTTGCTGTGTAGGCATACGTAGAGCCAACTTAGATATGCTAATTCAGCAAGCAATTTTTCCTTTTCTATTTAGCATTTATATATTTCGGATTTAGCATTTTTTTGTGGTTTGGCTTTAGCATTTTTAGTGCATTTGGATCTTTATGTCCCCATCCCTTGCTTTAGCATTTTTAGTGCCTCAACAACCAAATCCCTTGCCTAGCCCTTTAGTCTCGTAGCTAGATCCAGATGCCGCCATCCCTACCGCCACTGGGCTACTCCCTTGCTGTGTAGGCATACGTGAGAGCCAACTTATATATGCTAATTCAAAAGCAATTTTTTCCTTCTCCGTTTAGCATTTTTTTGTATTCTGGCTTTAGCATTTTTGTGCTTTGGCTTTAGCATTTTTGTACTAGTACAATTGATTTTCACAATTCACTTTCACTACACTTATAATCTAACCAAAGCCATGGCTTATTGATTGAGATAAGATGTCCCATTTTATTTCATGAATATTTGAAGAACATGATTCGATTGCCGTGATCTGTGCTGTGCTCCGTTACTGCAGAGCTAGCTAAGCTAACTACCCTCTTGTCCAAGTAGTCTTTATGCCCACCAGCCTACAATTTAGTAATATGAGCTCCGCTATTTTATCTTTGCTTGCTTGCTTGCTGTGTTGCATGAGACTGCAAGACTTTCTCTGCTCATACCCCCTGCTGCTTCTATTCTTTCTCTCTTTTCTCATTTCTCTCACATGTATTAATGTAATTTGGCAATGACATAAGCAATAAGTGGTGAAAAATTTCACTTCAATCTTTGTTCTTACAGGTTGTGGACAACGACACAAGGCACCAATGGATCCATTTCGAGTACCCAACTGAGATGAAGATGTGAAGAAATCTAATAATTTTGTGATTCTCTAGGTGACTGCACATAAGATTTGAAGGGAATTCAAAAATGATGTGTATCTGAAAGCACATGTTGTGCATTTGAACCTTTAAACATATTGCATTTGAAATATTAATGAAGCAAATCTTATGTGGAGTGTCAAATAATTTGGAACATTATTATGTTTCTTCATGTATTTCTCAGTCGTTTAACTTCTTTTTTTTTGTGTAGTTCTGATAATACGTGCAATTCAAAAGATGTCTAATGTTAAAATTAAAGCCTTTTTTGTGCATGCATGCTGTCATTTTAGTTCAGTTTTGCTTGAAAAAATTGTTAGAGATGCTAAATTAGGAGGACATAGCATGCAAAAGGCATGTGCCTCACTAATTTTGGCTGCAAAACTATAGGGGCGTTTGAAAATCCCCACCGACAATGCACTTCGGACGGCCAATTATCATATTTTACTAAAAAGGGGAAGTGCGGAGAAGTCTTTCCAAAAAAAAGAAGTGTGTAGACGGAAGGGCAAAAAAAACTGCGCGTGCAAGCCCTAGTGAAGTCCATAGTTTAGATAGGGATCTTTTCTGGTCACATCATACATATGAGAGGATACAGATCGGTGGAGAGATGTTTAGAGAAAATAAAAGATTAATTAATATACGAATTACCTCTTCCGAAGGCCAGACTTAGACTATCTGCAGCGGCGTACTGAACGTCGCACTAGAGGAGACTTTTAGTAATTTTGCCTGCAGCGGCGTACTGGGGAAGGCATCTGTATCCAAGCGTTCGAGCTCGATGCCGCCAGGAATCGAGGCCTTCACTCCCGCTACAGTGACTCTGGCCCCACCTGTGTCGGTAGCATGCGCCGGAGGCAACGCCCGAGGCAGAGTTTGAGAGAACAGGCATGGGTCAGTGGTGGGCCCCATGTTTGAACTATCTAAAAACTATTATATCTCATAAACCAAACATCCAAAACAATAAATCCTTCAAAACTAGATCTCACACCGGATATATTTAGATAAAATTATAAGTGGACTCGGATGGTAGTTGGTATAGAGTAAAGATATAAAGGAGAGATTGCGAGAGGAGAAAGATCGTAAATGAGGGAATCTTTGATGGCCAGGGATGTATAGAGAAGGTAAATAGAGGAACGTGAGTCGGTCGGCCCGCCCTGCCGATGACGTCCAAGGAAGCTTGGCCGCGGCGCCAGGGAAGCAACGTGTAGGTGCCCCCGGTGTCCCTGGAGGCAGCAACGTGTAGCTCTAGTGGTGGGCGCCGACCGCGCACGCAATTGCTCCACCTACATCCACGGCAACGGCGTTGGCAGCGGCGGCACGATGAAGGACTGTGCGGAGCTGGCGCGCGACGCGGTGATGCAGCGGATGAGCCGGGCAAGCGCGCTGTCGCAAGATCGAGCAGCTTGCGGCAGCGGCGGCGGCGATAGAAGGGTTCAACCCACTCGATCCATCGGTTCGGATGGTTGATAGCCATGGCTCCTCTGTCATATTATGGATTACATTAGGGGCCCATTTAGTTCTACTTTTTGGGACGGTTCGATGAACCTGTGGAGCGACCCGCTCCACCCCCATCGTGAGTTGCGATTTAATTGTATGTACTGTATGGAGGATGGCAGTACATGCAACAAAAAAACATACAAAGATCCAATATAGGCTTGATCATCTTGTGTCATGTGTCCATCCTTATATTAAATAACTTGTAGGCTGACTTACAGACACCCCACCACAAGTCGTATGCGGTTATGCGTATCTTTTTTGGGAACCAATGGCCGTCTGTGGTTGTACATGCCCTATTAGGTAGGCGAAGTTGTGTATCTTTGTATCATACAGTGATAGCAATTACATGTTAAGACAATCAGTATATGATACTACAAAATAATCACATCCCTGTGAAAAAAAAAGCAATGAAGTTCTCAAATACTACCGATAACTTGGTCAACTAGTGGCAGCTCGACCCGTGTTGTCAAATTGAAACCTGTACAAGCCACTAGTACCCAAAACATTTTGGCGTGACACCCCTAAATTTGACTGTGATTTGGCGATAGTTTGTTTGCGCCCGCCACGGAAAATGCCCCGATTAACCATGGCGGGTAATTTTTATTTACCGTGGACGGACAAAATTGTCCCGCCTTGGAAAATTGATTAATAACCGAGGCGAGCCTTTATAAGAGGCCCGCCACGCGGAACGCGAGGCCCATTGCGAGCCCAAACCCACTCTCTATCGGGTCATACATAACTTGACACTTAGGGTTTTGTGCTCACCGCACTCATTTTATTTCTCCCACTCACGCTCACACTCCCCCGCACCGATGGCGCCTCTCTCCCTCTGATCCCCTCACGGTCACTCATCCTTCTCTCTCATCGACGAGAAGGTGGAGAAGGCGGCCACGCCGCGAAGGCGGCAAAGATAGGAGCCTCGCCCTCGTGGGCCTCTCCTCCCTCCCTCTTCCTCGGCTCCTTCTCCACCTCCTATGTGGCGGCGACAGCTCTCTCTGATGTGAGGAGGCGGAGTCCAGCGAGATCCGGCGCGAGGAGGCGTGGGCGGGCGAGATCTCGGGCGTGAGGAGGCGGAGTCCGGCGACGGATCCATCGTGAGGAGGCGGAGGCCGCGGCAGCGGCGGATCCATCAAAGTGGAGGCCAGGCGGTGGTGGATCCATCAAAGTGGAGGCCACCCGGCCGCGGATCTGTCCACTGGGCGGTGGATCCAGCCACCCGGCGGGGAGGTCGGGGCCTCCACGACGGATCCACAGGCGGGCCTCCATGGCGGCGGCTGCTAGCGGGCTCGACTGGGCCTGTGGCTAGCAGGCTCGATTGGACTAGGTTCTTCTTTTTTATATATTTTTTTAAATCATTTACCGTGGTGGGCGGGCACAAAGCGCTGGTCACGGTTAAGATATTTACCGTGATCACCGTACAACCATTAATTGAAACCGACCGCCACTGGAAAACATTTCAGTAATAGTGAGCACGGCAGAGCACCGAGTCAGAAGTCAAAGGAGATTACTAGGGCTTTTTTATTGCTAGGCGGAGCACTTTGAAACAGAAAATTATTATTAAAGACAAAACAAATGTTCAATAAACTATAATAAAGGAAAAAAAGGTAAGGTTACAGCAAGGATAGGTTACAGTCAGGCTTAGCTTATGGAAGGAAGAAAGAAGAAAAGAAAACAAGGGAAACTTCTTGATCAATCTCAGCTGTTGGATCCATTGATCAAATTGGATTTTCGGACTATCTTTCACCCGGAAAGAAATAAAGCATCTCCTTAAATAGAAGTCCCTGCATTTTTCAATCACAAAAATGTCACTTGCGGAATGTGAGAGATAAGGTGCCAGTCAGGCCCCACTCCTCGCTTGTAACGTCTTTCCAAACCAGGGCAGCTAGAAATGACCAAATACCGGAGAGCGGTAAGACATTGTATGGATTGGGGCAGGCATTCAAGGGCTGGGCAAACCTGGATCGAAAGCCGCTGGAGAGCAGAGAGTTGTCCAATCCAGTCTGGCAGCTCTGTCATATCACTTAATCTAATCAAGTTGAGATGTTCAAGTGATGTGAGGTGCTGAATAACGTCAGGTAGCTCCTTCAGATTATTGTTGATGATTTGCAGTGTGGTGAGGTACCTAAGGTGCTTTGTGGATTCAGGAAGGCTTTCCATCATTGGGATGCTCTGGATATAAAGTGATTGTAATGACTGCAGTTCGCCAAGCCAATCGGGCAGCAGGCCAAGCTTATTGCATGCGATGATCCTCAAGTCCTGCAGGTTGGTGAGACTCGAATGCTCTCAGGTAACTGTGTCATTACATCGAATACGATACACAAGCTCTCTAGTTCAGTGTGGTGCTGCAGGGATTCCCAGCCAGACGATGATTCCATCAACATATCCACTAGTTCCAGACTCTTGAGGTGAGAGACTGCTGAGTGCATGGTGTAGGACGATGAGGATTCATCGACTAGTGGAGGAAGCATTTGTGAGAAACTACCTGGGGACAGCAAGTGCATGTTGCTTCTACATAAATCCAGCTGCTTCAATGACGGTGGGAAATATGGCTTCACTTTCAATCTCCGACAGCCTGATATGGATATATTGGACAGAGAAGGGAAGCAGCATTCCCCACGTATTTCTTCCTCAGAATTTCCAAAATCACTTGTTATGGTCCACAGTTCTTCTAAATTAGCCATTTCGAGCAGGAATAGGGACTTCAGAGAAGGCAACTGACAAAGTCCGCACATCTGCTTCAAGTTTGGACAGTTTTCTACTCTCAGTTCAGTTAGAGAAAGAAACTGACATGGTCCTCTTTGCTTCAACAATACTGCCTTAGAAAAAGAAGAATTATTTTTTGCCATCATCCACCATGGCAAATAGGAACCTTGGTAGCCATTTATTTTCATTTCCTTAATTTGTGATGGTGGTTCCAGAGCACTCAGCATACCCTGGACTTGTTCCATATCACATAATAACTCTTCTGCAGAATCACCCAAAGACCAGTCCAACACCAGGCTCTGTATGTTACTCATATGTTTCAAATAAGGTTTCCCTGCTTCTCCTGGTTCCTTCAAATACTTGAGATTTCTAATTTCCAGGTGACCACTTAGCTTATCTAGATTTTCAAGCTCGGAGATACTTACATCATCTTCACCACACCCAACAACAAACAAGCCCAGCTTTCTTAAACAAGTAAGTTGTCCCAACCCTGATGGCATGGTATGAAGTTTTATACAGCCCTTTAAATTCAAAACTGCCAGTCTTTTTAAGTTACATATACCTTTTGGCAACTCCAATAAATTCCTGCAGTTTTCAAGGTCTAAACATTCAAGAGAGCTAGTTGTAGTAACCCATTGAGGTAGCATGATAATGTTGGTAGAGGAAAGATCAAGAGTATGCAACATATGACATAAAGATTCGCTTGGCAGGGCCTGGAATTGCTTACACGCAGATATGTTGATTGTCTGTAGGTTGCTGAATTCACCAATAGGGTCAAAGTTATGTTGTCCAAGAAAATTACAATCAACTATATGAAGGTCCCTTAAATTCTGAATTTTACGTATGGAGAGTGGTATCTCTCTGAGCTTTATACACTGCATTAGTTTCAAGGATTGAAGATCTCCACAATCGCCAATAGAATGAGGCAAACTCTTAAGATCAATAATCCAATTTAGTTCCAGAATTCTTAGCTTCTGAAGCTTCCCAATTGATTCAGGCAGTGTTACAAAGCCATTACAGTAGATAAAATGTAGTGATTGCAAATTCCAACAATCTGAGATAGCCTCTGGAAATTTGGTGAAACTAGCTCTGTGGATTTCAAGATACCCAAGATATTGAAGCCTCAATATGAATGATGGAAAAGGAGTATCAAATTTGTAGTCCAGGATAACACTGCGGATATGCACACTCTTCTTAACAAGGTTAGCAAATGATGGGTGACCTTCAGCGACATATAGAGCACGGACCTTCTCAAAGCTCCTTTCAACATCCTCATTCAATGATGTCAAAGATAAATATCTGCATTGGTGTGCACAGTCCACGGATATATTCTTTGGTAGAGATGTTACCACTTCATTCTGTAAAATATATTGAGCAAGATCATTAATCAGGTCATGCATCCAGCATTCTCTTCTTATTTCATAATCCTCCATTTTAGGTGGCTCCTGAAGAAAGCCGCCTTTCACAAGAGAATTAAAGTAGTCACTTCCCATATCCTCTGGCTGCTCTTCCTTCATCCACTTGACGAATCCATGGGCTATCCATTGTTCAATCAAGTAGTCTTTGTTAATTTTATAGCCTTTGGGGAATATAGAGCAAAATGTAAAACACTGCTTCAGATGCTCTTTCAAGTGAATAAAGCTCAGTTTCAAAGATGCAAACACACGATCTTCTATATTCTCATCATCCCATAAATTACTCTCTTTAATGGCTCTCCAAGTATTTATTCTTCTCTTTTCTTGGAGAACAGATCCAAGTGTTTTTTTTTGCTAGTGGCACTCCACCACATTTATTGATGATATCTTTTCCAACCGTAATAAAGTCAGAGTCTAAATTCTCCTCTGTCCAACCAGAACTCTTTAGAAAGAAGCACCAGCTCTCGTCCTCTGATAAGAATGGCAAGTTGAATA
The DNA here is from genome assembly GCA_015847255.1 of Hyparrhenia diplandra. Taxonomy (NCBI): domain Eukaryota; kingdom Viridiplantae; phylum Streptophyta; class Magnoliopsida; order Poales; family Poaceae; genus Hyparrhenia; species Hyparrhenia diplandra. Next base: position 504,701 of record JADLZK010007525.1, on the reverse strand, counting down.
GCAGCTTAGATTCCACTGCTTTGGCAACATTTTTGATTTCGTGTAGTTAAAAGAATCTTGCTTCCTGATGCACCATTGTTCATGTGCACCATGAAATTTTCCCAGTCATGCCGATCCTCATGCCAAGCGTCATCCAAGATAAGCAGAATCTTCTTACCACTCAATTTGCTTGAAATTGCATAGAGCATGTGTTGTTGGGCATGTAGATCTGACTTCTGCTCAATAATAGCTTCGAATAGCTTGCCAATAAGTTTTTCACCACAAAACTCTTGAGATACATGGACCCAAAATACTGAATCTTTGAAGTGCTGCTTTATCTTGTCATCATGACAGATGTGTCTAGCTAAAGTAGTTTTACCAGAACCACCAAGCCCAACAATAGAAATTATATGAACACCTTCTCCATTGTTAGACTCTAGAAGCTTGGAAATGATTTCAGTCTTCAAATGATCCCTTGACGGTATTTTTTGACTCTTGAGCATTAGTCAACAGAGACTGCACCCCGACTGCCTTGTTGTTTCTAATCTGAACTGGTTGGTCCCCTTGAAAACTCTGTAGTAAAGTATTGGCATTGGTTCTTTGTTTCACAATTAATTCATATGTCACCTTGATTGCTTTGATCTTACGGGCCACCTTTGCGCCGAAACATAAACAGCTTTGGTTTTGCACACAAGGCAGCAAAAGCACGCTTTTCATGGTCATTATGTATCTTGTATTTCTCATCTTCTAGCCACACATCATCAAGTAAGTCATATATGTCATTAGCAAGATTTCTCAACTTCATCACCCATCGATGTGATGGGTCTCTGTCTATTGCTCTGTCACGAACCACAGATAGCCAGCTTGTAATCTCTGCATGTATATCCTGAAGGTCCAAGAGATCTTTTTTCACGCCCGTTATGGCCGCAAAGTCACTGGATATCAGTGAACCTAGCTTGTTCCCTGCAACTTTCAATAGTCCAGATGCTAGAGCAGCCTCCACTCCAGTCATATTTCAAAGGCTCCCTTATATTGTCCAAAAAAAAAAAAAAATAGAAGGCTCCCTTGCCAAATTCTCTGTAGATGAAATTGCAGAACAAACAATTACGTGGAGTTTTTTTCAAACCAAAACTAATATGGTTGACACGCTATTATATAGAACTATAATTTCTAGCTCTTGAATGGCGACTTTTTTTTAGAAATTATAAAAGATGCAAAAGCTAAGAATAGACAAATAGTTTAGATAGGGATCCTTTCTGGTCACATCATACATATGAGAGGATACAGATCGGTGGAGAGATGGTTAGAGAAAATAAAAGATTAATTAATATACAAATTACCTCTTCCGAAGGCCAGACTTATGCTGCTCAGCATGTATATGCTTGAGTACTCTTGGCCCAGCCAGGAATAAAAACTCAGCCTGGTTCACGAAGAACGTGGTCACAGAAGCAAACAGAATTATATGCATGCAGTGATGCAGAAGGAAACAGACCATGCATTGGTGTTCCCTTTTTGTACTTCTTTTTCCTCCTACTTGCTAATGGAATTTCAAATAAAATTGATAGCATGTACCTTGAAGTTAAGATTTGATCAGCTGCCTTTTTTCCTATTCCATTCGGAACTGCACCCTTGAAAACCAGACGCCTTTTCTAGTTCAGGATGCAGAGTTGCACGTGAGATGCAGTTTAGCTGGATGGTAGAGGCGCTGATAGTGCATTCGGTAGCTCCACTTCAGTCCCGTCCTGTAAATAAATTTTTTAATTTTTATTTACACCACGCAATAAAAGCGACATACAACAACTCTTGGAAACGAAGGTACCGGGAAATTTCAGTCCCAGAGAAAATCCAAACCAGATGCGTCATCAACCTGAACAGGTTAGATTACATAACAAATCCAATTGGCAATCGGTGCTTTTGGTAGCTTCCTTCTGGTACTTCCTCGTCACCTTTGTCAACAAAACAAATACAAAATGAAACTGCAGTGTGACTTCTCTGCCACCAAAAATCCAAGAGTTTAGTCATGGCTAACGCGGTGGCGAATTTTCAAACTGGATGCGAACGAGGGAATAAACATTTTGGAAAGCAATCCAAACATGTAAAAGCAGCTACATATACTAAAGAAAAAAGAAGTGGACACGTAATTGGAGGACATAAAGCAATTGGAGGACTTTCATCGTCAGAGTTGGTTCCATACTTCCAATGGGTTTTCAGGTCACCATCTGCTTTTGGTCCCCAGCACTGTGGTTTCAGGTCAGCATGATGATTCTTTGAGTAGTGGGTGTAATGTTCTTAGTAGATGGAATCAGGCCCATGAGTTGGTGCTAATGGTGTGATTTGGTACTGGCGGGCGTTACAAAACTCTGAACGTTCAACTCTGTTTGGGTACGGTGGGAGTGGCAAGCAGAGGAGTGCAGAGAGGAGCACCCTGCTCGGTAGCCGGGGTGGCACCGCAGCTTGGTGCGGCAGTAGCGGAGCGGTGTAGAGATGCACGGGGGCAAGAGAAATTGATTAACCGAAGTGATCGAAACAAAGCACAGCTACCATATCTTCGCTGTGCGTTTCATACCTTCACACGGATGGTTGACGAAGTTGCTGAACTCCTTGGCGCTCTCTGATCTGTCGACGTTGGACCGTTGGTGATGCACTGGCAGCCCAGAAGTTGTGCTCTGACACGATCCTCCATCCTTTGCAGTTTCCATCGACGAGGCCGCTGTCATTGTCCTCGACCTTGACGTGCTTGGCTTTCTGTCGAACAGGGTGCCTGCGCGTGCGGGAAGCTCGGACGAATGAGCGGAGCCAAAGAAGACGATGGAAAAAGAACGAGGGGCCCGTCAGAAAGGATGTTCAGGACCCTTCGGCTCACCACATTGGTCGAGAGCCACCGTGATCCACAGTCGCCGGCGGCCGCCGTCGCATCGCATGGAAGAGAAGACCGCGCCTCCGGAAGCGCTGAACAGTTGAGACAATGAGGCGACTTACTTAAAAGCATATAAATAGATTAATATATTTATTTTTAAAATTAATTATGTGAGATCGGGCAGTTACCGTACTAGTCATCATTTATTTTTTTCTTCTTTTAACAATATTATCTATTTTTAATTTACAAGCCAAAATATAGTTGTGTTTTCTTCACTCACATATTTCCTTCTGTGTATGAAACGTTTACCAACATATATCTAGTGATAGATGAGATTTCCTGTAAAATTTTGGATAAGTAAGACATCTTAAATAAATAAAACATCATATATTTTTTAAAGCACACATATGTAACATAACATGCAGTTTTATATTTCTTTCATCAACAGATCTAAGCATCATCATATGACTAATCTAACGACGATACTGGTTTGGATATTTTAGTAGTATTTTTCACTTTGATTTTCTTAAATTACTGCAGAAATGATACAATACTATATTTCCTTGTTATGTTTTTTTTTTATCCTGGCTATATTACCTTGTTACGTTTACCAACACATATCTAGCTTGAGTCAGCACCGGACAGACGGTTTGGGCCTGTTCGGCGTAGGGATTTTGCCCGGGCTTTACACAGCTATTTTTTAGTTCTCGCGATGCTAAAAAAAAAAGGTTATCGCGGATTGCTAACATAAGCCTGCAAATATAATGCTGACATAAGCCAGCTGGTGACTCATATGGGAAGCCTGCCTCAAACTTCTCATATGGGAAGCTCATTGCTAACATAAGCCTTTTTTTTTCGTGATCGGACCTATCACCCGTGTTTCATTAAGAGGAGGAAAACACAAATGCAATCCAAGTACTACCTCCATTCCAAATTATAAGACTTTCTGGTTTTTCTAGATACATTCTCTTTTACTTTGTATCTAGACATAGTGTATATCTAGATGCACAGTAAAAGTAAATGTATCTAGGAAAGCCAGAAAGTCTTATAATTCGAATGGAGGAATACAAACTAGGATAATGCTGCAAATATAATGCTGGATGCATCACACAATGCCAAGCTTTTTTCGTGACTTGGGGCTGGCAAGCCTCATCGAGCATGGAGCCAAAAACAATGCAGGTTATCGCCGGGACTGCCGGATACATATACCCGGAGTTCATCAACAGCAGCAGGGGTTGCACTGAGCTGGAGGCCCGCCTCAGTTCTCGATATGTATCACAACCAGAGCAGGACTCTGACGGGGCAGACTGAAGGCTGAATGCCAGTTTGATCAACACCAGATGGAGAGAGTGCTCCTCACGCAGGGATCATCCATTGCTGAAACCTTGAATTCCTACAGTCTGCAGATGCGAAGCTGCCTGTGGTTCCAGCAAGACGTGATGCAGAGCACATTCGCTCCAGGAATTACAGACCACAAGTAGACTCGTACGATTACAAGCTAAAAACAGCAGTGTATATGATGCAAATAATCACATCCTTGTAAAGCAATGCGAAACAATAAAGTTTTGAACAACACAGAAAATTCGGTCATCAACTGACTGACGACCACTGCGCATCTTCATTCTCGAAGTTGTAACCTGTACAAACACGGTTAAGAGGGTCAGTCATGCAGAGATTATTGGGGTTTGAATTTTTCGATTGCTTGGCAGAAGGCACTTAAGTTCAGTTCAAATAGACATACTACCATTGCTATTCCAGAAATTGAGAAAAACATTATTCGACCTAAGTGCATGAAGATGTAGCTTATCACTGTGTTCCAAATAAAGCAAAAAATGCGAGCAGGAGAGGAGATGTGCGAGTTTGATATGCTACTCTAAGCAGGAGAGAAAAACAATGACTGGCTTTTTGGAAATGAAAAATGACACAAAAACTGCATGGAAAGGCCAGTGGTAAGGTAAGCCATTGTATCTTTCCAGTAGGACTACCGAAAGCAGACCCACGTGGAAGCATGAACCTCAAACATTTACCAAAATAAGATGAGCTAGCAAAATAGTACTCCCTGCGTTCTAGTATAAGATGTTTTGGCTTTTTCTAGATACATTTCTTTTTGTTATGCACCTAGCTATACACTATGTCTAGATGCATAGTAAAATAAATGTACCAAGAAAAGCTAAAACGTCTTATAATTTGAATGAAGGTAATACTCATGAACCTCGAACATTTTGTTTCTTTGAGGAAATAGTACTCAGATTATATTATTACTAACAGAAGACGAATCTTACCAAGGGTTTGATGCGGCCGTGTTTGTTTGTTCTCGGAGACAAGGTGCCTTAATTACTGTACGTACACTTCAGGAATGTGAGAGATAAGGTGCCAGTCGGGCCCCACTCTTTGCTTGTAATGTCTTCCCAAATCAGGGCAGGCCGTAATGGCCAACAACTGGAGAGCAGTATATGGCATTGTATGGATTTGGGCAGGCATCTAAGGGCCGGACAATCCTGAATATAAAGCTCACGGAGAGCAGAGAGTTGTCCAATCCACTCTGGCAGCTCTGTCAGCAACCCGAATTCCGAGAAGTTGAGATATTCAAGCGAGGTCAGGTGCTGAATGACGCCAGGCAGCTGCTTCAGATTATTGTCCCAATCCCAGATTTGCAGTGCGACGAGGGACCTAAGGTGCTTTGTGGATTGAGGGAAGCTCTGCATCATTGGGGTCATCATGACAGACAATGATCGTAATGAGCATAGTTCGCCAAGCCAATCCGGCAGCACCCCAAGGGTAGAGCATTCCTCGATTCTCAGATCCTGCAGCCTGGTCAGACTACGGATGCTCTCAGGTAGCTGTGTCATTTCACCGAAAAATTTAATACTCAAGGTCTCTAGTTCAGTGTGGTGCAGAAGGTACTTCCAGCCAGATGATGATCCCATCATCATTTCTGTTAGTTCCAAATCCTTCAAGTGAGAGACTGCAGAGTGCATGCTGGAGGACGGTGAGAATTCATTGACTCGTGGAGGAAGCATTTGGGAGAAATTAACTGGGGATAGAAGCTGACTCCAAGATGGTGTTGGTTATAGTGGTTGGTGGAGTACTATCCATTGATCAGTTGATCATGCAACTAAAGAGGGTTGTGACAGTGAAGTGGAGTTGGGAGATAAAGGAAAATGGGGGATCAAAAATTTCTTACTCAATTCCCCTCTAAAACTGAGCTGCACCGTTCTATAGCCTATGGAGATGCTGACACTAAAGGAGAGGGAGTGCCTGATGGCACTAGTCTTCAGTTCAAGGAATGGCAGGAGGAGGAGGGTTTTCTTCTACCTAAGGTTCGGGTGACATTGAGGTGTGTTAGAAAGCCTCTGAGTGAGTTTCTAATTCTATGGCAGTGGGGTCTTTGATTGGCTCGACTCAATTGGTGGATATGGAAATCACTAGAAAAAAGGAGTTTGATCGAATCATGGTTGGTGTGCTAGATTCCAAGCTGATCCCAAAGAGGCTTGACGTAGTGATTGGTCATCATCATTTTGAATTAGATTTTGAAGTTGAGAAGAGAGGTTTTGATGAGAATGGGGAGGAAGTGGACATTGATTGGGATGGTGGAGAAGGTGAAGAGGAGGGAGATGGGAAGAAGGATCAGAATAGAGGGTGACCATGAGCAGGTGAAAAAGAAAGCTAAAGAGAACGATTGTGACGAGGATAAAAGGGAAGGACCTCAGTCTAGAGATGGTGCTCTAGCTAGCATGGGTCACGTGCTTAGTAGGGTGGAGTTTGAGGAGTTCCTAAAGTGGAAGGCCAGCATTTTAGATACTGCGGGTGATGAGGTGTTGGACTTGGTGACAAATGTGATGGAAGAAAAGGAGGATCCGCTATAAATTGAACTAGCATTTTCTGTCAGTAACGTCTCAATTGAGACAGGGACAGCGGAGGAGGTGACGGTAGTGGAGGGGACTACGTGTGAAGTGGGGAAAGCTTCAGTGGTTGTCACAGGTGTTGTTGAGGAGGTGAACTGTATGGTGGGTGATGAAGGCGCACTTATAGGAAACAAGGTCGTTGGTGCAACACTAATCCCCGTAGTGGTGGCAACCCCATCCAGGGTGAGCCCACGCTTGGCTGGTGTGGCGGCAGAGCATATGTTGGTGTGAGAATAGCGAGTGCTGCAGTCCAGGAGTTTGGAGTTTAGCGAAGGTAACAAACTGACTTATCCCAATTTCGTTCCCTTAAGTGCTATAGATAATCTGTGGGCTTTGGGCTTAGGGGGGCATAATAGTAGTGTGGACTCTTTTGAACTTAACATTCAGAACTTAGTGGAGGAAACTTTTGTTAATAACGGTCCTAGCTCTTGTCATGTGCGGCTGTGCCTATGCATGGACAGCCTGGGACGTCTGCCAAGCTATAGAGGAGTCCGCGGCCATGTCGAGTGGCTAGATGGCAGGGTGATCAGCCCTTAGATTAAGGAGTAGTCAATTTCCTGTTTTAGTAGAGTCCCATTTTGGTTACAGCCGCATGGCTTAGAGTTTGGTTTTAGTTCCAGCGGCATGGTTTAGAGTCCAGCGGCATGGTTTAGAGTTTGGTTTTAGTCCCAGTCATATGGCTATATATATATAGGTTTTGTATCAGGATTATTTGGAGTTATATATGCAATATCAATTATCTATTTCCTAATCTCCCTTGATGAAGTCAATCGGGCGCTGAGGGCAAAACCTTGCACCTAGACCACGGATCACGACTACAAACAATGTAGTCGGGGTCCAGCTATTATTGACACTGCTTAGCGACATCACTAAAATAGCAATGATGCCAAATAACGTTGGTATTGAAATTACTTTGCTACCAATAAACTAATCATGATTCAGTTACCTATACTTTCTAGTTGCAAGATTAGGTTCTCACCCTAACTACAAACTAGAAATATATATATATGGCATAAACACTATTATAAGATTATGCAAAATAATAATATAAATAAATACATAACATAGAGTCTACAAGCGGACCGACGATAATTATATCAATTGTAACATTTTACCTAGAGTCATCGACGGAGTTTACATCTGTACTTGCCCTTTACCTTGCACATTTACATTTGCGTTACCTTGGTTATTGTTGGGAATATGCCCTAGAGATAATCATAGAGATGATTGTATCACCTTGTATCCATGATATATTATGTGTTCATGAATATCCATTAAAGACAACTTGTATCGATTGACAATTATGTGAATTGTTTGTGAGACTCTTTACTTGTATGGTTGTTCTATAATAGTCCCTGGTCGGAGTTCATGTGAGGACACACATGAATATTAGATCAGCACACATGTTGGTTGATGACTATGTTTCACAAGTCATAGACATGGAGATGTCAAACTAATAGTGTGAGCACATGTATGACATGGGGCTGGATAGACCCGACATGAGATGTTATTATTGTCTCTTTACACATCATGTACGTTATGTCCTTAGACCTAAGATTGTCGTATGTACTCAAGATGTGAAACGACCTACTTAGGGACTATCAAACGTTACTCCGTAATTGGGTAGCTATAAAGGTGGTCTTCGGGTTTGTCAAGAAGCATGCTGTGAGGCATAGTCAATCAAGATGGAATTGCCCCTCTCCATGAGAGAGAGATATCACTGGACCACTCGATTGATTGGATCAAGAAATGCATGGCCGTGCTTATGTTAAGTGTTAACCCACGAGGTGGACCAAATATCGTGTGGCAAGGGAATGACGAGTATATGGTTTGTGGTGGTTCGTCCCGATATGATCATTGCGTACATGGGAGTTGGCACGTCTTGCTAGAGGCCGCTGTCAACTATTGGCCGAGTAGGTGTACTCGGGCCATGTCTATGTGTGCGTGAGCCTGCAGGGTCGCACGCTTAAGGGGGAAGAAGGCCTAATTCGGATTTGATCCAATTAGGCGAGGCTTAGGGTTACTAATGGGCCTCCCGGCTGGGAGCCCGTTAGGGACGCCTATATATATATGAGGTGGGCGCGGGGCCGTGACCTAATCTAAGCCACGCCACTTTGGCGGCCGCCGCCCACGCCCTCGTCTCTTGCATCTCGCGGACCTAGCAGTCCGGAGGTGCATCGCTCCCCCCCGCACGCGTGTGGGATACCTCGGAGGTGCCGCATCCGGCACAAGGACGAACCGCACGAGGAGGACGGACGTGACGGACGATCACGCGCAACGCACGGCAGACCGCCGCGACGCGTATATCTACGCCGAGGGTCGACGCTTCCGCTGCACCTGCGGCGTCTAGTGGTAATCCCGTGATCTATAACCAGCAAAGAGATCCTGGTTTATGGGTAGAAAATTTTTGTTTTCGGCTAGCGTAAGCGATCCCATATTCCTTCAAAGGGTATCGAGCCGTAGCTGCGTCGTTATAGATTCGGATATGTGCATATGGTGATATGCGCGGTTGTAGATGAGTTTTTGATCGTGGTTCGTGATCTTGCTGCACTGGTCTTGTTCGATCTACTCCTACCGGTCGGAATTCCGCCATCGGAGTTAAGTGATACATGTAAATCTAGTCATAGCGAGTTAGAGATCAATATGATTGATCGAATCGGACCAAGGTCATAATCGGGCGCATGCGATGCGCGGCGGTGGCAGATTTGATCTTCTACCGACTACCGATTACCGGGATGAACCATGGGGTTCAGTTTGCCGGCTATAACTTTTGATCCGTAACTCGGATTAAGGCAATTCTTGAACGAAAATTGTAGAGCAACAAATTTTCTATAAACGGATGGAGGCGCCTTTAAACCGACTATGAGAAAAGGCTTGGAAGATAGATTTTTGCCTCTGCAAGAAAATGTGTCGAATCGCCTAACCCCGCTTTTGCGATTTATGTGACTGGTATGGCCTTTATGTGTATGTGATGCATGTATGTAATTAATTCATGACTTGCATGTCGTGATGATGACAATATGGCTGGAGCCACTTATATATTGTCTCATTAATGTAATGGCCTGTGTGCCAACTAGTGATGAACGCGATAATGTAATTGTTATTTTTCTGCGCTAATATAGACTAGTCTTGGCAGATTCATCACTAGAGGATGGCATACGTGGATCATGGAGATGGAGATCATCATGATGAACAGTTCATTGGAGATGGAGATCCCCAAAGTGATATAAGGCCATACCAAGTCACAAATCGCTTAATGTCATTCTTATCGTGTTCTACTTTCACGCCGCGCGACTATGTTTTTGTCTACATACGATAGTGAAGTAGAACGATCCCTCGGCAATGTTTTAAGTTTCGATGCTCCCCAAACCTTGCACTGTCACAAGCCTTGTACAATCGGTGGTGGGTCTATGAAATTAGGGTGCCGTTGGTTTTCCTTGACTAGACAGGTTCGTATCGGATACCTACTGCGAAAGGTTTGGTTACTTAAACAAGATCATCCTAACGGTTAGGGATCTTGGAGCATGGCGGGTTGGCGTGAGCATAGAGATGCTGCCCAACAACAAGAGTCATATGTGATATGATTAGCAAAGAGTTGCTTACCGATCTACCATGTCTTCTAGCGGTGATGCTAAAGCTCACTAGTTGACTTGTTAGTTGTGGGTCTTGAATCACTAAGTTTCAATTGAGGGATATTGATTTTAGTGGGAGTACATTCAATTAAATGTTAATTTATTTTTACTCTATCTTGGATACATTGTCATAGTATTTTGCATTATTTCTGTTGTAGATAAATGGCGCCTAACAATCAATCATTTACTTTGCGCTCGGTTCTTGAGAAAGATAAGTTGAATGGAACAAATTATGCGGATTGGATCCGTAACCGAGAATTGTTCTCGTGGGCGAAAAAAAAGGAAGATGTTCTAGACAACCCCTTACCGTAAAGAGCTCATGGATAATGCACCTCGGCCGCTGAGAAAAACGCTTACAAGAAAGCATGTGATGCCGATCTTGAAGTGAGTTGCCTTATGCTTGCTAGTATGGAACCCGATCTGCAGATGCGCTCGATAACAATCATGCAAATATATTTATATGATCGTGGCACTTGAGGATATGTTCCAAACTCAAGCTAGAACCGAAAAGGTTCAATGTCTCAAAGGCTCTTGTTGAAAGCAAGCTAGCGGTATACGCAGCAGCTTGGACCACATGTAATCAAAATGGTTGGTTACACTCGGAGATTGGAGAAGCTAGGCTTCCCAATAGGCCAAGAGTTGGCTACCGATTTCATTCTTGCATCTCTGCCGCCTAGCTATGGGAACTTCATCTCGAACTACCATATGCATGGGGCGGAGAAAGGCTTGACCGAATTGTGTGGTATGCTTAAGACAGCCAGAGGTGACATCAAGAAAGGTGCCGGCAAAGAGCCATGTGATGGCGGTCCAAAACAAGCCTAATTTTAAGAAAAGGGGCAATCCTTATTGGAAGAAAAAGAAGGAAAAGGCTAAAGGTGAGACCTCCAAGCCAAAGCCATCCGAGCCCAAGGCCGGACCAACTCGCGATATCGAGTCCTTTCATTGTCATAAAAAGGGTCACCGGAAAAGAAACAAGGAGTACTTAGCATCCAAGATGGATAGCGGTGGTAAAGGTACTCCCGCCGCTTGTACACTTGTTGTTTATGTTACGCGGACATATTCCTCGCTGATTCTTATATTAATTCTTGGGTATTTGATACGGATCGGTTGCTCATATTTGCAATACGATGCGGGGAATGATAAGAAGTAGAAGCGTTGGAAAGGGAGAAGTTGACTTCAAGTGGGCAATAATGCAAGAGTTGTCTTGCTCGAAGCGTTGGGACGATGCAACTTATTTCGTTGCTTGGACTAAACCTTATCAGAGGATAGACTTGCACTTCACATTAGCACCCATTTAGGTACTCGGATGTCATTGGCATTTTCCAGATGCATACTGGGTAGCATTTGACAGTCCTTCCTGTTGGGAGCGTTGGAAACGTACAAGTTCATCACGCACTTTGGTACTTGGTCTTCGAGAAAACTCTCGATTTTAATATCGAGGAAGGCCAAGGTATCCTAAGCGCTTTAGCATTTCTGAAAGGAGCTATGAAAATTCTCCTTTGGTCAGGTAGTCCGTTTGAGATCATCCTTACTAGTCCATTGCTACTAGGGCTCCGATGTTAACTTCGATTCCGTAACATATGAACTATCATAGTAAGGTGTACTTGTAGCAACAAGTTTAAAAGTAGTTATCCTTATGTGGAGTTAAAATTCTGCTAACCCAAATTTCATCCTATGGACAAGCTCGGCTCTGATACCACTCTGTCACGCCCCACTTTCAATGGGTCGTTAATCACACGTGTTTGCGCCAGATCACACCACAAACACGCCTATTAGTAAATGCATTATGGTAAGCGTAATTAATAGTATACCGAGCTATAGAAATATAGGATAGAAGAGCTTACAAATGGCGACGAAGGGTCACCCGCTTGGGTTACAATATCGAGTTGGCCAACCGAGAAGCGGTGGATTAACTATAACATCGCCCGCATCTACAAGCGCATTCTTGTGCATGGATGAAATCTGGGCTTCAACGTCCTTCTCCTAAGCAAACACCTCTCGAACTCCTACGATACGCTATCCTCTACCTTGTCGCCGATCTTACCTTCACATGTGCCGATATACGTAAAAAAATAGAGGGGTGAGTACAAACGTACTTCGGCAAGTCCCAACCAGGGGGTTGTAATTATTAAGGGTTTGGGCCCCTAGCAGAGTCTCTAAAAGCGCTCTCGCTAGTTCCCGGGTTATCTCATGTCATCATCACGCCGTCATGACACCACAAAGTTAGTCATCATCAAGGTGTATATCTAATCATAGATGTTCGCCTAGCACTTGCCCATTCCAAGGGCGTGGCTATTCGAATAGATTTAATTAACTCTGCGCAGAGGTTGTACAAATTTCCCCACACGATAGGCGTTGTCTACCCATGGCCCATGGTTTGACAGGCCTAACGAGATCCCGTACCCGCTTGGATGCCTCCTAGGTATATTGGTATAATCTTCACCACGACTTCTCGGGGGTTGGAAGGATGACACGCCACCCAAGGATGACGATCACCCTAGACAATATGGTGATACCAAATCACCCGCGGGCTTTACTGGTAATACCTAATTACCCAACCTATACCGCCAACACCACTCTCAATCTCAAATCATCAATATGTGCCTCTAGCACCGCGCCATCTTTCAAACACTTACGTGGAAGATCGCCAAAGATCCATGCCAACCTAACCATGGGGCCACTCTCCCCATGTTCCGCCCCAATAAGTCGCTTGCCTACTCCGCCACCTTGGCTCCAATTATACCTCAACCCAACGGGGTGTGAAATCAAAACCGCCCCATCCCTGCGTGTGGGTATGCGTAATATTATACTAGGTAGAAGGTCTATGAATCGGTCCTTAGGGGAGGCGAGTATCTCTCCAGAGAACCCCTCGCGGCGATTCCCGACGTGGTATTTAGGCTCTACCGGACTACCACTACTCACCTCTTTTTTGTTGGTTAGGGTTCATTAGGCATTCTTAGGTTTCTCTTGAATTCAACGTATGAGCGTAGATAACGTGGATAGTTACGTCATCCCAAGGTTTGACTCCCTAGCTACGTTATCGCTCATACCTCTATTTACTAATCCGATTATCATTATCATCATATCATCATATTATTAAGGTCATGATTGGGGGGTGAGGACTTGCCTCGGGAGGTTCTTACGAAAGGCACGGCGTCGAACGTCTCTAGCTACTTCGGACGGATAACTCCTATTCGGTCGCCGATTCTACTTTGCGTCAAGCAGAAAACCCTAGCTTGAACTATAGCATACAAAACAAACATAGAACATTATGGTGGCAATGGGTTAGATGCATAGAGCTAGATTTTTAGACAAATTATGGAAGTCGTTTCACACGCGAAAACGAGTTAGTATGCATGAGATACGGATTTTATAATATTAATCCCTAATTAAACCATTAGGGTAATATTATAATATAATTTTATCATGTATTAAAATTGGAATTAATTACATGATAAAATTCTATAAATCAAATAATGAATTTACAAATTTTCTGGGAATTTTTCGACACATGGGAAAGTATATTTATAATATACCGTGTACAAGCTTTGGGTGGATCTAGCATTTAAAAATAGTGTACACAGAGTAGTCTCCATACACGTGGATGCCACGTGGGTCCACGTGGACGCCACGGTGGCTGCCACATATGCGCCACGTGTATAACGGGCCGTCCCGTTGGCTCGCTGACGGAGGGGGACGGCAAGGCGACGTGGCGCCTCCCTTCTTGACCACGCCTTGACGACGTTATGGTGTGGGGCGGCGACGGCGGCCGCATTCTCGTCCGTCGGGCGCTTACGGCGGCGCTTCGCCGAGTTCTCGCCGGACTCGCCCGTTCCTTGCCCTTCGCTTGTCGCGCTGGGTGCATTCGGTTCCCCCTCGTCGCCCCGGCCGAGGTGAAGCCGATCCGGACGGCGGGGGAGGGTCGCCTTCCACCGCGGCGGCGTCTTCGGCGGTTCCCCCCGGCGGTGGTGAGACTGGATGGCCTCTGGATGCTTTGCTAAAACAAGGGGAAAGGAGGGGGATCGAAAGGAAATGAGGGAGGCAACTTATTGGACTCACTAATTTGGGTCGACGACGACGCAGCGGACGGAACTCCGCGACCTTGGGCGGTGGCGGCGGAGAACCGGTTTGGGAAAACTCCGCTTTGTCGCCGGGGGGGGAGGAGAGGGAAACCACGGCGGGCATCGCGTGTCCCACGCCGCGGCGTAGCTCGGGAGGGTGGCTCGAGCGGGATCGAGGGCCGACGGGGCCTATTTATAGGCGCCGCGGGTGCCCGCCGCACGCGACGATATTTTCCTCCGCCCGAGATCTTTTCCGACCACCGGCGGTGTGCGCTGCGGACCCCTAGCTGGGCTCCCAGCCGGGCGCCGCCGCGCGCCGCTTGCCCCGCCTGTCGGGTCACGCCGCTTACACGACGGTGGCCACCCGCCATGGCGGCAAGTGCCAAAGCTCGGCTCAACGTCCCCGCGGGTCGCTGACCCCAGCTCCTGTGCGTGGATGGATGCGGGCGCCGCGTCGCCAGCGGGTTTGCACGCCGTACAGCCCCGTGAGCCAGCTCGACGTCAGACACATCGAGGTCGCCGGTGTTCGCGCCGGCCGTCATCGAGGGCGCCAGGCGCTGTTTAATGTTGCCCCCAGTGCTCGTCCTCGGGTCAGTCACGATGCGGGTGGCCTTCTTTAAGGGCGCCAACGACGGTCCCGGTGGTGGTGGTCGTCGACGGCAGCGGCGGGCGGGACCACGGTGTCCCCGCGTCGCGCCCGCGCCCATTTGGGGGAGACGGCGACCTGCGGGTCCCGGCGTCGGTGAGTGGAGGAAGGTGGAGTTGGGCTCGGCGTGTTGGGCTTGGCCGTTGGGCTCGTCCACGGCCGGCCTGCTCTCATGGATGGGAAAGAAGGGAGAAGGAGGGAGTCTTTGCTTGCCGGGCTAGAAAGGAAAGGAGGGGGGGTTTAGGCCCGTGAGCTTCTTTCTCTTCTATTCCCTTTCCCAATTTCTTTCTCCTATTTCTATTTCTCATTTCTCTTTTATTCTTTCTTCCCCATTTCCTCATATGTGTGTAAATATATATTTTGCAATTATTTGCACAAGCTCATGAGACTATATCCTCTTGACTTTCACTCAAGAGAATATTTATTCTATTGTGCTCATACAAATATAAATATATATGTGTACACACATTTCTCCCATTCTATTATTTCATGTGTGATATATTATAAATATTCATACAAGCACCTCTATATTCTCATGACATTATGTGTCGCGAATATTTATTGTGCTCATAAAAATATTCATATATATATATTTGGTACACACGGGCTTTCGGTATTTTATTCCCAGAGAAATTCCGTAATTCATTCTCATGCAATATTTTCCATAATTCAAATCTAGAACTTACCTTGCATCCTCGGTCACCATAAAGCTCATCAAGCAACAAACAAGATTTCCTAGTTTTCTATATGGTGAGGGTTTTAAAATGCAGGGTTTTCGAAAACAGGGTTTCGGTTTAGCGGGAAATAAATCAAGTTTTAGTTGTAATTATAAAAAGTTCAAATTTTTAGTGAATTTTAAAATGATGCAAAAACACGGGTGTTACAGGCTTCTAACTTCATTTGATTTTGAATCATACGAGACATGTGAGGCTTGCCTTCTAGGCAAAATGACCAAGGTCCCTTTCACAGGTTTTCCTGAAAGGGCAGCAGAC
This sequence comes from Hyparrhenia diplandra, assembly GCA_015847255.1. Classification (NCBI taxonomy): domain Eukaryota; kingdom Viridiplantae; phylum Streptophyta; class Magnoliopsida; order Poales; family Poaceae; genus Hyparrhenia; species Hyparrhenia diplandra. The sequence goes on along the minus strand of JADLZK010007525.1, from coordinate 488,629 downwards.
TTGTTGGAACTTGTACATACCGATGTATGCGGACCAATGAGTACGACGGCTAGAGGCGGATTCCAATACTTCATTACTTTCACCGATGATTTTAGTAGATATGGCTATGTCTACTTAATGAAGCATAAGTCCGAGACTTTTGAAAAGTTCAAAGAGTTTCGAGAATGAAGTAGAGAATCAACGTGGCAAGAAAAAATCAAGGCCTTGCGATCGATCGTGGAGGCGAATATTTGAGTCACGAATTTAGCAATCATCTAAAGAGTTGCGAAATTGTTCCCACGCCTTACGCCGCTGGAACACCTCGAGAAACGGTGTGTCCGAGCGACGTAATCGGACTTTGTTGGACATGGTTCGGTCTATGATGAGCCGGTCGGACCTACCATTATCGCTTTGGGGATACTCTCTAGAAACAGCCGCTTTCACATTAAATAGGGTACCATCTAAGTCCGTAGTTAAGACACCATATGAGATGTGGACCGGTAAGAGTCCCGGTTTGTCTTTTTCTAAAGATTTGGGGTTGTGAAGTTTATGTCAAACGACTTCAATCGATATAAACTAACACCCAAGTCGGACAAGTGTTTTTTTCGTGGGATACCCAAAGGAAACTTTAGGGTATTACTTTTACAACCGATCGAGGGCAAAGTGTTTGTTGCTCGAAACGGTGTTTTTTCTTAGAGAAAGAGTTTCTCAAAAGAGACAAGAGTGGTCAAAAGGTGTATCTTGAAGAAGTTCAAGATGAGCCATTGGGTCAAGACTCTACGAGTGATGCTAGTGTAGCGAACAAGTTGAGATACCTGTGGCAAAGGTAACACCGCCACTACCACGAAGATCGCCTAGACTCCGTGAGTTGCATGGGGATGTGTTATTGTTAGACGATGACGAACCTATGACATATCGCGGAAGCTATGATGGACCCAGATTCGAGAAATGGCAAAGTGCCATGAGATCCGAGATAGATTCCATGGGAGCCAATCAAGTTTGGAACTTGGTTGACCCGCTTTGATGGGGTTAGACCCATTGAGTGCAAATGGATCTATAAAAAGAAAAGAGATATGGGCCGAAAATGTTCACGTCTATAAAGCATGACTTGTCGCAAAGGGTTTTCGGCAGGTTCAAGGAGTTGACTACGACGAGACATTCTCACCATAGCGATGCTTAAATCTATCCGGATCATTCTAGCAATTGCTTTTGCTCATTTCGATTATGAGATATGGCGGATGGATGTTAAAACAGCCTTTCTAAATGGAAATTTGGAAGAGGACGTGTATATGATACAGCCCAAGGTTTTGTTGATCCTAAGAATGCTAGAAAAATATGCAAGCTTAAGAAATCCATTTATGGGTTGAAGCAAGCATCTCGGAGTCGGAACATTCGTTTTGATGAAGAGGTCAAAGCTCTTGGCTTTCGTCGAATGAAGAAGAACCTTGTGTATACAAGAAGGAAAGTGGGAGCTTATTTGTTGTGTTTCTAATCTTGTATGTAGATGACATATCGTTGATTGGGAATGACATTCCAATGTTGCAATCCGTGAAGACTTCACTTTGAATAATATATTTTCTATGAAGGATTTGGGAGAAGCATCATATATTTTGGGCATAAAGATCTATAGAGATAGATCAAAGAGGCTAATAGGATTATGCCAAGACACGTACATTGACAAGGTGTTGAAACGGGTTCAACATGGAACAGTCCCAAGAAAGGGTTCCCGCCTATGTCACATGGTATGCGTTTTAGCAAGAAGCGGCGTCCTTCGATCTGGCGATGAGCGAGAGCGCATGAGTAAGGTTCCATACGCCTCGACAGTTGGTTCCATCATGTATGCCATGATATGTACACGCCCCTGATGTCTCATATGCTCTAAGTGTTGCGAGCGGTACCAAGCTAATCCCGGGTGAGAGTCACCGGACACTTGTTAAAAATATTCTTAAGTACTTGAGAAGGACTAAAGATATGTTCCTAATCTATGGAGGTGAGGAGGAGCTCGTTGTAAATTGTTACACCGATGCTAGCTTCCAAACCGACCTGATGATTCACAATCTCAATCGGGATATTTGTTCACAATAAATGGTGGTGTTTGTTAGTTGGAAAAGTTCCAAGCGGGAGACGGTGACCCATTCTACAGCCAGGTCGAAAGTACATAGCAGCTTCTGAAGCTGCGAAGGAAGGTGTTTGGATGAGGAAGTTCCTCATTGAACTTGGTGTGTTTCCAAATGCAAGCGCCCATTGAACCTTCATTGTGACAATAGTGGCGCGATTGCACAAAAGCTAAGGAGCCGAGGGATCACCATAAGAACAAACACGTCTTTGCGGAAATTTCACCTCATTCGAGAGTTCATCAAACGTGGTGAAATCAAGATATGCAAGATACATACGGATTTGAATGTTGTAGATCCTTTGACAAAGGCTCTTCCACAGCCTAACCATGAGGCGCACATGAGAGCTATGGGTATTAGATATCTTCAAGATTAACTCTAGTGCAAGTGGGAGATTGTTGGGAATATGCCCTAGAGATAATCATAGAGATGATTGTATCACCTTGTATCCATGATATATTATGTGTTCATGAATATCCATTAAAGACAACTTGTATCGATTGACAATTATGTGAATTGTTTGTGAGACTCTTTACTTGTATGGTTGTTCTATAATAGTCCCTGGTCGGAGTTCATGTGAGGACACACATGAATATTAGATCAGCACACATGTTGGTTGATGACTATGTTTCACAAGTCATAGACATGGAGATGTCAAACTAATAGTGTGAGCACATGTATGACATGGGGCTGGATAGACCCGACATGAGATGTTATTATTGTCTCTTTACACATCATGTACGTTATGTCCTTAGACCTGAGATTGTCGTATGTACTCAAGATGTGAAACGACCTACTTAGGGACTATCAAACGTTACTCCGTAATTGGGTAGCTATAAAGGTGGTCTTCGGGTTTGTCGGGAAGCATCTTTGTGAGGCATAGTCAATCAAGATGGAATTGCCCCTCTCCATGAGAGAGATATCACCGACCACTCGATTGATTGGATCAAGAAATGCATGGCCGTGCTTGGGTTAAGTGTTAACCCACGAGGTGGACCAAATATCGTGTGGCAAGGGAATGACGAGTATATGGTTTGTGGTGGTTCGTCTGATATGATCATTGCGTACACATGGGAGTTGGCACGTCTTGCTAGAGGCCGCTGTCAACTATTGGCCGAGTAGGTGTACTCGGGCCATGTCTATGTGTGCGTGAGCCCATAGGGTCGCACGCTTAAGGGGAAGAAGGCCTAATTCGGATTTGATCCAATTAGGCGAGGCTTAGGGTTACTAATGGGCCTCCAGCTCGGGAGCCTGTTAGGGACGCCTATATATATGAGAGGTGGGCGCGGGGCTGTGACCTAATCTAAGCCACGCCACTTTGGCAGCCGCCGCCGCCCACGCCCTCGCCTCTTGCATCTCGCGGACCTAGCAGTCCGGGAGGCGCATCGCTTCCTCCCCATGCGTGTGGGATACCCCGGAGGTGCTGCATCTGAAGCACAAGGACGAACCGCACGAGGAGGACGGGCGTGACGGACGATCACGCAAGCTACCGCGACGACACCGCCGCGACGCGTATATCTACGGAGGGTCGACGCTTCCGCGCACTGCGGCGTCTAGTGGTAATCCCGTGATCTATAACTAGCAGTAGATCCTTGGTTTATGGGTAGAAAATTTTAGTTTTACGCTAGGCGTAAGCGATCCCATATTCCTTCGCTTATGTGCTTTACTTTCATAGCTTAGTTGATAGGCTACCCGATAGGATTCGAACCTAGGGTGAAAAACCCTTTTGCCGTAGAGATTGCAATACACCTAGCAAAACCATAGTTACACATACAGATAGTTACTTTATTGCAATAGGCTTTGACTAGGTGAAGTTAGAGGCCATAATTAGAAGTAAAATTGTCGGTTGCCTAATTCAACACCCCCCTTCCTCTTAAGTATCATGATTCCCTTCACACATGCTAGTGTCAAGATTGGAAGAAATCTAATCACTCAACTAACCCTTATTTGGGACTCCTTCAAAGAGAGACCTCGCACAAGCAATTTCACCAATCTTTCTTTTGATTTACTAGCTCTCTTAGAGAGTTTAGTTGATCTTGCTAATCTTGTACAACCTTTTAGTCATGAAGAGATTGATGTTGTGGTCAAGAATTTACCATCTGATAAATCACCAGGCCCAAATAGTATCAATACAGATTTCCTAAAGAAGTGTTGGTCTATTGTGAAGGAAGATTTTTACTCTTTACGTCAAGATTTTTATGATGAGAATATTTGCCTACAAAGCAAAAATGGTTCCTTTATAACCATTATTCCAAAAAGGATGATCCTATGAAATTCTCTGATTTTAGGCCTGTCTCTTTGCTCAACAATTCAGTTAAGTTGATCACTAAGATTTTGGCAAAAAACGTTGCACATAGTTTTACCTTCCCTCATCCACAAAAAGTCAATATGGTTTTGTGAAGCATAGAACCATTCAAGTCTCGTGTTGCTTGGGCTCTTGAATACTTGCATATGTGTCATCAATAAAAAAAGGAGAGATTATTGTGCTAAAATTAGACTTTAAGAAAGCTTTTGATAATGTTGAACATGGTCAAATGCTTAAAATAATGGAACACAAAGGGTTTGCTCCAAAATGGATAAATTGGATGAAGGCCATTTTTGACTAAGGGACTTCATAAGTCCTTTTAAATGACATTCCTAGAATGGTTTTTGATTGCGTAAGAGGTGTTAGGCTAGGTGATTCACTATCACCTCTGCTCTTTGTTCTTTTAGTTGACCTTCTCCAAATTGTACCCAACAATGCCAAAGACAACAATTTGATGACCCTCGCTTAACGCCACTTTCTTTTGAAATAGATTTCCCAATTCTTCAATATGTAGATGATACTCTAATTTTTATGCAAGGTGATAATGATCAGTTATAGCATTCAAAAATATTCTCTTCTCCTATGCTAAAACTATATGCTCAAAAAGTAAATTTTGAAAAATTTTGTGGCCCCTAGCTATCAATGTCTTTGAGGAAATGTCAGACATCATAGCCTCTATTTTGGGATGCTCCAAACAAACTTTCCCTTTTACTTACCTAGGTATCCCCTTAAGCTTTACAAAACCCTTAGTAACACACTTTTGGCCTATGGTCCCTAGTCCATTAATGTTGTTCTAATTAACAACTCTTCCTACCTTCATGATGTGCACCTTCCTTTTGCCAAAGACAAAGGTTATAAAGCAAATTGACAAGTTCCAAAGGAAGCATGTCCCTTAGTTTGCCAACCAAATATTAAAGGTGGTCTTAGAGTCCTTGTTCTCAAAATACACAATGAAAGTTTGATTATGAAGCATCTTCATAAGTTCTTTAACAAGTTTTCTACTCCTAGGTTCATCTGTTATGAGGCAAATATAATTCAAGGAACAATTTGCCATCCACTCAACCATCGTATAGAGCTTCTTTCTGGTAGAGAGATATTCTGAAATTGTTGACCCTTTTAAATCTTTGGCTTCAGGTACTATTCAAGATGCTTCTACATGTTTTCATTGGTCAGATTCTTGGAATGGAAATATCATATCTCAGTCTTACCCTGAGCTTTTTTTTCTTTTGCCAAGGATCAATCAATTTGCCTAAAATATGTTGTTGATGAAGAGCATTTTGAAAACTTGTTTCATCTCGCTCTATCTATTGAAGATTTTAGTAGTTCCAAATTCTTTCCACTAAACTACCATCTTTAGAGATTAATAATGAGAAAGATGTTTGGTCCTAAGTCTCAGATTCTTCTTCCTTCTCTACAAATGGAGTTGATGAACTTCTTAAAGGGCATCGACATATTCATAATTCTTACAGATGGATGTGGACTTCATCTTGCCATCATAAGAGAAAACTTGTTTTTCGTTGATACTAAGTTACAGATTAGCATCTCGAGCTCTTCTGAAACGTCGTGGTATGCATTTACTAGATTACAATTGTTCGATTCGGAGGACATTTTTGTTATCCCGGAAAGCATTAAGGATCAAGTAAGTGTGCCTTTTATATGGAGATCATCATCACTATGTGTTGGGCTATTTGGATAATGCGTAATGATATAATTTTCAGAAATTTGGCTCATTCTATTCAAAGAAGCAAGGCGGTTTACAGTAGAGAATTTGCTCTAGTTGTGCTACAAGCAAAGTCTAGACTTCACCCTTGGTTTTGATCAATAGCTAGACAACTTTGTGTAATTTTAGCTATTTTCATTCTCACCTTCTATGTTACTTAATCCTCTGTTGTAAATAATAAATGTTATGTTTTATTTAAAAATCCCAGTAGGAGCTTTGCCCCTCTTGTTTCATAAAAAAATTCTTGTTGTGCCCATATTCAAAACGGATTGAGCATACCATTATTCGCAGTTCTTGGATAATGGTTTTATGGCAAAATTGTCGAAGCTACTAGAAATTCACGTCCAAATAATATTTAATGTTTTCCATTGCAATGTTATTGGACACTTTTTTGTGTTCTTCTTCTTCGCTAAGTTTGCATATTGAGGTGGATGACACATTTGGTAGATCATATCCAAACCCTCTCCTCTCTAAAATCCTAGCCCACCCCCCCCGCCCCTCCCTCCTCAAAAAAGAAAATTGGACAAGCTATAAATAAAGAGGAGATCAGATCCCTTTTGGGTTGGTTTGGGAAGATCATAGAAAGGCCTTCAAAGTTGTAGATTACCATAAATAATTACCTAGACACCTAACCAAACATATAAGCAGCGTTTTTGCATAATGTAATTGCTCAAATGAGCCTCAAATGGTGTCATTAGGAGCTGTAACATCACAGAGAGACTTTTGAACGTCCCCTTTCTTTCCATTCAGCATGTCCACGATGCAATCTATAATAGGTCTTTTACGTGGATTATTGTTCACACAGAGTTGTGCTATTCTGATGCAGCTCCTGAATTTTGGGCAATCTATATCAAGTGATTCCTGCCACTGCAAAATTTAAACTCATCATGAGAAACCGAGAAATCTGTTACATAATATTAGTGGAACCCCATCAAGCATACAGATGAAGTTCTAAACAATAAGTTCATCAAAAGTGTTCATACCAATAATACATATGATACCCTATGAAGAAATAGAATTACTTAGCAATGCAACATGGATACTGGTTGTAATGTATAACATAGTGTCAATGAAATTGGTCAAGTGAATCTTTCTTGTGAAAGCAGTGGACAATTGAATGTGGACACCGTAAATAATTATGGCCCATTTGGCATAGCTTAGCCTGGCCCCAGCTTTCTTACTGAAGTCGATGGAGGAACTAGAGCCCATGAAGGAAAAACAATAGTTTTACTAGCTCATAATTTATTTTGATAAGATACAAATGGCTCTTGCTACAACATAGCTATAGTTTATCGAGAAGCATGGCCAAGGCTCCACCAAAAATGTGCCATTCCATTACATTGGTGGTGATTATGAAATGGGCACTCTATGTCTAACTTATTCCCAAACCTCAACCACTTGTACTCGCACCAATAACTGTTTTGTCCTACTTTTATCATGTAGTGCTCGGACTATTGGATATGGAAAGTTTCACAAGTAGGACCAGTAAATTCTCTTCAAACGCTTTGTCATGGGTAAAACATGCCTTATTGGTGTTCGAGATTTTGGGTCCAATACAGGCCAATATGGCCTAGCATGAACAATACCCTGTCTGTATTGTAGCATGCAGTGCTGTGCCACGTTGATCATCTATGTCTTGATTTAGGGAGAGTCAAAAAGATATATGATTACTTGAGTCAGGTTGGGTGCTCCCTATAAATATTAAAGGGATGCAATTATTGGAGTTAAGTAAGAATAGTGTAGGGAAAAACATTAAGGCTGGAGCCTCTCCTCGCTGAATCCCCCGCTGCCAGCCACCCACCTTGTGGCTAGATGGCTGTAGCCTCTTGCTACCGCGACACCCTAGCTTGCTCTCTCTAAGGTGCGGCTAGCCTTAGGGCAGTCGTTCCCTTCCCTAATCACCCATAGTTTCCCTAATTCTACACTACAATTCTTCTCTCACATACCAACCGCAGCAGAACCAATACATTTTTATTAATTGTTAGAAAATTACAGCCATATTAAAGATATGTTAACTATGAATCTACTAATAAAACTTATTGACATTGGGCATGCATATAATAATCTGACAACTTATTATTTGTAATCAAAGTTAGAAGGTTTAACTCTTTTAGAACATTGATTCCATATATAAAAATAATAAGGGAGCACTCCATGTATAACTATAGGAAGTGTGTTGGCCAAACTTTCATAAGATTAACTAGGTTTGTAGAAAATTATTAGCAACATTTGTATTCCAAATATGTTTATTATGAAAATAGATTAATGATCTATCTAATGACACTAATTACATACTCTAATTTTAATATTAATTATTTATATATATTTGGTTAAAGTTGAGAATGTTTGACTTCTTGGGAAGCGAGAACAACAGTTAAAAAGCAACTGAGTGAGTACCTTACTGATGAGCTACCAATTTATATTTGTGTATACGATCTTTATTAATTACATATTACCTCTCTACTAGCCAATAATGAGTTTACATATTACCACTATATATGGCACATTAGAAAGTATTTTTAAATCCATATCTTATCATCTTTCAGTATGGTGGTTTTATATATATTTTAAGTAACAAATAGTGCAAGTGGGATAACTCGATTTGAAGGTAACTGTGGGTTGGTGGGATGGGAATGTAGGTACTGCTTTTATGTGTTAATCTTTTATTACTCAATTCAAAGTGTCACATCAATTAGTAACTGATTATAATTTTCTACACAATCATGGAAAATAGAAGGCTTAGAACTTAAACAAGGTTTCAATGCGTGTATGAGAGAGAGAGAGAGAGAGAGAGAGAGAGAGAGAGAGAGAGGTACTTTTCCCATACATTTTCAAAATCAGATAAATTGGTGCTTCCCATTAAGATATTTCTGATTATCACACCCAAACTGAATATATCTGACTTCAGTGATATTTCCCCTATTTTCACTAGTTATGGTGCAATATATCCCCTACATCATGATAAGATATATATAGCTTAAAACACTGTGGTGCAAAGGAATTAAATAGCTATAATGTCAGGAAAAAAAAAGATGATGCCCCAAAGATACTTTTGCTTACAGTGATCCACGTAAATTTTTTAGTGATTATTTTGGACTCTGCTCCACTAAATCGTCTTGATAGGCCAAAGTCTGCTATTTTTGGAACCATATTAGCATCCAGCAAAATATTTCCTGGTTTGAGATCCGTATGAGTAATGCTTTCCTTGTTATGAAGATATTGCAAACCATGGCAAATTCCCTCTATCATTTTATAACATGTATCCCAATCACGGACTTGAGATTCATCTGTCATATTCAGTATAATATTTCAGACACCTGTTTCTCAATATAAAACGGTGACTTGACACCCATAATAATTGATTTCTTAAAGTATAGATAGAAGATAAACTATTCAATAATAATGTTGTAGCATTTGTACCTTTGAGATACTCATCAAGGCTTTTATTTGGCGCATACTCAAAACAGAGGAACCTTCTTCGGATATCTGCCAAAACAAGCCGCCCATTGTACTCTACAACTTTTTGTTGCGTGTCAGAGCAATAGCCTATCAATCTCACTATATTCTTGTGTTTAACCCTTATCAAACATGTAAGCTCCTCTTCAAATTGCTTCTCAGTGAAGCTCTCGGTGTTGTGAAGTTTCTTCACAGCAACTTTTCCATCTCCAAGAATTCCCTGTTTATACCATAAATTTATCTCTCTCACACACACAGACATCCTTCTCCCCCTAAAGTTGTTAATGTAATTTCAGGAGCCTTGGCTGTGGTAGTCCGTTTCTAGCATGGTGCGAATGTAATTTGATATCTCAATGAAGTCTGCAGTGTGAGTGTGTTATAAATGTGTCTTCACCCACTTTTCTCTTCTTAGTACTAACTATAAGATGCAGCTATCGATAAAACATAGGCTACGGGCCCCATGTAAGAATTTGGAAGGATAAGACTAAGTGGTTGAAGACCTTACCATTGAGAAAGCAATATCCTTCTCTAGTATAGCTGAGGTCTTTAGTACACCACCTCTAAGCAGAATTTTCTTTAATTGGTACATCACCTCTAAATATTTCATGCTGACGTGATCTAATTGGGCCCAACTTAATATCCTAGAATGATCTTCTCCCCACATTTTTAGGCTTACGCAAGGCCATAATGTCTTCCATTGGAACATGGATCCAATGGCAATTATCAGTGAGATCACATTATTTATTCTGATTCATCAAGACACTCCCAAATTGAACAAACTTTTTTGGAGTTTAAAGGATCCTCTAAAGAAAGATTTTGCTTTTTTATTTTCATAAAGGTGTCATGTTAACAAAAGATAACTTAGCTAGACACATTTGGCACAATAGTGAAAAGTGTTGCTTTTGCCATAAAAATGAGACCAGCACTTTTTCTGAGTGTTGTTTTGCGCATGTGGTTTGTGGCTGCCACTACTACACAGATGATTTCACGTAGCACTTGCCTCAGATTAATGGAGACACGCACAATTGGGTGCCGCCACCAATAATTGTGGCCAGGGCTGAGCTGAGCGTCCGCCTTAAGGGTTGTAAGACATTTTATCTTTCTAGATATGTAGCAAATGCTATAAGCACTTAGGTATATATTATATCTACATACATAATAAAAACAATGTATTCAAAAAATGTCAAAACATCATATAATTTAGAATGAGGACACATCTAATTGTTCCTGTTCCTACTTTGGTTCTGGTTAATTAATATTGTGGTTTCAATTACACAAGCAATCAATTATACATGATAATAACAATATTGTCTGCAAGGATTTATTTTTGTAAGGGCAAAAGCTGAACATGCGTACCATATAAACTTCACCAGACCCACCACGACCAATCACTTTTGAAAAGTTATTTGTAATATCTTCTAAAATGGCATATGACATCATCATCGGCGTTGCACTCACATCAATTAATAACTGCTGCAGGGCTTCATGTTCAACAGTTATTCCAGATGATAAATTCCTTTGTACTGGCTGAGTGGAAGAAACATGTGTCCTTCACAAGAACTAAACACCCCAGCATTTAAATTGATTCCCATGTCAGGTTTAGAAACCATAATACTTGCATTTTGCCTTTTTATTGTATCATCAGGAGTGCCAATGCTAGGTTGATGTGAGCTTTCAGGAATTACATCACAATAAACACTCGTAGCACCTGAGAAACTAAACTCGTTGTTGGATTCTGTCACCTGCAATCATATATATGTCAATAATTTTTTTACAATGGTTGGAGAGGCGTCTGGAGGCGTTTCCTGTGTATGACATGTGGGCCCAAAATGAGAAAAGGCATTGGGAGGCGTTAAGGGAGAGGCGTCGGGGCGTTTCCTGTGTCTATGACATGTGGGCCATATGACATGTAGGGACGCGCCGCCGCCGGGCGCCGACGTCGGCGCCGCGCTCTTCCGCTTGCGAGCTCCGTCGCGCTCCACAAGGCCGCCAACTTCGGGGAGGTACCTGCTCAACCCCATCCTAGTGCACGCCAGGGCGACGGGGAAGCCGTTCTACTCCATGCTGCACCGGATGGACGTCGGCCTTGTCATCGACCTGCTTGTTCGCTTGCATAGGGCTCATGTTTCAGCTCTGCGGAGCACTGTTTCAGCTGGCTGAGAATGAACGGCTAACGTACCGCGCCGGATTAATGTTGTCTGATGCTTTTAGTCAAGCACTTGTTTGATAGGAATTCCATGTTTGTTTTTCTTGAAGGAAACAGGTCATCTCTACTGATGTTTGGTTGTTTTTCAGGTCAACTGATCCAACAGATAATGGTGCCACTTTCAAGGCATAGAGGGCATGCCTGTCAACAATATGACTTGTAAAGAAGATGAGATGAGAGGGTTGATGTAGTTTAATTAGCTTTAGCAGGTAGCTGTTTTAGGTTTGTCAGTTCACTGATCTGTTGTGTGTCCTGAACATATCTCCTGTTAGATGCATAACAGGGGTTAATTAGATGTGAGGTGAGAATGAGATGTAGTACAATCATACAGTGAACAATGAACTATGCAGAGAGTCTGCTATTCATATATGTGACCACGGTCGCACGGTGTTTGGTTTGGGAAATTAAGTCGTCCCGATTATCCTATGAATAACAGTCAAATTAGCTGCTGGAGTATATCAGCAAGGTAGCCGCACCATGGTAGCTGGCGCGTTGGAGCCGCACCCTGGTGGTTGGTGCGTTGAAGCCGCACATGGGTTGTTCGGTAATGGGCGGCTCCCGATCCTCGCCTACTGAAGTTAAAAGATACTTAAGTTGGACACATAACAAAGACACTTCAGTAGCATAATGGTTAGAGCTTTCTTGATATCTAGAACTGCTCCCAGGGTGGGTGGCGTTGGTGGCGCTCCAAGCGGGGATCGCGGCTGCTTCTTACTGTGGATTTGTTGCTTGCCGTTCTCTCCGACTGAATGTGATTGCAGAGATCGATGCACGTCTTGGTGCGGCGACGGCGCCGCCAACCATCTTGGTGCATCTTGGGCCGCCGCGAGCTGTGCGGCTCCGGTGCAAACGCGGATCCTGGAAGTGAGGATCTGCCAGCGACTAATGCAACAGTTTTTTTTAGTTTAGCATAAAGCAACACTGAAAGGAAACTGGACTGGAACGTATAGAAGCCGCCCCAGTTGGGTGGAGCGTTCGTGACGCCGCCCTAGCGGTGGTGCGCCATACCTTAATCGTTCTTGCAAGCGGCGTGCGTATGTTCAAGATCATGTACATAGAACAATATTATTTCCTCCACGTAGACCATCACAAAATTTTTTTTTTATTGAATCATGCAAATGACAAATTGCGACCTAGTTACAAACTAAGGCATGTTGTACTACATCATATAAGCATGTCGTAATACATCATATCTAGCTGGAACGCAAACATGCTCATATGTCCTCTCCGCCATGCGAAAAGATGTCCTTTTTGACTTCTTTCTTAGCTTTTTAACTGCATCTCTCGATCTTCTTTTGGATAGGAGTAAAAAGTTCTTCGTCATCACTTTGCTATCGAAACATGCAAGACAAAAAAAAATGGTCGACAAGATTGATCATATCGAGGTCGTGAATTGGGAAAGAAATAGGAACCATCGTGGGGGAGGGGGATTTCTCTTACCTTCTTCTCTCTCGCGAGGAGGTGAGCTCCCAATCCCACTTGCTCCCAATCTCGTTTGGTCCTCTTCGCGCTGTTGACCCCCTTCTTCTTTCCCGATGAGCACGCTGCCCTTTTACCTTTTTTTTTTCAATCGGTGCCCTTTTCCCTTTTTGCTCCATTCGCGCGAGGTTGATCCGGGCGTGCTTGGGGCTCGACATGGTGCGACTCAGCTGCCACCTCTATCACCGGAATCACCGGAACCTAGGTGCCGCCGTGGTGGTGGAGGTGAAATTTTAGTAATTAGTTACGCCGTGGGAGTGCGGGACTTTTATAGGAGCGCACCATCGTAGGGTTTCCCTCTTCCTAGGGGCGTTTATTCTTGCCGCTCCGGGCTAGGCGGACGGGGTGTTGGGCCAACGACGCACACCAGGGCGGGGGCTCGCCCAGGATGGGGCGGCTCCCAATCCTCACTTCAAGGTTAAAAGAACCCATCGATGGATGCATTCCAAATGGACTTTAGTGGTATAATGGTTTTCCAGTTGGAGCTTGGTCTCGACTCCGGGTTCGAAACCCATAACCATTTTTTTTTTTTTTTACAATATTTTTTGTTATTTCATCATATTTTGCTTTCTTCATATTATTTTTTCATCATTTTTTGGTCCATGCGGACCGTATTAAAGATTCGAGATGATTTGGAGACGGTGGCAACATGCATATCTCACATGTGGCGACATCTCACACATAGTCACATTAGTCGTATTGAGATATATATGTCTTTGTGAGAAATGTGTACCACCACTTTGTCCGAATCAATTGAAACTTTTATCTTATAATTATGCACCAAAATGGTGTGTCTATGCAAGTTTTTAGGTTTTTCTAGTGAGATTAGGGGATTTTAACATTTATTCTTGATTAATTCGACAAATAAATTAAATAAGAGGTAAACGTGCTTTGAAAATTACACAGATGCATACAACATCTCATTTTAGCTCCTTGAACACCCTATTAAAGTCTCGGATGATTCGGAGATAGTAGTGATATACATATCTCACATGTGGCGACATCTCACACATAGTTCCATTGGTCGTAGTGAGACATGTATGCCTTTGTGAGGATGTGCACCACCATTTTGTCGAATTAATCAAACTTTTTGTCATGACTATAAACCAAAATGGTGTGTGTATGCAAATTTTTAGATTTTTCTAGTTATACTAGGGTATTTTAGCATTTATTCTATAGTAAATCAACAAAAATTACAATAATAGGTAATCTTGCTCAAAATTGCACAGATGCACACAACATCTCATTTTAGCTCCTTGAACACCCTATTAAAGTATGCAAAATACCCTATCAAGTGCTGCAAAATACATATGAACAAAATGATGCCAACCTAAGGAAGGAGCGAGAGAACTTTGATTCGATGATGGACCAGGCTAGGGATCAATTGGAAAAGTCCGAGAATGAGTGCTTCAAGATGAAGACCCTGATTGAGTCCCTGATCAAGCGGAAGGAGGTCCGTGGCAACATGAATGCAGAGGTAACTACGACACTATTTTAGTAATTAATGTTATATACATAACCATCTAAACGTCTAAAATGTTTGGACTATCAGGAAGAAGGAATGGTTCATATACCACGAAGGATCATACCTATGATACTTCAACGCGAAAGTGGACCGGTATGTCCAATTTTTCTATAATTTTGGATACTCGTTCAGCTGAAATGATTCTTATTCGTCTAATCTATGTATACATACAGGATGATGTAATGAAGTTTAAGATTCATGCAGTCAATGAAATTTATTCGGATCTACAGAAGTACTATGACATGAGAGAAGAATTCGGCGAGATTGGAATAACAAAGCCGGACACCGTTGATTATTCGTTTCTGTCACAGCATATGGAAGATTATGGATGCATAGGAGGCGCACAGTTGTACTATCTCAATCCAGCTCCTGGGAGTGAGCCATCCAAGGCGCTGGTAAAGATTGACGGACAAGAAGACGTGGACAAAATGCTGGCTGCGCATGCTCATGAAGGAACAAAGATTTGTGACTTGTACATAGTGGATGGAGTTGGATTTCATAAAAGTTATACCGTCCAGTGGGTGGATTTGCTGATAATGAGGATGAGGATAGTCCATGGCAGCTTGATGACTACGCAGATCAGTACGATGAGGGAGAACTATACATCCGGCCACGCTGCAGAGGCACCAAAACAAGATGGCACTTCTGTGACGAAGAAACGTCGTGCTGGTATGTACATTTATCTTGTTTTCTCTACCACCTTAGTCCACTTATCCATTTCGTATGCTTTTTGCAGTAGTGGTTCTTCAGTTGTAGATTTGCATCGGTTTAATGTTGTGCCCAGAAATATATTTTTTTTAATTTATGCTTTTGAACTGCTCAGAATGAAGGCTATTGAAGGAGGAGGCTGCCAAATTGAAGTCTGCTGGGAAGTCACGGTACAAGACCATGATCTCTGACAGCGACTATGGCGAGTTATTCTCCAATCTTTTGTTGAAAGTCAGCACGTCAAGTTTTGAGTACTAGTGATGTCAAACTTATCCGGATAAAGAGAACCTACCTGTGCGACTTTACATTAAGTTGGATATTCGTTTTGTTTCTGCATTTCTGTGAGAACAAACAGTTTCCATATTTGTGAGAACAAACAGTTTGCATAATTTATTTGAGTGAGTCCTTGGTAGCTGATGTAATCTATTTAACTTCGTTGTTCATGTCTCTATTGATGTCCATTATTACCTGAAAGGAATGTTGCCAGGTTATCATCTGAGGTTGAGGCTCTTGCTTTATAGGAGCAACTTTTGCTGGGCCCTTAAAATTATATCCTAGTCGCTTAAGAAGAGCTACAGTAGGAAATTTAGTTATAAACAATCAGTTGTAGCCGCGCCTGGGAAGGTGCCGCACCACTGGTGCTGGCGCGTTGAAGCCGCGCCTGGGAAGGTGCCACACCACCGGTGCTGGCGCGTTGAAGTACTAGTTATTACCAAAAACAAAAGGAATTCCGTGCGTCAATTATGTTTTGTCTGTAACTCTCAAAAGGGACACGACAAGGACAAACGCAATTTCTGTACGATAGCTTAGCTATCGTTCTCACAAAGTCAAATTTTGATTAAATCTCTTTCGAATAATTATTTTGCTTATGGTGCTTGGCATATATCATATCACGGTGACTGTTGCGGAAAGAAAAACCAACTTAACTTAAGAAAACGAAAAATAATCCAAAGTCAAATCGAGCGCACATGCAAGTGTGTTATTCAACTCCGCACACGTACGTACGCATGATCCTGCCCATCCATAATTGGTAAAACGGAATGAAGAATCTTGCAACAAGTTGGCGACGTGCCTGGGAAGGTGGCGCGTTGGCAACGTGAATGTGGCTGGCGCGTTCAAGCCGCAACATGTTGGCTGGCGCGTCGGTGATGTGAACATGTTGGCTGGCGCGTCGGCGACGTGCTTCAAGCCGCACCATGCTGGCTGGCGTGTCGTCCAGAATCACTAGTTAATTAATCAAAAAAGTTCTAAGTTCAGGTCTATCAGATGTAGAGACGAAATGCTTTCAAGCCTTTTTTTTTCTTATTGTTTTCTTTCTAGTCTTCCAAAGCAAAAAGTAAGATACGCTCGTGTGAGAAACGGTGCAAAATACACTCTGGAGTAATCGAGAAAGCACACTCTGCAAAATTCGAGAAAGCACACGTACACAGTAGGGTTATGAACTCAACTCCCAAATCAAGTTCACGCAAAGCAAACAATGGGCCTGCTTGGTTTGCAATCCAAAATTTGTCATGCCAAAACTATGGCAAGCCAAAACTAGGGCATGCCAAATTTTGGTTGCCAAAAACCTTGGCAAAAATTTTGATATAGCACTTGGTTGCTTACCAAAAACTTTGACAAAAGTATTGACATAGACTAGATTAGTTGGCAAAACTTTTACCACGGATTTGGCTAGAACCATTGGCCTGCCAAACTTTAGGTAGCAAACCAATTAAACGTCATCGATTTGGCAATGCCACAATTTTGGTTGGGCAAGTTTTGGAGGGCAACCAAGCAGGCCCAATAAGCCAATATGCTACACACTTAAACTTTCTGAAGCGCATACTGAAGATATCTAGGAGAAGGTGAATAAACAGAGGACCAAACCAAGACTCCAAAACCTGTCAACTCGTCTATGTTTTTCTATGGAACATGTCCTACAACAACGGACTGACACCGTCTTGCTGCTGCTCGCTTGCACTGGGTGTAGAAAACTTCCTTGTCATCTGACTTCGAATTCAGAAACCGACCTCCAGCTCCCCTGACCCTTTTCAAGGCATGCTGATGCCGTGACTCATGAAGATAGGGCTGCACAGCACATATATTGAGTCAGTTTTTCCCTTATTATTTCAGATGACTTACCATTTCACCCACAAAAAGATAAAGGATTTTCTAAGTTGGTAACTGCATCTTTGTATCAGTCTTCCAGTTATGAGAAATAATAATGATACCAACAAGTTGAACTCTCTCTAGCTTAAAGTAACTTACAGATACAAACAGAAAGCATTTCAACTTTAACTCAATGTTGTCAATGTGTGGCATCCAATTTACATTCCTAAATCCTTTACTGCTTTTGTGACAAGCAACACCAGGAAAGGAATTAAAACATGGTATGTTAAAATTTCAGATATCAGGCACGATTGTATTAACAAATCAAAGTGAAGCATCCAACGTACCTAAGCTGCTAAAGAACAAGCAGATCCTTGGCAAATCATAAATCTGGCACATCTTCAGGGAGCTTTGTTTCCTACAAAAGGAGAGTAACATTATACAATCCTCACAGACATGCAGTTTTTAGCTAAGTTGAACGTTACTTTTTAATACCTCATTCCTCATGGGGCATGTCCGCCGATTGTGGTTCTCACCCTTACATAGGGAACATTTGACCTTAGACTTGTTTTTGTTTGACTTCATCTTTTTCTTTGGGGCCCCTTTGCCTTGAACATACATGGGATCCAAGACATCTATGGACTCTGTACAATCATCATCATCGAGAGCTTGCTGCAGCAACGGACCATACCTCTTGCCTTCATTCCCTCCTCCATTTGGCGGGATCATAGCAGCAATCTCATCCGAAACTTGTTTCAGCCGCTCATAGGCTTCTAGTGACCGAGATGCTACGAAGGGACGCACTATGGCTGAGATTGCGTAGCTCTCGGTACTTCAAAAGGCTATCGGTGTAGTCATACATGCTGCTCTTCCTTATGGGTGGAAATGCACTCTTAGATCCTCGTGACCACCTTTTCAAAACACAGCAGTCTGGAAGCCGTCTTTCTTTAAGATTGCCCAATACAAAGAAGATGTGTGAGCACGGAGTTCCAATGGCCTGCAACTTGAGACAAGAACAAGATATCCCCTTCACATTGCCTTCAGGAACACACATCTCACATTCCACCTCGTATTCCATGTCTCCTTTATCCTCCCCGCCAACAAGATATACGTAATTGTCTCGTAGCCA
The DNA here is from genome assembly GCA_015847255.1 of Hyparrhenia diplandra. Lineage (NCBI taxonomy): Eukaryota > Viridiplantae > Streptophyta > Magnoliopsida > Poales > Poaceae > Hyparrhenia > Hyparrhenia diplandra. The sequence continues at coordinate 469,920 of JADLZK010007525.1, read as the reverse complement.
TCTTCAATCTCTTTATTAAAACACTTCTTGGCTGCTCTTATGCTGAACTGCACCTTGGCGAAAAACACTTGGTGTGAACAATTTCGCAGCCTCCTTTTCAAGAATTGAAGCACCTGTTTCTAAGCATGGAAAGGAACTTCGATGCTACAAAGTCTAGAATCGCTTCATTAACGCTTGCGCTGTGAAATGCAAAGTGGTTCAAGTGCTTGTACCACCTCATATAGAGTCATTTTACGATCCGGATTTACCTTAAGCCTAGAGTTTAGGCTCTCACTCCGCTGGTTGCTCCTCAGTCCCATATAGCACTTACCGACATGATACGCAGCACACCGGGCTTGCCTCCGTCATACATCCGGTAGACCCACGAATTTGTATCCGTAATTTTTTATCACTCAAGAATTCAAGCCATTTCCTCTCAATCTCTTCTATAGGGCAACAATCCTTACATGAAGTGCCTCAAACCATTCCTCACATCGTCACCATCAACGTTTCACACAATGCACTCTCAATATGCCATATGCATAGCCTATGCGATGAATTCGCCCACACCATCGCGACTGCTCTCTGCATAGCAAGGTCTCCATCGGTGATCACGAAAACCGGATGCTTCGAGCCATGGCATCGAGAATGCGTTTAGCATCCACACATATGACTCAATTGACTCCTTTGAAGTAACTCCACATGCAAAAAGAACCGTGCTGCCATGTTGATTCACCCCGACAAATGGAACAAAGGGCACGTTGTACCGGTTCTTTTTATGCGTGCTATCAAATACCGCGACATCACCAAATGCTTGATAATCAAGCCGACTTTGAGTATCACACCACAGCAGGCCCTTGAGGTGCCCTTTCTCATCGATCCTGTATTCAAAGAAGAAATCAGGATCCCTACGGCCGCACTCTATCATGTAGCCGATCAATTGTTTGAGCATCACCAGCAAACAACCGTCTCCACCTTATTCTCGATGGCGTAAATTATACAAGTCCCTCTTTGTAAACCCAACACTCTCAAACCCACCATACTTTGGAATTCCATAACATCCATTATCCGATCTTTGCGGATCCCAAAGAATCTGCATCGCCACAATATCAGCCTTACGCTCATCTCTCGATCCTTCTATGAGAACGCGAGAAAACAAGCAAGATCTTGCTCCACCATCGGATGGTTGTGTTCACAGATGAGATCCTTCACATGCCACCGCCCGTGTTCTGATCCCGTGCAACCACAAGTTTAGCACGGCATCCACAACGAGTAATATTCCGTGGCTTCCCCATTTGCTTATTCTCCCCGAAAGCTCCTTTGCTTCACGGAAACCTTCACAGCCTGCAAACAAAACGCCGAAGAGTCCTCTCATTGTGGCCGCCGTCCCCACTCACAGTAGCTTTTCCCGACACTAAACCCTTTCGCCTTAGCGTAGCTGTTATAAAAACTTCGAATGCTTGATCTTCATCGTCAAACACCTTCCTAGCAATTTCATTGTACTTTCGACACGAGACATTCTCTCCTGCATCAACAAAAAAGATAGATTAGTCATTGATTTCAACTTGGGTCCAAAAATTGATGCAAGTTGTATCCTTGTACACAAATAGCATATTTATTGCCTCACAAAGATTAACAAAGTACCGTTTACTACTGACAGCCAGTGTTACCAGTCTAACTCTACACAATGGCCAAGTATTGCTTCAAAAAGGCATTCTTATGTACTCCAATCAGGCCAATTATGAAGGGAAGTTCATTTGCACTAAACAGCCAAAAGGAAAAGTCAATGGCCAGGTATCAAGCGCTACCGTGCACACAGCAATGTCATACTACTAACATAATCATTTCAGTCAAGCACTGTTTGAATCCAAGCAATTCAGAGATAAATTCCCTAGCTCTTCATTCAATAAAAAAAACAGCAGGACAATACATTTAGAATTGCTGTTATTAGTTTATCACCATGCTAGATCCCAACATAATAGCTCCATCTGTTTTAGATAGCCCTACAGAAAAATTTCTACCGGTCTTGTACTAATCATCATGCTATATATTAGCTAATCATTTCAGTCCTGAACACAAACTTGAAACATATTAGCAATTTGACCAACAGATCACAACAAAGAACTATGAATAATATCATAAATTGCTTGGATTCAAACTGTACATTTACACTTGGAACAAAAACTGTACAAGGTTGAGACTTGCAGTTGCAGAGAGATTAAAATTTCACCGAGTTTAATTTGGATTGGCAGCTAGTGTTAGTGTCAGATGACTCAGATGTCTTAACTGACAGTAAAGTGTCGTTTCAAGAAAAATCACATGACTGACACTAGTCGCATTGAGAGAACAGATTAGGGCCGTCCGGCCGGCAAGCATGGCACTACGCATGCACTAATCTTCCATCCTCCACTTGTGATAATCTGTGATGCGGTGAAGTTCTAAATTTGCCTTGACAGCCATGACATCAGATCGCTTACCCTTTGACCGGGAGCCTCGAGAGCAGCGAGGGGCGGGCACGAGTGGCGGCTCCAGCCACCGGCGCCCCAACACGCCGTCGTCGTACCAAAAGGCGCTCGGCGGGCGGCGGCTCCGCTGCTCGGGCGACGACTGGAGGCAGCAACGGCGTCGGCGGGGGAGTCGCGGAACAGCGTGAGCGCGGAGTCTTGGCGGTGGCGGCTCCGGGCGACGACTGGCGGCGGTGCGACGGCGGCTAGGGCGAGAGGGACGGGCGGCGATGGCGATGGCGCCCGGCGGCAAGGGCGAGGGAAACGGCGGCGCCGGGCGGCTGGGGCGAGGCCGCGAGGAAGAGGAATGAGTGGTGTCGCGGTGATAGATCGGGGTTTGGGCTGGGCTGGCCAGGTGGTGGGGGTTTGGGTGTGTTTGAGATGCGAAAAGACCATAATGCCCTTTAACGAATTAAAACAACAAAACAATTATTTTGAAGAGGCATTGGGAGGCGTCTAGAGGCGTTGGAAAGCATTTCCAACCATTGTAAAAGGGCTTGAATTATTTAAGAGAAACCTATTAGCTCCGATCCAGAAACAGTTATAATTTGCATATATATATATATAGACTACCTTGTTTACTAGCAAATTTTCTGAAGGATGGGTTACATAATTAACAGCACCATTGTTGCTGGTATGAAGACTTTGATTTGGTCTGTTTGAATCCAAATCCTTGTTCCTTTGTTCTGTTGGGAATGGATCAGTGTCTACATTGTAGATATCACTAGTTGATGGAAATGGTGACTCTGGCCTCTGGGCCTCTGATACTGTATTGGAATTGTTGTCATGCATGCGAATGCCACTTATATTACCCCCAACAGGAGAATAATTCAAGTTACTCGACAAGGGCATATGTTGAGAAGCGTCCCATGATGGTACGCCATAGCTGTTAGCACCCCTATCTTCCCTCCATTCCATGCATTCGTGCCGATGTCCTTGCCGCCAGTGTACTAATTGACACTTAAAAGAGCTACAGCACACTCAAATAACATTACAATGGGACTCAAAAAAAAAAGCAAGCAAAGATAGTGTTCCAGTAATTGTGAAAACCATATATGAAGGGAGACCAGAGACAATGCGACACCATTCAGTGAGAACCATTTGTGATAATTCACTACTCAGTGAGAGAGAATCAGGTCATGCAGCCAAAATGTAAAGCACAAAGACGAAAAACCAGCCACTGCCAGAGGAGCTCGGTGCTGGCAAACCACCAGAAGGCAAGGATGGTGGCGGCTAGGCCCCCTCCTCCTCTTCTTCCCCACCTCTCTGTCTATTGGAGGCCCGAGGTGATCCTGCGCTGGGTCTGCACAGGGGAGGCGACTGGAAATGCGTATTTTTTGATCAAATTCAAAGCGGTTCAGATATTATACAGATTAGGATCGCGAATGCAGATTATTTAGGATGTTGGAAATGCGTACAGAGAAATGCCAGTGTTGCATGTGCGGCAAGGCGATTCGGTTCCATAGGATGGAGAGGGTGACAGACGACACAACTATGCAACTGCTATGCTAGCATTGACGCCCCTCTGAAGAGCCATCCAGGGTGCAGGAGCAGCGGACGGCGGTTGTGGCAGTCAAGGGCTGATCTTCATCATGGCGTGATCGTTGTGCTATAGGGTGACACTTTGGGTGAAAGCCTAGCGACAGTGACACTTGTGGGCGCCACTATCCCTATCAGTGGCGTCGTGTTTCACCGTCGCTATCTAGTTACCTTATTGAGTCCAAGTAGATATGGAAAGATTGGGTTAGAGTTTGAGTGTGTGAGGAAAAGAGAATCCAATCTTATAAGTATCTCCTAGAGTTTTCTTACGAGAGTCAAGTCATGCTAGTCCTATAAATAGTAGCGTCATGTAATTGTTGCAATTCAAGAAAGGAATAGTAGTCGAAAGACTCTAAACCCTAGGTCTCAAGCTCTCAAGCTTGCTCTCTCTCCCCTCCCTAACCCTGGCCGCCACCATCCCCCTCGCGCCTTCTCTCCAGTAACCGATCCAAAATTTTCGTCCATTTGTGTCACTATAATCATGCCAAACTTGTATGATATTCTACAATGATACATTGGTATTATATTGGTATTTGTACAAAGTCATTGATGTCGGGTGACATCAACACTTATACTGTGGATCCGTCCCTGCTTCTGATCTCCCTACGCCGCCGCCCCCACACCGCCCACGCAGTAGAGTGGCTGCCCTAGTGCTGTCCTCGCCTCTCGCCGCCTATGTGCCCCCTCACATGCCCCTTACAATCTATCTAATGATATTAATTATGTACCATAAGTATTAATATTTTTTACATAAATTTAGTCAATGTTCTTTTTGGAAAGAGAAAAGACAGTTAATAAGAGAGAGAGGGGGGGGTATTACTTTAAAAACTTAAATATAAAGTAAGAAAATAAGAGCAATATATCTTACCAGTAGTTAACAGATTTGCATGACTTGCATCTAAAAGTTGTAGGCCGTTGACAAATAGCACAGGTAGCACGACAGACATTCATTAATGACGCAGGATAACTCAGAAATGCCGTTATTTCTTCTCTCAAAGCATCTTCTCTGGCTCGTCGTTCAAGCTCCCTTTCCATTGGCGTGACTCTCGATCTCTTGAGAAACAGCACTAGAGCGCGAAGTAAAATGAAAATAACAAACAAACCAATTAGTGCCTCCAGATCCGACACCTCCTGATCCGACACATCACCAGCAGCATCTTCACTCAGCTTGACCATGTCCATAACAAAATACTGATATGATGTCTTGTTCTAGATGTTTTGTACTTCAGCTAGGAAAACATTCCAAATTGCTTACTGTCCTACAAAGAGCATAAAAATGGATAAACCTCTACGAATTACTTGACCACAAAAATTGAAAGAAAATGTGAAAGCTCTATTATCGCCAACTATATTAGGGGCCAAGCAATTAATAACAAACAGTTGTTTGTGCCTTTATTGATTTACAAGAACGGTTGAGGCATGAGCCTGGAGTAAAGATTTGGTTAATATTGTATGAGGGCACTTTCGTAATACAGACTCTACGTAAGTGAGTATTTATTACCTCGAATGTATCATAGACTTAGAGTCTAAATAAGACTTGGAGTCTTAGCTTCTCTCTTTCTTCCATACATATATTGTCATATCGGTGTCACATCAGAAAAGTACAATAAGAACGTAATAAAGTCTGCATTGTGAATGCCCCGATGATCTCAATTGAAGATTTCAATATTCAGTCACAACTCCAGCTTTTGCCAACAGCAACCTATTTAGTAACTGAGGCAAGATGCAATCATACAAAGTGTAGCCCAAATGATGCTGAATTTTTTTTTAAAGAAACACTAAGGTCGTAAAACCAAACCAGACAAAATGTTGTAGAAAAAAAGTCAATGTCTGCCGAAGCACAAACTCTTTTTTTCTGGGTTCTAATCAGTGATATACTCCGCGCCAAAAATATTTTGAGAAGATGGCACATGCATATTGACTCTTATTCTTGTGTCTTGTGCAACAACCTAGTGGAGGAAATCATTGGATCATCTGTTTGCAAACTGTTCTTTTGCAATAATGTGCTTGGATTTTATCTGTATTGATATTCCCTTGGACAGTGGGTTTCCTGAGTTATCTTCACAGTTGAAATGTCAACTAAATTCTCAGTTTTTAATGGAGACCACAATCCTATTGTGCTGGGCCATTTGGATGGCAAGGAATGGCCTCATTTTTAAAGGGGATGTTGAATCTAGCAAGAATCAAGCTCGTGTTTTTTAAAGGAACTTAAGCTTCTTAAGTATAGAGTTAAGTCTGGACGGGAAAACCATCTCTCTTCATGGATTCAGAATCTAGAATAGTCAAGCTTCTGAAGCTTATTTTTTCTGTTTCTTTTTTCGTCTCTTAGGTTATCTTTGATGACTAGCTGCCTGTCTTGTCTTTGTCTCGTATTGTACTTCTTTTTTCTAGTTTGGATTCCTATTTAAATAAATTGTTGTAGGGGCCTTGCCCCTCAAGAATATTAAAAAAACAAAATCATGTATGATAATGATGGATTATGGTCTCTTCATCGAATCGACTACTGCTATAGATGACTTGGTTATTTACTCGACACGACAATCTTATTTCTTTGGTCCTCTAAACACCAGCACACCCCATCTTGCTCTAGTGCTCAAGCCGAGTATCATGCTGTTACTAAGGGCATTGCTGAAGTTATATGGCTCCATCAGTTGCCTTTTTAGCTTCGCAAGCCATTGCATTGTGCTGTTGTCATGTGTTTAGACAGCGTAAGTGCTGTCTACCTGCTCTCCAGCAACCCTGCTCAGCATCAGTGCACCAAACATATGGAGATGGTCTGCATTTTGTTTGTGAGCGCGTCACCCTCGACATGTTCATATATTCTACTTGAGATGGTCTTCTCAGTTTGCGGACATCTTTACCAAAGGTCTTCCTACTTCCATCTATAATGAATTTCAGACTAGTCTAAACATCCGCTCTCCTCCCACTCAGACTAAGACCATCTCATTTCTGCAGGTCATTTACTTAACTACACACTAGCTTCATAACATGGTCTATCCTTCAGAAGCCTATTTCCCAAGAGGTGGTTGTAGCGGCCTCTCAATTCTTGTTGTAGGTGGCCAAAGAGTTTTTACCCGGGCACAAGGGTTGCGGTCTAGTCTACAGATTGATAGTCATTAGGGTGTTGTGGTATCTTTTGTTTCTTGCTTTGCGCTACGTGCATTTCAGGCAGAGGCCATGAGGGTTTCAGGCAGAAGCCATGAGGCTTCTATGCTTCATTTGCTACATGCACCGAATTCATCTGTTGGAAATATTATTGCGTGATGAATCAAAAGCCTCACACTTTCAAGCATATACTTTGCAACACTGTAATATCACAATGTTGAGGCCATCATGAATAAAGCACTAGAAGCCTTATTGGAGGGCATTCAGAACAATTGGATTAATGTTTTTGTATTGTTCCTGCATATGGTTGTGCAAAAATTAAAAAAAAAAGAAAAGAAAATATACATTCCTAAAAGTGTATGGCGCTCTGGTCTTATCCACACTATAATCCACGTTATGTAAACAACCTAGTAGCTATGTGTTCAGCGCAGAGTAGCAACTCATATTTCAAGGCTACTCCATTCAGCAGCAGGGGTTTAGCTCTTACTCCCTCCATTTCTAATTTGTAAGTCGTTCTAGCTTTTCTACATGCATAGTTTTTACTGTGTATGTAGATATAAACGTATATCTAAATGCATAGAAAAAGCTATGCATCTAGAAAAGCAGAATGATTCAATTTGAAATGAAGGGGGGCAGGTGGACGGCTAGCACTAGAGGGTACATTGACAAGCAAGTGTACATGCGATGATGGTGGTGAAGATGGTGTTGATCGAAGTCAAGATAGAGATTGGACCAAGTGAAGTCCGGCACACAAGTACTTGGTAATTGTCCATTCGAGAATGAGTAGGACACGCGACATCATGGAGGAGGCATATCTGCTATCAGGGGTGGATGTACAGTATATCATCGAGTCCGCCAACCCCGATAACTTCCGAAGAACCAACGATACCCCATGTAATCTTAACATGATGGACCCCAGTAAAATAAAATTTTGACCCGGCAAAGCCTACTACGCAGCCCAGTCCAAGGAGAGCAGCAGCGAGCAGGCCAAGCCCACTCCGTGGATGTGACAAAATCTGATGGATGAATAGACAACAAAAAAACTACGCAGCTAATATGCCCAAATATCATCTACACACTACAGATCTACAAACTGCAGCCGTGATTGTCGACTTCCAGTATACACACGGCAGACTCTAACGTTTCAACTCATCGAGTCATTGTCTTCTTCCGCTTTCTTTGCGCTCGCCCCAGCGCAGCGTTCTGCGTCGGTGGGGCTGCCCGCCTTGCCGTTGCGGTGGCTGTTCGCCCGGCCACCGACCGCCGGCGTGGCGATACCGCGTATTGATGTCGGTCGGTGAAAAATTAGTTATATCTAATCATGTCAGCCGCAGCCTTTACAATTGCTTATTGTTTAACTTTGTTCACTATTTTGGCAGTCCACCAAAGCACAATGGAGCGATTCACGAAGAGAAAAAAAATCCCCTACCAATGTTGAGAATCAGAATCGTGATGGAGGTGTTTCAAGAGGAGATGGCGGCGAGAATCTCGATGGAAGGGTAGCTGCAGTAAACACCAATCATACTTTGCTCTTCATTCTTCGCGGATCTCGCGATGGGAGGTAAATTTTGATGAGCTTCCGTATGATCCAGCGAGATAGGAGGATTTCAGATTACATAGGACAAAGTCTACAAGATGAGATAAGACGCAAGTATTTGATTAGAGATCCTTTTAGACCACCGGTTGGTTTTAGATATCCACAAAAGATTATAGTAGGTGCTCAGGTCGATTTCACCCGGAATGGTTCACAAATTATGATTGGCTAGAGTATTGTGAAAAGGTGGATAAATGTTTACATTTATCTTTGCTACTTATTTAGAGATTCTAATAAGGACCGAGGTGGAATGATGCATTTGTGAAAAATGGTTGGGATGGCTTCAACAAAAATGATAGGCTTCGAGATCATGTAGGCACCCAACCTAATAGTTTTTCATAACACGGCCCGTTAAAAAAGATGCAACAATTTGATGAATCCTGATCAATCCATTGCTAATGCTATGAACAAGAAGAGATGCCACTAAAGAAGAGTAACTTGCTAGATTGAATACTTCTATTGATGATGTCTGGTTCTTGATGCATCAAGGTTTAGCTTTTAAATGGTCATGATGAGTCGAGAAGTCAAAAATAAGGGAAATTTTCATGAATTGGTATAACTTTTGGCAAATCAAAATGAGAAAACAAAAAAGATATTCTAAGGAATGCTCAAATGTTGTCTCCAGCCATACTGAGAAGGATATTGCAAAACTGTTTTGCTTGAGGTAATATTTTTTTACATTTTTCATTTGCAATACAAATACTTATATAGGTGAGTTAACTGTGTGTTTTTATCTAGATAATAGTAAAATATATTGTGGAAGAAAGTGGTGGCGGCGTATTTTGCTTATTGGTAGATGAGTCGGCTGATGTCTCGGGCAAGGAACAGGATGGCGTCGTTTTTGAGATATGTGGAGAAGTTTGGGTTAATAAAACATAGACTTATTGGTGTTGTTCATGTGAGTGAGACCTCAACATCATGTCTTAAATCTAATATTGATAGTCTATTTGCTAAGTATGGGTTGAGCATGTCACAAGTTAGAAACCAAGGCTACGTTGGAAAAAGCAACATGAGAGGTGAGTTTAATTGACTAAGAGACTTAATCATGAGGGAAAATAGCTCTGCATATTATATCCATTGTTTTGCTCATCAATTGCAGTTAGTCATTGTCGTTTGTAGCCAAAAAGAATCATGATATTAGTGATTTTTTTTGACATGGTATCTCTACTGATTAATGTTGCTAGAGACTCTTGCAAAATAAAAGATATGATTAGAGAAAGTCAACAGGAGAGAGTTAGTAAAGCAATATGTAGTGGACAACTCACAAGTGGAACATTACCAAATCAAGAACAATCACTTCAAAGAGCTGGTGATACTCATTGGTCCTCCCATTATAGAACCCTTTTTGAGGATAAGTAGTTTATTCTCTCGATGTCATTGAAGTGCTCCAATATGTTGGAAAAGAAGGTCCAAGTGATGCAAAGAGATGCCAAGCCTGTGGCCTCTTGGACTATATGAAGGATTTTGATTTCATGTTCAAGTTGAAACTAATGTTGCTTATTCTTGGACATGTCAATTCATTGTCATTATCACTCTGAGAGGAAAGTTTAAGACATCTTAGAGGTCATGACAGAGGTGAAGTTAACAAAACAAAAATTTCAGCAAATAAGGGATGATGGTTGTGAGTCTTTATTAGAGGATGCATTGTCCTTTTGTGAAGCTCACATCATCCCAAATTTGGACATGGAGCAAGAGTAAATTGACCGACACAACCCAAGGCAAAAAGACTGGCCGCAAAACTATCAACACTACAAGTATGATTGCTTGAACCCAATTATTGATTTGCAGCTTACAGAATTTAATGATCGTTTTCAGTGAGGTAAATTCTGAATTGCTTACCCAGCCATATTGCTGCTTTCAATCCCAAGAATTTTTACATGAAGGATTTCCACTACAATTGCAAATTTGCAACCATAATGACAAGCTTCAAGCTCTCTGACAATAACTCCTCAAGTGAAGAGGAAGAGCCATGATGGCTTTCAATGAGTGATTGACCTGTAACGAGTTGGTTTGAGGGCTTTCATGGTTGCACAAGCATGTTCAATTATCAATGTGCAGTTTTTGTTTGTATAGCTAGTTTCAATGGAGTTTTATAAGAGTTTCATGAGCATTAATTAAGCTGATGTGACACCATATTAATGATGAGAGAGGTGATAAGAGTTTTATAGGAGTAGAGAGAGTTTCATGGGGATGAAACTCTTCTACACTATTTCCAAAATCAGGATGTGTTGGAAAACTGGGACATGAAACCCCCATTGAGACTAGCCTAAATACCAGAGGACGGTAAAGTTGTTGAGATCAATTGGGGATGGAGACAATGCGTTTTAGAGAATTGCACCGAGTCATTAATTGTAGTGATTATTTCCTCTTGGATTTCCGTATGTACTAACAAACGCGCCGCAGATCTGGTCCCCCAAAATAGCAGCAGTTAATTTTAACAGTGACGGCAAAAGAGAGCTTTGGATGCGAGTGACATAATTAGACATGCAACTAGTTCTAGAACTGAACAACGATTTTCATGAACAGCAAGTTCGAGGAAGACAACCACTGTGAATTAGTCCAAATAACCAGGAACATATAAAACAAAACACAAATCGGGTAAAGATACAGCACGAATTTGAACTTGCTTTTTAACGAGCACTTACCTTCTAAGTGCGCTTGTCCCAAGGAGATTTAGGAGAAGGAAGAATGGGGAGGACAAAGGAGACCTACCAAGTCTTTCCTGTAACAAGATGCTGATGGTAGGATGGAAAATAGCATAAAACCCCTTTGACTTGACTACAGTTTTCAAGAAACAAACTCTATTACAATGACGACGTTTTCATGTCCTGACAGTCATCTGTATTTGCATAATCCCTTGTCATTTCATTAGTACTAAATGTGGTAATTTTAATAAATGTGGTAATTTTTTTAATTTGACTTACCAAAGCCTCCATAGAAGACTAGGCTGACAAATACATGTCATGCCTTTTTTTTTTCAAAAATGCCATAAATTAAGAAACCTTTTCATTTTCCTGTTTTTTTTTTTTTTTTTTTTTTTTTTTTTTTTTGACCTTGAACACTTCTTTCCCATAACTCCTGCTTCTCGTCTTTTGCACTAAAACATATTGCAAGTCCATCCACTCGTCGATCATCTTGCCACACTATTTCTACCAGCGGAGATATTATATGTGCAATGAAAGCATTCTATTTGCGTGCATCTAATGTTTGAAAACTAGTAGGAACTTTGCTCGGGCTTTAATGGAACTAACAGAGGGAGGGTCATTACTCAAATGGGAGGAATAATTCAGGATAGAAATGGAAATTTCGCAATGACAGATTAGCAATCATGTTCAGTACAGTGTCAGCGTCGAAGCAGTTGCAATCACGTGTAAAAAACTCGTCAAATTTGACTCCAGGGAAGGTTAGTACGCGTGAGATTAGAGAAGCCTTTTGAAAGATTCTAAGAAGCAGTAGGCCTATTGACAGGTTTCCATGTTCACTACACGAAGCAGTAGGCCGCAATGGAAATATGTAAATCATCGTACTGTTGGCCTGGTGCAGCCTTCTGGCGGGAGAACGCTTAGAGGGGTGGCTCCTCCAACGGCTCCCGGCGCCCACCACGGGCGACTTCGGGAGCGGCAGCGCGCCCAGCGCCTCCGGCTCCCCGCTCCGGCGTCCGGCGGCCGCCGTCACCGCCCTCCTCGCCCGTGGCGGCGGCCAGCGGCGGTGGCTCCTAACGGGCCCCAGCGGCGGCGTCCACTTCTCCCACCCACCTACCCCTCGCTCCCTATCCCTCCAACTCCACCCCTCCGGCGGCCGTGCTGCGGCGCCCGTCTCCCCGCCGCCCACGGCCGCCGGGCGTCGCGGATCCGGTGGGGGCGTCGGTTTAGGCCCCCTCGCCGCGTGGATGCAGGGGCTCCGCTCCCCCCATGGCGGTGGCGGCTGGGCGGCCCAGGATGCGGTGAGTGGGTCCGCTGCCGCCCGGCCACAGCCCTCTCCTCCGGCGGATCCGGCTCCGGGGCGGGCACACTCCCGGCCTCCCGCGCCCGCGCGCCGGTGGTGCTTCCGACGCGGCGGCTTCCGGCGTGCGTCAGCTAAGCGTCGGGGCGCGCCGGGGATTCGGCCAACCGGCTTCGCTGGTCGGGCCCCTCGGCCCCGATTGGCGCCGGCGGCCCCACCCCCTCGGATGCGGTGCGGGCCTCGAGGGAGGTCGGTGGCTGCTCTGCCCGCCCGTGGCGGATTGCCCCGGCCTGCTTTTCGTCCTTGGCGGCGGTGGGACTGCGCTTGTCGCGGCTCTCGCGTTTCTTCTTTGCCGACCCTAGGTGGTGACATCAATCTTGCTCTTCGTGGAGCAGGCGCTCACCCGGCCTCGGCCAGCGGCGATGGTGACGCTTCGTGCGCCACGTACCTCCCACAGGGGCGTCGCCGTTCTTCCCACTTGGCAGCAACACTACGGCGGCCAGCACGGGTTACTTCTTCCGCTTCGCCTTTGTTTTACGATGGTGGTGCCATCGTGGTGGCGGGACCAAGGTGGTGCGTCCGTCGTATGCGCGCCCCGTGGTGGTGCCTCGGGACTGTCGGGCCACCGCACCGGGCGCTGGCAATGGAAGATCGGTGCGTGCAACTCGTCGGGGATGATAGGGTCTTCCACGGCCGTCGCCGCCCGCCCCTGCCCGTTTGGTCGCCTTTGTTGCTCCTTTTGCTCTTCCCGTCCCCCCTCACCGGGTGTGTCTAGCTAGCGTGTCGTGTCTCGGTAAATCGTTGTTCCGGCATATGCTTTGCCGTCGAGGTGCTCCTTGTCGTTAGGGCGGAGGCTTTGCCGCCTTGTCTTCTACGAGCCTGTGTTTCCTGATGCACTTTTGGGGTGAGGTCGTCCACGACCTATGTTTCGGTATGCGTACGAGGTCCGCACGTTCGCGGGCCTTCGTTTCGATGTATTGCCGCGAGGTCGCGGTCGTTTCCGGTGGATGCTTTGCCGCCCGGGGTGGGTCGTTGGCGGATGCTTTGCCGCCGTGGTTTTTGGCGGATGCTTTGCCGCCGGTCTTGGGCTCCTCTTGGGCAGCTTGCCGAGTTGCCAAGAGTGAGCGCCTCTCCTCTTCGGCGGGATGCTTTGCTGCCCGTGATTGGTCCGACGGATGCTTGTCCGTCAGCTCTCTAGCGGATGCTTTGCCGCTTTTATCGTTACCTATTTACACCGCTAGCCACCGGGTGTTGTGTATTGGTTGTAATAGGATCAGCTTTTGGGGTTGTTAGTTGGAGGGTTAAGCCCCATCCCTCACCACCATTTGCTTGCTGTTTGTTTGTGCCCGTGTGTTTTGTAAGTAATCTGTGGATTACTTGTGAATCTTTGTAAACTTTCCACTTCTCTTACGCCGTCGAAAAAACAACGACGTTACCAAGCCGTGACCTGAAAAGGATGGAACCTCCATGAAAAGGACTGGTCGCTGGCTGGAGATTGATGGACGGTTGCTGTGGTGTCAGTCAGTTGGTGTGTAACAGCCGGAAATTTGCATGTTTTTAAAATAGGTAATTTGATTTATTTTTGCAATTATGTGATGCGTTTAATTTAGTAAAATAATATTTTCTGGAATTAAAATCCATCATAAGGTTAGATACATATTTGAGCATTGCATGCTGGAGCATTTATTTCTATTATGTCTTGTTTTTTGCTGAAATTGGAATCGATTTGAATTGTTTCACAAAGGATGTTGGAAACCTGTTTTTGGAAAAAGAAAATGCATTCCATTTTTCTTTCTCTCGTTCTCTTGATCGGCCTGATGGCCTGTTCACGTTGCTGCAGGCCGGGGCATTCTATTCGGCCGCTGGCCTGATTACCTTGCACCATCACCATGGCCTGAGTGGCTATTTTCTTTCCTTGGCCTGTTCTACTTGGGCTGAAATCTTGGCATCCTTTTCTTTTCTTCCGTGGCTGACACCTACGCCCTCATCCTTGGTCGTTCCCAGGTCGGACCGAGCCCGACTCTGTATCCAGCGCGGCACCGATTCCGCGTCGGTAGCTGCATGTTACGCGCCGCCTTTTTCCAATCTATTCGCGGGGGCCCGCCGGCTTCGCTCAAGCTGGTAGCGCAGCCGCACGCCCTAGCGCCGCCGCCAAAGCGATTTTTGCCGCGGTTGTTGCCTTGTTCTCGTGGTAAGCACCTAAATCAGCGTCTCCATTGCTTCGAGAACCCGCCTGCACTATCTTCTCCGTTCAATCTTGCTTGCTGTGACTCGTCGTCGGTTGCAGTTCAAGGACGTCCGCTGTTCCGATCCATAACCCGTCTACAAGCCGTCTCGGACCCCATCGTTTCCCTAGGTGAGTCCGCAACGAGCTTCTGATCATTTTGGTTCAAGTATCACGCCCAACAGTGGCCGGAATCGCTCGATTAGCTTGCGCCGGCGAGCTGTGCCGTTTTCCGACGATGGCGACGCCGTCGTTCCTATTTCCGGCAAGAAAGCGCCGCCTGGTCCTGCCGCTTCTAATCGTGGCCGTTCGTTCGTGATCCGACGGCCCAGTACCCACTGATAACTCTTCAGCCTGGCACTTTTGCAAAACAGCCATTATAATTATTCCTTGTCTGCAGCGCCATGCTTGGCGTAATTCTAGATTTCGCTTGCGTCACTGGAAAGCGGAATCAAGGGTTAACAGCTGTTGGAACGCCGGCGATCACCGCCGGTGGCCTACAGGATCGATCAACGGCAGTGGCAGCGGTTTATGTCGCTGTGGACACCACGAACGCACACACACAAGTTGGAACGCGAGAGCTGGACCGCAGGAGTTTTTCACGCCACGCGATGCACGCTTTTTAGGATGCATTCATCTGGTTTTTGATACACGGGCTTGAAGCCCTCCACCCCGCCCCGGTTCCACGACTCAGTGGTGTGCCGATCTTCGCGGGGCGCCCACTGACATGCACGGTCTTGCGCCGGCCATGGCGGGGTGCTTTCTTGATGCGGTCGAGGCCAACGTGCGGTCCCCGGCCGCCTCGATCTCTACGCTAAACCAAACATGATTTGTAACAAACTAAATGCACCTAAATATGCATGATCTAGTTGACACGATTACAAACTATGCAATGTAAACTATGTGACATAGTTCAACATTTCACCCCTTAATCGTGCTCAACCTTGATGACTCCCACCGATCCTCATCTCCACGAACCCGAGTCTCCCAAGTGGTTTCGTCAGGATATCGCCTAGCCGGTCGTTGGTCCCAACATGATTCACATCCACCGAACCATCAACAACACACTCCCTTATGAAATGATACCGAGTGTCAATATGCTTGGTCCTCTCATGATACACAGGATTTTTGCTTAGCTCCGGCGCATTTTCTTCGTCAATTTTCAACTCAAACTTCCCAAAGAACACCCCCTGTAATATCAGCCAAGAGCACGCTCAACCATACTCCCCGACATGCTCCACATGCAGCTGCCACATATTCAGACTCACATGAAGACAAGGTGGTAACCTTCTACGCTTCGTGATGTCCATGTTATCAAATTCTGACCAAGGAAGAACACAATACCAGTGGTACTTTTCCTCTTCTCAAGGTCACCTGCATGGTCACTATCAGAGTATCCAAGCAGCTCTGAATGTTTCCCTTTGACATACTTGCACCCAAGATCTGTTGTGCCTGCAACATACCTGACAATTCTTTTGATGGCAGACCAATGTTCAGCACTTGGTGATTCCATGAATCTACTTACCATCCCCACAGAGAAGGCTAAGTCAGGTCTGGTGTTAACCAGGTATCTTAAACTGCCAACAATGCTTCTGAACCTTGTTGCATTTCTTGTTGCTTCAGGTTTGCCTGGCACCAGTTTAATGTGAGGCTCCATTGGAGTGTCAACTGGGTTGCACCCCTTCATGTTACACATCTCAACAATCTTCTTAGCATATGCACTTTGACAAAGAGTGATAGCACCGGGCTTTGTTTCACTTCTATGCCAAGATAATAGCTCAAGAGACCAGTCACTCATGTTGAAGCTCTTCATCATCTCTTTGCTTAAATTCAGCAATGCTCGGCTACTTGGCCCACGGATGACAAGATCATCCACATACACTCCCACCAACAACAAGTGAGTTGCCTGCACCTCTTCTGTACACAGCATGCTCCTCCTCACTCCTTCCGAATCCCAGCTTCACCAATTCTCTGTCCAATCTAGCATTCCAGTCTCTAGGGGCCTGTTTGAGACCATACGATTGCTTTCTTCAGTTTGAAACTTTTTTTCAGCACTTGAGCTGGTGAAACCTGGTGGCTGGTGTACATAAACTTCTTCCATGAGTTCTCCATTTAGAAAAGCAGAGTTGACATCCATGTGATGCACCTCCCATTCACCTTGTGCAGCAAGAGCAAGCAATACCCTCACTGTTTCCAGGTCCGCAAATGGGAGCAAAAAACCTCATCATAGTCCACCCCCTGGATTTGAGCATACCCTTTAGCAACCAGTCTGGCCTTGTGCTTGATCACATTCCCAGCTGGATCTCTCTTGACCTTAAACACCCACTTTAGCCCAATGGCCTTGTGGTCACTTGGCAGTTCTGAAGGTTCCCATGTATCATTCTGTAGAATAGAGTCAAGTTCTTCTTTCATGGCTCCTGTCCAACACTCATGTTCTAGAGCCTCTTCAACACTCAATGGCTCATCAGCTGCTAGCATACATAAGCCACTGTAGTCATAGTCAATGACTGGATCAGTTGATTCCAGCAAGTCAGTCACTGATCTGTATCTCACTGGACCACCCCATGCTTCATCAGAGCTTGCACTTGATGGTGATGCTGCACTACCATGACCTGCAGATGGTGTGCCTGGAGTTTGCATAGGCTGTGGAGACACTGGATCACCCCCACCCCCTTGAACCATACTGCTTCCACTCCCCATGTCACCTGCACTGTCTGAATCAGTTGGCATTGCCTCTATTGTCGGATTTTCTTCAGAGGTTTCATACTCAACAGTGAAGGTTTGCATCTCAGGCTGAGTGATTGCTTTGCCCTTGTTCCACTCCCATGGCACATTCTCCTCAAAAACAACATCCTGGCTGACCGTTATTCGCGCTTAATCGATCAACACATTTGTACCCCTTTGTGCCAGATTCATAGCCAAGAAAAACCATTTTCATTGATCTGTCAGCAAGTTTTGTCAGGCCTGGTCCATTCAACTTCACATGTGCAGTACACCCAAATGTTTTCAAGTGGCTCACATTCGGTTTCCTACCATGCCATGCTTCGAAGGGTGTCTTGTTCTGCAGCTTCTTGTGGGTGATCTATTCAAGACATATACTACAGTAGCCACAGCTTCTGCCCAAAATTCAGCAGGGACAGACATGCTCTTCATCATGCACCTAGCCATCTCCACCACAGTTTGGTTTCGACGCTCAACCACCCCATTTTGCTGAGGTGTATAGGGTGTGGTCTTGTAGTGCTTGATGCCTGTTTCAGTACAGAACACAGAGAACAGATTGGAAATAAACTCTCCTCCCCTATCTGTTCTAAGAGCCTTCACTCTCCTCCCTTGATCTACTTCAGCTCTCATCTTTATCTTCTTGAAGTAATCAAATGCCTGATCTTTGGTCTTCAGAAACTCAACCCACATGTACCTACTAAAATCATCAACTACCAGGAGAAAGTATGAGTTTCCCCCTGGTGTCTTAGGACTAATTTGTCCACACAAATCAGCATGTACCAATTCCAAACCTTGCTCAGCTCTGTATTTTGAAGCCTATGGGAATGGTGCTCTATGTCTTTGTTTACCCAATGTACAGCCATCACACACCCGCTCAACATGATCAATCTGTTGGCATCCCTCCACCATCTCTTTTTCGCCCAAATCCCGAGAGCTCTGAAATTAAGATGGCCATATCTAGCATGCCACCGCCATGCTTCATCATCGTGCTTCATCATAAGACAAACCGGAGTTGCAAGATTTAACTGAATTGTGTACAACCTCTTATGGTTTTAAGGGTGCGTAAATAAGCGGTGTGCCCTCTGAATCAAGAACATTCAGCCTACCATTCTTCAGAGACACCTCACACCCCTTCTCCTCCAATTGACCCAAACTAATGATATTGCTCCCGAGCTTAGGAATGTAATACACGTTGGTCAATACCTTATGTTGTTGGTGACGCCCTTGAACCACCATGGAGTCGATCCCTTCGATCTCGACATGAGACCCATCACCAAAGCGCACTTGTTCGTATCTTGTCGTTGAGGGACCGCCCACGGGTTCCGATATATGGTTGCCGGCACTGTGTCAGCACCCACACTGCCGGGCACACCATCGGGCACCACCTCCTTCTCAGCAAGGTGGACGGTTCGAGTCGCCCGCCACCGCCTCCCACCTTGTCGACTTGCGCCATCGCCAGATGCAAAGACCATGATCATCACTGCACACCATGTTCCCTCGGGCTCCTTGGCCTCCCCGCTTCTTCTCCTTCTTTGGGCGCTGCAATCTTGAGCCCAATGTCCATAGATGCCGCAGCTTGCGACACCTACCCTTGCGCCGCGGCGTTCCCTCCGATGTGAGTTTTACGGATCCGGATCCGCCACCCCTCGAAAACAGCGCCGCCCCGCTGCTTGTTCTTGGATTGGCCACCACCACGCCTTCCACCGCCTTCCTTGTACGATGCAAAGGCGAGCCCGGTAACCCGCTCTCCAACCAGTCCTCCTCCGCGGAGAAGGCACCCACCTTGTCGGGCCACCTCCTTGACTTCGTCATCGAGCCGGCACTCCGCCGCCCGAAGATAGCCGACCACGCCCGCCACCGTCATCTTCTTCTCGATCGCTAAACATCTCGATCGACACCACCACTGACGTGAAACGCTTCGGCACCACGCGCAAGAATTTCTTGACAACGCGGACATCCTCAATTGTCTCACCCGGTGTCTTGTGAGATTTGCCACGAGATTGGTTATGCGCATATGCGAATTGGTCGCACGCCCCTCGCCGGTCTTGAACTGGATGTTCTCGAAGTCTTGGAGCAACTTCGGGCATTCACCTCCTTGACGCGATCCGCCCCAAGCCTCATGAGTTTCACCGCCTCCCACGCCTCCTTGACCGTCTTGTGGTTGCCGAGCATACGCCACATGTCCTTGGGCACGGAACGCAGGAGCGCTCATCGCCCGGCGATCATGGGCTCTCTTCACGGCTGGTGCCCGGATCGATCACGTGCGGATCTCCGGCGCCTCCAGTTTGCACCGGAGGAGCATCGCCCACCCGCATAATTCGCCTCATCCAAAGACGGCCGGGCGAGCGAACTCTCACGGACTCGGCATGGAACTCCCCGACGCCGCCCGTCACCCATTGGCGTCGGCGCCGACGAGCTTCCGGTCTCACTTTCGCACCTTCTTCGCCGGTTCACGCGGTGGGCTCACCGAACCACGTAGAACATCCACGCTCCGATACCAGCTGTTGGAACGCCGGCGATCACCGCGCCGGTGGCCTACGAGATCGATCAACGGCGATGGCAGCGGTTTATGTCGCCCATGGACACCACGAACGCACACACACAAGTTGGAACACGAGAGCTGGACACGAGGAGTTTTTCACGCCACAATGCACAGCGCTTTAGGATGCATTCATCTGGTTTTGATACACGGCTTGAAGCCCTCCACCCCGCCACACGTTCCACAACTTCGGTGGTGTGCCGATCTTCGCGGATGCCCACCGGACATGCACGGTCGCGCCATGGCGGGGTGCTTTCTTGATGCGGTCGAGGCCAACGTCGCGTCCCCGCTGCCGCTAAACCAAACATGATTTGTAACAAACTAAATGCACCTAAGTATGCATGATCTAGTTGACACGATTACAAACTATGCAATGTAAACTATGTGACATAGTTCAACAACAGCTTCAGAATGCGATTTCATAATTTACAGTTTGGCCATTATATTCAAATGTCCATATCTTTTGCATTTTAAATCCAAATTTTACCGTTCAAATTTCGTTGGGATCATAATTCTGTAATCTAGGTGTTTACGGTACTAGGTTTTCCAACCTTTAAATTTCGTAGGCATATTTAATTTATTATTTTATTCATGTGAAACTTGAGAAATTCATATCTTCGCCGTTTTAAATTCGATTTCAGTGATCTATATATTGATGTGATCGTAGCGACGTTTATAATGGTTTTATAAACTTTTAAACTGTTTTCTTGCTGTTGGTGTACTGTTATCTTATAAGTTCTATGTTTGCTTTGTGTTTGACCGCACGATCGATTGTGTGATGTTGCTTGGTGATCGAAAGTGAGCAATTCGGGAGTGGCCAAGAGTACTTCTTCGAGCAAGACCAGCAGGACCAACCGACTTTGAGAATCAAGGCAAGTATAGCTTGGGAATTACTTATCGTATTTAACATGATCATATAACTTAATGAATGTTTATGTCATAAACGAAAATATGTTTGTTAGTAACATGGGGATTTGTCTCGCTTTTAGCGAATCCGGTATTACAAAGATAGCTATGGGGGTTATATGGCTCGACATTAGCTCCTTAGAGATCATTTTTCTAGCAACTTGGAGGAATTGCCGAATTGGATGTAGTATGCCCCTATCCCGTTAATATGTGAGTATAGGCTGAGAGTTATGTGCCACATAGGAAGGTTGGGTTCTATGTCCGACGACTTAGCTGCCCCAACTTGTTAGACGAACCTTTGGGGAGCTTCTTAGTGGTTGCTGGTGTGTGGACCTTATAAACCCATGCATTCGGGAATCACGGCTCATAGTGAAAGTGTACACCTCTCAAGCAGAGTTTGAGAAACTGGTATACTAGCCTTGCATAAGGTCACGGGGCGGCCCTAGAACCATAGCATTAAGGATAATGATTCGTGTTCATTAACATTCATGTTTACCGTTATGCTTTACATTATTTATGTTATAATGATCATGTATTTAGGTAGATATTGCCTTTCTATTCTTGCTAAGTACGCTTTTGTACTTACCCTTGCTATATCACAATCAATAGATCAAGGCTGGAATGAGGACTTCGATGATGACTACCGTGACAAGTACTTGGCTTGGTGTCCACCCGCCAACCAGATCCACTCGTGTTGGAGTTTCCGCCGTGTGTCTTCATAGCTACTTTGTTACTATTTGATTAAGACTTGTTATGAATATTTACTTGAAATGTATTAAGCACCGAGATGATATATTATCGATTTGTCGAGCCTTATGTGTGTGACATTCCGGGGGCACACATAAGATTTGTATGCATCCAATTTTGTTCTTAAATTTGGGTGTGACATGGTGGCACCATATTTTTTTTTTTTTTTTTTTTGCGATAAGGAAAAATTCCATTGATGCTAAAGCAAGTTACATCCTCTCATTAGAAAAGTAAACCAAACAACTCCACCTCCATTGATGGGAGACAAGAAACCTTGAAAAAACCATAAATTCCAACATCTAGGATCACCATCCCAAATGGATATGTCACGGACGCAAGCTCCGATCCGAACGAACAGGGGCCATCTCACCGCCCACCGCCGTCATCCTCATATTCATCACTTTTGTAAAAGAGGAATAAACTGCTAAAATTCCACATGCAAACATAATGAAATTGGCGCCGCCGACACGCCGTCGAACTCATCGCCGTTGCCTTCACCGGTTCGTCATGAGAGAACACAAGTCCAACCGACATCCGGATAGATATCGTTGGAAAACTAAATCTCACTAGCCCATCGCTATGGCTACATAGAACCACAGCGAGACAAAGGACGGCCGGAGGGAGTACCTTATTCTCCATCAATGGTGATGTCTTCGCCTTACCATCACCGCTGAGGAACGACATGCTCCATTGCTTCATCGATGATCTTGACAACGCCTTTACGCCGTGGCCAATCTCTTCGATTGGATCTCCGGAGAAACCTTGAACCTTGAAGACTCGATCTACTAGGAAAAAAACTTATTAAAACGATTGATCCCCACTCCCTTCAAGCCCCGGCGTGATGCCGGAGGAGAAGGGAGGGGAACCAGCGGTGATGGAAAGCGGGAGCCGGCGGCGGCGCCCCCCGGGTTTGGGGCGGCCGCACTCAATGTTACGTTCGGACAATTGGCAGCCTTCAGTAACGAACGTTCGCCAACAAAGTGGTTGCCTGAACGCTCTGCCTGGTGCACATTTGAAACAGCCTCACGCTTGGATGCCGTGGCTCATAGGTTCCTTGTCTTTCTGTACCTGCAAGAAAGGGGTTCACACCTTGATTTCTGAATTGGTCACAGCTGTGGCATTTGGTGTTCCTGGTGCGCCTGGTCTTGTCCTGAAGTGAACTGGCCACAATGTGTCAATGTCGATAGGCACAACATGATGTACCTGCCAAACATTCCAATGTTTGTTTTGAAACCTGGGATCGTTACTAGCCTTCCATATGTACCACACATATAGTGGTGAGGATGAGCATCATAAGTGATTTGTTGGTTGATGTTAAGCTGGGCAAGAGATTCCTGAACACCATCCTGATTGAGTGATTGAACTCGGCTCGAGGCAAAGCCCGCTGCTGAATGAATTGGCTCGTTTGTCTCGTCCGCTGCCTCTCCTCCATGGCTGCCTCTCATATTTTTCACACGCGTCGTAGACGTCTACACCCAATTTTTTTTCCCCGACGCATCGCTGTTGCTCTCGTGTCCGTTGAAATCTCTATGCCCAGCCAGACTTGGCGCGCGCAACTTTCAAGCATTTTTGGTTGCCTGCATCCGGATCTAAACCTGATTATTCTCCAGATGCAAAATGCAGCCTAGCTAGAGCATGGCTCTCCAAATACGGATTTCATTTGCGTTTCTGACAAGTGCATCGCAGGGTCTGGACATATGTGCTCTCGGTCTCGCCGACCGCGAGTTGACAGTCCCTTTTATAAAAAAAAAAAAAGGGGTTTTGTTGACAGTGGTACTAATATATATTAGATGATATTAGTGTGCATGTAAAAGTACATTCAGCTATTGGAATTGAAATATGGACTGGTAAAAAGTGAAGTAACGCAAGTTAAATATTAGAAGAACACTTATTTTGTATTTTTATTTCATCACTACCAGAAACTGGATATTTTGTGAGAGTGAAAAACAGTCACGAAAAAACGGTTTTACTCTCACGAAAAATAATGCGTGAGAGTACACCGTCACGCACATTACTTCTCACAGTATTGCACTCATGAAATACACACTTTCGTGAGAGTTCACCGCCACGGATTCTTTTCATGAGAGTTCTCCGTGACGGTCACTCTCATAAAAAGGTCATTGCCGCCGATTTGCACGCTCTTTTCATGGCGGTTTTTTTAATATTTCGTGAGAGGCCACCGCCACGGTTATTTCGTGAGAGGAAGGATATTTCATGAGAGCTCACCGTCATGAACTTATTTTTGTGAGAGGAAGGGTATTTCGTGAGAGCTCACCATCATGAACTTATTTCGTGAGAGGAAGGGTATTTCGTGAGAGCTCACTGTCATGAACTTATTTTGTGAGAGGTAGGGTATTTCGTGAGAGTCACAAGTCACGCAATGAGTTTCATGCGAGTTTGAAAATTCACAGGAAATATAGTATTTCATGAGAGTGACCCACCACAAAAAAAGTATTCTGATTTGAGTCAACCGTCATGAAAATTACCCAACAAAAGCATCTCAAACCAAATTCCAAATTCACACATGATCCAAATGTCAATCCAACACACATAAAATCAATTCCAATACATCCATATATGCCAACTGATTCCAATTGCAATACATTTTAATTGCATCCAGCTGTCCAACCATTACAAGGCTTACTAGCTCATAGCCTAGACATCCAACATGATATATAAGTTATAACACATAGTCCTAACAAGTTCCAGCACAAATCCTAACCATTTTTTGTTTTACTCCCATCAACTGCATCAGTTGTCGCCTCTTTTGGATCCATACTTCATTAGAACATATGTGTTCAAAGCGCTAGCCCTCTTGGAGCCAAACATATATTCCTGCATGACCGCATAATGAATAAAGCTGAAAAATAGGCTGAGAACATGGCTGGTAAGTAATTTAAATTATGGCAATGGTCAAAGTTAACTTGAAACAAAATAGGTTCAAATTATCATGCTAATGCTGGCTAAATCAAGCTATGGACAGTAAATAACACAGATCATTGCCTCCACAGATCCTCAATTCATACCTAAAAGGTTGCAAGAGGCAATCTTACACAGGATGAAGCTATCAATGAATGACAATCACCATTCACATGGGTAATAATGAAGGGAGCTTACCAGCCAAGCAAAAGGCACAAGCTACTCAAATGAATCCTGAAAAAGGTACAACAATGTATTTAGCTATGGATAAGTTAACTACATAAATAATAAAATGTGCAGTTCCTTGACTGAGCAATGACAACTGTTGTGTGACCCAACAATTCAGAGAAACCATGTATTTTAGATCACATAAATATTTTAGTTCACAATTACCAATCCCAAATATACAGATCCTTGCTACCATAAAAAGAAGCTTTCAGATCAAAAACAAGATATGTACTCAGAAAAAAAATACAGATTTCTAGCTTATCAGAAATTAATAGCAATGGCAATAGTTTTGAACGAAAAACTGAAATCAAATGAATACCATGTCCCCGTATCAGGACTGACCTCTGAATCTGCAGGTTTTAGATCCTATTATTTTGAATCAGGTAAATAAAGAACCTTTAGCATCTACGTGAAGCTGGAGATGTGCAGGCTGCCGGTAGCCTGGTGCCCGGTGGATCTGCAGCTGTGCAGATGCGGAGCCCGGCAGCCCTCGTAGGAGACAGGGAATTGCCGTGACGCTGGGAAGGTCGGTACGGGGGCTCACCTCGCCGACAGTGGTTGCGCTGCCCAGGTCGGGCGCCGAGGGACTCCACGATTTGAGCACAGCTGCGTATGAACTGCCACCCGCCGCCGTGCAGTGCTCGCCACACGCCTGCCCGCCCACGCAGGAGACGCCGCCGCCCACCCACCGCGAGACCTCCGACACCGGCCGTGCGCCGCAGAGACGCCGCCGTCCTCCCGCTGCCCGCCCAGAGAGCCGCTGCCCGCCCACGCCGGAGACCACACCCACCCACCGCGCGCGAAAGAGAGACCGGCCCTGACCGGGCGCCCTGCTGGAGACGCCGCCTCCCCGCTGCCCGCGGCAGGAGCCGCCGACACCGCCGCTGAGAGTCGCCCAATTTTTTTTTACTACTCTCAAGCGCTGGTGTCCTGAGGGGGTGGGGGTGGGACGCCAAACGAGTGGATAAGCCACGCCGGTGGGACACCGAGAGATCCTTTCTTTTTAGGTGGGCCAAAAATCAGCGCGGAGACTTGGCGCGCAGTTTCTATGCGCTGGCAAGAAACAACGCTACGCTGGGCTAAATTTCGTGGCTAGGTCAAAAAATGGTGACCCTCAAGGTTATTCCATTTTGTGGTAAGTGGTGGTAATTCATTTATCCATTTAAACCATAAGTATATATTCTGAGTTGTCAAACTCTAGCATGGAAAAAGTTTCAAGGATTCAGCCTACTAATATATGTGTGTTTTTTTCTAAGGATTCAGCCTGCTAATATATGTGTTTTTTTCTAATTTCGATTTATGAGAACTTTAAATTTAATTTGAGGCTCATTTTAGAGTTATAAATAGAAAACGGTAGAATACAATTTTTGTATTGGTACTTTTCAAAAATGATCTCATTTGAATTATTCAAATTTTGAATTTGAAAACTTGAAGATTAATACCAAACCATTTGAATAATTACAGGGAGAGAAGTCGCACGGAAATTCAATTAAACCGAAAAAAGTACCAAACCATTTCAAAAAAAAAAAAAATCAAACTTGGTGGTTCCTTCACATAGGTTATCTAAAAGCGTGAGAAAAAGTTTAAGGTCAAAACCTCACCGCAAAGCGCCCACGCACCACACAACCATGGGAAACTTAAGTGTTTGGATAGGGTTCTATTGGAAGGTTTTATATACCTTTGTGAAGCACGCCTAGTCTACCGATGTCAAAATGCCTTGAATTTTTTTGCACTCATTTACACCCAAAATATGGCCCCACGCAAGATCCTAGGTTTTTCTCATCATTATTGAAATTACCGTATTTTCTCTCGTGGGCGCGTGAGACCAAATATGGTGAATTACACAATGAAAACACAATAATTTTGGACCGACCTCCACAAACTTTTGTCTTCTAGGGCACAAGAGACCCTGTGAAAAAGTCCGCACCGCCTGCATCTTTTTTGGGGTGGTCTCGCTTCAACGTATAATTACCGGAAAAAGTCGCGCTGAAATTCAATTAAACTGAAAAAGTACCAAACCATTTCGAAAAAAATCTCAAACTTGGTGGTTCCTTCACATAGGTCATATAAAAGCTTGAGAAAAAGTTTGAGGTTAAAACCTCACCGTAAAAGCGCACGCACCACACAACCATGAGAAACCTAAGTGTATGTATAGGGTTCGACTTTGGTTCTATATACCTTTCTCAAGCACGCCTACTCCGCCGATGTCAAAATGCCTTGAATTTTTTTGCACTCATTTACACCCAAAATATGGCCCCACGCAAGATCCTAGGTTTTTCTCATCATTATTGGAATTATCAGTATTTTTCCTCGTGGCACATGAGACCAAATATGGTGAATTACACAATGAAAACACAATAATTTTGGACCGACCTCCACAAACTTTTGTCTTCTAGGGCACAAGAGACCATGTGAAAAAGTTTGGCACCGTTCCAGCTTTTTTGGGGTGGTCTCAGTTCAATATATAATTACCGAGAAGTCGCTACGAAATTCAATTAAACCGAAAAAAGTGCCAAACCATTTCAAAAAAATTCTCGACTAGGTGGTTCCTTCACATAGGTCATCTAAAAGCTTGAGAAAAAGTATGAGGTCAAAACCATTTCAAAGTATTTAGGCAATTATTTTTCTATTGAAAAATACCCAACCATATTTCAATTGGTGTTTTTTTATGAGTGTTTTTATGGTATTTCGTGAGAGTAAACCTTCACGAATGGATTTCGTGAGACTTTTGGTATTTTCATGAGAGTTCACCTTCACAAATGGATATTGCCACTAGGTTTGCACCGATGTTTTCATGATCATGCTTTTTGAGGTATTTCGTGGGAGTAGACCTTGACGAATGGATTTCGTGAGACTTTGGTATTTTCGTGAGAGTTCACCTTCACAAATGAAAGTTGGCACCATGTTTTCATCTGTTTTTCATGACTATTTTTTTTTGGTATTTCGTGAGAGTAAACCTCCACAAATGGATTTCGTGTGAGACTTTGGTATTTTCATGAGAGTTCACCTTCACAAATGGATATTGCCACTAAGTTTGCCTTGGTGTTTTCATGACGCTTTTTGTGGTATTTTGTGAGAGGAACTTTCACGAATGGAATTCGTGAGACTTTGGTATTTTCATGAGAGTTCACCTTCACGAATGTATATTGCCACCAAGTTTGCATTAATGTTTTCATGATTTTGTTTGTATGGTATTTCGGAGAGTAAACCTTCACGAATGGAATTCGTGAGACTTTGGTATTTTCATGAGAGTTCACCTTCACGAATGTATATTGCCACCAAGTTTGCATCAATGTTTTCATGACTGTTCTTTATGGTATTTTATGAGAGTAAACCTTCACGAATGGATTTAGTGAGACTTTGGTATTTTCATGAGAGTAAACCTTCACGAAAACAACTGATTTTCATGATTGTTGTGTCAAGTACTCTCATGAAAATATGTTTTCGTATGGATTTATATCAATCTCATGAAAATATTAATTTCATGAGAGTTCATTTTTCACTCTCATGAGAAAGCGTTCCTCTCACAAAATATCCCAGTTTACGGTAGTGCATATACAATACAACTTACCTACTAGAACTTTTGTGCACATTTCCTAAGTACCCCAAGTTGAACTGAAAAAGTATTGGCCACGGAACGGTCACCAGTTTCAGCGTGTGTGCTGGGTGCGCGGCGCGGGTGATCTCCGCTGGAAGCTCCTCGTGTATATATCCTGCAGTTCTCAATTTGTATACAAGCAGAGAGCTTTGAGTATATATCCTGCAGTTCTCAATTTGTATACAAGCAGAGAGCTTTGAAAAAATTGCACAACGCGTAAGAAAATGTCAAAGCATTGACAATTTGGTCATCCAACGCATGAGACTCTATGATCACCCACTCTGTTCCTAAACGAGTGTGGTCTCAAAACAGACACGTGTAGACATAACGTAGGCGTCCAGTTGCCACACGATTTTATTTTCCCCGGCCGGCCTCCTGGTCATCTGTTTTCATACTTCAATTTATTTTTGTCCAAACACATAAAGGATTCTGTAGAACATAGTATTTTCCGTTGAATTAATAATTAATTTGCATCCAAATAAGACATCGGAGGTTTTATAAACACAACCAAGGTAAATAAAGTTGCATATCCTTCTCTAACAGTTTAGGTAAGATCAGATTGGAACATATCTTTTTTCACTCGATAAAAGAAGCTTGAACACCACTTACAAACCACAATTAATTAAAAACCATGTCCGTTTTGTAATTATAGGTCTAGTTACCAGAGTAAATTTATTACGATCTTTAAAGATCTAATAATGCCCATCCATCTAACGGAACGGATCTGAGATTGCCAATATATATATTTTGCAATCATGCCAAAGCGCGTTTTTCAGAGATTGCCAATATATGTACCAGTCCTTACAAAACAAAAACCCAATAACTTTCTCTAATCCAGCTGACTGGACAGAAGATCCTTCTTAGTCCTCGAATCTGAAGCCTGTTCGAGCATGTTTATTTCCATCAGGTTGAAGTTCATTGTTGTTGACACAAAGCTAGGGCTTCGCACCAACACACCGAGAGGGCCTTGGACGCCCACGGGTTGCTAAACAACCTAGTAGCAGCGAGCACTGCAGCGTGATCACCCAAACCGATCTAGGGTTCGGTAGGGGTAACGTTGAGCTCGGTGACGGCTGGAAGACCTAACGCACCTCCGGAAGACCCGCCGGGAGGAGCGCACCAAGGGTTGTCCTAGGAGCAGCGGATGCGCCTAGAACGCTGGCGGAGAACAGGGAGTTCGTCGTCGAACAGCAAGTTTAGGGTTTGGAAGAGATAAAAAGTTGAGAGATATGTTGTGTATGACGATTGGATGTAGATGGGATCAAATCGGCCATGAACCTCTTATTATATAGAGGAGGGTGGTCTTATCCTTTTAGGAAAACGCCCAAAACGTTCCCAAACATCGTGACTCTCCAAAACCAACCCAAAACAAAATCAGTTCGAATTAGGAAAATCTCGGCGCAGATCGCGAACAGCGCCGGACGCTGCCAGCGCGCTGCCGACGCGGTCCAGTAAGCCCTGCAATCGGGTCGGTATTTTAACACAGCGCCGACGCACGCCGGACGCAGCCGGACGCGACGCCGGGCGCCGATCCGCAGAGCTCTGCAATCGGGCCATATTTTTGAACTGCGCCGACGCGACGCCGACGCATGCGCCGGACGCGTGCCGCGCCGTGTATTGGCGATGTGACCGCCGCCGACGCCGCCAGCGGTCTTGCGCCGGACGACGCCCTTCCGCATAATGCCAGCGTCCCGGCGCAGTGATTTTTTCCCTCCGCCCGATTTGACTAAGTCTGATTTTTACCGTGACTTAGACCACGCCATTTTTGGGTGTCAACACATGCCCCCCTGTTTTCGGGTGAGAAGCACACGAACCTGAAAACAAAACAAAAGAAAACCAAACAACACGAATGCCCATCGTATCGGTTGTTCCGGTGACTAAGGGCGATACTATGTATCGCCATTTTTGTTCTAAGGGCGATGCATGCACCGGCCATTGTTTGGAGAGCACTAGGCCTCTTGCCAAACACTAGGGAAATACCTTTTCAAGTACCTCCCGTTGATTGCCTTATCTTGGCGTTTTCCATCATTTGTAGACTCAAGCACATAGGAATTCCCAAATATCACTTTGACCACTTTGAAAGGACCTTTCCAATTGGGTGACCACTTGCCAAATTGATTGCTCTTTTCGACCCTATCGGTAATATAGTTTGCCAAACTAAATCACCGATTTGGAACGATTTGCTCTTGACTTTCTTGTTGTAGGCTCTTGCAACACGGGCTTTGTCTTTCTCAATCTCCTTTAGAGCTTGTATTCTCTTGTCGGTTACCTCATCGATGTTGTCCATCATTAAATCATGATGCATAACAGGAGATAGGTCATTTTGTTTAGCAAATCTATATGCATCCAAATTTACCTCAACGGGTAACACCGACTCTTGATTTTTACCGTGACTTAGACCACGCCATTTTTGGGTGTCAACAATTGTGTTATATAATCTGAAGCTCTACCTCCCGTCAGGGAGAACCAAGTAGTAACACCGTCTGGAAACAGAGCAGGAAACAAAGAGTAACACAAAATCAATCAGCACAAAACACAAAAATAATTAGAAAAAATGAAGTTGCAAATCAGAACTAGTAGAGTGTAGAACGTACCAATGGTTGGATTGCAGAACTACAGCATTTGCGTGTCCACCCTAATTTATACGCACATCAGGAATGTGAGAGACAAGTTGCCAGTCTGGGCCAACTCCTTGCTTGTAACGACTAACCAAATGAGGGCAGCCACCGATGTGCAATTTGCGGAGATCAGTAAGCTGTTGTAAGGACTTGGGCAGGCACTGAAGGGCAGGACAATGCTGGATCAGCAGATTACGAAGTGTCGAGAGTTGTCCAATCCACTCCGGCAGCACAGTCAGTGCGCCACATAGTCCCAAGTTGAGCAGTTTAAGGGTGGTGAGATGCTGAATCACGTCAGGCAGCTCCTTCATATTGTCCCAACGACAAATATCCAGTAAGGTAAGGGACAAAAGCTGCTTTGCCGATTGTGGGAGGCTATCAATCAGTGGGGTCACTAAGACATGCAGTGATTGCAAGGAACGCAATTTGCCAAGCCACTCAGGAAGCATGCCAAGGCTCCGGCATTCATGTATCCACAACACCCTTAGGGAGGTGAGACTTCGAATATTATCAGGTAATTGCTTCAAGTCATTGCAGCATTCAATATGCAAGGTTTCCAGTTTAGTGTAGTTCTGCAGGAGTCCCCAGCTAGATGATGATCCCATCATTTTTCTTAGTATTAGTTTCCTGAGGCAAGGCACAGCAGACTGCACATTGCAGGATGATGAAGATTCATCGGCAGATGGAGTTAGTGGACGAAAGAAGCTACATGGGGATAGCAGCTGTTCATTGCTTTCTTCAAAAGACAATGTCACCAATGATGGTGGAAAGTAGGGCTTCACATTCAATTTCGGGCAGCCTATAATGCATAGTTCAGACAGGACAGGAAAACAGTATTGAGCTTCTGATTCTTCCCCTGAATTTCAAAAAGTCCTTGACATGGTCCAGAGCTCCTCTAAGTTGGACATTTTGACCAGAGAGAGTGACTCTAGCAAAGGAAACTCCAGAAGTCCTTGTATGTACTTCAAGTTAGGAAATTCTTGTAATGTCATTCTTGTTAGAGAAAGGAACTGACATAAACTGCCCTGCTTCAACACTATAGGAGCACAGAAGAAAGAATTATTTAGCTTCATCATCCAACATGGCAACATGAAACCTCTGTAACCACAGATTTTCAAGTTCTTAATTTGTGAAGGTGGTTCAAGAGCATTAAGCACAGCCTGATCTTGTTCCACATCTGATACTATCACTTCTTCTTCGGTTTGACTTGAAGACCAGGTCAACTCCAAACTCCATATATTCTTCCGCTTCAGATCAACATGGCCTTTTCAGCCTCACTTGGATCCTTCAGGTATTTAAGGTTGGTAATTTCCATACGTCCACTTATCATATCAAGATTTTTAAGCTCTGAGATTCTTGCATAATCTCCACTACACCCAACCGCAAAGAGGCCCAAATGTTTTAGCAGAGTCAGCTGACCAAATCCTGATGGCATGCATTGTAGTTTCCCACAACCCTCTATGTTCAAAACTGTAAGACTTTTTAAGTTAGATATACCTTTAGACAATTCCACTAGCTCCTTGCAGTTTTGAAGGTATATACACTCTAGAGTACCAATAGATGTAACCCATTGGGGAAGCACAGTCAGTTTGGTTTCAGAAAGGTGGAGCGTACGAAGCATTGGGCATGCAAATGTGCTTGGAAGGTCTTGGAGACCCTGACAACCATGTAAGTTGACAGTCCGTAAGTTGCTTAATTCACCATTGAATTCCGAAGGAAGTTGCAGAGAGGGACATCTGAGTATATGAAGCACCCTTAGGTTCCCCAGTCTACCCATGGAGCTTGGTATGTCTCTGAGCTTTCCACAGTAATTTAGTTGTATGAACTGAAGATCTTCACAATCACCAATGGACTCAGGTAAACTCTCAAGATCAGTAATATGATTCAACTGTAGAGTTCTTAACTTCTTAAGCTTGCCAATAGACTTAGGTAACATCATAAAACCTTTGCAACTAACAAAATGGAGTGACTGCAAGTTCCAACAGCATGATAGAGCCTCTGGAAGTTCTTTACAACTAAGATGATGGATCTCAAGATATCCAACATGTTCGAATTTCAGTATGAATTGTGGAAATACTGTATCAACTGCATAGTCTAGAACAACACTGCGGATATAGCAAATCTCATGGTTATCAAATGACGGGTTGCCTGCAGAGACATATACAGCACGGAGTTTGTCAAATAGGCTCCCCTCAACCTTCTCACTGAAAGACATCAAAGACAAATATCTGCATTTTTGTGAACAGATATCTGTAGTCATGTTGTTTGGTAGAGATGCCATCACTTCATACTGTAAAATATAACGAGTAAGATCATGAATCAGGCCATGCATCTCACATACTACACTTTTTTCAGGCCGTCTTTCAACCGGTCTTTGAAGAAATCCAGCTTTCATAAGAGCATCGAAGTATTCATTTCCAATATCATGTGCACACTCTTCATTCTTCAGCTTGATGAATCCATGGGCAATCCATTGTTCAATCAAGTAGTCTTTATTGATTTTGTAGCCTTTGGGGAATATGGAGCAAAATGTGAAGCACTCCTTTAGATGATCTTTCAAGTAAATATAGCTAAGTGTCAAGGAAGCAAACACTGTTCCTTCTATATTCTCTTCTTCCCATAGATTATTCTCTCTTATGGCTCTCCAAGTATTTATTGTTCTCTTTTCATGGAGAACAGATCCAAGAGTTTTTTATTGCTAGGGGCACCCCACCACATTTCTTTACGATATCTTTTCCAACTTGAATATAAGAAGAGTCCAAATCTTGTTCTACCCAACAACAACTCTTTAGAAAGAAGCTCCAGCTCTCATCCTCCAAGAAGAATGGCAATTTCAAAACATCCTCTGATTCCACAGCTTCTGCAACACTTCGGTTACGAGTAGTTAGAAGAATCTTGCTTCCAGAGGCACCATTATTTAGGAGAACCATGAAATTTTTCCAGTCTTTCCTATCCTCGTGCCAAGCATCATCCAAGACAAGAAGGAATTTCTTTTCACTCAATTTGTTTGAAATTGCATGGAGCATTTGCTGTTGGTCATGGACACTAGAGTTTTGCTGAACGACGGCTTCAAATAACTTCCCAATGAGTTTATCTTCGCAAAATTCTTTGCGATACATGGACCCAGAATATTGTATTTGCGAAGTGCTCCTTTTATCTTGTCATCATGGCAGATATGTTGGGCTAAAGTAGTCTTTCCAGAACCACCAAGCCCAACAATAGAAACTATATGATTACATTCTCCTTGGTTAGATTGTACAAGCTTAGATATGATTTTTCCCTTCACATGATCTCTTGATGGTATTTTTTAAGTCTTCAACATTACTCAACAAAGACTGATTTGATGTTTCCTTGTTTCTTCTTTGAACTGGTTGATCCACTTGTAAATTTTGTAGTGTATTTTCCTTCACAATTGTATCAAATGTAACCTTGATTTCATCAATCTTATGGGCCACCTTGTGTCGAAACAGAAGCAACTCTGGTTTTGCAGAAAAATTGTCAGTTATAGCAGGCTTATCAAGGTCACTATTTGCCTTGTGCTTCTCATCTTCAATGTAGACATCATCAAGTAAATCATAAATCTCATTAGCAAGACTTCTCAATTTCATCACCCCTCGACCAGATGGTTCATGGTCTATTGTTCTGCCATGAACCATAGGCAGCCAGCTCATAATTTTTGTATGTATATCCTGGAGCTCAGAAAGATCCTTTGTTAAACCAGCTATGAAAGCAAACTCACTTGATATCAGTGAACCTAGCTTATTTCCTGCAACAGTCAACAGTCCAGATGCTAAAGCAGCCTCAGTTCCAGCCATACTTTTGGAAGGCTCACGTGGCAAACCTCTGTGGATGAAATTGCAAAACAAATGGTTACACGAGTTTTGCCTCCTAAAACTAACATGGTTGATGAGCTAGTACAAGAATATTAATTTTATCTTACAAAACATGGTTTTGCCACCTCAAACTAATATGGTTGAATTACAAAACAGATGTAAAAGGTCTGAAATTATGAACTAAGATGAGCTATCTCGACAGCATATTGGAACTCACTGGGAAAAATTGGTCCTGTGCCATTTTATCTTACATGGGAAAACAAAAACGATGTAGTTTGGAATGGATGTTGGTCCTTGCTCTCTGTGCATAAGATTAAGCAACTCCATGCAAAATAATTATGAGCCACACAAAGCATGCATATGAGACGATGCACATTGATGCAGGTGCAGGTACAGAAAAATCAGTTGCATATAAATTACCTCTGTCGATGGCGAGAGCAAGAGCAGCAGAGGTATCACAAATAACAGGCAGAAGTGTGAGAAGCAAGCAAGGGGATCGGAAGTATATGGGATCGAGAGGTAGAAGAAGGGTAGGAGAAGCACGCCAACTGCAAGACGGCAGCTGGTTCAATTTAGGATTCGAGTATGGTTCAATACAAACGATGATTCGCTCGGTCTCTCTCTCGCTGCTTAAGTACAAGGGTCCCTGCCCTTCTCACGCTTG
Organism: Hyparrhenia diplandra; assembly: GCA_015847255.1. Lineage (NCBI taxonomy): Eukaryota > Viridiplantae > Streptophyta > Magnoliopsida > Poales > Poaceae > Hyparrhenia > Hyparrhenia diplandra. Next base: position 434,260 of record JADLZK010007525.1, on the reverse strand, counting down.
CAAGCGTATTCCAGTATTATCACTCTGTCCACATTGGGCATTTGTATTTCTGATTCTCCTTCCTGCATCTCTCCAGCCTGGGCTGGGCCTCTGCTTGACTGGGCTGCGGCTTGACGTTGCTGACATTCCTCCTCCCTTGCGCAGCTGCTTGCCCCCAAGCAGTGGCTTTTGGAAACTCTTGCTGAACCACTTCCAGGTCTTCCCATGTAGCCAGGTCGCGAGACAAGTTGTTCCATTTGATGAGAACTTGATCAATGGAAGTAGAGTCACGTACCACCACGCGTGTGTCGAGGACCTGTTCAGGGGCGAGATGCAGAGCGAAATCAGCAGGCATAGAAGTGACTACCTGATGCTTTGCCCCCACTGCTTTCTTCAATTGCGAAACGTGGAAGACTGGATGCAGGGACGAGTGTGCAGGAAGTTGAAGCTTGTATGCAACCGATCCAATGCGAGCCAGAATCATATATGGACCAAAGAATCTGTAGGAGAGTTTCTGATGTGATCTCGGAGCCAGGGACGTCTGAACGTAGGGCTGAAGTTTCAAATAAACCAGTTCACCTACTGAGAAAGATCTTTCGTAATCGATGTTGATCAGCCGCTTTTTTCATTCTCTGCTTGGCCCGATTGAGGTGATGCTTGAGTAGCAGATCCATCCAATGACGATCGGTGGCCCAGGTCTGTACCTCTGGGTGATGACTAGCAGTAGGATCCACTGCCAACAAACGGGGAGGGTATCCATAGAGTGCTTCAAACGGAGTCCTGCCAATTGCCGAGTGATCACAGGTGTTATACCAGAATTCAGCCGCAGAGAGCCACTTACTCCACTTCTCAGGTGTTGCATGAACGAAGCATCGAAGATACGTCTCCAGACATTGGTTCACACGCTCGGTCTGGCCGTCCGATTCAGGATGATATGATGTGCTCCCCGCAGATTCATTCCTCGCTAATTTGAACAACTCGGACCAAAAGTTACGGTGAAAATGCGGTCACGGGCCGAGATGATATCCAGGGTAAGCCATGTAGACGGTACACTTGGTGAAAGAATGCTGTAGCCAATCGACGGAGCCGTGAACGGGTGGCGTAATGCAATAAAGTGACTGTACTTGGTGAATAAATCAACCACCACTAAAATGCGCTTGAACAGGTTGGACTGAGGCAAACCTTCAATGAAGTCCATCGATAAGACTTGCCAAGCCGAAGTCGAATCGATAGGCTGCAATAACCCAGCTGGACGGCAACGATCGTGCCGATTTGTTGGTAGGTGGAGCACGACCGACATACTCCTTGACAGATGCTTTCATGCCTTTCCAAGCAAAGGATTGTTTAAGACGACTGAATGTCATAGGGACTCCTGAGTGCCCACCCCATGCACTGTCATGAAATTCAGAAATAAGCTTGGTTTGTAAAGTTGTATCTGATCCAATCCACACACGATTACGAAAGCGAAGGAGGCCTGATTGGAACGAGTAGGGCGGCACTGCTGTAGGATCGATGGTCAGCTTTCTGATCAATTCTTGAGCTTCGAGGATCTGCAAGATAACCGATCAACGTTACGTACCCAGCTTGGTACTACTTGAAGAGACCACCATGCACATGTCTTGTGGTTCAGGATGTCGTGACAAGGCGTCACCGCTGCATTTGAAGAACCCGACCTGTAAGAGATTTGGTAATGAAGTCCCAATAGTTTAGTGAAAACTCTCTGCTGCCGATGACGTATGCGGTCGTTGTTCGTGACAAATTGAGTAAGGCTCTTTTGGTCGGTAAGAATCGTAAACTGCTGAAACTGAAGATACGATCGCCATGCTTCGACTGCCATAAGGATGGCCATGAATTCCTTCTCATACGTCGACAACACACGTGATTTTGGACCCAACGCCTTGCTGAGAAAGGCCAGTGGGTGACCATCTTGGGACAACACGGCGCCAATGCCTGCATCAGAGGCGTCTGTTTCATCCACAAACGACACGGAGAAGTTGGGAAGGGCCAACACAGAGAGCTGCAAAGTGCTTGTTTAAGAGTTTGGAAAGCCTCCTCATGAATCGATGTCCGCACAAATATCACCCTCTTTTTGAGTAGAGCAGTCAGCGGTTTGGAAATGAGGCCAAAATGGCGAACGAACCGCCTGTAGTAGCCGGCCAGACCCAAAAATGAGCGCGGTTCTTTCACAAACGAAGGTGTAGGCCAGTTTCTGATTGCCTCTAGCTTGGAAGGATCTGTCTCCACACCAAATTTGACCGACAACGTGTCCCAGATAAGCAATCTTGGTCTTGGCAAAGGTACATTTAGAAAGCTTCAGTTGCCACTGATCTCGCTTTAGCAATTCAAACACACAAATACAGATGCTCCAAGTGTTCTCATCGAGAGACCGCTATATACCAAGATGTCGCCGAAAAATACTACAACAAACTTGCGCAAGCATGGATGAAGTGTAGCATTCATAGCTTCATTGAATGTCCCAGGTGCCCCTGTCAATCCAAACGACATGACTTTGAATTCGAAATGACCGAAGTGTGTCTGAAAGGCCGTTTTATGTTGATCACTCTCCTTCATACGTATCTGGTGGAACCCAGATTGCAGATCCAGTGTAGAGAAGTAAGTTGCACCATGTAACTCATCCAGCAATTCTTCAATGATGGGGACAGGATACTTGCTTTTTGCAGTGATGGCATTCAGTTGTCGATAATCGACACAGAAACGCCATGTGTTGTCCTTCTTCTTCACAAGCAACACAGGAGATGAGAAAGCACTAACACTCTTCTGAATCACTCCTTGGCTCAGCATTTCAGAGACTTGTTTCTCGATTTCAGTCTTTAGAAGTGGAGCATATCTGTAAGGCCTGATGAATACTGGTTGTGCCCCTGGGATTAATGGTATGGAGTGATCACATTCTCTGACAGGTGGCAACCCCACAGCTGGATCAAACAATGAAGCATATTCATCAACCAAAGTCTGAACTTCATCAGTACGAAGATCGCATGTAGACCGGATCGCACATAATCGAATGATCGATCCAGTGGCAAAGAAGCATCCTCTCCCAACAACACTGCTGTGGATCCTGCATAAGGAATAGAGAGCCATTTCTGCCCCCAATGGACATTCATTGGACTGAAACTGGTAAGCCAATCCAAACCCACAATCATGTCGGGCAGTCGAGGTAGAATCTTCAGATCATTCCCGAATGAGTAAGACCGAATCGACCATAGAATGTCCGGTAAGAAGGAATTGCATTGCAAGGTGGCCCCATTAGCTATCTGCACATTTATCACAGGATGCAAAGGAAGAGCTCCCGACAAATTGCTTATGGCCGAGTCACTCAAGAAGGTGTGAGTGCTACCAGAGTCCACCAGAATCATGAGTGGTATGCCCTGAACCATGCCTGAAAAACAGAATGACTTGGGAGAAGAAACCCCAGAGGTGGCTGCAAAAGACAAGTGCATCATTACTTGAGAGTGAGTTGGTGAAGTAGGGCCAGATTCTGGGTCCTCATCTTGAACAGAAACATGTCAATCAGCTCTTCGACAATATGAATCTGCACAGTCTCATTGCAGCGATGTTCCCTGCCCCACTTGCCTCCACACACTTGAAACACAAGCCTTGTGCTCGACGGGCAGCACGGAGAGCTTGAAAACGAGCTTCCACATTAGCGAGGAGCAGCAGCAATTGGAGGCTTACGGGCTTCAAGCGCAACCGGCTTCACGCAGTCTTTGGTGGAAGAGCAGCACCACTAGTCCAAGTGCCACGGTTGGGAGTAGCAGCATCAAACCGCTTGAACGTTCTCCTTCCCGCATTCGCCTCTTCCTGCAACTGAGCCAACAAGCAGGCAGTATCCAGAGTAGAAGGACGGTGCATAATAAGAGCAGCCTTAATATCATCCCTTAAGCCCTCAATGAAACGCTGTACATAGAGAGTATGGTCTGGATACTTGGTGTAGGACTTAAGATCATCAACTAGGGACACAAACTGGGCAATATAATCATCAACAGAGGAAGTCATGCGTATCTGAAACAGACGACGCATTAACAGCTCATGCTCATCTCGTGCAAAGCGGTTAAGCAGCATTGCAGTGAATTCATACCAGGACTTGGAGTCAAGCTCCTCCTCCACGGAGGACAACCAGCGCTTAGCAACGCCCCCAAAGTGCATAGTAGCAGAATCCACCCACAAGTTTGACTCTATTTTGTACAATTTGAAGTAGTGAAGCGGCGCTTGATCCACAACTTTGGATGATCCCCTTCAAACCGAGGGAAATCAAACTTAGGCAACCGACCCGAAGTTACCGCCCCCTTGATAATCTGATTCCCAATGACTTGACCCAACAGTATGAGGTGGGGGACGTGGTGGAGGCTGAGGGATGGGATGAGACTTGAGTGCGTGGATGAATGACGTACCATGCTCGTTTGGTGGAATCGAGTGGAAACCACTCCCAAAACCACCATTATCGACGCGGTGCCCGTGGGGCGAGGTGGCCGGGACTCCCGCAGATGGGCACGGTCGGCCTTGAACACGCCGTGGGGCGACGTTGTGTCGGGATGGCGGCGCCGTTCAACTTGATGTCGCAGCGTGGAAGCGGTCGGAGAAGCCGTGCGAAGACGACTTGAGCGAAACGGATCCGTAACTCGGGGCCGAAGTCGCGAAGACGCCCGACGAACCGGATGGCCCGTCCCACCATGGACCGCTTCGGCGATACTTGGATATCTTCCCCACCTCCAGCTTGAGGGAAGTCAGCTTCCGCGCCGCCACCGAGGTCGTCGATGAGACCGCCGACGCCGGGCGCCATTCGTCGAACGACCGAGCGGCATGCTCCAGCTTGTCCAACCGGATTGACGCGGGCGGTCTCGGTCTCGAATCTCTTCTCGAACTCATCAAATCGACGCTCAACGCCCGAAGGCGCGAGCCGAGCAAGTTGATCTCGCCGAGGATCAGCTTCCGAGCAGGGTCCATGACGCCGCATCAAGCTTCGAGTCGGGTATAGTGCTCGTGGGGAGCAGGGTCGCGATCCAGTCGGCGAAATCACTCCACAAATTGTGTTTCCTGGGTTGGAATTACGGGATTCCTCAACTCAAGCTGAAACCAGCGAATCGAGAAAAATACCAACCAAACCCGTCGGAACCAAGCAATCGATGGGATTCGTGAACGCCGCGCGGATCGAACCAAGGAACGGTGGCTAAGCCGATACCAAATGTGAGAAGCAAGCAAGGGGATCGGAAGTAGATGGGATCGAGAGGTAGAAGAAGGGTAGGAGAAGCACGCCAACTGCAAGACGGCAGCTGGTTCAATTTAGGATTCGAGTATGGTTCAATACAAACGATGATTCGCTCGGTCTCTCTCTCGCTGCTTAAGTACAAGGGTCCCTGCCCTTCTCACGCGTGCAAGCGTATTCCAGTATTATCACTCTGTCCACATTGGGCCTTTGTATTTCTGATTCTCCTTCCTGCATCTCTCCAGCCTGGGCTGGGCCTCTGCTTGACTGGGTTGCGGCTTGACGTTGCTGACAAGAAGTTCCTTAAGTAGGTACTCTAATTTGTGGCACCCACTGAGAAACCTGAAAAACAATTGAACCTTGTTTGCGAGAAATTTAATCTAGGGAGACAATATGAATATATTTTTTTTTTTTTTTTTTTTGAAGGAAACAGAGCATGTACCTAGAATCGAAGCTCTGAATCAGCCGCCTGATCCTATTCCATTCCTCAACACAGATGCAGAGTTGCAGACAGTAGGAGCCTAGGAGATGAAGCTTAACTGGATGGCTGGACTGAGACGGGCGTAGTAGTGCTTTCGTAGCTCCAGTTCAGTGCTTGCTTGCCTAACACCACTAAATGCAGTGGCATATATTTTCTCCGGATTACTGACATGAAGGCGACATGCAACTACTCTTGGAGCTACTGCGACCAAGCAATTGGAATGGAAGCCACAAGGAAAAAGTCGTCTCCAGCCAAACTTCAAACCATTGCCGTCAAATTGGACCCAAAAGTTGGTCCTACACCCCCACCGAAGTGAAAAGGGATTGCCCATTTGCAAACTACAGGACGAGAGAAGATTGATTTGGCGAAATGGTCCAAACAAGTCAAGGCAGCTACCATTATCTGTGCTGTGCGTTTGATACCTTCACGGATGGTTGATGAAGTTCACTAGTACCCAAAACTATATTTGTGGCGGGCAAAAACGGTGTTAGTGGCGGGCACGGCTGCCCGTCACTAACGAAAGGTCACGGATAATCGTGGCCTTCCGGCGTGGCGGCGGCGTGCCGCGCCACGTAAAATATTTGAAGACGTGGCGGGCGGCGTAGCGCCAGCAGCACGCCCCGCCACGCATAAGAATCTTAACCGTGGCGGGCGCGTTATGCCGCCCGCCACGGTTAAGATTATTATGCGTGGCGGGGCGCGTTATGTTGTTGCCACGGCGTCAATTTTTTAAAAAATAAAATACCAATAGATATATATATATATATATATATATATATATATATATATATATATATATATATATATATATATATATATATATATATATATATATATATATATATATATATATATATACACATGTATCAATCCATACACACATATATATAAGACAGACATGTACTCTAATATACATCATATATACATATATACAAGTTTCACCGATCGATCGATCGATCGATCCATTAGTTCATATCCAACATGTACTAGTTTCAATTACAACATATCCGTACAAACATTGCGAGCTATATGTTGGCTGGATGAAGATAGTCTATAAGACCTAGTTCTTCCCATCTCCTTAGCGGCCCAAACTCTAAAGACAGCCCCACTCACTATCCCGATTGAAGTACGGCTGTTCTTAGTGAACTACCATGTCTAGAAACGAACTTGCGGATGTCTGCCCTCTTGTGCTTTGAACTGGTTCTCGTCGGTTGTCTTTTTGTAGTATCCCTGTGAACTTGTTCTTTGAGTCCTTGAGCTGTCGGTAGCTGGATTTGTACCTTCTGCAGGCCCTGAGGAACTCACAGACGAAGAATCCACACAAGTTCGATCCGTATGGTTGTTTGAGGCACTGCATATAATAAACCAGTGTTATTAGTAATATCGAAGCTATAGCCTAGTAGTCGTACTAAGAAAAACTATGTTTCATTTACGTGCAGGGGAAATCTCGCTTGATTTTGAGTCTATCTCCATTGCGCTCCTTACACTTACGGATCGTCGATCCCAACAGTTCGGATCCTTCAAGTATTGCTTGTAAGCGGCATGCGAAATGCACTATATTGTCAACGATATATGATATTCGACTCTAGTATATAATTGCATAAGGAGTTCATCGATCACTTACAATCTCAAGATTTTTTCGAACCGGCGGTAGCCGTGCGGGGTTAGTGCCTCGTAGTGAGTCAAAGATAACGGCCCTCCGTCCCGAGGATAGATCATAAAACAGATCCAATGTCCTACCATCCCTGTTCCATATTGGTAAGGCGCCCGAGAATACATCGAGGCCCATTTTCCTTGACCTTTTTCATCACCGATATGACATAGTCCGCGCTACCTCCAACTTCTTAGCTCTTTCATTGTTATCCCGGATCTTACGTCTTTCCTCGTCGGTCAAGTTGACCAGGTCGGGATGGTCCACTCTTAGCTTATAACCGACGATCGTCTCTCACGAGATGTGCCATGGAGAGAGGTAAAGAATACCCCGTGTTTAACTTCGGGCTGCATCGGCGGACAACCTACAAGGACATGCGGTGTGGCATAGGTACCTTTGAAAGAAAGAATCTATATACGGATGTAAGGGACATGTGCAAGTAAAATTGCGCTTACATCGTAAACAAGGTGACTTGGGCAACGTCAATGTCCCGTCGACGCCAGTAGTCTCGACATGTCTTCGAATGTAACCAAGAACGGAGATCGGTGTGGTAGTGGAAGCACTCCTTAGGAAGAAGGACACCGAAGCTATACAATCCACGCTTTGCGCACTCCATGTACCATGCATGGAACTTCCGAAGTCTCCCGTCCTCGGCATCGATGAGCTGGGCCTTTGGGATCATGAACTTTCCAAACTCGAACGGCCGGGGCATTCGTCCGTGACAAACCCCTTATAAGGTGGGGATTTTGGCCTGCAAAAGCGGCGGTACAAATGTTAGCTACGGTTACGAAAACGGCGTAGCTAATAACTTATTACAACTCGTTGTTTCAAATAGGCATACCTTTTCGGATCGAATATCTATTTCTTTGGGCCTCCCGGGTGGTGGGTACTTGGGTGCTGCGACCTCCTCTTCATCGAATGTGTGCTTCTTTGGTGCGGGAGGGCATTTGCTAGGTCGAGCTCCTTTTACGCTTCCCCGGCGCTTGAGGTGTTGTCCATTGGAGGCCTTGAGTGTAGACGGGTGTCTCGCTCCCTACTCTCTCCCTCGGGACACGGCAACGTGTTTTTCGCTAGTTGCTTCCTCGTATATCGGTTGCTCCTCATGTGTCGGCTCCCGAGCCCGAGGTGTCGCCTCTGAGTTGCCGGCGCCGAGGTGCCGGCTCTTGAGGTGTCGGCTCCTTAGGCTCCTCGGTGCCTGCTGATCAAGTGCCGCCTCCTTAGGCTCCTCGGTTGTCGGCTCCTTCGTTGTCGGCTCCCGAGGCTCGTCTTGTGCCGGGTCCTTAGCGCGGGTGCTGAACCAAGAGGAGGGTCGTTGCCTCCGCCCGTCCCCACCATCTTCATCGTCGTCGGAGGAGTCACCATAGGGGTCCGGTGGCGTACTCGGGTCCGGCTTGTCTTCTTTGTTGAGCCGGAAGGTGGAGTCAACGTCGACATATTCAGCTCAATGTCCACCTTCGACCCAAAGAAAGCGGTGTAACATAGAGCAGCTCCTAGAGTGTTCACCTCGTTATGACCGGGATAGTCCGGCTCCCGGTCTTCATGTGACTCCTCCACGAACCCAATGTTGACTTCAGCACGTGCGGAGGGATCTCGTGCGCTACGTACTCTTTGCAAGATCCGGGAGGAAATACCACCCCCGGCCACTACCTTTTTCTTGCCCAACCTGCCCATAGGTATCAACATATTGCATGGTGTCTCTTCGGTGATATCATCCACCGGGTCCTGTCGGTCAAGAGCGAGGTGTTCTTTGGGGTTCTTTGGGGTGGGCACCGGCATACCGGCGTTGCGGAACATCTGCTTCCGACTTCGACCATCCGGGGTCGTTGCTCGTGAGGGCCTCTTTGATGGATCTGTGTGATCATTTGCTGCAAGGCCTCATCACGCCCTTCTGTCTCGGACCCTCCTTGTACCTCGCCTCGTGTGATGCGAGGCGACATCCGACCGCCACGAGCCCACCGTCGCCCAACTCTTCCTAGAGCTCATGCCACGGACGGCCGCGATGCTCGGGGTTTCCCAAGGCCATAGTCTGCGGATCGTGTCCCCCGACGAATCTCGAGGGTCCCGCTGTTCTTAGCCGTAGTGGCCTCTATGACCTTCTTCTCCACCTCCTTCATCCGGGCTTCGGCCTCTCGGCTTCTTGGGCTTGTGGGCGTAGGGAAGTCCCGGGTCCTTTCATCACAGCCCTCATACGGATCCGGCTCTCCGGCTTCCTGTCTTTTCCTTTCTTCCGCCCGCCACGCCGGCTTGTGTCCGGCGTACCCAACACCGCCCAAGTAGTGGGGGCGGTTTGTTTCGTTTGGCTAGCTCGAGAGAACTTCTCGCTCTTCGCCTTTGCTTCGGGCGTGTTTAGCCTTTTTTGCGTAACTCTTCCCATACTTCTTCCGAGATCATGTTGTACTTGGTGAAGGGTAGACGTCCTTTCTTGTAAAGTCTACGTTGAGCCTATACTTCCGATTCGGAAGGCTCTTCCTGCGAGGAAGTTTACATGCTTTGCTCCACCTTTTTCATATCGGCGCTGGCGGATACCGGAACCGTTTGGAAACCTCGCCAAACACCCATAACTTGTCGGTGTCGGGGACGGCTTTCCGGTCTTCGATAAGAATGGAGACCTTATCCTTCATGAAACAAGATATCGAGTCTTTGTACTTCGCGATGACTTCGGGAGGCGCGTGGCTCGCCTGCGGCCCCAACTCTTGAATGACAAGGACCTCATTGATCACCTTCTCGCCTCCCACGGTCTCCCCTTCTTCGCTTCGGCTTGTCTCCCTTTGCTTTGCCCTCCTCAAGAGGTGGCCGTGGGACGAAGGGGGCTGTTGCTCGAGCTGCTTGTGGAGGGAGCGGTGGCGGGCCGTTCAACCTGTACTTCCTTAACCCGACGCTTCTTGCTTGGTGCTTCGTCCCTCGGGTTGAAATTAGGATCTTCTTCCTCCTCGACGCGTTTCCTCCTACCCTTACACGGGCTATCGACGAGGCTCCGCTTGCGTACTCGGGAGTACCGTCGCCGCCACTTCCATCGCTATCGCTAGGCGTCTCCCATTCAAGCTGAGGCTGTTCTTGTTCATTCGCCTTTTCAATACGAGGTCTGTTCTTGTTCATTCGTCATTTCAAGCTACAAATATATAGTGCTTTAGTACTAGTATATAGGCCGAGTAGACAAACTAATTCAAAATTGCTCAAAGAAAGAAATAAAAAGATTGGCTCAGATATAGCCCCCTTGTGATCACATCGCTTCTAAACCGGTTTGCTTTGTACAAGCCGTCCTAGTTTAGAAGCTTCCAAGTATAGGGGACATTCAATCATCATAGCCGCTGCCTCAGCCCCAATAATTAAGTTCATTTCATTGCATATATGCCACTTTGCCTCAGCACTAATGGGTTCACATCATTGCATATATGAGAAAAAAAAACAGCCCCATGCCAAGTTTCAACATGTAAGCTAAGAACTCAAGTTAATTAGGCCATCAACATTGAGATAGTGAAATAGGGACCCAACAGCCAAGTCTAGCCAAGTCTAGCCAAGTAAGGAGCATCTTAGTTTAATTAACCAAGTTTCAACATGTAATCTAAGAATAGGGGCATGCAATTCAGCTAAGGCAACACTAGACCACCAGTTTCAATTCAGAGCATCCAACAGTTTAAATTCGAGAGCAGCCATGACAAAAAATAGAGCCAACACCCAAAATTCAACATAATTAGACCAAAGGTTTAAATTCATAGCAGCCATGATAAAAAATAGAACCAACAGATAGGTACATAGATAACCAATCATAGGATTAGTAGATAACCAATCATAGGATTAGGCAAAAATAGAACCAACAATTTAAATTGGAATACAAAAATAGAGGCAAAAATAGAACCAACAATTTAAATCATAGGATCATATGCTCGGCTAATTTGTTGCAATTTGCATCATGGGCAGTGACATTTATATGCTAACCGTGGAGAGGTTAAGCATCACAGGCAGCTAAGTTTCAAGTTTAAGCATCACAGGCACAGCTAACTATCAAGTGTAAGCATCACAGATCAATAAGCATATGGGCGGTGACATAAGCATCGCATCATCACGAGTTGTGGCGAGGATGATAGGGAGGCACTGGAGCAGGTACACGGCGGTGGCGCCTAGTAGGTATGGCGCCGGTGGCGGAAGGAAGGAGGGTCGCCGCAGCCCAACCGTAGGGTACACAAAGAAGCACGCCAAGTCGATCGAGATGCAGCGACCAACCGAGGGGTCGCCGGCGGGGGCACCACCACGAGCACCACCACGGCGCGGACGGAGGATGGTGGCGGGCGGGGCGGCGGAGGTGGGGTTCCGACGTGAGGACCACCACGGAGCGGCCGGACGGGGACGAGGAGGGGGGGGGGGAGGAGGAGGACGGGTGGTGATGGGGACGGGACGGGGGCGATGAGGAGGACGGGCGGTGACGGGGGACGAGGGGCGGTGGCGGGGGACACGGCGGCGGTGACGGTGACGGGGACGGCGCGCGGCGGCGGCAGCGGTGATCGTGGCGGAGGGCGCGGCGCGACTGGCTCGCGGAAGGCGGCGGATCTAGCGCCGACGAGTGCGCTGGGGCACGACGAGGTCGGCCCGCGGCGGCGAGGTGCACGACGACGGCGGATCTCGGTGGGCGGCGGCGGCGTGGGGTTTCGTGGAAAAATCGGGCAGCCCTTCGGGTCAAATCGAACCGCGCTGGACGGACTTAGGTTTTGGTGGGGATCGGGCGGCTTATTTATAGAGGGAACCTCTTGCGTGGCGGGCGCCTTAGGATGCCCGCCACGGTTAATGTTATACGTGGCGGGCGAGTAAGGATGCCCGCCACGCAAAAACATTAACCGCGGGCGGGCGGATTAGATGCCCGCCACGTGTACAAATTTCAAAAAAATGAAAAATATTCTCGCAAAATTGTTATAAATTGCTATAAATTGCTAAAATTGTTATAAATTGCTATAAATTGCTATAAATTGCTATAAATTGTTATAAATTGCTTAAAATTGTTATAAATTGTAATAAGTTGTTAAAAATTGTTATAAATTGTTATAAATTGCTATAAATTTGAAATTTGAATTTTTACACATTCGGACGACATATCGAAGCCCTAGACGCCCAAGTTTCAAATAGTCATGAATACGGAAACTTCAAAACTCATCAAGATCTATATTTCATATAAAGGTAATTTTTTTTCACGAGAAATTGTTACAAACATGTAGTTCAAAAAACACTAGTCTCCCTTGTAGTTTCCTCGACACTCGTGTGAGATATTTGTTTTTTGACTATTGTTTACATCGAATAACCGCAATTACATATCATTTTGGTGCTAGTGCATTGGTGGTCTTCTTCTCGCCATCGGGGTGGGTCCATGGCATCATTTTAGTCTTGTCGGGATTGATTACGTCCTCCAAAGTGCCTTCATCTTTTTTTGGAAAATCAGAAAGAGCTTGAACTCATCATAGTTGTTGTATGTTTCGGGACTCGACCCCATCGGCTCCCACGATCCATTTGCTTTCCCGCCACGACAATATGTCTATTCATGTTCTCCGCGTTCATGTAGTAGGCTACTTGTGCGACATCCGATGCAAGCACCCACCGATCATCTTTGTACCGGACACTTTGAAGGTTCACGGTGGTTAGACCAAAATCGTCCACTAGAATCGCCAAAGGCTTGACCCACCGGGCAACGGAAAACGATTACACTGTAGGTTACCGCCGTAGTCAAGTTCCCATATTTCTTCGACTTGTGCGGCGCATGTCATCTTCTCCCCCGTCACGCTGTTCCTGCCCTCATATCGAACACCGCTGTTACGTGATGCACTCTTCTTGTCCTTTTCTTTTGTGTGGAACCTGTACTGTTGACATCATACCCTTGCCACGTGGTGACTGCATGGATGGCCCCGACACAAGCTTCTTCACGCCTCTGCATCATCTCCCGGGGGAATGTTCGCTTTTTGAGCCACCGGAGGAAAGTGCTCTTGTGTTCCTTCTCCTACGCATCCCTTCTGGACAGTTCTTGCGCTTGCTACTTGCACGGCGGAGCTCTTTGAGGTGCTTTTTCACGTATCCGTCCCATGATCACCAATTGATGAAGGATGTTGTAGTGAGCGTCTAGCACTTTGTCCCTATGTATGTCGGTGCGTGCTTTTCGCCCCGCGCACCCCATCCCCGAGGTTCTTCCTTCATGTTGATGCACCGAAGCCCGGTAGCCCTCCCATCTTTATGTACTTCACACACCGCCACACGGCCTCCCGGCTTGTGTATGCCTCGATCATAGAGCCCTCCGGGTAAGCGCGTTATGATTGAATCTATTTAGGGTAGATATTAGTCGCTCGCTGGTCCACATTGCCTGTAGGTACACGGGTCCCAAATGCTTAATCGATCAACCATGTGCATCATCGGGTGTGGCATAATGTCGAAGAACGACGGTGGGAAACACATATCTATCTCGGCACATTGTTTCAAATGATGAACTCTTTCAAATAGCGGCAGATCTGGGCAATTACCTTCGGTTGATTTGGTTAAAGAAGTATGAAATCCTTGTGACCACCATCTTCACGCATTTTGGACGAACAGCTTTGATCACAATTGGAAGGAACACCGTCGGCATGATGTGAGCATCGTGGCGCGTTGAAGTTCATCATTGTGAGGTCTTTCATGGATACCGGACTCTTGATGTTGGAAGAGAAACCCGTCGGTACCTTGATACCCCGCATCAACCGACACATAGCCAACTTCTCGCCGCCGTTAGGTTGTAGGCCGCACCTGGGAGTTCGACTTTACCGCTCGGAAGCCGTGTAGCGTGAATTTCCTGGTCCGGATGCCCATGTCAACAAGATCCCGACGTGACTTCACACCATCCTTCGTCTTGGTCTTGATATCCATCAGAGACCGATCGTGCTTTCGAAGACATTTTTCTCAAGGTGCATCCGATCGATCGCGTGGGGTGTATGCAGTATCTTCCAGTACTTTAGATACTTGAAGAAGATTGACTTCTTCTTGAAAGGAACGGCTGGAGGCGCTCCTTCCTCCAGTTTATCCCTCTTTCACTTCTTTGTCTTGGAGGTGTTGTCTTCCTTATCATCGTCTTTCTTCTTCTTCTTCTTTCCAAACTCGCACTCCAAGTCCTTCACCATGTCAAACACCTTCGGACCATAACTAGTCGGTGTCGGTGAGGTTTCGACTCACCCTTGTTGTCAAAGTACACATTCATTTTGGATCTCTGTACCTATGCTTGCTTGTAGAGGAAGCGTCGTGTTCCATGTACACGGTTTTGCCGGATCCCTTCGTAAGTGGAGCAGGTTTCTTCAATGCAAGCTACACAGGCGGTCTTCCCTTTAATCTGCCCCGATAATGAAAACAGGCCGGGGTAATCAGTGATGGTGACAAAGATGATGGCACGAAGAGTGAACTTCTCCTTGCGGTACGCATCAAACATGCTGACCCCATCATCAAACAAGTACCTCCATCTCCTCCATGAACGGCTCCAGAACACATCTATATCGTTGTCGCCGCTTCGGTCCGAAATGAGCATGGTGAGCAAAACATACCGCGCTTTTGACAAAGATGTGGAGGTAGATTGTACATGGTGAGGACAACCGCCACGCGCTGGCGCGCGTTGCTTTCAGTCACCAAATGGGTTCATTCCGTCGGTACTCAATGCGAACCTAACGTTCCTCGGCTCCATCGCTAGCATCCGGCGGGTGCCGTAGATTCCCGTCATCCTTCACACGATCGCTAGATGCATGCCACGCCATGTGCTTAGCATCCTCGGGGTTCCCATAGAGAGCCCGAGCGTCGACAACGACCTGAAGGTACCACATTGACAGCCCGGGCGTTTAATCAAGTGTAACCTTCCTCTTCCTCGTCCCGCGTTGACATGATCTTCTTCGCGGCGCCTTGGTTTTTCTTCGCCCCTTCTTCTTCTTTCTCGCCCGTCCTGTTTCCTCATCGACGTCATCGTCCCACGCGACATCCGGCATTCCGCTTGTATCGACTAGCGCCACGGTGCGGACAACGGTCAAATTCTCGTCTTGATCGCCTCGATATAGGATACACCGTGGTTGGGGCGGGCATCGAACTTCTTCACTTTCATCGCCATTGGGCGGATCAACTTCTTAGCGCGATACGTGCTAGCAAGAACCTTGTTAGGGCGATGGATACGTGGAGGCCGTGTAACTTACGAGCTCATTGAAGCTAGTGTCGGACCGACCATGGCGAGACTTCAACATCGGCAAGTTCGGGGGTAAAACTCAAACCGTGCAACCCTCCGGACTATCTTTTTGTAGAGAGGATCAATCTGCCGCCCCGCTTCATCTGTTTGAAGTTTTCCAACCATCTCGGGCACCCAAACGTAATGTCGTCCTCACCGAAGTCGGTTGACCAAATCTTCAAAAACCCCGGACATCCTCGGCCGCGTCATAGGATTCTCCCCTCCGCCGTCCCCTCCACCACCACCATCGCCATCGCTCGTCATCGTCGGCGTCGGCCCGTGGTTTCGAACAAATCT
The DNA here is from genome assembly GCA_015847255.1 of Hyparrhenia diplandra. Taxonomy (NCBI): domain Eukaryota; kingdom Viridiplantae; phylum Streptophyta; class Magnoliopsida; order Poales; family Poaceae; genus Hyparrhenia; species Hyparrhenia diplandra. Next base: position 418,434 of record JADLZK010007525.1, on the reverse strand, counting down.
GATGGAATTGGACCGGCCGGTGGACATTCTGGTGTGCCGTGACGGCCGGGGGGGGCCTCGGTACTGGATCGACTTGTGGATCGAAGGGTGGAACTTCTTCGCCATGATAAGTCCAGACCAAATAGTCACTGACGAAGCCATTCATGATTAGGTGAGATCGCACGACGCGTTGTCGAGAACGCTTTGATTCTTGCATTTTGCGCGACGGACGGATGATCGGGGCTCTGCTGAATTATCTCATTTAGAATCGCTTCGCTAGAGGAACAAACTTCTTCTTCTCATCAAAGTATTTGTCATCAACCCTCTTCATCTCATACATCCAGTGGGCTCGGTGCCTCTCCATCCTGATCGATCCCTGCTCTTCCAAAAAGCTTAATTAGTGCCGTTATATAGTACTCAAACCAACAAAAAAAAGGAGAACAAGTCCCACCATAGAATCTAGATCTAGAGAAAGGCAGTTTTTCTCTCTCCTCCAAAACCAAAAAAAAAAGATGAAGTTGCACGAGAGATCTAGATCTAGAGAAAGGCGGTTTTCTATCTCCTCCAAACAAACAAAAAAAAAAAAGTCCCACCATAGATCTAGATCTAGAGAAAAGGCAGTTTTTCTCTCTCCTCATGTGTCTCTAGATTTAGAGAGCGGATGAAAAAGAGGGAAAGAAAGATCAAAAGAGGCATTAACTCGACCAATTAGTGTCTTCTCCTCCACCAAATCAAAGCCAAAACACCCAAATCAAAGTTTTTGTCAGTTTTTGGATCAAAACCTCCTCCCCCACACAAGAGTTGGAAGAGGAAGTTCGTGGAGAAGATGAACAGGCGGCCGTCCGGTATTTATAGGCTGCGGCCTTTTACGTGGCGGGCGCCCTAACGTGCCCGCCACGCAAAAGAAGCGGCGGCAGCGTGGCGGGCGCCCCGCAACGCGCCCGCCCGCGGTTAAGATCTTTTACGTGGCGGGCGCGCTTGCGAGAGCCCGCCACGTAAAAGATGATCTTTGCGTGGCGGGCGCCCGCAACGCGCCCGCCACATAAAAAGAGCGGCCCTCGAGCGGCTAGGCCATATCTTTTCCGTGGCGGGTTCAAATTGCGCCACCACGGAAAAGATATGGCCCCCGCTCGAAAATCATTTCGTTACTAGTGGTTGCTGTGTACTCCTTGACGAACTTGCAGAAGCCAGGCCTTATGTCTCGTGCCTTATATCTGCTAGAAGCTGTGGTCCGACAGATTCTCCGTCCTTGGGGCTTTCCGTCAGCAGCGGCGCGGCGCGTGTCGCCCGCGAATGAAGGGATGATTGTACGAATGCGGGGGGGGGGGGGGGGGTGGGGGGGACGTTGGGAGAACGAGGGGCGTCGAAAAGGTTATTCAGGACACTTCACCTCACCAAATTGATCGAGACTCGAGACCACCATTGTCCCCACTCGCCGGTGGCCGCCGTCTGGCTGGAAGAGAAGAGCGCGCCACGGACGCGCTGGACAGTTAAGATAGCCAAGCCAGCATAAAAATATATTCATATTTAATTTAATTTTTAATTGTGGACAAAGGGTGAGTTTCCTATACTCCCTGAGTAAAATTTGCAACAAAAAAAAAAAAAAAACGGTCTCTAATAGTTTTGCAAACGAGTTTATATTTTTAGAAAACTTGGTAATTTTTCTCCCCTGGACTCCCAGATCTGCCAAGTCATATGCCGCTTTGCAATTGCTCCCATGCACGTGCAAAGCATCTCCTGGGGCGGAAGAAGTTTTACCACAGTAAATTGCAATTGCATACGACCAGCCACGACGGATGGATCCAGGTTGTCCGGCCGGTTGGTTGATCGATTGAGGTTGTCCACGACATGAGCAGCTAGCTAGTGTGGTGGCGGCCAAACAGGCAGGGCTTCGTCCTCTTGGTTAGCTAGCTAGCGTTGGATGTATGATGCATGTCACACGGTGACAGGGATGCGCTTTAGGCTGTCAGACCATAGTTGAACACCTCGCTGCCCTTGAACACGAGCACGGCTAGCCGGTAGATGCTCTTGCCGACAGCGTTGAGCAGCGAACTGGCGGCGCCGAGCTCGTAGATGCTCTGGCTGACGGCGTTGAGCAGCGAACTGGCGGCGCCGTGAGTCGCGCGAAAGAAAGAAGTCATGCCAGGAGAGGCGAAGTGGCGAAGCTACGTGCACTCGACGGGGTCCGCCGACACCGACGACTTTGCCGTCGTACGTGTAAAAATTTTTTTGGCTGTGCTAGACCCCGGTAAACAAAATAATTAGACCCCGGCAGCCCAGCAGCTGAACCCATAAGTACCAACCCATTAGCACCATCGTAATATTTCCTTCCTAGTTAGCCTGGCGGCGCGACGCACGCCTCGCCCACAAACCCACGTCTGCCCTTCGATCTTTGACACTTGACAGTTCGACTATTCGTATTCTCGCTCGCATGTGACATCCGCAAATCCTAGGGCGAGGCAGGCGGCCGGCGACGGCAAAAGCTTCGTGGCCTGGCCTCCGGCCCTCCGTGATCCCGTGCTGCCGTGATCAAGATTCAAGATGCCAAGTATGTATATGCAGTATACTAGTTTACTAGTTCAGTACGGCTTGCACATTAGCATCTATTACAGTGGGCTGATCTATTATATTCTTTTATGATGACTAATTTAATAGGCAATCAAAGCAAATTGGAAGGGTTCTTTAAAAGGAAATTGCCACCGGCCGGCGATGATGAGAATAATAATGGAGACACTTTAAGAGCAAGAAGAGATGGAGATGTTCGTGTCCCTGCAGCAAACACTAACTGTATTATTCAAGCGCAATTCACGGATCTCACGGCATGAGGTAAATTTTGATGAGCTTCCATATGATCCAGCAGACAGAAGGAGGATATCAGATTACATAGGTGAAAAGCTGCAAAATGATGTGCCACAAATTTTAAACATCGAGGGACTTTGTAAGAGGTACTACTATAGTGATTTGTAATAGTTTATTTTGTCTCAATATGCAGTATTACCATGTTAATTTATGTTATATATAGCATTATATTATCGCAACCTATAAGTCAAAGCTAGGTTAGTTTTGAGTACTCGACCCCGGGCCATTTTCCATTTTTCCCCGGCTTCGCCGCCGTTCAACTACCAAACAGAAGGGCCCACCAATTTATGTTTTGCCAAGTCCAAATTGCAAAACTCTTGGAGATGGCCATATTTTGAGCTTTGCATTCTATTTTAAGACTTGGCAAACAGCACCAAATGCCAACCCAAATATGCACAACTGTTGGAGTTACTCTTACTATCATCTTAGGCCCCCTTTGGAACATATGACACGAAAAAAATATAGGAACAGAAAAATTGTAGGAATTGAGGTGCCTTTTCTCTAATTCATAAGAATTGTGACCATAGGAATAATACATGAGGAAGCCTTTGGATTGGGAAAACACGTGAATGCTAAAGGAATCTTAGGGCGCCCGCAATGGTTAGCTAGATGTGATGTGACAAGAAAAAAATAGGAGAGAAAGTAGCCATTAGCTACATGCAAATAGCTAGACTATTTTCACGTAGTCCAAGAATATGTAGGATGAGCATGTGAGTCCAATAATATAAAATAATCTTTTCTTTTGTCTCTCACGTCCACATTAGTAGACTAAATGGCCAGCACTGGCCATTACCATTGTGGACGCCCTTAGCTGCTAAATAATATATCTTTCTTTAATCATCCTACTATTCCATTCTACTCCCTTGATTAGGTGCCTTACCAGGCAATATTTGTCCATTATATGCTTCATTCTTCGTGTATAGGATCCTTTCATGAGCTCCAAAGTGGATTATTTTTTTCATCTAGTTTTCTATGGAGTTCAAGGGAAGGAATGTTTCCTTTAGATTTCCTATGAGCATTTTCTACCATCCAAATGTTAGGATAGGAATTCATTCCCATGGATTTCAATCCTATGTTTTTCCTTTATTTCGCCTGCAATCCAAAAGGGCCATATGACTGCATGCTCATTTATCAACTTGAGGTTTGCATTACTCGACGTACATTCGTCTTTACACGCCTAGTAACATTTGCATTATTGAAACAATGACGGCTAAATGTTGTAGGCTCGGTAGAAGAGGAAAAAGGCGGTTACGTCGGGAGCAAGCACAGCTGCTAACATAGGAAAGGAGGCGCCGTTAGGAGGTGGAGCAGACGCAGGCGACAATGGCAGCCAAGTTCGAGGAACTTACTAGGTTCCTTTCCACGACAGGTGGTTTGACTCTGCCACCTGAGCTCCTAGGGGCCGATCGCTCCACAAGCCGCTTCGGACTCGGGCCGTTAAGGGTACTCCCGTGAGTATGATAGCAAAGAGTTTCGATTTTCGTTTTCAAGTAATCGATCATGTCTAACACTTGTGAAAGGTCCTAAATGGCTAGAGGGGGTGAATAGCCTAATAAAAAATCTACAAAATCACTAGAGCAACTTGTTAGTAAATAACAAAGCGTAAATGCGTTTTGCTCTAGCTCTACTTGTCGGCAAGCCTCCTATTGACAAATCTAGTTGCTATAGTCTCTAATTCACACACAAAGACTAAGTCTCTACTTTACCACTAGGTGAACAAGCTAATTACTCTAGCAAGCTAAGCAAGTCTACTCAAACTACACTAGCACAATATATATGAATGTAATGCAAGAGTGTAGAGGTGATATACCACAATGTCGAGGCTAGTCAATCCAATCATCAAGGATGATAGGATGAGATAACCAAATTGATTTGGCGAAGTGGTCCAAACAAGTGAAGGCAGCTACCATTATCTGTGCTGTGCGTTTGACAGTTGAGACAGCTACCATTCTCCGTCCTTGGGGCTTTCCGTTGAACAGGCGGCGGGCGCGTGTATTGCATGCAAATGAAGGGATGATTAGACGAATGAGGGGAATAAAAAAAAACACTTTGGGAGAACGAGGAGGGGCGTCAGAAAGGATATTAAGGACACTTCACCTCACCACATTGATCGAGACTCGAGAGCACCATTGTCCCCACTCGCCGGTGACCGCCATCGGCTGGAACAAAAGAGCGCGCCACCGGACGCGCTGGACAGTTGAGACAGCCAAGCCGGCATAAAAATATATTCATATTTAATTTTTAATTGTGGACAAAGGGTGACTTTCGTATACTCCCCTACCCTTTAGAACATATGACAGAAAATTGTAGGAATTGAGGTGCCTTGTTTCTCTATGTCATAAGAATTGTAATCATAGGAATAATACATGAGGAAGCCACGAATTGGCTTATAGTCCAATGGTAGGACAGTCCAGTGGGACACTACCCACCAAAGTTCAAATCCCGGTGCTTGCACCCTTTTCTTGGGATTTTCTCGGGATTTACCGGCGTTATGCATTAAGTGGTAGCGGCGTTCCCCTCGACGATGAGACGCCTGTGGTGATCTGTCGGGTGCTCAGTCCTTCGGAGGTGCTCATAGAGGTAGGGTTTTGCGTACGTGTATTCATAGGGGTGAGTGTGCGTGCGTGTTGTGAGCGTCTACGTTGTACTGTGTAATTCTAAAAAATACATGAGGAAGCCTTTGGAAAAGAAAAAACATATGAGTGCTAAAGAAATCTTAGGGCCCACAATGGTTAGCTAGATGTGACGTGAGACAAAAATAGGAGAGACAAGAGTCACTAGCTATATGCAAATAGCTAGACTATTTCACATAGCCCAAAAATATGTGAGATGAGAATGTGGGTCCAATAATATAAAATAGTTTTTTATTTTGTCTCTAACATCCACATTAGCAGACTAAATAGCTAGCACTAGCTATTACCATTGTGGACGCCCTTAGCAGCTAAATAATATATCTTTCTTTAATCATCCTACTATTCCATTCTACTCCCTTGATTAGGTGCCACCAGGCAATATTAGTCCTTTATGTGCTTCGTCTTTGTGTATAGGATTCTTTCCATGAGCTCCAAGTGGATTTTTTTTTTTTTTTTCATCTAGTTTTCTATGGAGTTCAAGGGAAGGAATCTTTCCTTTAGATTTCCTGTGAGCATTTTCTACCATCCAAATGTTAGGATAGGAATTCATTCCTGTGAGCATCTTTTCCCAACCGCTGTAAAATTTCTCTCTTCTTAATTAGGAAAACTGTTTATTTAAATTATTTGTAAGAGACCACACCCCAAGAGTTAGTGATGGTTTTTACAGCAGAAACAAAACCCAGAAATTGGAAACTACATGTCAGGAAGAAGGAGCAAGACCCTGAACCAACACCATCAGGTGGCTCTTGTCAAAAGAAAAAAAAAAAAAACACCATCAGGTAGCTAAGCATCGTCAATTCGGCATCGTCAAGTGGGCCGTGGGCTCTTTCTTTAGTTTGCCGGCCCGTGGCCGAGTATGGGCTTCGGCCTTGTAAAGGCAGCCGTATAAAGGCTGAGTGGGAGGTTGGGTGGACCATCATTGATAAAGAGAAACCAAATTACATTCTGTTACAATTCAGAACCAGTTAATTAATATATAGATTAGCGCCTAAGTTCCTCTATCCTTCTTGTTTTCTTGCTGTTCTTATCGCTTCTGTATACAAATCGTTCGTGAATCCACTCAGCTCACTGTCAGGCCTGATCCGTGGCCTGACACTACAATTTTTAGTTCTCAACCGAATCAACATTTCAACACTAAAAAAAACAATTTTACCAGACATTAAACATTTCCTTCCACATGTGGGTCCACTTTTTGGCTGGCAGAAATCAAGGGCCGCCTATGTAATTAGGCCAATTGCCATAGTGTTTTTTTCTTAAAGAACCGCCAACATAAAAGTGTACTTTGATGAGAAGTTAGCATATATAATGGTGATGAACCATCTCGTCTGCAAAACTATTTACTATTTGCAATGGCCACAGATGATCCGCCTGTACAATTCACTCACACCCAGGATGGCAGGAACCACAAGAGCCAAGAGCAGAGTGTAGCAGTTACATGTCAAGACAAGCAGTAGTATATGATACTACAAATAATCACATCCTAGTAAACAAAAGCAATGAAGTTCTCAAATAATCCAGAAAATTAAACTAACTTGATCAACTAGTGGCAGCAATGAAGTTCTTCCTTGATGCAATTGAAACCTGTACATGCACGAGAGAGCACCGAGTCAGGCATCGAGCAGATTACTGGGTTTTTTTTTTACCCCTCTTGCCAGAGGATTTCATTTGATACAGACATAATATATACTATACCATTACAGTACTACACGAGAGGTGGAGCAAAATACTATGTTTTGTGAGAACAAATCATGCGTGCAATAATAATGGGATATGGAGGAAAGAAGTAAAACCACAACTATTTCCTTGCACTAGGACAGCCGAAAGCGATCACAGATGCACAAACAGAGAACAGGAAATGGTGGCCATACAACATTAAGTAATGTAAGATGAACTAGGAAATTAATAGAAAAAATATCAACGTACCGTGTGTTGGATGTTGCCGTGCGTTCGTGTGTTCACCTTGGGAGACAAGGAGCCGGCCCTCTGGTCCCTTAATCATATATATCCACAGAAGGAATGTGAGAGACAAGGTGCCGGTCAGGCCCGACTCCTCGCTTGTAATGTCTTTTCAAATGAGGGCAGTTATGAATGTGTAAATGCTGGAGAGCAGTAAGATTTTGTATGGATTGGGGCAGGCATTCAAGGGCTGGGCAATGCTGGATAGTAAGACGGCCGAGAGCAGAGAGTTGTCCAATCCACTCCGGCAGCTCTGTCAGAGCATTGAATCCCATCAAATTGAGCGATTCAAGTGATGTGAGGTGCTGAATAATGTCAGGTAGCTGCTTCAAATTACTGTCCCAACCACCAATTTGCAACGAGACGAGGTACCTAAGGTGCTTTGTCGATTGAGGGAGGGTCTGCATCATTGGTGTCCCCCAGACATACAGTGATCGTAAAGAGACTAGTTCACCAAGCCAATTGGGCAGCAAGTTAAGGGTATAGCATCGGTCGATACTCAATTTCTGCAGGGATGTAATACTCCGAATGCTCTCAGGTAACTCTGTCATTTCGTTGCAAACAATGCTCAGGGTCTCTAGTTCAGTGTGGTGCTGCACGAATTCCCAGCCAGGCGATGATCCCATCATTTCTGTTATTTTCAGTTTCTTGAGGTGAGGTACTGCCGAGTTCGTGCATGTTGCTTTTTGCGGAGGAAGCTTTTGGGATAGTAGCTGCATGTTGCTTTTACAAAGATTCAGCTTCTCCAGTGATGGTGGGAAGTATGGCTTTATAATCAGTTTTGGGCAACCCGATATGGATATATAGGACAAGGCAGGGAAGCAGCTTTGTCCTCGTGTTATTTCTTCCTCCGAATTTTCAAAATCACTTGTTATTGTCCAGAGTTCCACTAAATTAGCCATTTCGAGAAGCAATAAGGACTTCAGTGAAGGCAACACCCAAAGTCCTCGCACGTGCTTCATGTTTGGACAGTTTTCTAGTGTCAGTTCATTTAGAGATAGGAACTGACATGGTCTTGTTTGCTTCAACATCGTGCCATCACAATCAGAAGAATCATTTTGTTCCATCATCCAGTGTGGCAAACAGGAACCTTGGTAACCTTTGATTTCCATGTCCTTAACTTTTGATGGTGGTTCCAGAGCGCTCAGTATACCCTGGTCTTGTTCCATATCAAATACTAACTCTTCTTCTATTTCAGGTGAAGTCCAGTCCAACACTAGACTTTCTATGTCATTCATCTCTTTCAAGTAAAATTTCCCTACTACTCCTGTATCCTTCAAATACTTGAGATTTCTAATTTCCAGGTGGCCAGTTAGCTTATCAAGATTTCCGAGCTCGGTGATCTTTGCATCGTCCTCACTGCAGCCAATAACAAACAACCCTAGGTATCTTAAACAAGTCAGTTGTTCCAACCCCGATGGCAGGGAACGAAGTTTGACACAACCCTCTGTAATCAGACCTCTGAGTCTCTTTAAGTTACCTATACCTTTTGGCAACTCCACTAGCTTGTTGCAGTTTTGAAGGTTTATAAATTCAAGAGTTCCAGTTGCAGTAACCCATTGAGGTAGCATGATAACGTTGGTAAAGGAAAGGTCAAGAGTACACAATATATGACACAAAGAATTGCTTGGAAGGGCCAATAACTTCCTACTCCAAGATACGTTGAATGTTTGTAGGTTGCTGAATTCCCAGATGGATTCAATGTTTTGAATATCCGTACATTGAAATATATGAATGCCCCTTAAAGTTTTAATTTTACTTATCGATAGTGGTATTTCACAGAGTTTTGTACAGTGAAATAGTTTTAAGGACTGAAGATCTCCACACTCTCCAATGGACTGAGGTAAACTCACAAGATCGTTAGCCCACTTTAGTTCCAGAGTTCTTAGCTTCTGAAGCTTCCCGATAGACTCAGGTAGTGTTAGAAAGCCATTACAGGAAATAAAGTGAAGTGACTGCAAATTCCAACAATCTGAAATACCTTCTGGAAGTTTGGTGAAACTAGCATGGTGTATTTCAAGATATCCAAGATATTGAAGCTTTAATACGAATGATGGAAAAGAGGTATCAAATTTATAGTCCAGAATAACACTTCTGATATGCACACTATTCTTAACAAGGTTAGGAAATGTTGGGTTGCCTTCGGCCACATATACAGCACGGACCTTCTCAAAGCCCCTTTGAACAACCTCATTAAATGATGTCAAAGATAAATATCTGCATTGACGTGCACAATCAATGGTTATGTTCTTTGGTAGAGATGTTACAACTTCATTCTGCAAAATGTATTGAGCAAGATCATTGATGAGGTCATGCATCCAACATACTCCTGATTCTATTTCAAGTGGCTCCTGAAGAAAACCACCTTTCACAAGAGAATTATAGTAGTCACTTCCAATATCCTCTGGCTGCTCCTCCTTTATCGACTTGATTAATCCATGGGCTATCCATTGTTCAATCAAGCAATCTCTTCTAAATATATAGCCTTTTGGGAATATAGAGCAAAATGTAAAACACTGCTTCAGATGGTCTTTCAAGTGAATAAAGCTCAATTTCAAAGATGCAAATACACGATCTTCTATATTCTCATCATCCCATAAATTACTCTCTTTAATGGCTCTCCATGTATTTATTCTTCTCTTCTCTTGGAGAACAAATCCAAGAGTTTTTATTGCTAGCGGCACTCCACCACATTTCTTGACAATATCTTTTCCAACCGTAACAAAGTCAAAGTCTAAATCCTCCTCTATCCAGCCAGAACTCATTAGAAAGAAGCTCCAGCTCTCGTCCCTTGATAAGAGTGGCAAGTTGAATACAAGCTTAGATTCTACTGCTTTTGTAACATTTTCATTACGTGTGGTTAAAAGAATCTTGCTTCCTGATATACCATTGTTTATGTGCACTATGAAATTGTCCCAGTCATACCTATCCTCATGCCAAGCATCATCAAGGACAAGTAGAAACTTCTTATTACGAAATTTGTTTGAAATTGCACGGAGCATGTGTTGTTGTGCATGTAGATCTGACCTTTCCTCAATTACGGCTTCGAACAGCTTGCCTATAAGTTTTTCCCAAGAAAACTCTTGAGATACATGTACCCAAAATATTGAATCTTTGAAGTGCCCTTTCACCTTGTCATCATGGCAGATGTGTCGGGCCAAAGTAGTTTTGCCAGAACCACCAAGACCAACAATAGAAATTATACGACCATCTTCTCCATTATTAGATTCTAGAAGCTTGGAAATGATGTCAGTCTTCACATGATCCCTTGATGGTATCTTTGACTCTTGAGGATTATTACTCAACAGAGACTGCTCCCCGGCTGCCTTGTCATTTCTAATCTGAACTGATTGGTCCACAGGAAAACTTTGTAGTATAGTAGTAGCATTGCTTCTTTGTTTCACAATTGCATCAAATTTCACCTTGATTGCTTTGATCCTCTTAGCCACCTTGCGTCGGAAGAGAAGGAGCTTCGGTTTTGCACATAAGTCATGAAAAGCATTCTTTTCACGGTCATTATGTAGCTTGTGTTTCTCATCTTCTAGCCATACTTCATCAAGTAAATCATAAATGTCATTTAGCAAGGTTTCTCAACTTCATCACCCATCGAAGTGAGGGGTCTCTCTCTATTGCACTGTCACGAACCACAGATAGCCAACTCGTAATCTCTGAATGTATATCTTGAAGGTCTGAGAGATTTTGTTTCATGCCCGATATTCCAGCAAACTCACTGGATATCAGTGAACCAAGCTTGTTCCCTGCAATTTTCAGTAGTCCAGATGCTAAAGCAGCCTCCACTCCAGTCATATTTCAAATGCTCCCTTGCCAATTCTCTGTAGATGAAATTGCAGAACAAAGAATTATGTGGAGTTTTTCGAACCAATAGTAATATGGTGGACACGCTATTATATAGCAACTATAATTTCAGCTTTTGAATCATATGCTGGACGAATGATTGTATTTTTCTTAAAAAATATAAAAGATTGGATATATTGTTATGAATATACATAAGTAATACGGATAATTCAATTTGTATATTGAAACTCAGTGGAAAAAGCAATGTGGTCCTATAGTTTAGATAGGGGAGTCTTTCTCTGCTGTACTATAGGTTATTAAACAACTCCATGTCACTCATGATATAACTACTACGCGCAAATAGCATCCATATATATGAGACGATATAGACTCGCTAAATGGGACATCCTATGCCCCCCTAAGGATCAAGGAGGTCTTGAAATTATAGATTTATATCTACAGAACAAATGTTTATTGGCCAAATGGATTGTTAATCTAATTAACACCGATGGCACCTGGCAATCCTTGCTAAGGAATAAATATTTAAATTCTAAGACTCTAACCCAAGTATCAGCCAAACCCATGACTCTCATTTTTGGAGCGGCCTCATGCATATTAAAGATGAGGTGCTCACTAAAGGTTGTTTTCTGATTAAGGATGGCACCAAGACAAGGTTACGGGATGATACTTGGTTAGGTGATAAGCCCCTCAAACTAAAATACCCGAGCTTATATAATATAGCAAGGGACCGACATGCAACGGTTTCAAAAGTTATATCCTCTAATCCTCCCAATATTCTATTTAGGAGATCTTTAGTGGATAATAACCTAGTTGAGTGGCTTAACCTAGTAGCTCAGGTTTCTAATGTGACTTTGGTGGATGGCAAAGACTATTTTAAATGGCTCTTGTAGAGGTCCTGAGTATTCTCCGTTAGGTCTATGTATCTTGATGCTATAGATGCAAATCCACCTTTCCAACATAAGAGAATCTGGAAATGGAAAATACCTCTAAAAATCAAAATATTCCTCTGGTTTATCCAACGAGGTGTCATTTTGACGAAAAGACAACCTTGCCAGAAAAAATTGGAAAGGGAGTCAGAAATGTGAGTGTTGTAATATGAATGAAAACTATCCAACACCTATTTTTGGATTGCCCTTTTACCAAGATGATTTGGAGGATTATTTTCTATGCTACTAATCTTACCCAACCTGTTTCGTTAACCATATGTTTGGTTCTTGGCTTAACAATCAACATAAAAAATCTAAGCCTCGATATGGGTTGGTGTAGCTGCCTTACTCTGGGCCATCTGGAGATGTCGTAATGACACAATTTTTAAAAAATTGAAATCTAACTCTATTATGCAGGTTATCTTCAGGGGAGCGTATTGGCTGCGCTTACGGGCCCAATTACAAAGTATACTTGAGCAAGCAAAGGACACCCTAATTGCATTGAGCAAACAATTGGAGATGGTTGCATTAGAAATTTCCAATAGGGGATGGAAGCATTTATTCCGTTTGCTTTAGTTCCTAGGTCTATGTTTCAGACACCCGGCTTTGCGGTCGGTTTTTATTTTCACAAAACTTTGTATTAAGTGGCTGTGTACATCCCCTGGATGTAGAGGCCGGATTGTTTTATCCATTATCTAAAAAAAATATATATATGAAACGATACAGATCCGTGGAGAGAGGAAATGAAAGATAAATTAGCATAGGAATTACCTCTTCTGTTCTGAAGGCCAGAGAAGTAAGCAGCAACAGACTTATGATGCACACCTAAATGGTTGAGTACTCGTGGTCCTCACGGAGAAGAGCCAGAAAAATACACTGAACCCTGGTTTTTGATAACAACACTGAACCCTGGTTAACGAAGAATCTGATCATAGAAGAGGAAAATATGCATGCACTGGTGAAGATGAAAATAGAGCATGCATGGATTTTCCCTTTCGAACAAAAATCCAGAGCATGTACCTCGAATTGAAGGTTGGATCAGTTGGTTTTTCCTATTCCATTACCGAACAAGGCACCGGGATGCACTGTGCCCTTGAAAACCAGAGACTGTTTTCCGTTCCGGATGCAGAGTTGCACAAGGTAGGAGATGGCAGAGAGATGGTAGTTCCTCTTTAGTGCCTCCACATCTAGTAACGACATACAGAAACTCTTGGAAACCGAGGTACCGCGAAACTTCCCACGTCATACGACAATCACAACAGGCCGGATGTGTCCCTACCTAAAACCAGATGCATTGGGGAGGAGATGTAGCTTAGCTGGATGGCATTCAGTGTAGAGAGATGGTAACTCCACTTCAGTGCCTCCCCATCTAGTAAACTTGTTTAGTTGTTTATTTACACCAGGTGATGAAAACGACATAGAGAAACTCTTGGAAAATTAAGAAGGTGCTGCGAAACTTCAGTCGCAGCAAAAATCCAAGTCGGATGTATCACCGGGACACGAAATGGCTCAAGTTTGAATTTTGAACATTGAGTAGTAATTTAGTGATTAGAAGTGACATATACGTCAAGAAGGATGTTCACTTCCTCAGTCCCCAAAACAAGTCATCCAAGCTATTTTAAGCCAAAATAAGAAGTAATTTTAGTAGAAACTTCTTAACATTCACATTCTGGTGCATGGAAAATTGCAGCTGCTGGTGCATGGAAAATTGCAGCTGCTTCGAAGCTCTCAAGTCCCATGTGCACAAAGAATTAGAATTTCAGGCAACGCTTATATATACCTATCAAGATTTTCCATCCACATTCTGTCGAACTAAAAAATTATTTGATGAAGATTAAATGTGGACACGCACGCCAAAAACAGAGTTGAACTTGATTAGATTCGCTTTTATTTTGTCTTAAAAGTTTGTTTTGGAAAACCACCTTCTACAGACCGTGCAGAATTCAGCCGATGGTTTCGATCAAAAAATCAGTCAAACTCATGTAGCACGGTGAAGCAGAGGTGAATGGTGCTGGACTGCTGGCGCCCGCGAACAGAGCTACAGATTGGAGTGATTGCTAGCACCAGATCACCTCATGTCTATTTCTTATAATCAAAATGCAAGTGACATTACACGAATTTTTGGTGTCATGGGTATGACCAAAACGATTTGCATATTTCGATGTCGTATGATAGAAATGCTTTTGAGAAAAGGAAGGGCAATGCCTCATCTATAACAAGCGATCCTAGGGAAATGAGAATGACATATAACATAGAATTCCATCAAAAAACATATAACATAGAATCTCGAGTGAAAGGATTGGGAGATGGGAGTTCCCTTTGCACTTGCCTGGCGGTGGGAAACCAAGATGCACAGAACTCTGCTTACAATTACAGGAACCACAAGGTACTTTACTAGAACCAGGAATGCAAATATATGATTCACGTCGGATTCTATCTTTACATCTCATGGTTATAGTTTAGTTGGTCCTCTGCTCACTTGTTAGCAGGTCACTAGAGGAGCCCCAAGCCCAGCTATCCGAACCAGGCAACCAAGAAGTCGCCGTGGGCCGCCCAGGTCGGAACAGGCCAAGAAGGAGAATCCGAAGTATGTAGGCGGCGAATGGGCGGCTTGATGCGCTTTGCACGCGCGAGACGAGGCATAGCCTCTGTATCTACATATACGTTTCCTTGAGCTCCGAGGAGAGCATCGATGTATTGAACAAGTTACCTTTTCTAAATTCGAATCTTACATCTGAACTACAACTATTTCTCTGTTCTTCTGCTTCCTTGCTCCGATTCTCTTCCCCAAATCCCCATTCTACTCTTACAAGTCGTATCAGAGACCAACGATTCTCGGCTCCTTCCGTTTCAATTCAGTCGCGATCCTGTTCCCCATCGATTGCTTTCGTACTTCAGCGGATCTGGTTGGTTCATCCCGGCGAATCGCCTCGAGCTTTTTGCTTCGGGATCCCGTAATTCCAATCCAGAGGTCGCAGTTTGTGGCGGATCGGCGCTGGATTCGGGAGTAGTTCCATCATCACGTTCACTTCACTTGTCGTCGAAGGCTCGCGGCGTGATGGATCCGACGCACAAGCTCTTCCTCGAGGAGATGGATCGGCTGATCGCTGCTCGCATCGCCGAAAATCCAACACGCGCGCCGCATCTCAGTTCGCGATCTTTGGAGAAGAAGATGGATGACGCCGAAGGAATCCTCTAGTCGCCTTGACAAGTTGGAGACTGCCCGCCAAGCGTTCGACGATTGGCGTGCCACCAAGGACGTCGCCATCGACAACCTCCGCACCGATCTCGACAAGCTGTCCGCGTTGAAGTTGGAGGTGGGGAAGATCTCGCGGTACATGGAGCGCCGCGATGGTGGATGGCCCGTCTTCCCTCGACCGGGGTCTTCGCCAACGCGCCACCGTTGCCCGTCGGGGGCGTGTTCATCACCGTTCCGCCCGGTCAAGTCCTCATCGGCTCCTGCATCTCCGACTGCTCAGCCGTTCGAGTACAAGCCCCCGTGCTCTCCGGCGACGAAGCCCACCGCCCCCGTTGAACCTCAAGTCCGAGGTGCGCGTGGACTTCCAGGCTGCCCCGCGCCCATCTGCGGGAACCGCAGCCGACCCGCCCTACGGGCACCGCGAGGATCATGGTGGCTTCGGAGTGGTTCACACTCTGTGGCCACCACCTGGACATGGTACGTCGTCGAACCCACACCCTCCCCCTTTCCATTACCCAATTCCACCCCCGCATCCACCTCCACCACCATACATACATCGAACTTGGGAGTCGGGTTTTCAGGGAGGAACGGGTGGGAATCACACCAACAAACTTCCTAAATTTGATTTCCCTCGCTTTGATGGAGAGCATCCTAAACTGTGGATTAAACAAGCCAACCATTACTTCAAACTCTACGAGTTGAGCCCGAAAGTTATGGGTCGAAGCCGCTACTATGCATTTCCATACTAAAGCCAAACGACGGTTGTCTTACGTTGAGGATCAGTTAGATGTCTTGGGTTGGGATGAGTTCTGTGCTAAGCTCCTCATTCATTTTGCCCGCGATGAGCATGAGCTGCTCCTTAGGCGTTTCTTCCAAATCAGTCAAACTGGTCCTGTAGCTGAATACATTGAGGAGTTTGTAGCTTTGGTCGATGACTTATCTGCCTATGATCGTAACCCAGATCCTATGTACTCTGTCCAGCGTTTCATTGAGGGTCTTAGAGATGACATAAAAGCTGCTCTTATACTTCACCGGCCTACAACGCTCGATACTGCCTGCTTGCTTGCTCAGTTGCAGGAGGACTCGTCCGCGAAGAAGCCGGTGCGCCGTTGGGAATCGGGTTCTCGGTGCGCTTGGCGGGGATCAACCCCACCGCCACGACCACCCCGCCAACTGAAGCTGATCCTCGCCGTCCTGTACCCGTTGGCGCTGGCAACACCGAAGAGAAATTCCGAGCTCTAGACGCAGGCCGCCGTGCACGAGGGACTCTGTGTCCGTTGTGGCGCCAAGTGGAGCCGCGAGCACCGCTGCTCTGAGGCCGTCCAACTTCATTTTGTTCAGGAACTGCTGGATGTCTTTCCGGATGATGATGACGAGCCCGAGGCACCTCCTGCAATACCAATGGAAGCTCAAGTCATGATGCATTTGTCCGCAGCAGCAGCAGCTGGTTCAGTTGCTTTGAAGACTCTCTCACTCAATGGGTCCATTCAGGGTTGTGCTCTGGCTATTTTGATTGATTCCGGAAGCTCTCACACTTTTATCAGCTCTCGAATTGCAGCAGGGCTCCAGGGTGTGTTACCATTGGATCCTCCTGTGCAGGTGCAAGTTGCCAATGGCGAAGTGATTCAGTGTGTATCTCATATGCCCAGTGCAGTTTGGTCCGTTCAAGGCAAGGAATTCTCAGCTGACTTGAAGCTTTTGCCTCTCTCATCATATGATATGATCTTGGGTATTGACTGGTTATCTCAGTTCAGTCCTATGCAAGTGGATTGGAGACAGCGCTGGTTAGCCATTCCATATGATGGTGCTACTTTGGTGTTGCTCGGAGAGGCCCCTGAGTTGCCTATCGGTTCTGTTATTCAGTTGTCTCTCTTGTCGGATTCAGTATAGTCACCCACTGTGTCTAGTCCTGAGGTCGATGCTCTCTTACAGGAATTTGCCTCCCTGTTTTCTCCAGCTGACGGCTTACCTCCTCGACGGCCTTTTGATCACAGTATACCATTGATACCCGGGGCACAACCAGTGTTTGTTCGTCCCTACCGATATGCCCCTGTCTTGAAGACAGAGATTGAGCGGCAGGTGCAGGAAATGCTGTCTCAAGGATTGATACAACCCAGCACCAGTCCATTTGCATCACCGGTGTTGTTGGTAAAGAAGAAAGACAAGTCCTGGCGCTTTTGTGTCGATTATCGGCAGCTCAATGCCATCACAGTTAAAGGCAAATACCCTGTGCCCATCATAGAGGAGTTGTTGGATGAGCTATCAGCGCTTCCTATTTCACCACATTGGACCTTCCGGGCCGGTTTTCACCCGGATCCGTATGCAAGGCGGTGAAGAGTACAAAACAGCGTTTCAAACGCATTTTGGCCAGTTGAGTTTCGGGTGATGTCGTTTGGGTTGACTGTGCTATGAACCTCACATTGGCTCCAGGGTTACGCAAGTTCCCCTCGTCTTCTTCGATGATATTCTCATTTACGATCGCACTCTGCTGAACATATTATCCATCTTTGGACTATTTTTGAGCTGTTGTCCAAGGATAACTGAAGCTAAAGATGACCAAATGTTCCTTTGCTCGAGAGGCAGATTGGTTACTTGGGCCACGTTATCGGTCTCTTGACGGCGTGGGGACTGATCCATCCAAAGTATCCTCCATTGCTTCAAGGCCGTGCCTACCTCTGTCAAAGAACTTCGTTCCTTTCTAGGCTTGGTCGGGTACTACGCCGCTTTGTGCGCCACTTTGGAATTATCTCGCGCCCATTGACAAATCTCCCGAAGAAGCACTCGTTGTTCATCTGGACTCCGAAACACGCCCGCGGCCTTTGAAACTCAAGAAGGCGCTCTACGTCGGGCACCAGTCCTTGCTCTACCAGACTTTTCTCGGCCATTCACCATTGAGACCGATGCGTCTGATGCCGGGGTCGGCGCCGTGCTGATGCAAGACGGTCACCCATTGGCGTTCCTCAGTAAAGCCTTGGGTCCCAAGTCACGGGGTCTCTCGACGTACGAGAAAGAGTACATGGCGATTCTGATTGCGGTTCAGCAATGGCGGTCCTACTTACAGTTCCGCGAGTTCGTGATACTCACTGATCAGCGTAGTCTGACACAGCTTACCGACCAACGGCTGCATACCCCGTGGCAGCAGAAGATGTTTACCAAACTACTCGGCCTCCAGTACCGTATTGTATACAGGCCTGGATCCTCTAACCGTGCCGCCGACGCACTGTCTCGACACCCAGCGCCTGATGCACACTGTGCAGTGGTCTCTGCATTGATTCCGTCTTGGGTATCGGCGGTGCTCTCGATTATCGCGAGGAATGATCCCAATGCCCGCATTAATGATGACCAAGCTGGCATTGTCACCGATGCGGTGCCTAACTTCACCTTGTCTCGGGGGGCTGCTCCAACCGCATCGCGAATCTGGATCGGGGAGGATGTTGCTTTCGCGTCGCCGCTTTAATCGAGGAATTCCATTCCAGTCCGTGGGCAGGACACTCAGGTATCCCGGTCTCACACATGCGCCTAAAGCAGAATTTTGCATGGACAGGGGATGAAATCCGATGTCCGGACTTTTGTGCGTGAGTGTTCGATTTGCCGACAAGCCAAATATCATCGGTCTCGCAGATCCCAGACTTTTTGCAGCCTCTGCCAGTTCCCGACGGCGCCATGCAAGTGTTGTCCATGGATTTTGTCGAAGGATTGCCTCGCTCTCGATCGTTTGATCAGATACTTGGTGGTAGTCGATCTTCTCACTAAGTACGGGCACTTCATTCCATTGCAGCACCCTTACTACGCTAGCAGCGTCGCCCGGCATTCTTTGACATCGTCTATCGAGGCTCACGGTTTGCCTCTGGATATCATTTCTGATCGAGACCCGGTTTTCACCAGCAATTTTTGGGCCGAGCTTTTCAAGCTAGCTGGAGTTAACTTGTGCAAGAGCACTTCCTACCACCCCCAATCGGGCGGTCGGACATTTAACGTCTCAACCAAAGGTCTAGAGACCTATCTTCGATTACTACACCCATGCTCGCCCAACTTCGCCGGAGTGATTGGCTTACTTCTGCGGAATTCTGGTATAATACTTCAACTCATTCTGCAATTGGGCGTTCTCCTTTTGAGGCATTGTTTGGCTACGCCCCACGCCTGTTGGCTGTGAACCCATCTCTAGCGGTCCATTCTGATGTCATTACCTGGGCTACTAATCGTCAGTGGATGGATGAGGTGTTGCAGCAGCATTTACACCGTGCTAAGAACAGGATGAAGAAGCAGGCTGATCAACACCGCTCTGAACGCGAATTTGCAGTGGATGATTTGGTCTATCTCAAATTACAGCCTTATGCTCAGACTTCATTGGCTCCTCGCTCCCATCACAAACTGGCATTTCGTTTCTTTGGGCCTTATCGGGTGATCGCTCGCATTGGAAAGGTCGCCTGCAAGCTTCAACTGCCGGCTCATTCTCTGGTTCACCCTGTGTTCCATGTCAGTCAGCTCAAGCGTGCTGTTGGTACTCATCATCAGGTAACCCCAGTCCTGCCTACTGACTTGCATTACATCCGTCACCGAAAGGCGTGTGCTCGAAGTCTCGCATGGTGGCTCGTGGTCCGCATCAAGTCCAACAGGTTCTGGTGAAGTGGAACAACCTGCCTGTTACTCGGCCACCTGGGAAGACTTTGAAGCGGTGCATCAAGAATTTTCTCGCTCAACTGCTTGGGGTCAAGCAGTTGCCCAAGGAGGGGGGATGTTAGCAGGTCACCAGAGGAGCCCCAAGCCCAGCTATCCCGAACCAGGCAACCAAGAAGTCGTCGTGGGCCGGCCCAGGTCAGAACGGGCCAAGAAGGAGAATCCAAGTATGCAGGCGGCGAATGGGCGGCTTGATGCGCTTGCGCGCGAGACGCAGGCATAGCCTCTGTATCTACATATACGTTTCCTTGAGCTCCGAGGAGAGCATCGATGTATTGAACAAGTTACCTTTTCTAAATTCGAATCTTACATCTGAACTACAACTATTTCTCTGTTCTTCCGCTTCCTTGCTCCGATTCTCTTCCCCAAATCCCCATTCTACTCTTACATCACTAAGAGGTCAGGATTAGCAACCACACACGACTAGCGGAGTATGTTGGTACGATTATGACTAAAGAATGAGCAGTGTGTTTAATACAAAATAATCACATCACATCCTTGTAAAGTAAATCAACAGAGTTCTGAATAATCTAGAAAAATTTTGGTGATCAACTGACAGATCAATCCATTGTCATTCTCGAACATGTAACCTGTACAACCACGATTAACAGGGGGTCATCTGTTGGAGTCTCATTTTTGGATTGCTATACAAGAAATTGAGAAAAATATATTATTTACCCAAGTGCATAAGGGCTTTATGGGTTACCTAGAATTGGCCAGGGAACCACTCCACCTTCATCAAACTTGTACACAATTAGTTAACCATTCCAGCTGGAATCTTCCGAGGCAGGGAAAGGTTCCTGGAGAACTGAACGAGCCCAGCTATAGTTCATCACCAAATAAGGACATCCTTATAAAGCAGTGCAAAGCAATAAAGTTCTGAACAATCCGGAAATATTGGTCTTCAACTCACAGACATCCATCTTCATTTTCGATTCTCGAACTTGTAACCTGTAGACAAACCACCATTAAGCTGGTCAGGTCAGTCAACTATCCCAGTCTCGCAGAAAATCAGGCGATAGGTTTTGGAACGAAAAACAGCAGTTTTCTTTTTTTTTAAAAAAAACTGTGTTAAAACGCTAATGGTAAAACCATTATCTCCTTGCATTAGGACTACCGAAAGTTACAAAGTCCTATGATCGATGGTATGGGCATGCGATGTAGGCTTGAGCTGGAGCGAGTCGTAGGCGACGGGCGCGATTGACGGCGGAGGCACCGAGAGTCGGAGGCCATCGGCATACGGCGGATCGTTCGATCGAGCACGGGCGCAGGTGCGGCGGGCCTGCTCGGCTATCGCTCGCCCTCGGTCCGCTCAGCGTCGGCCGCGTCGGCTCTCGAACTCGTCATCGTGACCAGGGCGATGGGTCGGGACATGTGGACGCGTCAATCCAAACGCCGCGATCCAAGAGTCAGCGAGGGAGGCCGTGGGCGCAGGGATGTGCCTCTGAGGTTGCGGCGGCGGCGGCGATCACGAATCGGGGCGCGATCTTTTGGGCGTGCCAGCGGGCGCACGTGCGACCCCCCTGGCGTAGGGATGAGGAGGAGGAGGCGTTATCGATCCTCCCCTCGGTGCCTCAGCACCTCGCGGCCACGCCTCGATCTGAGCGGACTGGCAGAGATCCACTTAGCGCCGCCACCACAGCGCGCGCCGCCCTCGCCGCTCGCCTCCCGGCCGTCGCCGAGCCCAACACCGGCTGCAACCCGGCGGACGACAATGAGGGCGGCGGCTGGGCCTTCCTCACCGAGTGCTCGCGGCGCGGCGATCCCAAACGCGCCGGCGGGCGGCCGCGCACACCACGGCGGCCTTGTTCTACCTCTCACGGATTCGCGGCCTAGGGCGGATGCATGGCCTCCGGTTGCCGGCGGCGGGCGCAGCCTTGCGCGGGCGTCGCGGTGCGGGCGCCTCGGCAACTCGCCATCCCAACCATCGCGATCCGACATCTTGAGCACTGCCACACCTGGCCTCCGCCTCGAGCTCAAGGCGTCGGTCGCCAATGCCCACCCCGCTCTCTGGATCCGGCTTCCCATGGCTGGAGTGGTAGTGTCGCGTCCTCCATTCTACGAAGGGACGGCGCCCATGGAGATGATTGGCGTGGTGCCCGTTATGCGTCGCGGCGCCGACTCCGGTCCACGCCCGGCTACTCCTCGGATCTATGGAGGAGGCAGCGCCCTTTACCCTAGTGGTGACCACCTGGGTGTGTAGGACGGCATGGCGGAGCTCCCCGGTGTGCGCGCGGGCCACGTACGACATGGCTGGGCGTGGGATATCAGATCTGGGGGGTTGCATGTCGTTGCCTCCCTTGGCTACCGCAAATGGTGCTGCCATAGCGTGCAAGATCATCGGACGAAAGCTTACAACGACGACGCCTATGGACGTCATGTCCCTTCTTGAAGGCGTTGTGGAGATGCTTTTCCTTTGGCGACAATATTTGGCGTCACGATGCACCTCGGCGACCCGGCAACGCACAGAGATAGCGGATTGAAGACAGTTTGGGGTCTTCCTCCCGCACAAAAGATCGATGGTGGCTATATATTTCCAACGCCACCAATACATCAAGGTGGAGGGGCAACAATGGGGGCACACGATTTCAAGCGTGGGCCGATTTGTCAGCTGCAGTGGGGGATGACTACATCCAGTGAGTTTCTTTCAAGATCATTTCGGTGCACGTTATTCAAGACGTGTTGGCTAATTCGAAGACTGAAATGAAGCGACATCGATATCTTTAGTACTGTCTTGAGTAGTAAACTCAATTCTTTTTTGGATGTAGTAGATCTTTAGTACATATATCTTCATGTATTGAAGTTTTTGTAACAAGTTTGGCTGTTTGTGGTCACGCAGAGGCTTTAGGCTGTGTGCATTTCCACAAAGACTGGAGTATTAATTCCATTATCTTAAAAAAAGGACTACCGAAAGCAGCCCCACGTGGAAGCAAAGGACATGGAACATTTGCCAAAATAAGATGAACTAGGAAAATAGTACTCGTACGATTAGTAATGACAGACGAAAGGAAACATACGACTGGGGTTTGATGCTGCCGCGTTCGTGTGTCCTCCTAGCCGAAACATATGAAGCCCGCCTTAGGTCCCCGTACATCCACACTAGGAATGTGAGAGACGAGGTGCCAGTAGGGCCCTACTCCTCGCTTGTAACGTCCTTCCAAATCAGGGCAGGCCGTAATGGCCAACCTCTAGAGAGCAGTAAGACGCTTTATGGATTGGGGCAGGCATTCAAGGGCAGGGCAATCCTGGATCCAAAGCTCACGGAGAACAGAGAGTTGTCCAATCCACTCTGGCAGCTCTGTCAGGGCACTTAAACTGATCAAGTTGAGCAATTCAAGTGATGTGTGGTGCTGAATGACATCAGGTAGCCGCTTCAGATTATTGTCCCAACCACCGATTTTCAATCTGACGAGGGACCTAGTAAGGTGCTTTGTCGATTGAGGGAGGCTTTGCATCATTGGGGTCCTATGGATATCCAGTGATCATAATGAGTGCAGTTCGCCAAGACAATCGGGGAGCAGACCAAGGTTAGAGCAATATAGGATCAGCAAGTTCTTCAGGGAGGTAAGATTCCGAATGCTCTGAGATAACCGTGTCATTTCGTTGCATCTGCTGATAGTGAAGGTTTCTAGTTGTGTGTGGTGCTGCAAGAGTTCCCAGCTGGACCATGATCCCATCATTATTTCTTCTAGTGTTAGATCCTTGAGGTGAGAGACTGCTGAGTGCATTTGTGAGAAACTACCTGGATAAAGCAGCTGTGAGTTGCTTTTACTTAAACGCAACCTCTCTAGTGACGTTGGGAAGTATGGCTTCACATTCAGTCTCGGGCAGCGTGATATCTCCATATTGGATAGGACAGGGAAGCAGCATTGCCCACGTATTACTTGTTCCTCTGAATTTTCAAAATCACTTGCTATAGTCCACAGCTCTTCTAAATTAGACATTTCGAGAAGGCAGAGGGACTTCAGTGAAGGCAACACCCAATGCCCTCACACATCTGCTTAATGTTTGGACAGTTTCCTAGTGTCAATTCACTTAGAGAAAGGAACTGACCAGGCCCTGTTTTTCTTCAACACTATTGCTTCACAAAAAGAAGAATCATTTTGACCCATCATCCACTTTGGCAAACAGTGACCTCGGTAACCATTGATTTTGAACTTCTCAATTTGTGAAGGTGGTTCCACAGCACTCAGGATAGCCTGGTCTTGTTCCATATCAAATACTAACTCTTCTTCAGTTCCACTTAAAGACCAGTCCAACACCAGACCCTGTATGTTATTCTTCTGTTTCAAATACGATTTCCCGACGTCTATTGGATCCTTCAAATACTTGAGATTTCTAATTTCCAAGTGACCACTTAGCTTGTCAAGATTTCCAAGCTCGGAGATGCTTGCATCATCTCCACCACACGCAACAACAAACAAACCCAGCTTTCTTAAACAAGTCATTTGTCCCAACCCGGATGGCAGGGAATGAAGATTGGCACAACCCTCTAAATTCAAAACTCTGAGTCTTTTTAAGTTAACTATACCATTAGGCAACTCCACTAGCTCCCTGCAGTGTCCAAGGTCTATATATTCAAGAGTGCTGGTCATAGTAACCCATTGCGGTAGCATGTTAATGTTGGTCCAGGATAGGTCAAGAGTACGCAACATATGGCATAAAGATTTGCTTGGCAGGGCATGGAATATCCACCACTTAGATAAGTTGATTGTTTGTAGGTTGCTAAATTCCCCAATGGACTGAGGAAAACTCTCAAGACCTATATTTTCCTTCAGTTCCAGAGTTCTTAGCTTTCGAAGCTTCCCAATAGACTTAGGCAGGGTCACAAAGCCATTACATCCAATTAAATGAAGTGACTGCAAATTCCAACATTCTGAGATAGCTTCTGGAAATTTGGTGAAACTAGCATTGTGGATTTCAAGATCTCCAAGATATTGAACCTTCAATATGAATGATGGAAAAGGAGTAGCAAAATTATAATCTAGGATAACACTACGGATATGCTCACTCTTCTTAAAAAGGTTAGGAAATGATGGGCTACATTCAGCCGCATATAGAGAGCACGGACCTTCTCAAAGCCCCTTTCAACATCTTCATTCAATGATGTTAAAGATAAATATCTTCATTCCACCACTGCCCTCTAGATCCGTTGGCCCACACATGGACAATCGCGTTCATGGCGGAACTCCGCGCCCGACATTGACAAATCACGAGAAGGCGATGATAGCATGTTGGGAGAAACAACATGCTGCAATGGAAGCCGCCAAAGACGACCCTGCAATGGGTTCCGCCGACGACGACGACACTACAACGAGTACCGACGGCGACGACGCTAACAATGAGTGCCGACGGCGATGACGCTACAGCGAGTGCTGACGGAGACGACGCTAACAACGAGTGCCGACGGCGGCGACGCTGTAGCGAGTGCCGACAACGTCGCAATCTCCATCTACGACGAACCCATGGCCGTGCTAGTAGCAACACCACAACATGCGGCCATTTTTTCCGATGCACGCCGCCTCGACATCACCTCAACCACTATCATCAACGCTGCAAGCAACAGGCACGTCCACCACAAGGAAGCCCCGCGATCGCAGTCCGATCAGATCAGATATGGAGACTACCATCGACGTCCACCAGCTGCTAGACGAAAAGCTTACCCGACTAGGCCAACGTCACACGACTACTACAATGGCGTAGGTAAGTCCCCAGTCACCAGCAACATTATCTCCCGACACTAGGAACATTAGGAAGGCAAACATCATTACAAGCATGGGAAACATAACGACATCACCCGACGTCAACACCGACGTTGCCGATCTAAGCACCGATGCTTTGGACATTGCAAATGCCATGAACTCCAATGATGTCAACGCCCTCACAGATCAAGCCATCCGTCGCTCCGTGACCACTAGGCAAGTAAATCTCAACCCACACAGAGCAACTACCACGACAAACGCCGCTCTTGACAATGATGTCAACCATGTTGCCACCAGGAGCGCCAACAACATCCTCGCCACCGAGGGCATCGTTGGCCACCCTGCGGCCAGATCAGCAAGGGAGACCCTGGGCGCAATCAGGTCCCCTCTCAGCACATCGCCCATGGATCAGGCTAACACTACTTCAGCTTGCGCTTGACCCAACTCCATCTCTGACCGACCAACAGCTCATGGCATGCATGACACCACCATATGATGGCGCCTCCAACCCAGCATCATGGGTTCCTTTGATGCACCTCATCGTCAACTAGCAGCGCACCCCTCCCGATGAACATTTACGTTATGAATCTATACAGTTGACAGGAATGGCACACCTTTGGTTCATTTGTATGACCAAAGACGCGCCACTGGATGACTGGGACACCCTCACATGGTGTCTTGCTTGCAGCTTTGGGCCGCCCATTGACGGTGACCCCATCGGCAATCTCACGCCACCCCAATGGGACGACGACTTGAACGACTACACATGCATCCTCGACACCTACGCCACACCTGTGGGCATGCCAAGCGAGCTTCACCGAGTCCAGCCTCTCACCAATGCATGACGAGGGCACAAAGGGGTAGCCTCGCCGCTGTGGCTGCCACCATCCGATCTCGCCAAAATAAGATTGCAGGGTCAAATTGACTGGCACATCCAGAATTCGCAGGCTCAAACCTTCTAGCCTGCCTAAGTGTGTTCGTAAGGAGCCTGAACACTTTTTGCATCAACAGAACCTAGAACATTTACTAAAATAAGATGAACTATGGGCCTGTTTGGATACTCTTAGTTAGAGTTAGAGTTAGTTTCTAGCTCTAAACTAACTCTAGCCCCTACGGGTGTTTGGATGGAGAGGTTAGATTGACATTAGATATCCTTTTCAGTCATTTGGTGTGGATGGAGGGAGAGAGAAAATGCACTTCTTAGTGGACCCAATCTAAACTAGCCCCAATTAGCACCTTTTGGGTGGACTAGTTATTTTTTGGTGCATTAGATACAACTAGCCCACTCTAACCCTCCTGATTGGATCCTTTTGAGTTAGTTGAGCACAAACTAGCTTAAACTAACTTAGCACCTAGATCCAAACAGGCCTGTAATAGAGAAGTGTACCAATGTTCTGAAGCTCCCACGTTCGTGTGTCAAGACAAGACAGAAGGCACCGGCACTCATCAGGTCCACTAATCATATATATCCACACGAGGAATGTGATGGACAATATGGCAGTTAGGCCCCACCCGTCACTTGCAATGAGTTCTCAAACCAGGGCACCTTTTCCTAATGTCCAAATACTCAAGACCAGTAAGGCGTTGAATGGATTTGATCATTTGAGCAGGCATTCAAGGGCCGGGCAACTCTGGATGCAAAAGCTTGTGTAGAGAAGTGAGTACTCTGGAAGCTCTGTTAGGGCAGCGAACCCACCCAAGTTGAGGAATTCTAGTGATGCCAGATCCTGAATGACGTCAAGTAGACATTAAGGGCTCGTTTGGGTACAGGTCCCCAAATTCACGTGTCTTTTAGGCACCCTCGGGATTTCCTCCGCTGCACCTGCCACCCCTGTCCCCCCTCGGAATCCCCTTGGGGAAAATTACTGGGTACCATTTGGGAAACACAGGGGTACAAATCCCAGACCGTAAAAATATAGTCAAAATAATCAGAAAAACACGGAGAATTCAGAAATGATATTTTCTCAAGCTGAAACTTAGTACCACAGATAAATTTAGTACTGATACATGATTACATTAATTTGCATAGACTGTCAAGATCATGGAAGTAAAGACTGCCACATAGCAGCATCCGGTTCAAGCAAGGAATAAACATATACAAGCGATGCCGCAAATTGGAAATTTCTCATATAACTAAAATCTATAAATATGCAGCTCATATGTTCTGTAACTTTGAAACTTTGTGAGGTGCCCCTTCAAATGTCCTGTACACTCAAATCTGCATCAACCAGCATTGTCATTATCACAGCGTAAATATAGTAACTGTAAATACTAATTTTAATAGGAATAATACACTACAATAGCTATCAACAGACTATCAGACTAAAATGAATAATGATATGTGCTACAGCTACAACTATTACTAACTAAAATCCAAAGTTATCTCAACACACAGCTATTAATACAAATTTTTAATAGGAATAATGATATGAGCTGCAAGCTATCTCAACGCACATGTCAGCTATCATTTCAAGCAAAACTTTACTGGAGTGTACTAAACACAAACTGAAACAAAGAGGAACCAAGTGATCCATAGTTTACACAGCTCAACAAGACAGGTTTTCACACAAACTGAACATGGTTTCACAAATGACAGCAACCAAGTGATCCATAGTTTACACAACAGAACTATAGTATATGGACTGAATGCTACAAAACAACCAGTTCAAAAGGACAGTAAACTCACCTGTGGAGAAATCTCACCCTTGATCCACAATAAACGAACTCTTGGGTTCTTGCAGAGAAAGGGTTCACTTGATGCCCTAATATATGCAGCATCATTTGGTAATAGAGGGGATTAAGCTAATCTAGGCCAGGGGATATATGTGTGAAGAGGCAATTTAGTAATAGAGGTATATTAATTAATTTATACTAGTATCATAAAGCACAGCTCTCTTTAAGCTAAAGCATTGACTTCCATATAAAGATAGGTAACCTGAAACACACAAACTGAAACTATCGTACTAAAAGGCAGCCAATCAGTTGTAGTAAACATACTAAGAATAGCTGAAAAGTCCTACTATAAATAGAATTTAAGCTGCGCTAGTGCAGATCTAATTTTTCAGTGGCTACAACTAGAACTGCAAATCTGATTTAAGCGGAGTACTTTTTAACTGAAAACTTGGTTTACCGAAAAGAAGCAAGTGCAGTAATGCCTAGAGCAGTAAAAATTTATTTTTATGGACCTTCAGTGACAAAGAATTGAGGATAAATGAATTCAGTTTCATTTATCAATGTGTTGGCAAAGAGCTCAGATTGTGAATGTGGATGCTATTTATTTTCAGTTACAGACAGCAGTATTAATTTCTCTGATAAATAATGTAAAACTAGGGTCTCTGCCTATCACAGTGCACTCATGGTCTAAAAAAATGTTTGAAAACATACTAACCTTCTCCTTTGGAGTCTGAACTTTGGAGCTGGAATAACAACAGCAGCAACCCTGAATTTTCTAACAGATCTGCACTACCAAAGAAACTCATTCCAGTCAGCAACCCACAGATCGATTGTGTGACAAAAATTTGCACTCACGGTGAATCCCTAGATCACGATTCAATCGAAGGAAACAACCATGCCCAAGAACCGCATCCATCCATCCATCCATCCACATCCATCCATCGATTCGATTGATTCTAAGAAGTGAAGATCGAAGAGCAGCAGATCTAAGAAGAAACATACAAGAGGATGGAGGATGAGGTGCCTGACCTGTGCCTAGGAGAACACACGCGACACGGCTGGCGGAGGACGGAGCAGGTACAGCCGGAGGCGACGGGCGGTGGCGGCGCGAGGAGCAATCCAGGAAGTGCGCGCCGGATTCTCGAGGGCAGGGACGACGTCGGCTGGCGCAGGCCATGGAGGCGGCGACGCTCAAACCCTAGCTGCCGTCATGCCTTTGCGAGGCGACACGGGCGACCGAGAGCGAACCCGAGGAGACGAAGGGGAAGGAAATAAACGAGTCTAGACTAGTTTTTTCTGTTCCCCGTCCATTGAACTGCATATCGGGTCCCGGGGCTTTTTTGGCTCGCGTTTTTCTTCCCTTCGCTGCTCCCAAACGGACACCAGGTATCGATGGGGAAGGGAACTTCGCGACGCGATTTCTATTCCGCGTTCCGGCGGGATACCGGGCGTTTTTGAGTTATCCAAACGAGCCCTAAGGGGCTGTTTGCTGCTTGACATTATTGTCCCAAACACCCATTAGCAACCTGACGAGAGTCCTAAGGGGCTGTTTGTCTCCAAAAGTCTAGGACTTCTTTTAGGGAAAAGACCATGGGCAAGAAGCCCACGGTATGCAAAACTTATATTAAGAGCAAACAAAAGGAGTACAAGGGAGGGACTTACTTAGACAAAGAGGGGGGTGAGTGAGGAAGGAGAATACAAAACTTTACATACAAGAAGGCAGAGGGGAAAAACAACTAGTTACAGGGCATCCAGCCAGGCTAAAATGGAGATTCTGTTAACCTCGTTGTCTAAAAGCTTGAACCCAGCTTCGTCCTTGAAATTGCGAAGCTATCTGACCAGACAAGCTTGGACTATCAAAAACTTGTCTATTTCTGATTTTCCAAATCTCCCCAGCAAGCAGAAAACATTCCATGAAGAGAGAGAGCCAGAAGACAATCTAGTCCTTTTCGACAGAGGAAGTGTAGGACTTTTAGTCCGAGGCACTTTTTAAAAAAGTTCGTCCAGGAGGTAGTTTTCGGAACTAACAAAGAAATAAATAAAAAAGTCGCTGAACCAAACAGGGCCCTAAGGTGCTTTGCTGATTGAGGGAGGCTTTATAAAATTTGGGTTCACCTAACTTGAAGTGATCGTAATTAGCGTTGTTCTCCAAGCCACTAAAATTGGCATTTCGTGTTGTAGTTGGCAAATCACCACTAAATTTCACCTTTATAGAAGTGCAACTTCCCTAAAAACTACTTTTTTAAAGAAGAGAATAAAAATGGAAATCATTAATTTCTCAATCAGGCCTCCATCAGGCCACCTAAATGAAAGCGAGGCGCGGTCTTTGTTTTGACCACGCGACGCCTGAAGGTCAATATACAATAGCTGAAACCCTCTGTTCAGCAGCGGCAGTAGTCCACGCGGCACCCTTGCGGTTGCCGTTCCATGCATTATTTCCTCCTAATGTGAGTCAGGACTCAAGACTCATCGTGGGTAACACGGCGTTGTTGGTGACACAAGCGATCCTGACACATCACACTCCGCTGTCCCTACCTTGTATTCCGAGGGAAAGGACAGATGACATTGAACCCCTTGTGGCTTGTGCACTTTCGCAAGCCGGTGGGCTACCAAGATGCACAATCAGATCTCTGCTTACAGGAACCACAAGGTACTGCACTAGAACCAACAATGCAAATATGCAAATTTTATCTTGATTCATGTCATCCACTTTACGTCTCTTGATCATACTAGTTTACTTTGGCCTCTAGTCCTGTGCTCACTCAGAGAGTGAGAGTTCAGGATTACCAACCACACGAGTAGCGAAGTAGTAGCTAGGCTGGTACCGGGAAGTAGTAGACTGGTACAATTACAAGTTAAGAATGAGCTGTGTATATGATACAAAAATAATCACACCACATCCTTGTAAAAGTAGTGTACATGATACAAAAATAATCGCATACACTGCTCAATCAGATAGAAGTTTAATTGTCCGTCCTAGATCTAGTCCTCTGCTCAGTCAGAGAGTCTGAGTTCAGGATTAGCAACCACACAAGTAGCAGAGTAGTAGGCTTGTACGATTACAACTTAAAAATGAGCATTGTATATGATACAAAACAATTGACATCCTTGTAAAGCAAAGCAACAGAGTTCTGAATAATCCAGAAAAAATTTGGTGATCAACTGACAGACCAATCCATCATCATTCTCGAACCTGCAACCTGTACATCCACGATTAAGAGGGGTCAGCCACTGGGGTTGTTCAATTTTTCGATTGCAATACGAGAGATTGAGAAAAATATATTATTCTACCTAAGTGCATAAAGCTGTAGGTCATCACTCTAAGAACAAAGCAACCACGTATTGTACTAATATATTGGACTTGGAGAAGAGATGTGCGAACAAAGCAAGAACGGGGGACTGCTTTCGGCAGTGACAGGTTTTGGAAATGAAAAAACAACACACACACATAAAAAAACTGTATTAAACGGCTAATGGTGAACAACTATCTCCTTCCAGTAGGGATAGGGACTACCAAAGCAGCCCCACGTGGAAGCAAGGACCAGAACCTTTACCAAAATAAGATGAACTAGTAAATTAGCACTCGTATGATTACAATGAAAGACGAAACGTACCAATTAAGGGTTTGATGCTGCGGCGTTCCATTGTCCTGGGAGAAAAGGTGGATTAATCATTACATCCACGAGACATCAATGTGAGAGATAAGGTGCCAGTCGGGCCCCACTCCTCGCTTGTACCGTCTTTCCAAACCAGGACAGTTATGAACGGCCAATCTCTGGAGAGCAGTATGACGCTGTATGGATTGCGGTAGGCATTCAAGGGCCGGGCAATGCTGAATATAAATCATACGAAGTGCAGAGAGTTGTCCAATCCACTCTGGCAGCTCTGTGAGGGCTTTGAATGACACCAAGTTGAGGAATTCAAGTGATGTGAGGTGCTGAATGACGTCAGGTAGCTGTTTGTCGCAAGTACTGAGTGTTAACTTGATCAGAGAGCTAAGGTGCTTTGTGGATTGAGGCAGGCTTTGCATCATTGGGGTCGCCGAGACGGAAAGTGATCGTAATGAGCACAGTTCGCCAAGCCAATCAGGCAGCCGGCTAAGCTTAAAGCAGTTTTGGATCCTCAATTCCTGCAAGGCGGTGAGACTCCGAATGCTCTCGGGTAACTCTGTTATTCTACTCAATTCAATATGCAGGGTTTCTAGTTGTGTGTGGTGCTGCAAGAGTTCGCAGCCAGACGATGATTCCGTCACTTTCAGATTCTTGAGGTGAAAGACTGCTGAGCACATGGTGTAGGACGACGAGGATTCATCAATTGGTGGAGGAAGCATTTGTGAAAAACTACCTGGGGACAGCAAGTGCATGTTGCTTCTATATAAATCCAGCTTCTCCAGGGATGGTGGGAAATAAGGCTTCACATTCAGGCTCGGGCAACTTGATACGGATATATAGGAAAGGGCAGGGAAGCAGCATTGCCCAAATAGTATTTCTTCCTCGGAATTTTCAAAATCACTTGTTATGGTCCACAGCTCTTCTAAATTATCCATTTCGAACAAGAAGAGGGACTTCAGCAGAGGCAACACCGAAAGTCCCCGCATCTGCTTCAAGTTTGGACAGTTTTCTAGCCTCAGCTCACTTAGAGAAAGAAACTGACATGGTGGTGTTTGTTTCAACATTGTGGCTTCACAAAAAGAAGAATCATTTTTGTTTCATCATCCACTGTGGCAAACAGTGACCTCGGTAACCAATGACTTTGATGTCCTTAATTTGTGACGGTGGTTCCAAAGCCCTCAGGATACCCAGCTCTTTTTTTCCATATCAAATACTAAATCTTCTTCAGTTTCTATTAAAGACCAGCGCAACACCAGACTCTGTATGTTATCCTTGTGTTTCAAATAGGATTTTTCTGCATCTGTTGGATCCTTCAAATAGTTGAGATTTCTAATTTCCAGGTAACCACTTAGCTTATAAAGATTTCCAAGCATGGAGATACTGGCATCATCTCCACCACACCCAACAACAAACAAACCCAACTTTCTTAAACAAGTCAGTTGTCCCAACCCACATGGTAGGGAACGAAGTTTATCACAACCCTCTATATTCAAAACTCTTAGTCTTTTTAAGTTTCCTATACCTTTTGGCAACTTCACTAGCCTCCAGCAGTTATGAAGGTCTATACATTCAAGAGTTCTGGTCACAGTAACCCATCGAGGTAGCTTGTTAATGTTGGTACAGGGAAAGGTCCGTAGCACGCAACGTATGACATAAAAGATTTGCTTTGGCAAGGCCAGGACTTTCCTACACATAGATATGCTGATTGACTGTAGGTTGTTGAATTCCCCAATGGACTGAGGCAAACTCTCAAGATCACTAATCCTCTTCAGTTCCAGAGTTCTGAGCTTCCGAAGCTTCCCAATAGACTCAAGCAGTGTCACAAAGCCATTACATCTAATGAAATGAAGTGACTGCAAATTCCAACAATATGTGATAGCTTCGGAAACTTCGGTGAAACTAGCATTGTGGATTTCCAGATATCCAAGATATTCAAGCCTTAATTTGAATGATGGAAAAGGAGCTTCAAATTTGTAGTCCAGGACAATGCTGCGGATATGCCCACTCTTCTTAATAAGGTTAGGAAATGATCAGTCTCCTTCAGCCACATATAGAGCACGTAGCTTCTCAAAGCCCCTTTCAACATCTTCATTCAGTAATGTCAAAGATAAATATCTGCATTGGCGTGCACAATCCTTGGTTATGTTCTCTGATAGAGATGTTACCACTTCATTCTGCAAAAATATATTGAGCAAGATCATTAATCAAGTCATGCATCCAGCATTCTCTGTTAATTTCATAATCCTCTATTTCAGGTGGCTCCTGAAGAAAACCTCCTTTCACAAGAGAATTATAGTAGTCACTTCCAATATCCTCTGGCTGCTCCTCCTTCATCCATTTGATGAATCCCCCCCTGGCTATCCATTGTTCAATCAAGTAATCTCTCTCCCGAATTGATATCCTTTTGGGAATATAGAGCAAAATGTAAAGCACTGCTTCAGATGATCTTTCAAGTGCATAAAGCTCAGTTTCAAAGATGCAAATACACGATCTTCTATACCCTCATCATCCCATAAATTACTCTCTTTAATGGCTCTCCAAGTATTTATTCTTCTCTTTTCTTGGAGAACAGATCCAATAGTTTTTATTGCTAGCGGCACTCCACCACATTTCTTGACAATATCTTTTCCAACCACAATAAAGTCAGAGTCTAGATCCTTCTCTATCAAACCAGAACTCTTTAGAAAGAAGCTCCAGCTCTCGTCCTCTGATAAAAATGGCAAGTTGAATACAATCTTAGATTCAACAACTTTTGCAACATTTTGATTACGTGTAGTTAAAAGAATCTTGCTTCCTGATGCACCATTGTCTATGTGCACTGTGAACTTTTCCCAGTCATGTCTTTTCTCATGCCAAGCATCATCCAAGACAAGTAAAAACTTCTTACCACTCAATTTGTTTGAAATTGCACGCAGCATGTGTTGTTGGGCATGCAGATCTGACTTTTGCTCAATAATTGCTTCAAATAGCTTGCCAATAAGTTTTTCCTCACAAAACTCTCGAGATACATGGACCCAATATACTGATCCTTTGAAGTGCCCTTTTTATCTTGTGATCATGGCAGATGTGTTGGGCCAAAGTAGTTTTTCCAGAACCACCGAGTCCCACAATAGAAATTATCTGACCGTCTTCTGCATTTTTAGATTCTAAAAGCACGGAAATGATTTCACTCTTCAAGTGATCCCTTGATGGTATTTTTTGACTGTGGAGCATTAATCAGCATAGTCTGCTCCCCAGTTGCCTTGTCATTTCTACTCTGAACTGGTTGGTCCACTTGAAAAAACTGTGTAGTATAGTATTGGCATTGGTTCTTTTGTTTCACAGTTGCCTCATATATCACCTTGATTGCTTTGATCTTATGGGCCACCTTGTACCGAACATAAGCAGCTTTGGTTTTGAAAACAGGTTAGCAAAAAGCATGCTTGTCACGGTTATTATGTATCTTGTGTTTCTCATCTTCTAGCCATACTTCATCAAGTAAATCATCAATGTCATTGGCTAGACTTCTCAACTTCATCACCCATCGAAGCGATGTGTCTCTTTCTATTGCTCTGTCGCGAACCGCAGATAGCCAGCTCGTAATCTCTGTATGTATATCTTGAAGGTCTGAGAGATCTTTCTTCACGCCCGTTATGGCTGCAAAGTCACTGGATATCAGTGAACATAGCTTGTTTCCTACAACTTTCAATAGTCCAGATGCTAGAGCAGCTTCCACACCAGTCATATTTCAATGGCTCCCTTGCCAATTTCTCTGTAGATGAATTGCAGAACAAACATTTATGTGGAGTTTTTCAAACCAAAACTATAATTTCTAGCTCTCTAATGGTCAAACTGTTTTTGAAATTTATAAAATATGTGAAATCTGGTCCTATGCCTGAGCAACCTTCAGTGATAAATGAGGAGACTAAAACAGATCAGTGGAGAGATGGTATGAGAAAATGCTTCAGAAATGCTTACCACAGAAATGCTTCAGTATTCGTGGTCCTCACCGAGAAGAGCCTGAAAATAACACAGCATGATTAGCTTAGAATCTGATCATAAAACCGAACAGGATGATATGCATGCAGTGATGCAGAAGGAAACAGAGCATGGGCAATGATCCCTTTTTGTACTTGTTTTCCTGTGAAATTTCGAATAAAATTCAGAGCACGTACCTTGAATTTAAGCTTGGTTCAGCTGCCTTTTCCTATTAAATTCCCGAACATGGAATTCTTCAGAGCATGCGCTGCGCCCTTGATACAACTACATCACAGTCGACACTATTTTCACAGATCTAGCTACGCATAAGCAGCTGTAGAAACGTAACGCTTAAGGAAACGAACCTGAGGCCTACGAGCTTAACAATGGCGTGAGGCGGTGCCGGTGGTGTCCATTCTTTTCGATCGTGGAACTGAATCTACTGGCTTATGGTTAGACAAGAATCAGCATGGACATCGTTGACCTGACCAACCAGATGCTACTGCTGGATTGTGGCGTTCCGGTGAGTGATGAAGGGAGTATCGAGATGGATTGGTTCCGATGTGAGGTCAACGATCGAAGTAGCTGCTTGGCTGGCCTGTGTTGGCGGTTCCGATACTACGGCCTGTATGAGCTAGGAAGTAAACGTTGATGATTCTGAGAAGAAGATTGTGATTGGAGTAGGTTGTGTTGACTGTGGAAGGTGGGAGGAAAGTGCGTGACAGCTTCAATCGATTTGCGTGCAGCATCCTAGTTTACTCCACACTGGAGCATTGGATGCTAGAGTAGCTCTGAACCACCACGTGAAACCGCCGGCCAATGCGTTTGCATGAAGAAGCGTGGAGGCACCGCAAGATGCTTTCTCGTCATACGAGATGACGAGCGAAGACTCAATGAGGAGATCAAATGCAATTGGTGCTGGTGGCTAATTAACAAACCCATGATAATCCAAACTCCCAATGGTAATCCAAACCAGATGCATCATCCGACCAAAAACAAGTGTCCTACATGGTACAAAAATACAACAGATGCAATGGGCACTTGGCAGTCGTGCTTTTGGCAGAGCTTCCTTCTCGTTCTTCCTTGTCATCTTTGTTTGCTTTTTTTTCAATAAAAATAACAGATAATGAATGTGCAGTGTGACTTCACTGCCAACGAAAATCAGAAGTTT
Source organism: Hyparrhenia diplandra (assembly GCA_015847255.1). Classification (NCBI taxonomy): domain Eukaryota; kingdom Viridiplantae; phylum Streptophyta; class Magnoliopsida; order Poales; family Poaceae; genus Hyparrhenia; species Hyparrhenia diplandra. The sequence goes on along the minus strand of JADLZK010007525.1, from coordinate 381,275 downwards.
GGCTCTTGTCATCTGTTTTGCCTCCCCATGTTGTGAACTTTGTTGAACACTCGCAGAAACGAAGGTACCATGAAACTTCAGTCACAATGAAAATCCAAAACCGATTAGCAAGAGATGGTAATCCAGAACTGGTGTTACACACGTTAGAAAACAGAGCAATCCCATTTGCAATCGTTGCTTCCTTGTCGCCATTGTTTGCTTAGCTAACAGAACAACATAATTAAAAAATTAAAATGCAGTGTGACTCACTGGCAACAGAAATTCAAAGTTCGATCCAAAATTTGGCTGGTCATTTTTCACAAGCTTGGCCTTGGTTCCCTTGCGCTCCCACCCAGACTAGTGCTAGCTTGTTGGGGCGCGCCGCTTGGGGCTGGCCGGCTTAGGCGCGGCCGCCTGGCCCGGCGCTGCCGCAATGCGGGGGGCACATCCGCCGGAGGCAAACGTGGCCGCCTGGCCCGGGCGCTGCCGCAATGCTAGGGGCACATCCGCCGGAGGCAAACGTAATAATAAGCAAAGAAAGAACCGGGCCTCTCAACCCATGTAGAACAAAGTCCTGACTGACACTGAGCACGGCAGATCTAGAACCAAAGCTTGTTGAGAGCAGGGAGCTATCCAACACACTCGTGTAGCTCTGTCAGGAACGCACTCGAGCTATCCAACCGTGCAAATAAGCTGGTCTGGTCAATCAATTGTCCCAATCTCGTAGATATTATCGGGGTTTAGTTTTTCAATTGTGTCACCGTCCCTCATCTATACAAGCCCAACGACGCCCCAGGCCCGTCAAGGAAGAGGAAGAGCACAAGGGCCCGGTCCAAGAATGTCCGCACCCAAGGCCTAGAATGGGCTTGTAATCGCTGTGCGCTGAGAGAGTAGTTAAGGGAGGAGAGGCAAGCCAAGCACGACATCTATCATCCACTCTGTAACAGAATCGTACTCGTGAGAGACACCTCGTTGGTGTTCATCGCCATACCTCGTTGATCTTGATAGATCGGAGAGTAATAGAGTGAAATCGGTCGGAATTCCAGTGTGAGTTCTTGTGATTCAAGTTGGGTTTCTAACCTATCTGGTATCAGCTCGGTGCTCCAGCGGAATTCATCGTTCTGGATCCAAATCCGGAGTCATCCTCATCCCACGAGCTGTTCACGAGACTACGTCACTCAAGGGGCGCCATGGATCCGGTGTGCTCTAAAAGCTTTGAGGACATGTTCAAGCGGTTCGCGGATTTGGACGCCAAGTGCACCACGCACTGGCCGGAGTTGGAGGAGCGCCTCGAGAAGAAGCACTCCGACTGCCACGCCGAGTTGGAGCTGTGGATTCACAAGGCGGAGGAGGACCTCCGTGCCGGCGACGCCGCCATGGTGAAGCGCTTCGATGAGGTGGAAGAGGAGGTTCGGGAGCGGGATGAAGGTCTCGAGGTGCGTCTCCTGACACTTGAGTGGAACCTCGCGGCTCAGTACAGCGCCGCCGTCATCGCCGACAACTGGGGCGGCTACCGAGACCTGCGTCACCGAGCTCGAGCACCGGATGATGGACCTCGAGCTGATTCGAAGTCGCTGAAGCGGGGGACGACCGCGACGATCGAGTGGCAGTTCTGGAGAGTGTCGCCAACGAGATCCAAGCGTGGCACTTCGAGGACCTCGGCCACTTTGACGACATCCGCTTCGACACCCGCCTTCTCCAGTCTCCACCAACACTGTGTCTACATCCTTTGCGTGAGGCTCGAGTCGAGTCGGCTGCCGCCGTCTGTAACCTGGCGGATTCACGGACGATTGGCCCAACGGGCACCATGTCGCAGCGACTACATGGGAGCCGGGCTATGGATCGGTCACGACCATAGTCCCGACCCGCCAATGGCTATCCCCACAACCTGGTGATTCCCGAATTCAATCTTGAGTCCACTTTTCCATGCTCCATAACCCACCTCTAGATTTTTTTTCCCCACGCAAATCCTACCCAAATCATGAGCAAACCCACCCCAATTTCCATCTTCATTTTCTCAATCCAGCTGGTCGGGTCCAACATTGATACTTCCATTATTATGACTACCGAAAGCAACCCCACGTGGAAGCAAAGGACCTGGAACATTTACCAAAATAAGATGAACTAGGAAAATAGTACTTGTACTATTAGTAAATAATGACAGACGAAAGGAAACGTACTGAGTCGGGTCTGATGCTGCCGGGTTCGTGTGTTCTCCTAGAAGAACACGAAAAAGCCCGTACTCCTTATATCCACACGAGGAATGTGAGAGACAAGGTGCTAGTCAGGCCCTACTCCTCGCTTGTAACGCCTCTTTCCAAATCAGGGCAGCAGGACCTAATGTAACACCTGGCCTAATTTGGATGTGGCCCAGTAGGGGCCTATGAGTGCAGAGTGCACATGTTTAGTACCACCTTTGCTGGTTAAGCAAGGGTGGAGCCAACTTATAAGCCTTCCCTTCCAGCCATATCACCATCGGGTAAACCTTTTTTACCTAAGCGAGGATGAAAGTGTAAGCAAGGTGCTTGTGGATACCGGATCACCTAAGGACTCGAGAGAGTTGTTCGCAGGATTCTATCCTAGCCTGCGCCACAAACAACTCCCGAAGGCAATGGAAGCATAGCTACGGTAGACTTACATTTGTGTCGGGATAGAACTCTAGTCGATTACCATGTTTAGAGTTTGGGTGTTCGAATCCTCGACGAACAACCCTCTCTCAGATCCGACTAGGTCCGTAGCAAAAGCTCTTTGGCCCCTTGAACTATAAAAGGCGGCCAAAGAGCACCTCAGAGGAGGAGGCGCAACTTGAACAGATCAAGTCTTTGTAAACCTTACAACCGATTCTCGGTTGACCCCATCAACCAAAAGCAGGCTCACGCCGACCGGACGTAAAGGTCTTTACTCGATCAAGGATCGAGGGCCCGAACCAAGATAAAAACCCCGTCTCCATGTCAATCAAGCAACAAAAACCGCCGGACTCCGTGTTCATCGAGGCCCGAACAAACCGCCCGCTCACCCCCGTGGCGGGCTCTCGGTCGTGAAAAACATCGACGGTAGGCGGGCGCCGTAGGGGATCTCGCCGAATTTCAGCACGAGAGTTCGGCGGACCACGACATCATGGGCTCGACGACGAAAATACGATTATCTTCGGATCATGGACTTGCGAGATCGACGACGACGGCAAGACTTCGAGGCTACATCATCGAGAAATCCAAGGCCGAGAATCGAACTCGCCGAGAAGCTCGGGCGCTTGACGCCGACGCGTCGCCTCGGAAACGGAGAACAAGCTCAACACCGACTCGAGAACCACGTCGCAGGACCCGAAACCGAAAGGACACGGGAAGGGGACACCCAAAGTTCAAAGACGGACTCCGAAGACGACTCGAAGCTATACTCCTACTCCGACTCGCACAAGGGAGCCGTGGATCAATTCGGGAAAGAATTTTTCAAGAAAGGCTACCCCGACTCGGAGAAAGAAGGCGAAACCGAGACAACCGGTATCAACCCCGGTTACCTTACCAATTCCCAACGGAATCTGCGTAACGCCACGCGTTCACACATACAAGGCGTATCAAGACAACTTTCAAAAGAAAGTCGGAGATTCCTTTGAAAGGCGCCGCAACGAGGACTCGCCCTAACAAGGACGCCGAGGAGTGCATCATCCATCGCCTAGAGCCCTCACAAAGACCGAACGTCAAGAAACGGCGGTGTACGGGGATGGCAAGCGATGAATCTTCCCCGACGGAAGGAGTGGCGCCCAAAGGCTCATGTTCCCAATGAAATCTTGGTGATAGCAAGAGCCCGCAGACGCCGCTTAACCCTCCGCGATGCCCCCTCGACATCAGGTCCATCGACGAAGGTCTATCAAACATCTCGGCGGACGAAAAGAACCCAAGAAGACGAAGGAGAGGACCGGCCACCATTCAAGGCTAAGAAGAAACAAGTCAAGGGAGGACGCCGAGACAAAGCGAGCAAGCGCAAAACAAGCCCGAGCAAATACCAAGCCGACTTGCGCGAATATGAGAAGATGAAGTCCGAAAAGGGAAGCTGAAGACCCACCATCGACAACACACGAAAAAGATACAAGAGTTGATTGAATGCCCGAAGACTCGCCTGAACCCGAATGACGAGGAGAGGCTCATCAAGGAAGCGCCTCGAAAAGCCACCCAAGAAAGAGATCCCGCTAGGTCACAAATCGAGAAGGCAAACAACTCGCACGCACAAAGAAGTCGGCCTAATGTCTTCGAGAGGTTGGGCACGCCGGAGAACTCCAGAAACTCAAGGCGGCCCCGGAGGGATGGTGAAAACCAGAGACCCCCGAGGGCTAATCTCACCCCGAGACCAAGCCAACATGAAGAAGCTGCGGAGTCCACGTATAGACCATAAGAACCTTGACAAAAGGAGCAAGATTCTCGTGACAAATCGAAGGGAGGACAAAGGGGCTATGACAGATTCCCTTGCTTCATGAAAAGACTACAAGGAGTCAAACTACCCCCAAAGTTCAAACCTTCAAATCACTCAAAATATGATGGGAAAACAGAGCCCAAGCAATGGCTCGAAGTCCGCTCACAATCCATTGAGTTTGGCGGAGGAGATGATGACGCAAAAGCCGTTTTCTTTCCCATGGCTCTAGAAGCTCTACCGCTGCAATGGTTCGACAAGATCGAAGAAGGCTCAATAGAATATTGGGGAAGATTTGCCGAAAATATTTTGCAATAACTTCAAGCAGAATCATCACCCATCCCATCACGCAGTCGAATTAAAGAGCCTCAAGCGTAAGCGGGAGAATCCTTGAGAGATTACTATCGAAGATTTGGCGAGATGAGATCCCGTGTGCATGACATCACGAAAAGAGAAGTGGTGGATGCGCTCGTAATGGAATCTCTCAAAGATGGCAATTCTCGACTTCTACAAAGACAACCCGAGAACAAACGAACAGTTTCAAGCTTACTTCGTTGAGAAAATGATCGGCGCCGAAGAAAGAACCCGTGATCGCTTCCCCGAGAGAAAGAGCACGTAGGCCCAAGAAAGAACGTAACAACTCTCAGCATAGATAAGAAACGAGGGCCGCACAACACAAATCGCATTGGCGGAGAAGTCAAGAAGCCCTACAAAACGAAGTACAAAGAACAACAAGAGCGGGCGCAGCAGCAGCAAAGGACAATGTCAACCTAGAAGACATACCTTGCGTCTTCCATCCTGCAGCTCGCCACTCACCACTCAAAAACCGCACAACCGTCCCAAGAGAGAGATACAAGGGAAGGGATTCAGCTCGAGAAAAGGGACGACCACGAAAGCAAAGGAGAAAAGCAACGGCGGACGTAAAAAACAGAGACTTCCGAGAAAGCAACAAGATCTCACCGCAAGAAATTTGGCTTTTCATGACAAGTTTTAAAGTGTCATGTAAGGTAAGAATTTAGTCATAAAAACTACGTTATGACGAAAAACCCATCGTCATAAGGTGGTCACAAATCGACTCGTCACATTATGTACCTCGTGACGGTTTTTTGTAAGTTGGTCACGAAAAGTCGCTACTTTTTGTGACGCAACCAGTCTTCCTGTCACATATTGTTATCTTTTATGACAGCTACTTTTGTCATACATTAGTTAGTCAACGTGTCATATTATGTGTTTAGGGAAGACGTTTGGATGGTGTTTTGTGACCCAAAAGGGTTGTCATGTATAGGTAGTTAACCATGGTTAAAAAAGGTCGCCATACATTATATATATATCCATTCAGTCATGCATCTAAGCCATCATGTAACATTGACATCACACCATCATTTACATAGAACCCAGATCATATAATATATTATATAGTGCAAATAGGTTCAGATACATCACATAAGTAGGTGGTTTATATATGCCAATAAGCTCATGTATGTAGTTTCTAACAAGACTAAGTATGTAGATCCAAAAATACAATAGCTCCCATGTCTCTCATCACAATGTAGAAGCACATGCACCTAGCAAGAACATGTAGCTTCCATGTCCCTCACTTCCCTATTGCAACTTTTAACCCAACAAAAAAAAAAAAAGAAACAAAGGTATAATTAGAAAAAGAAAAGAAACACGCAAGGCACCAAATTTGAGATATACTAACTTCTTTATAACAACATATACATGAGGGCCAGCAAAATATGAGATTTGCCAAAACAAAATTGAATTAATAAATACTAGTAGATCACCTCAAATGTAAAAAAAAAAAAAAAAATATATAGTTGTAAACAAGAAAAAAAAAAATTGTATCTTAAATCTACTAGTTCAGTTTACAGTTCACATAGCTTAAGTTTATCCTTGTTGAGAAACTGTTGGTGCCAACTGTAGCAGCAGTAAGTCTACAACACAATTATTTAGCAATATTAGGCTGTAATAATAGTGAGTCAATCCAAAAGTCTCAACTAATTTCACCGAGAAAGCAAATAATGCATGGTTAATAATGTGATGCAAACCAATTGTTTAGCAATATTAGGCTGTAATAGCATAGAAAATATATGCCTTTCTCTGCACAAGTTAAAAGAAATGAACATAGCACATAGCTATATATATATTCCGTTTTATTTCCTTTTGCATTATGTATATATATGCAGGTTAGTCCAAATGTGAAGCCACACGTGGTTTTAAAATGGTCACCAATACATATACAAATCACTATTTAATCATCAAATAAGCTATGGATTGAGGCGGCTAATAAGCCGATCTATTCCAAGCACATCAAGTACAGTTTGCATATCAACAAATTTCATTTGAACTATAGATTGATTGATGAGCCAAAGGACTAGCACTAGTATCTTAATATTTCATCAGTCAAACAAAAGTTGGGCTAGTTCCCATCCTTCACCATTTAATTTGCTTGCTGCATTGTTAGCGACACACAAAGAGAGAGGAGCTGGCTTACCTTGATATTATGTAGTAGCCTCCTCTTATGCTACAAAGACCTGAGAAAGAGAGAAAACATTATTACTTACTACATTGATACACAAGAATGTGCAGGAATCGATGTGGTCTATACTAAAAGAAGCTACAAAATTGTTCTATTATCATCTCACTCCAAGACAGTAGGTGGTGAGTTCTTGGTTTAGGGGTAGTTTATGATCTAGAGCTCATGTTACTTACAGTTCTTAGCTGAATGCATGTATTCATATATTGCGCACTGGTGGTAACTCTAACACATAGAGATGGGGAGCAAATATACATCAAGGTTGTTAATTGTATACGACAATAAAAATTCTTGTTTAATGTTTTGGACCTCTCGGACTGGACATTGATTTTTCTATCAATTCAGCCTGAACACCGTGATACTTTAAAAGCGATGTGTAGGGCATCTCGGGCACAACCGCATCCGTGCACCCTCCACAAAGGTTAGCTGCTGCCGCTCTATCACGAGAACCGAGCCTTCCTAACTATTAAACAACTAGTAAATTGGCCAAAATCAAAAGCACTTGATCTGAACTAATTTAACCCAACTAGGATAGACATGATGAAGTCTATTTCAGAAACTCAGATTTTTTCAGAGTTAACTGAAGGTTCACTCCAAATGATTCAATGTGAAGATAACATGTATAGTTGCCAACTAAATCTTCTCGTCTTGTGCTAATTAACAATTGCTACTAATAGTAAATCGAGACACCCCCAATAGTGTCCCGAACCAAACCGAAAGTGTAACAATTGTCGGCAGCCTTTGGTGGGTACCCTCCTCCAAGCCGTGGATCTATGGAGTGTTTCACCTTGTCTTCACCAAACCTTGGTGTAGCTCGCACCTTAGGATAAGCAAATTAGTTGCTGCATCCTATAAAGAAACTAGAACGAGGTGAGATGAGGCAAGCAAAGAAAGCGACCGCAAGCAAAAAAAAAGCAACAGGCGTCTCCCGGATCTCCTACTTGCCTTGCTTCTTGGGGCTCGACAACTTGGGTGGCCAATGAAGGTGCTTTGCCGATGGTGGGTGATGAGCAGCCACCGCCGGAGGGGACTCCACGCCCGCCAGACCACGAAGCAACGGTTCTTTTGCGGTGGGGAGCGTCGGATCGACGCAATTGCGGCACCGGAGCGAGTCCATCTTGTCGGCCTCCATGTCGAGGATCTCGAGCTTGAACTCCTCCTCGATGGCCATGACCACCTCGACGGTGTCTTGGCGAGGTCGACCTTGGGGTGGTTCTTGTGGACGCCGAGGACGCGGTCGGCGGCTTCCTCGCGGGTGAGGTGCACGTTGAGCGGGAGATGGAGCCGCGCCCGATACCGCACCTACGCGTGTGGGTGGGAGGACGCCGTCCTCGAGCCGCGAGGGCGAGCGACGGGGGTGGGAGAGGCGATCTCACGGCGGAGGATCGCCGGGGGGAGCCGCCGCCGCCATTCTCCTGTTCTGAAACTTTGACCGGCCGGGGGAGAAGAGAGAGCAGGCGGTGGTGATTTGGGATTTGGGAGAGACAAATGGTTTTGGGAGGGCGCGGGATGAGGGCAGCGGAACGGGCGCGGAGGGCACCATTTGGGAGACCGCATTTTTCATTTTTTGGAACAACAAGGGGAGGGAGGAAGAACGGCGCGGCAGGGATGTAGGGTTTGAGCGCTTTTTCATCCCCACCGCCGATCCGATCTATCCAACGGTGGAGATGAAGATAAGATTATTGGGCCTTGGGCCTTAAGTCGGCCAAAAAAAGCGTTTACCTCAACATTTGTCATTATTTATTATTTATTAATTTTTCTTTCTTATTGACTAAGACAATTTTTGAAGCAAAGAAATGATTTAAAATAATCAACTGCGTCAACACCATAAATTGGTAGGGTATGATTTTAGAAAATTTTAGGGAAAAAAAATCAAATTCGAGTTCATATGAGGGAGAAAAACTAGTTACAAGTTTTGACTACAGTTAAAAAGAAAAATCGTTCTCGTTTCGTCACATGTTCATGATGAACAAGCAATTTCTCTTTTTTTTAACCGGATTAAAACTTGTAACTAGTCGTTCTCCCTCATACGAACTCTAAATGAGGTGATTCTTTTTCCTAAAATTTTCTAAAATCATGCTACATCACGTTATGGTGTTGGATTCAAATCACCTCTTCATGTGCCAAAATTTGAGCAATTCAAGTTTTGAATTCGAACTTTGATTTCGGTCAAAAACTTCGATCAAGCGGAACACGAAATGAACTCGATTGAAAATCTTTTAAAACACGAGAGTTTCATAATTCATCGAGACCAACAAAGTTTATGTAGGTCAAATTTCCATTTGAGGAAGTGGCAATAACATGTAGTTCAAACATAACAAGTCTCTCACATAATTCAAAACTATGTGAGAGACTTGTAATATTTGAACTACATAGCACTAAACTTTGTTGAAATGGCTTGAGATTTTTTTTTACATCATTTATAGGCAAAATATGGTCCCACACAAGAACTTACATTTTCAGGACAATTATTTTTATTATTATTATTTTTTTACGTGCGGGGTGAGACAAAATTTGGTTAATTATACATTGAAAACACTAGAACTATGCAGCGACCTCCACATGTATTTGTTTCCTTGGGCATAAAAGACATTATGGCAAAGTTTGGCGCCATTCTATCTTTTAGGTGGACCTAGCCTAACGCATAATTACTTCTGGCGTCGCGCGGAAATTCAATTAAAAACCTGAAAAAGTATCAAATGATTTTCTGAATCTCAAACTTGGTGGTTGCTTCACAAAAGGCATTTGGAAGCCTGAAAAAAAGTTTGAGACCAATACCATACTTGGACCGCATAATCCCTAAAACCCTAGTGCATAGACATGGTTCGATGAAAGTCTCCAAGTATGGTATTGGTCTCAAACTTTTTTCAAAGCTTCCAAATGTCTTTTGTGAAGCAACCACCAAGTTTGAAATTTTTGGAATTGCTTTGGTACTTTTTTAGTTTATTTGATTTTCCGCGACTTCACCGAGTAATATACGTTGAAGTGTGTCCACCCTCAAAAAAGATCTGGAATGGCGCAAACTTTGCCAAGGTCTCTTATGCCTTAGAAAACAAATACATGTGGAGCTCACTGCATATTTCTAGTGTTTTCAATGTATAATTCACCAAATTTTGTGTCAACCAAAGACAGAAAAAATAATAAAATAAAAATAATTGTCCCGAAATGTAAGTTCTTGTTTGGGACCATATTTTGCCTATAAATGACTGCCAGAAAAATCTCAAGCCATTTCAACAAAGTTGGTAGTTATGTAGTTCAAATATAACAAGTCTCTCACATAGTTTTTAAACAATGTGAAAGACTTGCTATATTTGAACTACATGTTATTACCATTTCCTCAAATGGAAATTTGACCTACATAAACTTTGTTGGTCTTGATGATTTATGAAACTTTCGTGTTCAAAATTTTTTTCAACCGAGTTCATTTCATGGTTCTCGTTTGACGAAGTTCGACCGAAGTCAAAGTTCGACCAAAAACTTGAATTGCTCAAATTTTGACGCATGAAGAGGTGATCGAATCCAACACCATAATGTGATGCAATATGATTTTAGAAAATTTTAGGAAAAAAGAATCACCTCATTTTGAGTTCGTATGAGGGAGAAACGACTACTTACAAGTTTTAATCCGAGGAAAAAAAAGAGAAATCGGTCCTTCATCAAGAACACGTGATAAATATGGTCCTAAGGATTTACGTATTTTTTTTTAGATGACATAGCAAAAATATTTGGATCAAGATCTTAGAAGAACGTTTGAAGAAAAAAAAAGAAGAAGAAAAAGGAAATGCATGCAACATATATATACGTGTATGTATATATATACACACTCATGCTCGCGTACACAACTTAGCTAGCTTCGCTAGTGCTTCTCGTTGTGTTTTCAATTTTAAATGGACCTTCGTTCGACTCCTTACTTACTTGCCTCCCGCTGCTGCTTTCGGTTTGGCCCATGTGCGAGATAGTTGCCGCCGCTTTTTTTTTTTTGAGATGCCTCTTAGCGGGTACAGTACCCTGTATACATATCTGTTCGCATATTACGCACACACCACTACACACGCACACCCCCACACACTACCCAGTACAATCGGACCTACAACTACACTCGCTTTGGAAGATCGCGTCCTTCTTGATACCACCGAATCGGAGACTCCGAACGACGAGGAGGAGCCGTAGTCCCATTGAACGAACCACGCGAAGAGGCAACCGCTCGAAAAATCCGAGCGAAGGTTGGGATGGGGAATCTATTATTCGGTGAGAAACGCAGCGATCCCGCCGATCGAACCTGCGTCTGGCCGTCGCCCACCTCCCCAACGAAAACCTTGGTCCTTCGCTACCGGACCCGCCTGGGCCGCAGGCGTAACTGGGCTTTCTTGGCCCACCCGACTTTCGCTTTTGGGGTCGCGCCCGGGTGTCTGCGGTTGGCCCAAGGCCGCTCAATGACTTCTTCTTTGCTAGTTTCAAATAATGACATTGGGGACCGTCATGTTATAATTAACAAACAAAGGCCGAAAACATGTCACAAAAACACTTCATACTGTCACAAAACATAACCGTCGATTGGTCGCTCATGGCGTATATTTTGTGACGACGCCGACATCTTTATGTGACCAAAAACACGATCGTCATAAATAGTTGAACGGCTCATGAATTTATGACGACACTAGTTTTATCGTCCGCGGTATGTTACAATATATGACGACATTTGCTATCGTCACAAGGATTTTTGTCATAAAATGTCACATTTCTTGTAGTGAAACGTCATATTCTCTGAGTCCCGGATCAAAGAGCAAGAGACAAGACAAGCTAGCACTACGATCGATCATGGCAAAGCAGAGCCCACAACGCCACACTACCTCAACCGGTCCCAATACCCGATTCAATTCACAAGGGAGGATCAATGGACAAGTGTAGGCAACGCCCGGGATCAGATCCCTTGGTGATAGAACCCACCATAGCCGGGTAACAAAGAACCAAGGTACTGATCGACGGAGGAGCGAGGGGCTGAACATCATATTCTCGACACCGACAAGATGGGACTAGACCTCTCGGGGTTAATCGCTCCCTCCAAAGACCCCCTTCTACGGGATAGTCCCCCGACGAGCAGCGATACCAATTGGACAAGTCACCCTACCAGTCACCTTTGGAACACCGTCAAACTACCGGACAGAATATATCAAGTTCGAAGTAGCAGATCTCGAGTCCCCGTATCATGCCATCATGGGAAGACCAGCAATTGCAAAATTCATGGCTATTCCACACTACCCGTATCTCTCGCTAAAGATGCCGGCGCCATTCGGGGTTCTTTCGATCAAGGGAGACCTCAAAAAGGTTTTCGAGTGTGATGTCCAAGCCGTGGAGATAGCAAACAAGTCAGAAACACTCTTCGAAAAAAGAGAAGTCCATCGAATGGCGAGGAGACAAGACCAAGAACTCGAGATACCGCCAAGAAACAAGCGATCTTGGTACCCCGAAGAAGCCGGCGTCAAGCACATCGACTTACGTACCGGGTGATCCATCCAAGACGGCGATCATCAGCTCTCACCTATCTCCAAAATAGGAATTCGCGCTCACCAGCTTCCTAAGGCAACACAAAGATATATTTGCCTGGAAACCGGCAGATATGCCCGGTGTACCAAGGGAGCTGGCTGAGCACAGAATCGATATCAATATGGGATCAAAGCCCATCAAGCAAAGATCGAGGAGATTTTCACGAGAAAAAAAAGAAGCCATCAAGAAGGAGATCGCGAAACTACTCGCGCGGCGGGATTCATCGAGAAATCCTACATCCGTTGGCTAGCTAACCCGGTTACTGGGTACGTAAGAAGAACACCTCACAATGGCGCATGTGTGTAGACTACACCGACCTGAACAAGCATTGCCCAAAAGATCCATTTGGGCTACCAAGGATTGACCAAATAGTGGACTCCACGGCAGATCACCCCTATTATCATTCCCCGGATTGCTACCGGGGCTATCACCAAATAGCACTCAAGAAAGAAGATCGAGCAAGACCTCTTTTATCACCCCCTTCGGTGCCTCTTTGCTACAAGACAATGTCATTCGGATTAAAGAACGCCCGAGCAACGTATCAAAAGAGCGTCTGCACTGCCTAGGAGAGCAGATTGGCAAAAACGCCAAGCATACGTGGGACGACGTGGTGGTAAAAAACAAGAGAGCCGACACACTTTCGATTCAAGACTTGGAGGAGACTTTCAACAACCTCAAGAAGTGGAAGTGGAAGCTCAATCCAACAAAGTGTGTTTTTGGAGTACCGTCGGACAGTTGCTCGGGTTCTTGGTCAAGCGGCGGAGGCATAGAAGCTAGCTTCAAACAGTCATCAAGGCCATCACGAGATGAGGCAGCCCGAAATGTCAAAGACGTCCAAAACTCACAGGGGTGCATGGCAGCACTAAACAAAGTTCATATCAAAGCTTGGAGAGAAAGGACTCCCCTTTTTCAAATTGATCAAGAACAAGGGAAAGTTTGAATGGACTAAAGAGGCGGCATACAAGGCATTTGAAGAACTCAAAAAGACCTAACGTCGGCACCAGTCCCTAACTCCTCCAAGAGACCATGAAGATCTCATGCTCTACATAGCGGCTACCAACACAAGAGTCGGCCTCGAATCATCGTGGAGAGAAAGAGCCCGAACGGCCAGTAAAACCCGGAGGCCGGTTTACTACGTGAGCGAGGTCCTTTCGTAATCCAAAACTCGATACCCTCACGCATTTAAAACTGCTCTACTCCATATTGATCACATCAAGGAAGCTACGGCACTACTTCGACAGCCACAAGATAACAAAGGGTCACAGATTCTCCACTAGGAGATATCCCGCGGAACAAGGATTCTACAGACGCATATCAAAATGGGTAGTAGAACTCGGAGCATTAAACCTAGAGTTCACCCCCACGAAGAGCAATCAAATCTCGTGCACTTCCGGACTTTATAGCGTAATGGACAGAGCTCCAACAACCCATACCCGACGACATCAAGAAACATTGGAGCATGTACTTCGATGGATCATTGAAGCTCGGGGAGCAGGGGAGCCGGATTCTCTTCATATCTCCGTAAGGGAGACAACTCAAGTATGTGCCGCAGATAATGTGGCAAGCTACCAACAACGAGGCGAGTACGGCACTCATCCATGGCCTCAAAGTGGCAAAAAACTCGGGAATCAAGAGACTTCAAGTATATGGCGACTCCGCGATTGTCATAAATCAAGTCAACAAAGACTGGGACTGCACCAAGGATAACATGGGCCTCTACTACGCAGAAGTACGCAAATTGGAAAAGAACTTCCAAGGCCTAGAAATCCTACACGTGCTCCGAGACGCAAACGTGGTTGCAGACGTATTAGCCAAACTCGGATCCGACAGAGCTCAAGTCCCACCAGGAGTATTCGTCGAAGAATTATCGAAGCCTTCAATCAAAGAGAACCCAGAGCAAGAAAATATGGAGCAATCAGCTCTAACAGGAGTGATGATAATATCTCCGTGTCGCGAACCACTCCTGGATCGAGGACATCATCAACTTCATCAAGAACAAAACGCTACCCCAAGACAAAAAAGCAACAAGGATCTTGAGAAGAAGCAAGAACTATGTGCTCATCGGGGACAAGCTATATAAAAGAGCAAAGATCATCGGAGTACTACTCAAATGCATCAGCTCAAGAAGGAAAAGAAATCCTCGAAGAAATCCATTCGATCTTTGTGGAAACCACGCAAAATGTCGAGAACCCTCGTGGGAAAAGCATTCGAACAGGATATTACCGGCCAACAGCTCTCAAAGACGCAGAAGAACTTCGTCGAGAAGATGCAAAGGATGCCGATGTTCACAAGACAGACGCATGTACCGCACACAACCTAATCTGCATACCACCATCATGGCCTTTTTTCGTGTTGGGGACTAGATCAAGTCGGACCACTTAAAAGAGCCAAAGGAGGATACGAATACATTTTTTATAGCAATCGACAAGTTCACCAAGTGGATAGAATACAAGCCTTTGGTTAACTACAGCTCCAACAAAGCGATTGAGTTCATCCAAGAGATCATGCACGTTCGGGATGCCCAACAGATCATAACGGACCTCGGATCACCCTTCACAGCGGCGGGAGTGAAGATTGGGCACGAGATTGCGGCATACAAATCGATTATGCCTCGCAGAGCACATCCTTAGCAAACGGACAAGTAGAAAGAGCCAACGGACTCATCCTTGCCGGTTTAAAGCCAAGATTATATGAAGAACTCAAAGACTACGGAGCAAAAATGGATCGAAGAGATACCAAAAGTTGTCTGGGGCCTAAGAACTCAAATCGCCAGAGCAACAGGCTACTCACCTTTCTTCCTAACATACGGATCGAAGCGGTACTACCAGCCAGATCCCCGATATGGAGCTCTCCACGGATAGAGCAAGTTTGAAGAAGGAGAAGGAGAAACGGACAAGAAGACTTGAGATCGACCGTGCGTAAGAAGTCGGAGAAAATGCCATCCTTCCGAACGCAAGATACCCGCAAGGACTCGAGAAGGCACTATGACAAGAGCACCACGACCAAGAAATCTGAACCCGGGAGATCAAGTACTCAAAAGAAACCAAAAGACGTAAGGCGGGCACAAATTGCTCGGTCTGTGGGAAGGACCCTTCATCGTCAAAGGAGTACGGGGACCAGGAACCTACAAACCGATGACCACGAAGGAGAAGAAATCAAAACTCTTGGCACATCAGCCAACTCGAGAAGGTTCTACCCATAAAAACTCGGCGACCCACGGAGAAGTCGCGAACACGCACCAACTCTCTCAAGAAGAAGAAGAAAAATGGCGTCGAAGAACTCTAGACCCAAAAGAGGTACTAGAATGCGCGGCACTCTAAAGTAGTTCAAAACAAAAAGAACTCCAAAAAGAGCGCGGCGCATGCCTCCCAAGAGGAGAAGAACAAAAAACAGCCCAAATCGGCACTTCAAGAAAGAGAAGTTGACCGACGAAGGCAACCCCGACCACCGAACGGAGGTCACCAAACAAGGGTGGAACCACGTGAAGTCCTCGGAATAGCGTCTACATCTTAAATCCTAGCGGCAGGTCGTGAACCCGCGACTCAAAAAAAGAGGACGTGGGGAATCGGCCCGTTTAGGTCGCAGAGGCCATCAAGGGTCCACAAAGAGCCAATATGTCCTACGGCGGAGGACGGCCTTTTCGAATCCTGCGTGAATGGTGTAGTGTTATGAAATAGAAACCCATCGTCTCACATCAAGTCTCTCGTAGCCGAGCAGCCCAAACCCGGGCAAGGTGGATTGTAGTGTTGTGAAATAGAAACCCAACCATCTTGACCTTCACCCAGCGATGCACTTAAATGGGCCGGGACCGAGAACCCTATAGGGACGTCATGCTATAGTCCACCGGGATAGCATGGGAGAGCCCTTGCCCGTATGGCAACCCAGAGTTAGAACAACTCTACTGAGCACGACTCCACAAACATCTACTAGCAAGTCTAAGAAAAGACAAAAGCTAGAGGCCCTAACGGCCGGGGAGCAAGACTCCACTTATCGTGACATGACTCGGAAAGGAGGCGGCAAGTCACAAGCCGTAAGAAAACAATCTGGCAGAGGCGGGGCATGACCCCACCACTTACAAAGAAGTCTCAAGCAAAGACAAATGAAAATCCGAAAATAAAACAAGTTACGGTACTGAGGCACGACTCCACATCTACGACAAAGTCTCGAAGAAAAGAAGACAAGTCGTGCGTCGAAGGAAAGAACCCGCAGACGCAGGACAAGACCCCGACCATCCATAGCAAGTCTAAAGCAAAGACGACGGCGGAAACCCCGAGAACAAAAGCAAATTCGGGTACTACTTTGCACGACTCCACGACAAGTCTCAAGAAAGAAGACAAGTCGCGTCGAAGGAAGAACCCGCAGACGCAGGGCAAAACCTCACCAAATACAAGCAAGCCCAAGAAGAAGGCGGCTACCACAAAGGGGAAGAAGCAACCCTAGCGAACCGGGGTACAACTCCACCTTCAAGACAAGTCTCGAAGAAGAAGACAAGTCACGCGTCTAAGGAAAGAACCCGCAGACGCATGGGCAAGACCCAACTCACTACAAGCAAGTCCAAGAACAAAGGCGTGCTACTATAAAGCGGGGAAGAAACAACCCTAGCGGCTCCTGAGCGGATTCCATCTTCATGACAAGTCTCGAGAAAAAGACAAGTCGACGTCAAGGGAAGAACCCGGAAGACGCAGAGCAAGACTCTATCCTCACGACAAGTCCCAAGAAAAGAAAACAAGTCAGGCGTCAAGGAAAATAACCCAAAAGACGCAAGAGCAAGACTCCGACAATCTACAGCAAGCTTAAGAAGAGCTAAAGCTGATGCAATAAACAACCCTGATGGTTATGGAGCTAGAATCCTCACAACTACTCGGCACAAGTCTACAAGTAAAGGACAAAGCCAGAAGCCTAGATCTAAAGGCTCAACCACATTCAAGTTGTCCAAGAAAGAAGAATTCGGAGGACAAAGCAGAAG
Organism: Hyparrhenia diplandra; assembly: GCA_015847255.1. NCBI lineage: Eukaryota > Viridiplantae > Streptophyta > Magnoliopsida > Poales > Poaceae > Hyparrhenia > Hyparrhenia diplandra. The sequence continues at coordinate 363,846 of JADLZK010007525.1, read as the reverse complement.
GCAAACTGCAAACAAGTCTGCTCGAAGGTAGAACAGATCTATACAAGTACAAAATGGATAAAGGAACAAATATCTTTTATTCAACATCTTGGGACTACAAGTTACATGGGAAACAGTCCCTACAAGATACAAAGAAGACTTCGATGCACGGGGAGCCCAACAAGAACTCCCACGTGCAAGATACAAAGAAGGCCAAGCCAAACAACTCTCAAGAGCACTTCCAAGAAGGCAGCAGGAGTCCGTATCCAGGAGCGACGTAGACGAACACAAAGATCTGTTTCCAAACTCCTCCAAGCCAACTCCAACCGCCGAGCAAAAGAGCCCTCCGTATCCTAACAAGGAAATCAAGAACCTTGTACAAGGACTCAAAGCACCAAAGAGCGCTAAGAAGACCACGGAGGAATCGGCATCAGCCGTAAGTACGGAAGCCCGAAGAATCCCGACAATGGCGTGAATGAGCCCCCCGGATCAAGATAGGCGACTGGCGAAGAAAAGAACCCCTTGCGAGAAGGCTCCGGAGTCCACCACGTCGCAGCAGGGGTAGAAAGAACCCGAAGGGAGCGCTCAACTTCGACAAAGAGTAGAAGGAAGCGCCCCCAAAGAGTACCATCTTCAATTCCTTCCCCAAAAGGCACAACCTTCCTCGAAGACGAAGCGGCGACCAATGCCGGTTGGGAAGCCGGCATATGTCTACCCAAGCAACAAGGAGGTACACCAAAGAGGATCGAAAGGATCCAAGACGAACCCCCAACTGACCCGGCCGTCGATGTTTTACGACCGAGAGCCCGCCACGGGTGAGCCGGGCGGTTTGTCCCGGCCTCGATGAACCTGGAGTCCGGCGGTTTGTTGCGCAGCTTGACATGGAGATGGGGTTTTTATCTTGGTTCGGGCCCTCGATCCTTGATCGAGTAAAGACCTTTACGTCCGGTCGGGCGTGAGCCTGTTTTTTGATTGATGGGGTCAACCGAGGATCGGTTGTAAAGTTTTACAACACTTGATGTGTGCAAGTTGCGCTCCCCCTCGAGGTGCCCTTTGGCCACCTTTTATAGTTCAAGGGGCCAAAGAGCTTTGATACGGACCTAGTCGGATACGAGAGAGGGTTGTCCGTCGAGGATTCGAACACCCAAACTCTAAACATGGTAATCTGACTAGAGTTCTATCCTCGATTACAACAGAAGTCTACCGTAGCTATGCTTCCATTGCCTTCTGGGAGTTGTTTTTGGCCGCAGGCTAGGATAGAATCCTGCGAACAACTCTCTGGAGTCCTTAGGTGATCCCGTATCCACAAGCCCCCGAGCATCTCAAGGCTGAGTTATTGAAGTTGTCTCGCCTTTCTCGGATGAAGCCTTGATATGGTCTTCGAGATCATCTTACGGCGTGCACTTTGAAAAAGTGCACCCGTAGGGTGTAGCCCCCGAGCTTCTTGCTTTTTGGCACAAAGAGCTGGAAGGTCTTTGAGTTCTCTCGCCTCCTTTGAGTTCTTTAGCCTCCGTCTTCGAGTTCTTCTCGCTTCGGAGTTCTTTAGCCTCCGTCTTCGAGTTCTTCTCGCTTCGGAGTTCTTTAGCCTCCGTCCTCGAGTTCTTCTCGCTTGGAGTTCTTTAGCCTCCGTCTTTGAGTCCTTCTCGTATTTGGAGTTCTTTCTCCGGGATGGATTCCTTCTTCGTGAGCCCCGAGCCTCTCGGATATGAGTCGTGAGGGCAATTTCTTACCTTTCTCGGATGGAACCTTCGAGCGTGGTGTCGAGATTTTTCCTTTGTCTTCGAGTTCTTCTTCGTATTTGGAGTTCTTTCTCCGGGATGGATCTCTTCTTCGTGAGCCCCCGAGCATCTCAAGTAAGAGTCATGAGAGCATTTTTTTCTCTTCTTCTCGGATGAAGCTTCGACGCGATCTTGAGATCTCTCATCCTCGAGTTCTCCTCGATTTGGAAAAAATCTTATCCGGGGTATCCAAAGAGCCCCGAGCGTCTAGGAGTTCTTTCTTTGGAAAGGAAATCTTAGAGGTTCTCCCGTCCTCCGGGATTTTTGTCCGATTCTCTTTTCCGTGTAATCACGGGTCTTGTTGCTCTTGTGGCGACTTCTTTCGGGGCTCGGGCTGTTGCTCATTGCAAATGGCGGTTGCGGGGGTTCTTTTTCTCTTCGATGAAGGATTTGACCGTTGTGTCGGTCTGTTGTACTGTTCCGCATAAAAAGGAGAGCCGTTGTCGCCGAATTTAATTCGAAGTTGTAGAGGCTCCCGTTACGGAGAGTTTTATCCTGTAACGGTAGGAATTTTTCCCCGTCCTTAAATATTTGGATACGGCCGTTCCTTCTTTCCCCTCCCGCCATTTGCTTGTGTCATTAGCAAATTTCTTGCCCTAATTCTCCCGCGCCGACGCCAGTCCTTTTTCGCCCGCCGCCGTTTGCGGTTCTGTCATCGTCCGTACCCGATGACGAAGGGGTCCTCTTCTCGGGCTCCGTCACGGGGGGGGGGGAGGCCATCCCCGAGATGGAGAAGGCCATGAAGATCTGGCCGGAGTCCGTGGCTAGTGAGGACGACATGGCGGAGCTGGAGAGGCGTAGGCTTCTTCTTCCTCAGAATCTCTCTTGGTGGCGTCTGCCTACAGGTCATCGTCTCCCTGCCCCTAATCCCCTCGAGGTTGTTACCTTTCATCGCTTTTCGTGCGATCTGGTCTCTGTCTACCCGCTTCGACTTTTTCCATGAGTTTCTCGCAATTCTATGGGATTGCTCTTTCTCATCTTGCCCCGAATGGGGTTCTTCTTCTTTCCATCTTTGTTCATGCTGCGTGAGACGCGTTCATAGGCATTCCTCCTTCTATGAAGCTCTTTCGCTATTTCTTTCGTCTTAGCCCTGGATCTGATCCGTCTGCTCTTGGATGTGTTTCGATCCAGGCCCGTCAGGGTCGAAAATCTGCCTTTTTTGATTACGATCTTCCTGATTCTGTGTCTGGTTGGCGTTCTGGTTGGTTTTATGTGAACAACCCTCCTCCTGCTCTTGCCGATCATGACTCCATGAGCCCGGTTGACCCTAAAGCTTTCAATGTCGACTCTCCTGATGAGTCGGAGGTTGCTGAGTTTGTCAATCGGGTCAAGTTTCTGAAGCTGGGTGCTGGTCTTAGCGGTCCTGGCATTGTTGCCAGTTTCCTTCGCCGCCGGGTTCAGCCCCTGATGTCCAGAGAGAAGTACGGCTTTGAGTACACTGGCCCTGAGGATCCATCACGTGTTGGTGGTGGAGGCGCCGAGTTATCGGAGGGAGGAGCGATGGACTCTCTTAAGCCTTGTCTTTGAAGGATGTTCCAACAACTCCGATTCTCGTTGAGGAGTATTCTCACCGCTAATCCTCCTCCCCCGTCCGTGAGTGATTTTCTGTATGCTCGTGGTTTTTATTGTCCATTAGGGTTGTTTTCTGACTCTCTGTTTTTGTTAGCATCTTGGCCGTAACTACAAGGAGTCTGCTCTGGTGACTGTGGCTTCGTTGCCTACTGCCTCTGGTAACCTTGCTGAGTCTTTAGTCCTTCCTGGTATGAGTATTGGGGGTTCTTCGTATGTTCCCTTTACTCCAGATCCACGAGTTCTTGCTCTTATAGGTCGTAAGCGTCGTGCGCGTTCTTCTGAAGAACCTGGTGTTTCTTCTGCCACTACCACTCCCAAGAGGACTCGTTCTGCTGCTTCTCAGGCTTCTTTGCAGGAGCCCACAGGTAATATTCTCATAGGTGAGGGGGTTGTTTTTTCTTGTCAGACCCGCTCTTTTGATATGAGTTAACCTGCTTCTCTGTTTTTTCTTTTCAGATGGTGCTCTGCATTTGTCCTTTGAGCAGGATGAGGAGCAAGTGGAGTCTCTTGTCCTGAATCCGTGAGTTTTTTTTTTTTGTTTTCCCACGTCCGGGTTCTTTGCTTTGTGGTGGTCCTGATGCGATTTGTTTCTGTAGTCCTCCTATTGTGCAAGTTGAGGCTTCTGGGAAGGTTTCTTCGCCTGTTCCAGTTGCTCTTGAAGTGAAGCCCTCCATACTTGCTGGTCTGCCCCCTCGCGCTCCCCGAATATCATTCCGGTGAGTGCTCTTTGTCTTTTGAGTTCTTATTTCCGGTGTAAATCTGAGGTGCCTTGTGTTGAGGGGTTCTTTTGTAGGAGGCCATCTGTGGAAGTTCCCTGGACGTTCTTTCTCCAACTTCGTCTCGAGCGTATGGCAACTGGACAGTCTCCTCGCATCCCAGTTCGCCTGTGCATACTTCCAACCCTGAGGTTCATCCGGATCCTTCTCTTTCTGATCTGAAGGTTCTTGCGGATTCTGTTGATTCGGAATTCGATTTGTCCTCTCGGGTTGGTGGTTTGTCTGTGGTGTATAAGGCTGCCACTGATGCTTTGTCCGCTCTTGATCACAAGTTCCAGGTATGTGATCGGCTATCTTGATTGTTTTTCTTTTTTCTTAAGATGTTGCCTGAGCTTTCGACTTTGTTGCAGTCTTTTGTGCGTGACCTTCCTGTCTTCCTTTCTGGTCAAGAGAGTGACTCCTTGCGGTCAGAGGTTACTCGTCTTCAGGAGTCTGAGCGAGCTCTTCGCTTGCAACTCCAGGAAGCCCGTGCCACTGCTGACGGGCTGACTGAGTCCTATGGCAAGGTTGTCCAGGAGGTCGAAGGTATTTCTTCTGCCTTTCTTCTTGCTCTTCTTGGTTGTTTTCTGCTTTGCTCTTCCCCTGATAGTTGTTTCTGTAGCTCTTCGTGTGACCAAGACTAGCCAGGAGGTTACTATCAGTGAGCTGCAGACCGAGCTGCGGGGGGCGAAGGATTCTCTTGCTGCCCTTCAGGAGAAGTTTTCGGAGCTTTGGCGCTTCGTGTCTCCTCTTCTTGACGTCATCCGTCTTCCTCAAGATCAAGAGTTGACCTGGAGGGGGTTCCTTCCTCAAGCCTCCGAACGCTTCCGCTTATATGTGGGGGATGTTGCCGGGAGGCTTCTGAGGAGCTCTCTCTATTATTTTCATCATCTTGTCCCGGAGCTGCCCATTGCTACTGTTGTGAATGGGTTTGCCTCTATGGAACATGCTGAGATGATGGAGAAGGAGAACCCTGCGGTGGATGCAGCTGTGGCATCTCTTGTGGATACCATTGATCTTGGGATGAATGATGTTGTGGAGCTTGACTTTGATGAGGCCCGAGTGCACTGTTGCGGCGGCTTCGTCCGTCTTGTAATAGTCGGGCCTTGTTGGTGGCCTACGTGTTGGGGCCTTTGAACAATTGAGTCTGCTTTTTGTGCGACTTTTCAAATGATTATCTGTTTACGCCTTGAGCGACTTTGTTTTGCGATTTGTTGTGACTGTGCCTTTTGATCTAGGCCTCCGGCTTCGTCCCCTGTACTTGTAGACTTGTGCCGAGTAGTTGTGAGGATTCTGGCTTTATAATCATCAGGGTTGTTCTTCTGATGAATCAGCTTGCCTCTTTGTAGACCTGCTGAGTAGAAAGGAGTCTTGTTCTTGTGCGTTAGGATTCTTTTTTCTCCTTACGCAACAGCTTTTAGCTCCTCTTGAGCTTGTGTAGATTGTTGGAGTCTTGCTCTTGCGCCTCTTAGGTTATTTTTTCTTGATGCCCGACTTGTCTTCTTTTCTTGAGACTTGTCGTGATGGTAGAGTCTTGCTCCTGCGTCTTCCGGGTTCTTCCTTTGACGTCGACTTGTCTTCTTTTCTTGAGACTTATCGTGAGGGTGAGATCCTGCTTCGAGGTGCTAGGGTTGTTTTATTCCCTGCTTATAGTAGCACGCCTTTGTTCTTGGACTTGCTTGGAATAGGTGGGATTTTGCCCCTGCGTCTGCGGGTTCTATCCTTCGACGCACGACTTGTCTTCTTTCTTGAGACTTGTCGTAGATGTGGAGTCGTGCTCCGGAGTACCAGAACTTGTTTTTATTCTGGATTTTCAGCGCTGTCTTTGCTTGAGACTTGCTGTAAGTGGCTGGGGTCGTGCCCCGCTCTGCCAGGATTGTTTTCTTTTGGCTTGTGACTTGTTGCCTCCTTTTTGAGTCATGTCACGATGAGTGGAGTCGTGCTCCTGGCCGTTAGGCCTCTAGCTTTTGTCTTTTCTTAGACTTTGCTAGTAGATGTTTGGTGGAGAGTCGTGCTCCGAGTAGAGTTGTTTTAACTCGGGTTGCCTCTTCTGGGCAAGGGCTCTCCCATGCTTTGTCCGGTGGACTATAGCATGACGTCCCTATAGGGTTCTCGATCCGGGCCCATTTAAGTGCATCATGGATCGAAGGTCAAGGTGGTTGGGTTTCTATTTCACAACACTACAATCCACCTTGCCCGGTTTTGGGCTGCTCTTTCTGCTTTCGAGACTTGATGTGAGACGATGGGTTCCTATTTCATAACACTACACCGTTCACGCCCGATTCGAAAGGCCGTCCTCTGCCGTAGGACATATTGGCTCTTTCTGGACCCTCGATGGCCTCTGCGACCTAAACGGGCCGATCCCCACGTCCTCTTTTCTTTGAGTCGTAGTTCACGATCTGCCGCTAGGATTTAAGGTATGGACGCTATTCCAGAGGACTTCGCATGGTTCCACCCTTGTTTGGTGACCTCCGTTCTGGTGGTCGGGGTTGCCTTCTGTCGGTCGACTTCTCATTCTTGAAGTGCCGATTTGGGCTGTTTTTTTGTTCTTCTCCTCTTGGGAGGCATGCGGCCGCGCTCTTTTGGAGTTCTTTTTTTGGTTTGAACTGCTTTTAGAGTGCCGCGCATTCTAGTACCTCTTGTGGGTCTAGAGTTCTTCGACGCCTATTTGCTTCTTCTTCTTCGTAGAGTTGGTCCGTGTTTCCGCGACTTCTCTGTGGCTGTCAGAGTCTTTTATGGGTAGAACCTTCTGAGTTGGCTGATGTGCCAAGAGTTTCTGATTTCTTCTCCTTCTGTGGTCATCAGTTTGTAGGTTCCTGGTCCCAGTACTCCTTTGACGATGAAGGGTCCTTCCCACGGACTGAGCAATTTGTGCCTGCCTTCTGTCTTTTGGTTTCTTTTGAGTACTTGATCTCCTGGGTTCAGTTTTCTTGGTCGTGTGCTCTTGTCATAGTGCCTTCGAGTCCTTGCAGGTATCTTGCATTCTGAAGGATGACATTTTCTCTGACTTCTTTTTGCACCTGCCGATCTCAAGTCTTCTTGTCTCGTTCTCCTTCTCCTTCTTCAAACTGCTCTATCCGTGGAGAGCTCCATATCGATCTCGCGGTAGTACCGCTTCTGATCCGTATGTTAGGAAGAAAGGTGAGTAGCCTGTCGCTCTGCTGATTTGAGTTCTTAGGCCCCAGACAACTTTTGGTATCTCTTCGATCCATTTTGCTCCATAGTCTTTGAGTTCTTCATACAGCCTTGGCTTCAAACCGGCAAGGATGAGTCCGTTGGCTCTTTCTACTTGTCCGTTTGCCTGAGGATGTGCTACAGAGGCATAATCGATTTGTATGCCGCAATCTCGTGCCCAATCTTCGAATTCTGCCGCTGTGAAGGGTGATCCGAGGTCTGTTATGATCCTGTTGGGCATCCCGAATCTGTGCATGATCTCTTGGATGAACTCGACCGCTTTGTTGGAGCTTATAGTTAACCAAAGGCTTGTATTCTATCCATTTGGTGAACTTGTCGATTGCTATGAAAATGTATTCGTATCCTCCCTTGGCTCTTTTAAGTGGTCCGACTTGATCTAGTCTCCAGCACGAAAAAGGCCATGATGGTGGTATGCAGATTAGGTTGTGTGCGGTACATGCGCTGTCTTGCGAACACCGGCATCCTTTGCATCTTCCGGACGAGTTCTTCAAGCGTCTTTGAGAGCTCATTGGCGATAATATCCCTGTTGCGAATGCTTTTCCCACGAGGGTTCTCGGCGGCTGCGTGGTTTCCACAAAGATCCGAATGGATTTCTTTGAGGATTTCTTTTCCTTCTTCAGAGCTGATGCATTTGAGTAGTACTCCCGATGATGCTGCTCTTTTATATGGCTTGTCCCCGATGAGCACATAGTTCTTGCTTCTTCTCAAGATCCTTGTTGCTTCTGTTTTGTCTTGGGGTAGCGTTTTGTTCTTGATGAAGTTGATGATGTCCTCGATCCGGGGAGTGGTTCTGCGACACGGAGATATTATCATCACTCCCGTTAGAGCTGATTGCTCCATGTTTTCTTGCTCGGGGTCTCTTTGATTGAAGGCTTCGATAATTCTTCGACGAATACTCACGGTGGGACTTGAGCTCTGTCGGATCCGAGTTTGGCTAACACATCTGCAGACCACGTTTGCGTCTCGAGCACGTGTAGGATTTCTAGGCCTTGGAAGTTCTTTTCCAATTTGCGTACTTCAGCGCGGAGGCCCATGTTATCCTTGGTGCGGTCCCAGTCTTTGTTGACTTGATTGATGACAAGCTGGCGGAGTCGCCATATACTTGAAGTCTCTTGATTCCCGAGTTTTTGCCACTTTGAGGCCATGGATGAGTGCTTCGTACTCTGCCTCGTTATTGGTAGCTTGCCACATTATCTGCAAAGACATACTTGAGTTGTCTTCCTTACGGAGATATGAAGAGAATCCCGGCTCCTGCTCCCCGAGCTTCAATGATCCATCGAAGTACATGCTCCAATGTTTCTTGATGTCGTCGGGTATGGGTTGTTGGAGCTCTGTCCATTCTCGCTATAAAGTCCGGAAGTGCCTCGAGATTTGATTGCTCTTCGTGGGGTGAACTCTAGATTTAATGCTCGAGTTCTACTACCCATTTTGATATGTGTCTGTTGAATCCTTGTTCCGTAGGATGTCTCCGAGTGGAGAATCTGTGACCCTTTGTTATCTTGTGGTCGCCGGTAGTGCCGTAGCTTCCTTGATGTGATCAATATGGAGTAGAGCAGTTTAAATGACGTGAGGGTATCGAACTTTGGATTCGAAAGGACCTCGCTCACGTAGTAAACGGCCTCCGAGTTTTACTTTGCTGTTTCCGGGCTCTTCTCTCTCCACAATGATTGCCGAAATGACTCTTTGTCTTGGTAGCTGCTATGTAAAGCATGAGGTCTTCATGATCTTTTGGGGGAGTGAGGACTGGTGCCGACGTTAGGTACTGTTTGAGTTCTTCAAATGCCTTGTCTGCCTCTTTAGTCCATTCGAACTTTCCCTTGGTCTTGATCAATTTGAAGAAAGGTAATCCTTTTTCTCCCAGCTTAGATATAAATCTGTTGAGTGCCGCCATGCACCCTGTGAGTTTTTGGACGTCCTTGACGTTTCGAGGTTGTTTCATCTCTGTGATGGCCTTGATCTGTTTGAAGCTGGCTTCTATGCCTCTGCTGCTGACCAAGAACCCGAGTAAGCTGTCCCGATGGTACTCCAAAAACGCACTTTGTTGGGTTGAGCTTCCACCTCCACTTCTTAAGGTTGTTGAAAGTCTCCTCCAAGTCTTGGATTAGAGTATCGGCTCCCTTGTTTTCACCACCACGTCGTCTACGTATGCTTCGGCGTTTTTGCCAATCTGCTCTCCCAAACAAGTCTGTATCACTCTTTGATACGTTGCTCCGGCGTTCTTTAATCCGAATGACATTGTTTTGTAGCAGTAGGCACCGAAGGGGGTGATAAAAGAGGTCTTGCTCGATCTTCTTTCTTGACGTCGGCTTCTTACGGGGTACCAAGATTGCTTGTTTCTTGGCCGGTATCTCGAGTTCCTCCAGATTTGTCTCCTGTGCCATCTGATTGACTTCTTTTTTCTCCAAGAATGTACCAGACTTGTTTGCTATTTCAACGGCCTGTACGTCACACTCGAAAGCCTTTTTGAGATCTCCTTTAATTGAAAGAACCCCAAATGGCGCCGGCACCTTTAGCAATAGATACGGGTAGTGTGGAATAGCCATGAATTTTGCGATTGCCGGTCTTCCCATGATGGCATGATATGGTGACTCGAGATCCGCTGCCGAACTTGACGTATTCCGTTCGGTAGTTTGAAGGTGTTCAAAGGTGACCGGTAGGGTGACTTGCCCGATCGGTATTTGTTTCGTCCGTCCAGAACTATCCCGTAGAAAGGGGTGTTGGAGGGAGCAATTAACCCTAAGAGGTCCAGTCCCATCTTGTCCAGTGTCTCGGAGAATATGATGTTCAGCCCTGCACCTCCGTCGATCAGTACCTTGGTTACTGTAACTGTTGGTGTTTCTTAACGCACACAGAGAAATCCGCAAGCGCACGGAAATACCGTTGTAGCACTTCACCCGGTGGTAAACAGGGTATCGTATTTTCCACAGGGACGGTCGCGCAGCTGACTTTTCAAATCTATGTCAACCTAAGGCAAAGGTTTGTTTTCTAAGAGTAGCGAGGTATCTATAAGCTAAGTTTTCCAGGCAGTGATTCCTGAGTCTGTTGTCTACTCACTTCGGGCACCGGCCCACGCCCAAAGGACAGTGTCCGGCAATTAGCTCTACGACACAGCCGAACGTGGGGGGATTTCAAAGGACGGACAAGGCTTGTCACGACCAAGCCGCCTACCCCCTCAACCGTGGGATGCACCGCAAAAGGTAGGTGAACGCTAGCCCAAACACCACGTTTGCACTAATGATCACAGTTCTTGATGTTGGCCGAGGTTCCCTGATTAAGAGTTCCTCCACCAAGAACTAACGTAGAACGATCTACCAATCCCGCAAGTCTACAACAACTAAGAAATATGCAAAGGAAATTAAATAGCTGCAAGATAATCACAAGACTCCTTACCAAAGTGTAAGCGGCTTGCGAGAGGTACAAGCTAGGCGGGTGCCGACAAGTCCTAAAGACTCCGTCCTCCTAGGAACCGCGGAACACCGAGGGGCGAACCGGCAACTCGGGTAGAGAGAATCAAGCTTCTCTCTAGCCTTTCCCTCTCTCTCTCTCTAGAAGTAGGAGATAGAATAGAAGTAGAAGAAGAAGAAGATCTAATTCTACTCTCTTGCACAAGTGGACTGGTTTCTCCTTTGAAATTGTAGTACTTTTTGAGAGGGAGAGAAGGGATCTATTTATACACAAGGGGGAGGGGCCTAAGTGCTAAAATACACCCAAACCGTCATAGGAAACCTTCCATGTTTACCAAACCGACCTTCGCACGTCGGTTTCACCAGTTTTGGAAGGTAACAAACCGCCTCGCCGAAGCCGGTGCCGAACCGACCTGGCCAGGGTGCGGCCGCACCAGCTGGTGCTTGTAAGAAGACTGCCTGGCTCGGGCCGGCTCGAGCCGGCAGGTGCTGGGCCACCTTGTTCAAACGATGTGTGGTGGTCTCGTGCCCGGCCTGGTTTTGACGTTTTTGTTGCGATTCTTGTTTGGGCTTGCCATTTGCTCTTTTGGGCCTTTTTCTCTTTGTTGATTTTATTTCTTTTTCTTTGTATTTTTGGCCCAAAGTGATCATCCTTGAGTTTGTACCCTGCAAGTCCAAATAAACACCAAAACTTTGGAATATGTTAGTTAAAATGCCTATCTCTAGGTTGTTTTGGTGTTGTGTTGACGGTATTTATATAGTCATTGGTTACCGTCAACAAACTCCCCACACTTAGCCCTTTACTGTCCTCGAGTGAAGGCACGAGGACTAAAGTGGTTTAATCTCCAAGATGTAAGCTTGCATACATGTTATTCCAAGCCTCACCTGCCTTGTGAGCAATTTACCACCCTTTATTACCTTTCATCGTGGCGGGCGGTTGCCGAGACGAGAATGGTTATAACAAGTGCTTATCATTCATCCTTTCGATCAACTTTTATCCGGGGTTTTATTTAATTTTTAATTTTTTCGAGAAAGCATGGGCTTTTATTGCTAAATATATTATATATATATATATATATTTTTTTTTTTTTTTTTGAGAGGTGGGCTCTGCTCCCCAGACTTTGTCTATTATTTCCTCTCTTTTCTTTCTTTCTCTTTTTTTTTTTTTTAAAGATGTGGGCTCTACTACGCCCTCGAGCACTTGCCCATTTTTCATCTCATTTTCATTTCATCATTTTTTTTTAGCATAGCCCAAGGCATTCCTCTTTTTCAAGAATTTATTCCCGGATGTTCGCCTCTCTTACGGACAAAATCATAGCAAGTCCATTTATACCATATCATATTGGGCAACAACTTAGACTAGATAGAGCATATGCAACCCACATGAATCGGGCTTTTTCAGGATAAGTAATTGTTTAACGTAAACTTGGTATTCTACGAGGAATAAAATGTATGCATGCCATGTATCAATTGGTAGATACTGAGATGGAGTTTTGACACATTTTAAAGAAAATTCACAAGTCAAATTTTAATTTTAATAAATTGCGTACCTTTGACTTGCGAACCTCCCCACACACTTGTTTTTGTACCTATTTTTATTTTCTTTTTGCACAAGGACAAAAACAAGTGGAGACATAGACAATAGTATATAATAATAAAACTTTATTGAATTCAAATTGGGGTGCACACTTGAAGGAATTACAAAATGATTGGAAGGGAAATACTGAAAATTAAACTAGTGCGCGCCTAATTATTGATAAAGAGGTAGAGCACTTCTACTCAAAGAGATCAATGAGATCCACTGAGCGTTCTACCCCCATTTCCCTAGCAGCGAGTCTGAGTTCCTCATGCAAGCTAACGTGCAGATCTGCAAGCTTTTTCCTAAGGCGGACATTGCCACTATGCCTTTCTGCTAGCCTGCCTCTAAGGACTTGAATGAAGTTTGAGAGATCTGTGATCTTTTTCTGTACATTCTCAGCTGTAGGGCCTTCCTGGGGTATAATGTCATCATCCCCAAAGAATCCTTTCGGTTGCCCCCTGACTTGAGGTTTGGGAACTTTCTTCCTCCACTCTCCGTTAGGCAATTGTTCTAAGGTATATGGGAAACAAGAATCGCCTCTTTGGAAATAACTGGAGAGGTTCCTTATCATTTCTTCATCATACACTACTGGTTCTTCTATGGGGTTATTCTCCTCGCCGATTTGCCTTTCTTTTCTTTGGTGTTGGAATTTCGATTTGGAGAAGGTAGGAGGGCTTGGTTTTCTTCGGGGATTTCTCTCTTCTCTAAGTATTTGGAGGCGAAAGCTAGGGCTTCGTCCCTATTGAATGGTACTAGAGCCATAGGAGGAAGAGGGCCTTGCTGCTGTTCTGGACTTAGAAGAAGAGGATTTGAGAAGAGAAGAAGAGCAAGAAGGAGAGGTGTGAGGAAATGGAGAGGAGGAGGGTGGATTTTATAGGCCAAGCACTCCTCTCTATTCTAGCAGGTAGATCTCGCAGAGCGCACCTCACCATAGCAAGTTTTGAGAAAGAGGAAGGAGATGGGCAAAATCTCACCTCGAACGGCGCTGGCCGGGGGCGGCGCACACAGTGTGGTGGTGCGCGCACCACCGTGTCGTCCCTGGTCGAAATTTTGGCCACATTCGTTTCCTCTTACGAAAAGTTTCGAATCGGGGGTGTGTCGCCCGAGAAACGTTTCCTTTCTTGCTGATCTCTAATTGATCCTCAAATTTAGAATTTGAATTTTATTTTATGCTTTGATTAATTTAGAAAGTTTATATTCTTGGTGTAGCAAATGACCAAGATAAATTAAATATAAAATAAAGAAGATAAATAAGTAAGAACTTTATTTAAAACAAAGTAAAAATATTTAGATAACTTTTTATGTTTTATTATTTATATAGATTTATTATTAAATAATTTTTTTAGTTATGATATTTTTAATTATAAAGTTATTATTTTATTTTATTTATTATTATATATTTTTTTTATATATGCCGATCATTCTAAATTAATTCTCAAAGCATAAATCTATTTTATCGAGCTCTTGGTTAAGATCAGCGCCGGCTCGAAGAAAAGTTTAAGGCGTTGACCATTTACCTTTTGTATCTCACCTACGCCATCTTGAATTGTGATTGCGCCGTGTGGCGATGTATTGATGACGGTGTACGGTCCTTTCCATTTGCTTCTCAGCTTTCCTTCGAATAATTTCACCCGGGAGTTGAATAGGAGTACTTTGTCTCCGTGGTGAATTCTTTGGGTTTTATTCGCCGATCATGCCATCTTTTTGCACGTTCTTTGTAGAGCTTTGCACCGTGGTACGCCTTCTCTCGCCATTCTTCTAGTTCGTAGATTTGTCTCTCGCCGATTCTTTCCCGTGAGTCGACGTCCATGTTCCATTTCTTGATGGCCCAAGTGAGCTCGATGTTCTAGCTCAAGCGGTAAATGGCGAGGTTTTGCCATAAACCGGTGGTAAGGTGACATGCCGATGGGGGCTTTGTAAGCTGTCCGATATGCCCAGAGCATCGGGTAGCTTGTTCTTCCAGCCCTTACCCATCTCGTTGATGATCTTCTGCAGGATGTTCTTGATTTGTTTATTGGAGGTCTCGGCTTGCCCGCCGGGTTTGCGGATGATAGGGGTGGCAATGTTGTGCGAGTGCCTAGCTCTTTCGTGAATGCCCCGAATGACTTGTCCTTGAAATGCGATCCTCCGTCACCGATTACCATGCGTGGCGTTCCAAAGCGCGGGAAGATGATTTCATGGAACATCTTGCGTGCATGCTTGCCATCACCATTTTCTGCACGGTATTGCCTCTACCCACTTTGACACGTAGTCTCATCGCCACCAGGGATGTACTCGCAATCATGGGACTTCTCGAATGGCCCCATGTAGTCAATGCCCCACACATCAAATATTTCTATTTGAAGGTTGTAGTGTAGGGGCATTGCATCACGAGCTGTGATGTTCCCCGTCTTCCGGCGGTTGTAGCATCTTCGATGAATTCTTTCGTGTCGTCGTACATCGTCGGCGGAAGAATCCGCCTTTGCCAAATTTTGGCCTGTGTGCGAAAATACTCCCAGATGCCCTGGCTGTGGGGGATGCATGACATTCTCGATGATCTGCATTCCTTCCTCCCCGGGTACGCATCTTCTCGGCAAGCCGTCCGCAAGACACCCAATGCGGTATGGGTCATCCCATAGGTGCCGCCTGCTCTCCATTTGGAGCTTCCGCTTGTTCTCCCCAGGTGGTACGTAACCTGCAACCATGTAATTCACAATGTTTGCGTACCATGGGTTGAAGTGCGACACCTTGAGCAGCATGTCGTCATGTAGGTAATCGTTGATAGGTGGTTCCCCGCATGTTAGTTACCGCATACGCGACAAATGATCCGCAAATCGTATTTTCTACTCTCTTTTTATCTTTTATTTCTATATCAAATTCTTGGAGTAGAAGAATCCAGCGAATCAGGCGAGGTTTCGCATCCTTTTTGGTAAGAAGGTACTTAAGGGCAGCATGGTCTGTGTAAACGATTATTTTTGCGCCCACTAAGTAGGATCGAAACTTCTCGATAGCAAAGACTACTGCCAGGAGCTCTTTTTCTGTTGTGGCGTAATTAAGCTGGGCTCCTGTCAGAGTTTTGCTAGCATATGCGATGGCGTCTTTTTTTTGTCCTTGGTTTGACCCAAGACCGCACCAACAAATAAATCGCTAGCATCGCACATGATTTCAAATGGCAACGACCAATCCGGGGGTTGGATGATCGGAGCCGAGATGAGTGCTTTCTTCAGGGTTTCGAAAGCATGCAAGCACTCATCCGTGAAGTCAAAGGGTACATCCTTGGCTAGCAGGGCCGTAAGAGGTCTAGCGATTTGTGAAAAATCTTTGATGAACCTTCTATAAAACCCTGCGTGGCCTAGGAAACTCCGGATACCTTTGACGTTCACTGGGGGCGGTAGCTTCTCGATTACTTCTATTTTAGCTTTGTCTACCTCTATCCCCTCTCGGACACGAGGTGCCCAAGGACAATGCCTTCTCACCATAAAGTGGCACTTTTCCCATTAAGTACCAGGTCCTTTTCTTGGCATCGTTGCAAGACCCGGTCTAGGTTCTTCAGACAGCTTTCAAAGGTCTTACCATAGACGGAGAAATCGTCCATGAAGACCTCCATGATTTCTTCAATCATGTCTGAGAAGATAGACATCATGCACCGCTGAAAAGAAGCAGGCGCATTACACAACCCAAATGACATTCTACGGTAGGCATAGGTTCCGTATGGGCATGTGAACGTGGTCTTGCTCGTCATTAGGGTGGATCGGGATCTGGTGGTAGCCAGAATACCCGTCAAGGAAATAGAAGAAAGAGTGTTTCGCTAACCGTTCCAACATTTCATCAATAAATGGCAGCGGAAGTGATCTTTCTTTGTTGCCTTGTTAAGTTTTCTGTAGTCAATACACATTCTCCACCCTGTGACTTGTCTTTGTGGAATGAGTTCGTTTTTAGCGTTCTCAACGACTGTCATTCCTCCCTTTTTAGGGACCACTTGGACTGGGCTAACCCAATCACTGTGTGGCACGGGATAGATAATCCCGGTGTGAAGAAGCTTGAGAACTTCCTTCTTCACGACTTCACGCATCGCATTATTGAGCCTGCGCTGGGGTTCGCATGATGGGGTACTGTCAGGGTCAATAGGTATGCGATGTGTGCATAGTGTTGGGCTTACCCCTTTCAGGTCTTGAAGGGAATACCCAAAGACCGATCTGTGTTTCTCTAACACGGCTACTAACTGGGTAGTTTCTGGGTCACTAAGCTTATCGCTTATGATGACCGGTGCTTGCGAATCGCCGTTTAGGAAGACATAGCGTAGGCCTGGGGGTAGGGGTTTAAGCTCAACTGGAGGCCGAGTTAGCTCTTCCTCTTTGGGAAGTTCTATGAGTTCCCCTGAATCGTCCTCTTCTTCAATGAAGAATTGGGCGTCTTTTTCAAGGTCTGTTTCTGGGTTCTCATATAGCATAACTCCCATGACCTCCTCGGGCGTGTCATACTCAAGGAAAGGTTCCGTTACCGAGTTTTTAGCTCGAGTAACTGGGATAGAAAACTTTTTCTTCCCGAGTTTGACATCTAAATCCCCGGATGTTGGTAGATCAAGAATCTTTTCCAAGGGATGCCCGATTAGGATGTCGAAGTCTTGGATATCAAAAACGTGAAAGTCCAAAGACAACTTGACATCCTTATGCAGGAAGATTTGTTCATGTATAACCTCACGGCATTCGATGGTAGTTCGTGGTGCTATGCGCAAGGTCCGTGCTGTGGGGGTCCTAATAGCTTCCTCGACACAAGCTTGTGCAAAGGTTTCGGACATTATGTTTATCCCCACAGTAGGGTTATACATGACTTCCACCAAACTTCCCTGATATCTGCAATGGATTGGTGTAGAGGGGCCACTTATCCGAATTTCTTCGAAAGAGGGTCCTTCCTCTCGCAACCATTCCGTGCTCATTATAGCTGTTAGCTCCTTAACAGACTCCTGGAGAAAGAGTTTATCCAGGGGTTGTTCAGGGCTAGCCGGGACTGGTGGTTTCTTCCATTGTTCGTACTTCGAGGTGTCACCGAATTGATCAGTAAGGTCAACCTCGAAGAACGGGAGATCCGTGCATACGGTCTCCTTGTGTTCTGGTTCAGGCGAGGGTCTCTCTATGGGTTTAACAGGTTCGGCTTTCGCCGAAGAGACTTTCTCTGATTTCTGCTTGGATTCCACTCGGATGGGTTCTAGCGGAGGGGTATTCTCAAGAATACGGTTTAGGAGAGCTTCTCCTTCGTGGTTTTATGTGAAAAAACGACCCTCCGGCGGCTAAATCAAGCGGCAGGCGCTTGCCTGTCCAATCTAGCCAGAAATTTGTAAAAAGCACGTGGTTTGGTATGGACAGGTCCGGGCGGATCGTGTAAGCGTGGTAAACCGTCCCGTGCTGCACCTAAGGTTTCACCCTCTATTTGTCGGAAGTTGAGTATCTCTTGTCGCAGGGCCGCGATTCTGGATATCGGGTAGAACGCTACACAGAATCTGCTTCGCAGTTCTTCCCATTCTCCGTTTACCAACCCTACGTTATGGGCGTACCATTGAGTCGCCCTCTCAGTGAGAGAGAACGGAAACAACTTCCACCTCAACGTGTCATGTGTCATGCACGCAATAGTCAGCAACCACGTAGCCTCAAACTCCCGTAAGTGATGATAGGGGTTTTTTCATATTCCAAGCCTGAAAAGGCTCGGGCCTGAACCATGGCTATAAAGCCGGGCGGAGCTCAAACTTCGGAAGCTGTGATTGGCTTCGCAGATTGGCGGGTTCTACGAGCTCGCCCTTGGGAGCGTGCGGGATTTGGATAGTGGGTTGCTCCATGGGTAACGGGAACTCTTTTTGATATTTTTGTTTAAAGGATACTACCAACGCGTAGGTTGACTCGGCTCGATATATAACTACGACAACCGTCCCGACAGAACGGCGCCGAAATGCTTGTTGGTGTTTCTTAACGCCGCGACGTAGAAATCCGCAAAAGCGCACGGAAATACCGTTGTAGTAGCACTTCACCCGGTGGTAAATAGGGTATCGTATTTTCCATTGGGGACGGCCGGTCAGCGCGGTGACTTTTCAAATCTATGTCAACCTAAGGCAAAGGTTTGTTTTCTAAGAGTAGCGAGGTATCTATAAGCTAAGTTTTCCGGCAAAAGTGATTCCCGAGTCCATTTGTCTACTCACTTCAGGGCACCGCCCACGCCCAAGGGCGATTGTCCGGCAATTAGCTCTACGACACGGCCCGAACGTGGGGGATTTCAAAGGGCGGACAAGGCTTGTCACGACCAAGCCGCCTACCCCTCAACCGTGGATGCATCGCAAAAGGTAGGTGAACGCTAGCCCAAACACCACGTTTGCACTAATGATCACAGCTTCTTGATGTTGGCCGAGGTTCCCCGATTAAGAGTTCCTCCACCAAGAACTAACGTAGAACGATCTACCAATCCCGCAAGTCTACAACAACTAAGAAATATGCAAAGGAAATTAAATAGCTGCAAGATAATCACAAGACTCCTTACCAAAGTGTAAAAGCAACTTGCGAGAGGTACAAGCTAGGCGGTACCGACAAGTCCCAAGACTCCGTCCTCCTAGGAACCGCGGAACACCGAGGGGCGAACCGACAACTCCGTGTAGAGAGAATCAAGCTTCTCTCTAGCCTTTCCCTCTCTCACTCTCTAGAAGTAGGAGATAGAATAGAAGTAGAAGAAGAAGAAGATTTAATTCTACTCTCTTGCACAAGTGGACTGGTTTCTCCTTTGAAATTGTAGTACTTTTTGAGAGGGAGAGAAGGGATCTATTTATACACAAGGGGAGGGGCCTAAGTGCTAAAATACACCCAAACCGTCATAGGAAACCTTCCATGTTTACCAAACCGACCTTCGCACGCGTCGGTTTCACCCAGCTTTTGAAGGTAACAAACCGCCTCGCCGGCCGGTGCGAACCGACTGCCAGAGGTGCGGGCCGCACCAGGGCTTGTGCGCGCACCCCGCCTGGCTCGGCCCGGCTCGAAACCGGCAGTGCTGGGCCACCTTGTTCAAACGATGTGTGGTGGTGCATGTCCGGCCACAGTTTTGACGTTTTGTTGCGATTCTTGTTTGGGCTTGCCATTTGCTCTTTTGGGCCTTTTTTCTCTTTGTTGATTTTATTTCTTTTTCTTTGTATTTTTGGCCCAAAGTGATCATCCTTGAGTTTGTACCTGCAAGTCCAAATAAACACCAAAACTTTGGAATATGTTAGTTAAAATGCCTATCTCTAGGTTGTTTTGGTGTTGTGTTGACGGTATTTATATAGTCGTTGGTTACCGTCAACAGTAACTCCAGCTATGGTGGGTTCTATCACCAAGGGATACAGCCGGCGTTGCCTACACTCGTCCCATTGATCCTCCCTTGTGAATTGAATCGGGTATTGGGACCAATTGAGGTAGCGTGGCGTTGCGGGTTTCTCTTGCCATGATCGATCGTAGTGCTAGCTTGTCTTGTCTCTTGCTCTTTGATCCGGGGACTCCGGAGAATATGACGTTTAGAGATCTTGTTGCTTTACGGAAGTCTCCCCGCTTTACTTTTGTCGTTGTTTTCTCCTTTGCTCTCTTGGTCGTCCCTTTTACGAGCTGAATCTCTTCCTTTGTATCTCTCTTGGAAGGTTGTACAGTTTCCGAGCGAAAGTGACGAGCTCCGGGATGGAAGACGCAAGGTATGTCTTCTAGGTTGACGTTGTCCTTGCTGCTGCCACCTTTTTTTGTTGTTCTTTGTACTTCTCGTTTGTAGGGCTTCTTCGGCTTCTCCGCCAATGCGACGGTGTTGTCCGGCCCTCATTTCTTGTACCGCTTGAGAGTTATTACATTCTTTCTTCGGGCCTTCCGTGCTCTTTCTCTCCGGGAAGCGATCACGGGTTCTTTCTTCTACGCCGATCATCTTCTCAACAATAGCTTGAACTGTTTGTTGGTCCTCGGGTTATCTTTGTAGAAGTCTCGAGAATTGCCATCTTTGAGAGATTCCATTACCGAACGCATCCACCACTTCTCTTTACGTGATGTCATGCACAGGATCTCATCTCGCCAAATCTTCGATAGTAGTCTCTCAAGGATTCTCCTGGCTTCTGCTTGAGGCTCTTTAATTCGGCCTGCGTGATGGGATGGGTGATGATTCCTGCGAAGTTATTGCAAAATACTTTCTACAAATCTTCCCAAAGATTCTATTGAGCCCTCTTCGATCTTGTCGAACCATTGGAGCGGGGTAGAGCTTCTAGAGCCATGGGAAAGAAGACTCGGCTTTAAGCGTCATCATCTCCTCTAGCCAGCTCAATGGATTGTGAGTAGACTCTAAGCCACTGCTTGGGCTCTGTTTTCCCATCGTATTTTGAGTGATTTGAAGGTTTGAACTTTGGAGGTAGTTTGACTCCTTGTAGTCTTTCTGCGAAGCAAGGGAATCTGTCATAGCCCCCTGTTGTCCTCCCTTCGATTTGTCCTGAGGATCTTGCCCCTTTTGTCGGGGTTCTTGCGGGTCTATATGTGGACTCCGCGACTTCTTCGTGTCGGCTTGGTCTCGGGGTGAGATTAACCTTCGGGGGTCTCTCGGTTTCCACCATCCCTCCGAGGTCGCCTTGAGTTTCGGAGTTCTCCTGCGTGCCCAACCTCTCAAGACATTGGACCGACTTCCTTGTATGTGCGAAGTTGTTCGCCTTTGACTCGTGACCTAGCGGGATCTCTTTCTTGGGTGGCTTTCAAGCGCTTCCTTGATGAGCCTCTCCTCGCCATTCAGGGTTCGGCGCCTTCTTGAGCGCTTCAATCAACTCTTGTATTTTTCCGTGTGTTGTCGATGGTCGTCTTCAGCTTCCCTCTCAGACTTCATCTTCTCATATTCGCGCAAGTCGGCTTGGTACTTGCTCCAGGCTTGTTTGCGCTTGCTCGCTCTATCTCGGCGTCCTCCTTTCAGCTTTGTTTCTTCTTAGCCTTGAATGACGCCGGTCTTCTCCTTCGTCTTCTTGGGTTCTTTCGTCTGCGAGATGTTTGATAGACCTTCGTCGGTGGACCTGATGTCGGGGGGCATCTCGGAGGGTTAAGCGGCGTCGCGGGCTCTTGCTATCACCAAGATTTCGTTGGGGAACATGAGCCTTTGGACGCCACTCCTTCCGTCCCGGAAGATTAGGTAAACTTGCCATCCCCGTACACCGTCGTCTCTTGACGTTCGGTCTTTGTGAGGGTTCTAGGCCGCGGATGATGCACTCCTCTGGCGTCCTTGTCAGGATGAGCCCTCGTTGCGCGCCCTTCAAAGGAATCTCCAGCCTTCTTTTGAAAGTTGTCTTGATACACCTTGTATGTGAGAACGCGGCATTACGTAGTCCCGTTGGGAATTGGTAAGGTAACCTTGGGTTGATACCGGATTTGTCTCCGTTTAGCCTTCTTTCTCCGAGTCGGGGTAGCTTTTCTTGAAAAAATTCTTTCCCGAATTGATTCTCGGTTCCCTTGTCCGAGTCGGAGTAGGAGTATAACTTCGAGTTGTCTTCGAGTCCGTCTTTGAACCTTGGGTGTCTTCCCTTCCGACTCACATTTCGGTTTCAGGTCCCGCGACGTGGTTCTCCGAGTCGGTGTCGAGCTTGTTCTCCGTCTACGGGCGGTGTCGGTGGCGCCAACTGCTCGAGCTTCTTCGGCGAGTTCTGATTCTCGGTCTTGGATTCTTCGATGATGTAGCTTCGAATCTTGCCGCCGCCATCGATCTCGCAAGTCCATGATCCAAGATGATCGTTTTCGTCGTCGAGCCCATGGTGTCGTGGTCCGCCGAACTCTCGTGCTGAAATTCGACGAGCCCCTACCCGCGGCGCCCGGTGCCGATGTTTTATTTTACCGAGAGCCCGCCACGGGGTGAGCCGGGCGGTTTGTCCGGGGCCTCAATGAACCCGGAGTCCGGCGGTTTGTTGCGCAGCTTGACATGGAGACGGGGTTTTTATATTTGGTTCGGGCCCTCGATCCTTGATCGAGTAAAGACCTTTACGCCCGGTCGGCGTGAGCCTGTTTTTGATTGATGGGGTCAACCGAGGATCGGTTGTAAAGTTTTACAAAGACTTGATGTGTGCAAGTTGCGCTCCCCCTTTAGGTGCCCTTTGGCCACCTTTTATAGTTCAAGGGGCCAAAGAGCTTTGATACTGGACCTAGTCGGATCTGAGAGGGGTTGTCCGTCGAGGATTCAACACCCAAACTCTAAACATGGTAATCGACTAGAGTTCTATCCTCGATTACAATAGAAGTCTACCGTAGCTATGCTTCCATTGCCTTCAGGGAGTTGTTTGTGGCCGCAGGCTAGGATAGAATCCTGCGAACAACTCTCTGGAGTCCTTAGGTGATCCCGTATCCACACCCACACCAAGAAAAAACGAAGGAGGAGAGGAGATCATCTTAGATCACAAGACATCCCGCACTCACTCCCCAAACTTTCCCCGGTGTGGAATTGCGCGGAATAGCCTACCCGCTATTCCCGATCACAAGACATCCTCACTCGCAGAACAACCTGCATGAGCGAAGAAAGACGCCGGAGGCTGATCCAATTCACTCAAAGGCACCGCCATGGATCTAAAGGAAAAGCTTTATCTACGAGAAGAGGAACTGTCGAGAGGAGGAAGAAACAGAGAGGCAGAAAAGAAACTCTGGATCCTCAACGAAACAGAAGGGGCCGTATTTATAGGCAAATATCACATCACCTATAGACCGAGTCCACAGAAGATGAAGCAGATTCCAAAAAGGAACGGTCACCTAAATTCACGCAAGCAGAAATTCATGGCAATAACTGCCATACACTGACGTTTCCCGAAAGACGGAGCGCAGTAAAAGCGCACTGTATGACCCGTGAGCGCACGGAAAAAGAGAAACGGTCAAAAATCCCGGAGGACAGGAGAACCTCTAAGATTCCTTTCCAAAGAAAGAACTCCTAGACGCCGGGGCCGCCGGATACCCCTGACAAGATTTTTTCCGAATCGAGAAGAACTTCGAGGATAAGAGATCTCAAGATCGCGTCAAAGCTTCATCCGAGGAGAGCAAGGAAAATGCTCTCATGACTCATACTTGAGATGCTCGGGGGCTCGCGAAGAAGAGATCCATCCTGGAGAAAGAACTCCCAATACGAGAAGAACTCGAAGATAAAGGAAAAGATCTCAAGACCACGACTAAGGCTCCAAATGAGGAAGAGCTCATGGGAGAAGAGCAACTGGAGAGAAGGAACTCGTCGAAGATGTCGAAGACAGAGGCAAAGAACTCGAAGACCTTCCAGCTCTTTATGCCAAAAAGCAAGAAGCTCGGGGGCTACACCCTACGGGTGCACTTTTTTCAAAAGCGCACACCGTGTGATGATCTCAAGACCATATCAAGGCTTCGCCCAAAAAAAAGAGCGAGGACTACTTCCACAACTCAGCCTTGAGATGCTCGGGGGCTTGTGGATACGGGATCACCTAAGGACTCCAGAGTTGTTCGGCAGGATTCTATCCTAGCTCGCGGCCACAAACAACTCCCGGCAATGGAAGCATAGCTACGGTAGACTTACGTTGTAATCGATAGAACTCTAGTCGATTACCATGTTTAGAGTTTGGGTGTTCGAATCCCGACGGACAACCCTCTCTCGATCCGACTAGGTCCAGCAAAGCTCTTTTGGCCCCTTGAACTATAAAAGGCGGCCAAAGAGCACCTCGTAGAGGAGAGCGCAACTTGAACATATCAAGTGCTGTAAACCTTACAACCGATTCTCGGTTGACCCCATCAATCAAAAACAGGCTCACGCCGACTGGACGTAAAGGTCTTTACTCGATCAAGGATCGAGGGCCCGAACCAGTATAAAAACCCCGTCTCCATGTCAATCTGCGCAACAAACCGCCGACTCGGTGTTCATCGAGGTTCGAACAAACCGCCCGGCTCACCCCCTGTGGCGGGCTCTCGGTCGTAAAACGCCGACAAGTGCTATGTGTACGCATGTGCGCCCCTCGGAAGGGCTGTGCGGTGCGGCTTTGAGGGCAGGTGTTACACCAACGAATTCAATCAGGTTGAGAACTTCAAGTGATGTGAGGTGTTGAATGACGTCAGGTAGCCGCTTCAGATTTTTGTCCCAAATAACTCAGCATGGCTTGCATGGGTGGAGCCTGTCTCTCGGTAGCCAAGCTCAATGCATGCAAGAGTGTGGTGTTTGGTTGTCCTTCACCGGTGCTGACCCCTTGACCTTTCCTGCCTTCTTGTCCATCTTGGATCCATGCTCGATGAGAACCTGGATAGCGGCCATCTGCCCCCATTGATTGGCTTCTTCAGATGCTGCCACATTTCTGCCATGACCAATTGACCATACAACAGCAACTCAAGTTGTACGTCATGCAAACTGCTTAGCTCAAGCTTTGAACATATAAGAGCCAAATGCTGAGGCTTTGTTCGTCCCGTGGCGCGGCCGATTTGCAACTGTATGCTGGTCATTACCTGCTGAACTGAACATGAATACATGCATGATGACTCGCGTTGTACCGCCACATCCGATCGAGACCAGTCACGGCCGGGCTTTGTTCGTCCCGTGGCGCGACCGATTTGCAACTGTATGCTGGTCATTACCTGCTGAACTGAACATGAATACATGCATGATGACTCGCGTTGTACCGCCACATCCGATCGAGACCAGTCGCACACATGATTGACATGTTACATACATATATGTTTCATGATCGATCACCTTGCTGCTAGCGAGGAGCTCCATCCGTGTTTCGAGAGGCTTCAAGTGGGGTCGGTCGGCGTCCCATTGAGGCAAGGATTGAAGCTTCAGCGGCGCCGAATGAAGATCCCGTCCGATATCGACTCTAACCTCCATTTCTATGACTAATTAAATTTGATAAATCTCTGAGTAGGCAGTCGTTAGCAGCCTACGTACACCACTGCAGCACCAATGGCCGGCTGGCAGCCAGGCATGGCAGCGGCCACGTCCAGCAGGCACGTCATCCAGCCAAGGCCTCCAAAGGACACGTACAGCACCCTTTTGAACTCGCAAGGGCAAAACGATCAGTTCAGTCCAAAATACATGTATTTGACAATTAAAATGAATTAAAATGTTTAAAATGTCATGTATTACATAGTGCCCATATTTCGGCTGAGTCCCATTTTAAAGAAGCCACACGTTAGGAGTCCCAGAATAGCAATGGTGTCATCCATCTGACCCCCTTCATTTCCGATTCTTCAACTTGAAACCTGTAGACAAACCATTATTAAGCTGGTCAGGTCAGTCAACTGTCCCAATCTCGCAGATATTATATATTGAGGTTTAATTTTTCAATCGCTTAGCAACAGAGGGGAAAAAGCAGGGATAGGTTTTGGAAACGAAAAACAACTGAAAGAAACAGTGATAAAATGCCAATGGTAAAACCATTATCTCCTTCCAGTGTGGACTACCAAAAGCAGCCCCACGTGGAAGCAAAGGACCTGAAACATTTACCAAAAATAAGATGAACTAGGAAAATAGTACTCGAACGATTAGTAACTAATGACAGATGAAAGGAAACATACTTTATATCCACGTGAGGAATGTGAGAGACAAGGTGCCAGTCGGGCCCCACTCCTGGCTTGTACCGTCTTTCCAAACCAGGACAGTTATGAATGTATAAATCATGGAGAGCAGTAAGACGCCGTATGGATTGGGGTAGGAATTTGAGGACAGGGCAATGCTGAATATAAAGCTCACGAAGTGCAGAGAGTTGTCCAATCCACTCTGGCAGCTCTGTCAGGGCAACGAATTCAATCAAGTTGAGACCTTCAAGTGATGCGAGATGCTGAATAAAGTCAGGTAGCTGCTTCAGATTTTTGTCCCAAGGACCGATCTGCAGTCTAACGAGGGACCTAAGGTGCTTTGTGGATCGAGGGAGGCTTTGCAACATTGGGGTGCTCATGACATTAAGTGATCGTAATGAGCACAGTTCACCAAGCCAATCGGGCAGCTGGCCAAGGGTAGAGCAGTCTTGGATATTGAATTCCCGCAAGGAGGTGAGACTCCGAATGATCTCAGGTAATTCTGTCATTCCATCACATCCCCAGATAGCGAAGGTTTCTAGTTGTGTGTGGTGCTGCAAGAGTTCCCAGCCGGTTGATGATCCCATAACCATTTCATTTAGTACCAGTTCCTTGAGGTGAGAGACTGCTGAGCGCATGCTGTTGGACGACGAGGATTCATCGACTGGTGGAGGAAGCATTTGTGAGAAATTACTAGGGGATAGCAGCTGCGCGTTGCTTTTACATAAATACAGTTTCTCCAGTGACGGTGGGAAGTGAGGCTTCACATTCAGTCTTTGGCAGCCCGATATTCTTATATAGGACAGGGCTGGGAAGCAGCATTGCCCACATAGTATTTCTTCCTTGGAATTTTGAAAATCACTTGTGAAGGTCCATAACTCTTCTAAATTAGCCATTTCATGTAGGAAGAGGGACTTCAGTGAAGGCAACTCCCAATGTCCTCGCATATGCTTCAAGTTTGGACAGTTTTCTAGTCTCAGCTCACTTAGAAAAAGAAACTGACATGGTCCTGTTTGCTTCAACGTTGTGGCTGCACAAAAAGAAAAATCATTTTGTTTCATCATCCACCGTGGCAAACAGTAACCTCGGTAACCAATGATTTTTATGTCCTTAATTTGTGACGGTGGTTCCAAAGCCATCAGGATACCTAGCTCTTTTTCCATATCAAATGCTAACTCTTCTTCAGTTTCACTTAAAGACCAGTTCAACACCAGACCCTGGATGTTATTCTTCTGTTTCAAATAAGATTTCCCGGCGTCTGTTGGATCCTTCAAATACTTGAGATTTCTAATTTCCAAGCGACCACTTAGCTTGTCAAGATTTCCAAGCTCGGAGATACTTGCATCATCTCCACCACACCCAACAACAAACAAACCCAGCTTTCTTAAACAAGTCATTTGTCCCAACCCGATGGCAGAGAACGAAGTTTGGCACAATGCTCTAAATTCAAAACTTTGAGTCTTCTTAAGTTTCCTATACCTTTTGGCAACTCCACTAGCTCCCTGCAGTGTCTAAGGTCTATACATTCAAGAGTGCTAGTCACAGTAACCCATTGAGGTAGCATGTTAATGTTGGTACTAGAAAGGGCAAGACTACACAACATATGACATAAAAGATTTGCTTGGCAGGGCCTGGAATTTCCAACACCTAGATAAGTTGATTGTTTGTAGGCTGTTCAATTCCCAAATGGACTGAGGCAAACTCTCAAGGCTAGTAATCCGCTGCAATTCCAGAGTTCTTAGCTTCCGAAGCTTCCCAATAGACTCAGGTAGTGTCACGAAGCCATTACATCTAATGAAATGAAGTGACTGCAAATTCCAACAATCTGAGATAGCTTGTGGAAACTCTGTGAAACTAGCATTGTGGATTTCAAGATATCCAAGATATTCAAGCCTTAATATGAATGATGGAAAAGGAGTTTCAAATTTATAGTCCAGGACAACACTGCGGATATGCCCACTTTTCTTAATAAGGTTAGGAAATGATTGGTTACCTTCAGACACATATAGAGCACGTAGCTTCTCAAAGCCCCTTTCAACATCATCATTCAATGATGTTAAAGATAAATATCTGCATTGTCTTGCACAATCCTTGGTTATGTTCTCAGGTAGAGATGTTACCAGTTCGTTCTGCAAAATATATTGAGCAAGATCATTAATCAGGTCATGCATCCAGCACACTGTGCTTATTTCATAATCCTCTATTTCAGGTGGCTCCTGGAGAAAGCCACCTTTCACAAGAGAATTATAGTAGTCCCTTCCAATATCCTCTGGTTGTTCCTCCTTCATCCACTTGATGAATCCAAGGGTTATCCATTGTTCAATCAAGTAGTCTCTGCTAAATGTATAACCTTTCGGGAACATAGAGCAAAATGTAAAGCACTGCTTCAGATGATCTTTCAAGTAAATAAAGCTTAGTTTCAAAGATCCAAATACACGATCTTCTATATTCTCTTCATCCCATAAATTACTCTCTTTAATGGCTCTCCATGTATTTATCCTTCTCTTTTCTTGTAGAACAGATCCAAGAGTTTTTATTGCTAGTGGCACTCCACCACATTTCTTGATGATATCTTTTCCAGCCATAATAAAGTCAGAGTCTAAATCCTCCTCTATCCATCCAGAACTCTTTAGAAAGAAGCTCCAGCTCTCATCCTCTGATAAAAATGGCAAGTTGAATACAAACTTAGATTCTACTGCTTTTGCAACACTTTGATTACGTGTAGTTAAGAGAATCTTGCTTCCTAATGCACCATTGTTTATGTGCACTGTGAAACTTTCCCAGTCATGCCTATCCTCATGCCAAGCATCATCCAAGACAAGTAGAAACTTCTTACCACTCAATTTGTTTGAAATAGCACGGAGCATGTGTTGTTGGGCATGTAGATCTGACTTTTCCTCAATGATGGCTTCAACAGCTTGCCAATAAGTTTGTCCCCACAAAACTCTTGAGATACATGAACCCAAAATACTGATTCTTTGAAGTGCCCCTTTATCTTGTCATCATGGCAGATGTGTCGGGCCAAAGTAGTTTTGCCAGAGCCACCAACCCCAACAATAGAAATTATATTGTCTTCTGCACTGTTATATTCTAGAAGCTTAGAAATGATTTCAGTCTTCACATTATCTCTTGATGGTATTTTTGACTCTTGAGCATTACACAACAGAGTTTGCTGCCCAGTTGCCTTGCCATTTCTACTCTGAACAGGTTGGTCCACCTCAATACTGTGTAGTATAGTATTGGCATTGCTTCTTTGTTTCACAATTGCATCATATGTCACCTTGATGTCTTTGATCTTGTTGGCCACCTTGCGCTGGAACATAAGCAGCTTTGGTTTTGAAAGCAAGTTAGCAAAAGCATGCTTGTCACGGTCTGTATGTATCTTGTGTTTCTCATCTTCTAGCCATACCGTCAAGTAAATCATCAATGTTATTAGCTAGATTTCTCAACTTCAGAACCCATCGAAGTGATCGGTCTGTCTCTATTGCTCTGTCACGAACTGCCGATAGCCAGCTCGTAATCTCTGCATGTATATCTTGAAGGTCTGAGAGATCTTTTTCACACCCGCTATGGCCGCAAACTCACCGGATATCAGTGAACGTAGCTTGTTTCCCACAACTTTCAATAGTCCAGATGCTAGAGCTGCCTCCACTCAGTCATATCTCAAAGGCTCCCTTGCCAATTTCTCTGTAGATGAATTGCAGAACAAACAATTATGTGGAGTTTTCAAACCAAAACTATAATTTCTAGCTCTTGATTAATATGTTTGATGATAAAAGATTGTAAAGTTTTTTATTTGAACATTATAAAAGATTTGATAGTTATGAACAGATATAAGCTATATGGAAAATTCAATTTGTATATTGAAACTAGTGGAAAAAGCTATATTCCTGAGCAACCTTCTGTGATATATGAGCAGACCAAAACTAATAGTTTAGATAGGGATACTTTCTGCTCAAATAAGATGCATATGAGTGGATACAGATCGGTGGAGATGGTTACAAAAATGAAAGATTAATTAGCATATGAATTACCTCTTCTGAAGGCCAGAGAAGCAGCAACAGACATAAAACCACATAAATGCTTCAGTATTCGTGGTCCTCACTGAGAAGAGGCAGAAAAAAATAACACGATTAGCTTAGAATCTGATCATAAAACCAAACAGGATGATATGCATGCAGTGATGAAGAAGGAAACAGAGCATGGACAAATTTCCCTTTTTCTACTTGTTTTCCTCTTTGTATCTTGATCTCTTCCAATGAAATTTCAAATAAAATTCAGAGCATGTACCTTGAATTTAAGCTTGGGTCAGCTGCCTTATATACTATTCCATTCCCAAACATGGAATTCAGAGCAAGCACTGCGCCATTGATGCAACTACATCACAATAGCCACTGTATTCACAGATCTAGCTATGCATAAGCAGCTGCAGAAATGTAACGCTTTAAGGAAACGAACCTGAGGCCTAGGAAGGAGTGAGGCGGTGCGGTGTTGTTCGTTCCTTTTGATCGTGGAACAGGATCTACTGGTTAATGGTTAGACAAGAATCAGCATGGACATCATCGACCTGACCAACCAGATACTACTGCTGGATTATGGCGTTCCGGTGAGTGAACCAGAGATCTTTTGGAGTTCAGGTTGCAGAGTAGTTGCAGAAGGTAGGAGATGCAGGCATGCAGCTTAGCTGGATTGCAGAGACAGACGCGGTGATAGTGCCTTCGGTAGCTCCACTTCAGTAAACAAACCATGGAATGAAAACGACATACACCAACTCTTGGAAACGAAGGTGCCGGGAAACTTCAATTGCAGCAAAAATCCAAACCAGATGCAACGTCACCCAGAACGGGTTAAACAACAGAACAAATCTGATTGGTAATCAGTGCTTTTGGTAGCTTCCTTCTGGTGCTTCCTAGCTCGTCACCTTTGTTTTCTTCATTAACACAACAAAATAATACAAAATAAAAGTGCAGTATGACTTCATTGCCAACGAAAACCCAAAGTATAGCCCCAAATGTCAGAAACTGTGCTAACGCGGTGGCCCATTTGCAGACTGGATGGCAACGGGATAATAAACATTTCGGAAAGCAATCTAAATAAACTTTTAAAAGCTTCTACATATACTATGAAAATAAAAGTGGCCATGTAGAGCCAAGTCAGTACGAACTGTCAAAAAAGAAGTTAGCTGACGAGTAACACTGATTCTGAACATGGAGTGTCAATTTAGTTATTAGAAGTGACATATATGTCAAGAATGATTTTAACTGGATTTATACCCCCCTCGGTCCCAAAAACAAGGTATCCAAGCAATTCTAAGACAAAAATAAGAAGTCTGGCAAGTGACCACCTTTCCCCTTAGTAATTAAGACAGAGAGCAGTTTAGTAGTCATTTTTCCTTAATTATTACTAGCTGCTAGTTTTGAATGACGCCAAGTTTAAAGAGTCTCATTTCCTACCCAACAAACATGAAGAGAGACAGAAAGAGAGGATTTCAAGACCAAGAAAGAACGGCAAGTTTAAAAAGAATCTCATTACCTACCCAACAAACATCAAGAGAGACAGAAAGAGACATAACCTGGAACCTGGAGTATACTGAAAGTGGCCTGGTGCGTGGAAATTTTCAGGTGCTCGAAGTTCAGTGCCCCAAGTGCACAAGAAGTGAATTTCAGGCACCGCTTATCTGAATCTGAACTTGTAAGTTTACTGAACTCTATCTAAATTTTCCATCCGCATTCTGTCGGATAGAAATTATTGGACTGAAGATTAAATGTGGACACATACGCCAAAAGCAGAGTCGAACTTGATTAGCTAAGAAAAAAGCTGTTGGCCACCTCCCCGCCGCGGCCGCCGCCGCCCTGGCGCCGGTGGCTGCCTCACTCGCCCCCTCCAGATCCACAGCTCTCTCGACAGAACAGCTCCCACCAAACCCTAGCCTGCGCCTGACGGATCCCGCCCGCCGCCACCCGCGCCGTCGTCGAGCTACGCCCCAGCGGCTGCCTCTCCGACCTCTCCGCCTCCGAAGGACGCCGCTGCCATGGCCGTCACACAGTCGTGTGAGGACGCCACTGCCGCGGCCATGGAGCTGCTGCGCGCCGAGGCCGCTAGGCAGGGAGCCGGTGCAGAGGCGCGCGATGCGCGGACGCCACCATCCTCGCGCCTCTCT
Source organism: Hyparrhenia diplandra (assembly GCA_015847255.1). Classification (NCBI taxonomy): domain Eukaryota; kingdom Viridiplantae; phylum Streptophyta; class Magnoliopsida; order Poales; family Poaceae; genus Hyparrhenia; species Hyparrhenia diplandra. The sequence continues at coordinate 331,931 of JADLZK010007525.1, read as the reverse complement.
CGGACGACTGCCTGAAGCAGAGGTCAATGGTGCTGGTGTCCACGAACAGAGCTGCACAGGGGGCCGGATATGGATCATCAATACCTCCCTTCATCTTTCGATGTGGAATGATTGAAATGCACGCATTATGTAACACCCTGGGCTACGCCGGCGAGATCGACGGGGAGCGTGAGCACCACAGCAGAGAGATCGAGAGGAGGGATATGATCTCTGGAGGAGGAAGAAGCTCTTCCTTTCCCCTTTCTCTTCTGAATATTTTCTTCGATGTCCTCCTGGAGTTGCTGGCTGATCCTTCTATAGGAGTTGTTGTCTTCTTGGTCTTGGGCTGTGGTCAGTAACTCGACTCGATAGACTTGGGTTGGGTTGGGCCACATCTGGGTCATGACATTACCGTCCCCTCGAAACACAGCTTCCCCCTCGAACTGAAGGATCTATTTTGCTTTGTAGCTCATTGATTTCGTCAAAAGAAGTGTCATTCAGTTCAGAGATGAGAATAGAGTCAGCTAGAGTACTAGGCCAGAGTTCCACATCCATTTTGATAGCAATCGATTTCTCTTCCACTGCCATTGTGTCATTGAACATCTCATGTGGAGCTCCTACTGAATCTACAAACTCAACATGCTCAGATAGTACACACTCAGGTGGTTCATCAGTTAGTTTCCTATCCATACCAACAAAGCAATCTCCAACTTTAGCAAGCTGCTTCAGCAAACCGTTGATGAGTAAATTGAAACATCTTTTTCCCACAGAGAGAGTACCAATAAGTAGAACTCCAAAATCATGTCCTCAAGTACCAGATCAGTAGCACAATTAGCATCCCTCGGTGATATGCATTTGCACACCATCCAAGTCAAGAATTCATTAGGCATTGGACAAGTTTAATGTGTTCTCCATGACTAGTTTTTGCTCGTTTGAGTTTCTAGTACTGTGCACCAACTGATAACATAAGGAGCCCAAGAAAACCTTATTCCTGTTTCAGTTTCATTTGCATGCTGACTTTGCAGTCCAAGAGCTTTCTCCAATGGGCTGACAGTAATGTGATGCTCCTTTGATTCCACATCAGCTGGATCCCATTTTATCTCCACCATCTTGTATTGCTCAAGTTGCAGCACACTTTCTCCTGGACTAAAACCACCTCTGTTCCATTAAAGTATTTTGTTGAAAATTGAACAAGTAGCTTTCGTATTAGATTTTCCTAGGCTGAGAGCATTTCCCCTCCATAGTGCTACAACGGAGGCCACATAATGAGCACCACTGCACACTCCTTGCTCTCCATCAAAGATAACCAAGGCTTTGCAGTCACTTTCCCTCTCCTGGCCAACACATGTCCCATAACAAGCCACACATGAATGACTCTGGCACTGTTGGTTAAGATACTGTGGAGAAAATTGATCTGTCACACAACGTACAGATTGCAACGTCATTCCCAAACATGCAACATATACTTCTCCAGGCTGCAAGTTTTCATTGCCATCGCAGAGTGTTTCATAGGATACTTTGTCATCAAGCACAAGCATTTCTTCCAGCCCATGGTCTGCAGAACTCATACTAATCTCAAGATATTGTAACAAACCACTCTCATGAGTGAGTATCTCAGCAACTAATTCACATTTTTCCTTGTTGCCATCCATGCTCTCTCTACTACCTGGAAGCTGCTGCAGTAATCCATCGTGTGCATGATGTTGGTGAAATAATTCCTCATCCCACACAACCTCGCTAGGAAAACCGCTACATGGTCTCCAGTGCCCATAAATTGCTTGAGAAGAGGGGAGGTGTCAGCACAGGTAAGCAGTACACTGCTGTTGAGCCCGAGAGTGTGCGTCTTCTCGTCATGCACACTCAATGCTAGCTGTTGCAACAAGCTTGCATTCATGTCAATATCAGATTGCATCTCCTCATCCCATCTAACCTCAACAGGCATACCAGTGAACAAGTTATCTCCATTATGAGTGAGCACATCACGGATGCCCAGATCAACCGTTGCATTGTTGTCCACATCCAAGCACTTGTCGAACTGAATTTCTTCTTGCACTGATGCATCTTGACAGTCAAGTTCATGCAACAACTCAACATCCCACACCACCTGGCTAGAACACTCATCAAAAACCCCCTGGACATCACTGAGGGATGTTGGTGCCTTGAACATTGTGTGCTTGCACTCCAGCAGGTCACCTATCTCTCCATCGAATGGCTGCAGTCCTCATCCCAAACTACTCCTAAATGAGAAAGAGAATCGAGCACATGGCATTGACTCTCTTGCTGTGACATTCCCACAAATAGCTGGGGGACAAACACACAACAGGTGCTCGCTGTTGCAAATCAAGGCCACCCTCACTTGAAAATCGGCTGCAAGGTGTAGCAACCTTCCCTGTGCCCAGATGGACGCTTAGGAGAAGATACCTCAACCACGCAGCCTGCAATAGGGAATCTGAGGGTGTAGGCCGATGCCGCACGTACGTACTTGTGGCAGTCCCCGCCGCCGGCCGAGTGCCTCGAATGGAAGCCACTCACTCGTCGTGTGTCGATCCGAAGGTCTACCACCACCACACGTCACCAGCTTCGCAAAACACGAAGCCACCGTCGCCTTCTTCACCCACGCCGGATCGATAGGGCCACTGCACTGGATCGGGAAAACCGCCGCTGCGCCAAGAAAGACCCGTGGTAGCTGAGGAAGGTAAGGTCTCTGATACCACTGTAACACCCTACGCTACCACGGTAACACCCTAGGCTACGCCGGCGAGATCGACCGGGAGCGTGAGCACCACAGAGATCGAGAGGAGGGATATGATCTTTGGAGGAGGAAGAAGCTCTTCCGTTCCCCTTTCTCTTCTGAATATTCCACACTTGGCGTTGACTTTCTTGGGCTTGGGCTATGCTTAGTCACTCGACTCGATAGACTTGAGCTGGGCTGGGCCACATCTGGGTCATGACACATTGAAGCTTTTTGTTGATTTGTTTGATGGAGCTGAGGTGTTTGGTTGGGAGCGGAGTTAGAATTAATGGAGAACATCAGTCCTAGATAAATTTTTGATATCACAACCTAAAAGATTTTCTCCACTATCTAGCACTGATTCTTCATAATCTAGCAATGACTCTATTTAGATATTCCATCCAAATTCTGTGAAACTAGAAATTATGGTATACGAGTAAATATGGACGCACACAATAAAAGCAGAGTCAAACTCGGATAGCACCGTTTTTCTTTTCTCTTCATTTTGACCGTGTAGCAGAGGTGTTGAACACATTCTATGTCAAACTTTCATGATAAGCTCATTGCCAGTACAAAGGGCCGAGCAAGGCTACCAGAGGGGAGTAAAGGGGAGCCTAATTTAATTTTCTTTTTTTGATTTCAACAGCTGTGCCAACACAGCCCAATCAAGCACTCAAAACACCGAAAATTCTGAGTACACGCGCCAACTTATGGCTAGATGCACTCAAGAGAGAGACGAGCACCACCGCACAACAACCACGGAAGCAACAACCGATCAGAGTCGGTTGGGTTCAGCCCATGAAAGTGAAAAGACAAAACCAATGAAACCAATTCAAACAGACATGAAATTTGATGGAGTTTAAAACACAAAGGAGAAGATCTCTACTAAATTAAAAATAATCTCAATCAGGGAACCTTGAAAAACTTCAGCGGAATTCCATTCTATAAAAATTCATAAATTCAAACAAGCCCGCAAAAATCTAAAATTTTGGACAGTGAATCCCTAGAGTGAATAGAAGCTATCACCCCGAGATCATCACCCAGGAAACAAGACTTCAACTCATATCTAGAAATCCACAATTAAGAGGGTTTTCTCTAATTTTTCCTCCAAATGGTGGATCTTTGTGCTCACGAGGAATCTACCAGAATCACTTGGTACAGATACTCACAGAGGTCCTAGCTACATGATTCATATCCAGAGGACATGTTTTCTCATTGCTGAGGATCAACCATGTATAGTTCTCATAAAGGAATTAAACATATAGTAGAGGAATGGAAATAGTAGCAAAGACTTAGGAAAACTACACTATGCCTCATCCACAATCTCGCATATGTCACTGTCATCCTTGACCACCCGATCACCAAGTCCTCTAGCGCCTCTGCTTGACTAGGTCAACACGGTCCACTCAACTGCTTGCACACTCTTGCTTTTTGTTGTCCCAAGTGTTAGCCACCCATGGTCAGTCTTCCAACTATCTTGGTCCCTTGGTACGAGCATCATGTCCGCCCTTCACCACTTCTAGTCCATCAGTATGGTACGTCCCTACTTGACCTTCTCCATGGACGTTGATTGTCTCTTTGCTCCACACCTGGATACCAACATAGCTAAATGACATGTTGCCGACACACTCACGCTTGGATTAGTCTCAAAAACTCAATCGAAGCCTAATCATTTCCTAATAATCACTAATTATAACTTGGCACACATGGACACATAACAACCATGTGTTCACAATCTCCTACTTGATAATGTTAGACTAGCCTATTGTTAGACAGTGTGAGTGCCTACGGGCCTCTGATTGTAGTGTGAGTGTGTTAGTTTAGGCATGGAGACTTGGTGTGGATGGCTAGGAATGCTCCATGCCTAATATATGTATCTACACTCTGAATCAATCAAACATCATTCGTGCCTAATCTCTCTTTCATGGTATCACAGGCCTAGGTTAGACACGCACCTCCGCTGCACCCGAACGCCGGCCACTGCGCGCTGCGCTTCTCCACCCGCGCGGCCACCGCCGCGCTGCCTTCTCCCCGCGCGCCGGCCCATCGGGTAGTGCGCTTCTTCCGCGTGGCGATGCCTCGGGACACCGCCCGTCACCCCCCACGGGGCTGAGATCCCTGACGCCCGCCGGGAGCCACCGACGATGAGGGGCGCGCCCAAGAGTTGCCGCCGGAGTGAGCGCGAGGCCGCCCGCAACCGCTGCCCGAGCGCGCCTCCCAAGGTGAGGCCGCGGCCGCGCCACCGACACCGCGAGTCCGGCCGCAACACGAGCGAGGCCCGCCAAGCTGGCCTGGGCACGGCAGCCGCCTCTGCCCGCCCCGTCGTCCGCTGGGGTACTCCACCAGAGGTGGGCGTCGCCGAGGTGGCCCTCTCGACTCCGGCAAGAGCCATGCAAAGATCACGGCTTCACCACCTCCTCCAAACAGACTCGGCCGGCCCCGTCGGGCAACATTCGCAACCACGTCACCACCAGCCTCGACGTCGACTCGCAACTACAATCGGTGACGTGACCGCTCCTCGTCATCCTTGGAAAATTCTCCCGAGGGGCCATGTGCTTGAGGGGCGATCCCGACCACGCCTCCGGGTTGGGTGCATATGGATCTTGCGTCGTCAAATCGTGGATTGTGGCCATGTCGACCAACGACTTTGGCGAGATCATCTCGCCTAGGGCTCCACCGCGCGCCACGCCTGGCTTGCCGTTGAGTCCGCGCCTTCCTCGGCAACCGCGAGGCCCGCTCCATCCACTTGGAGACGCGGATCCGCAACTTCATCCGGGGGGACCTCAATGTCACCGACCACGCCGCAAAGGCGAAGATGGCCGACGATCTCACGGCCCTCGGCGAAGTCGTCACCAATCGCACGCTGGTCCTCAACGTGATCCTGGGCCTCAACGAACGGTTCAGGCACGTCGACACGCTACTTTGTCGCGCTCGCCCCTTTCCCACCTTCCTAGAGGCCCGTGATGACCTCATTCTTGAGGAACTCATGATGGAGAACAAGAAGGAGGCCCCCGACACTTTAGCTGCTTTCCGTTGGCTCCCCCACGGCCCCTTCCCCGCCGGCCTCGGGCTCGCAACACCGGAAACTCCAAGAACTCCAAGAGTCGCCGTAGCAAGCGCGGCGGGGGCGCCAAAGGAGGCTCCAACACCCCGGCGGCACCTCCTCCGGCGGTCGGCGTCCACCCGGCTGGTTGCTCACAAGCAAGAATAGGCCGCCGCACAGCGGCCTGCTTCCGGCGGTCGCCCGGCCAAACCTCTACAACCCATGGATGGGCTCCATTCAGATGTGGCCTGGGGGGCCCCGGCCTCCGCTGGCCCCCATCCCGGTGCCGCCACACCTCTTGGCACAGCAGGCGGCAAGAACAGTTGCTCACACAGTAGTTGCCCAAAGCGCCCACGATGGTTCCACCAATGGTTTGCCCCAGGCTTCTACAACCCCCGTGGTCGCCCCTGTCGTCCCGGGACCCCAACGCCCTCGCCGCCTCCTTCGGCATGACGACGCTGAACCCCCGACCTCGAACGACCGGTACCGACTCGGGTGCTACATCACACATGACATCTCGGTCCTCCTCCCTTTCACATACTTTCTTCCCGCGGTACCCTACTCCTTCATCAATTATTGTCGGTAATGGCTCCACACTCCCTATCACAGCCATTGGCTCCACAGAGTTATCTCCTACTATTCGTCTTAATAATGTCCTCGTGTCCCCACAAATTATTAAGAATCTTATCTCTGTTCGCCAATTTACTACCGATAATAACTGCTCTGTTGAGTTTGACCCCGCTGGTTGTTCTATGAAGGCTCTTCCATCTCGGAGAGAGATCATCATTGTAACAGCACCGGGCCGATGTATCCACTCCACCTACCTCCAACGCATTCCATGGTCACCCGATGTCGTCATCCCCACTCGGCATCGGCGTCTTGGCCACCCCAGTCACGAAGCTTTGTTCAAACTGGCGTCCAGTGTCTCTTGTCCCATTCAGGACTGCTCCGAAGTTGTGTCATGCGTGTCGGTTAGGGTGCCATGTTAGGTTGCCTTTTCATGAGTCTAGTTCCCGTGCTTCCAATAAGTTTGACCTCATACATTGTGATCTATGGACCTCTCCGATCGTGAGCTTCTCTGGAAATAAATATTATTTGGTCATTCTTGATGATTGCACTCATTACTTATGGACTTTGTTGACGGTGGAATTGCCACTAAAATACACCTTCAAAGCACCAAGGCTCATTCTCAAGGACAAAGTGGTCATACATGCATAATTATTTATGAAATAACAAGTTCCACATGTCCCGTGAAGTATTTCTATGCGTGTGTGCAATCGAGACAAGAATTGGGTCAATATGGGTCAAGCAACCCATTGGGTGGTGACCCAACCAACCCTAGGGGCGCCCACAAGGCCCAACCCTTGTCAAGGCCCGCTAGAGGGGCGATCAAACCAGCCATAGGGTGTCCTCCCCTTATCCCACTAAGGGGTTGCCACCTCATCAATCCAAGGCACAAGAATGGAGAGCTCCCATTGGTCGGTCAACATGTCACATGGATCCAAGGGCCCAAACTCAAGATACCCACACCATGACATGTGGGCCATGCTTCTAGAGGGAGGTGGTGGGTCCCATGTGTCATAGGGGGGGTCGGCCAAGCCCCCCTTGGCTATTTTGGGGCGTCCTCCCCTTGCATGGCTACATACACATATGAAACATGTGCCCTATCTCCACCATCCATTTTAATCCAAGGGTGGAGGATGGTGATCACGTAGATTGATGACATGGCGCTGGAGTAGCCCCTACTCCACCTTGGGCTATAAATACCCCCCTACTCCCCTCTCATTTACACACACCACAAGGGAGAAGCTCTCCACTCTTACAAGATGTAGTAGTGTTAGTCTAGTTAGGAGTTAGAGTGAGTACTGAGCTTCGCTCGGGTTTCCTGAGCTGGTCTTCTAGGAGGTCTGGTATTGTTCTTTTTATCATTCCTTTTGTACTAAGATCTTTACATTTATAATTCCATTCTTTCTTTACTTCACTCTAGTATTTACTTTATTAAGTATCTACTTAGTACAACTTTACTGTAGTTCTCTAGTAGATAGTTGTTATGATATTATCTAGAATACAGGTGTTTCATATTTAGTTTGTGGTTTAGTCTTGGTTCTTCTCGAACCCCCGCATGTATGTGATCATCGTCTCGTAAGAGGTGCTCTAGTTGGCCTGTGTCTTGACATCTAGAGTAGTGAGAGAAAGTGTAAGCGTGGTGCTTAGACTCTATCTTACCTATGGTTGCCGCTTGCTGCACGGATGGATTGTGGTAGCCAACACGGTAGTGACAGCCCGTCTGGTCTCTGTATAGACCACCACGTCTTTATAAAAGGTAAGGCTCCAGTAAAATAATAGCTTGTTTAGTGGTGGCTTTATTCACCACTTCTCACCTACTGCCTAGCATACAGTTCATGTGAACCACAACTAGTTGTCTCATCCTTTGTGTCTAGATTAATATCATGGAAGTAAAGTTAGAATCATAGGAATCCTTTGCTCACTCGTTGTCCTCCCTGCTAGGTAGACTACTCTCTTATCTGTATGTCTAGACTATTCATGTGTGTGTCAATGCTCATATCATATACATCATTTACCCCCACCTTAGTCTAGATGGTATATTAGTTGGTGGACACATTCTGCTTAGTTATCAAATCCTATGCCATCTCTTCCCATGGGCTAAATACAAATAATGATACCTTGGAATACTCCCGGGTGAAATGCTACAACGGTAATGCTTGCGGAATATCCTTCTTCCTTCATGAGCATTAGAAATACCAACAAGCATTTCGACGCCGTTGTCGGGGATAGGTTCTATATCTATTTCTAGTGACGACGTTAAGAAATGTTAACAAACTTTTCCCTATGCCTGAAATCGACACATTCAAAGACACTCACCAACTTCATTGCCTATGCCTCTACTCAATTCAACGCCCGTGTCAAGGCTATCGGTCGCGACAACGGCGGCGGATTTGACAACTCCAGCTCCGGCAATTCTTCCTCACACGGGGCATCCATCTTCGTATGTCCTATCCCTACACCTCGCCACAAAACGGTATAGCGAATCGTTATCCGTAACATCAATAATGTTGTTCGTTCCTCGCTCTTGCGGGCATCGATCCATGCCTCCGTCCCTTTGGGCGAAGCACTCTCTACACCACATTTCTTCTTAACATCTTGCCTACCAAGACTAGATTTCTCCACACCTCATCTTGCCCTCCTTGGCAAGCCACCCACCTATAGCCATCTACGAGTCTTTGGTTGCAAATGTTATCCCAACATGTCGGCTACCGCACCCCAAAACTTCGCTCCTCGATCTGTCCTCTGTGTCTTCCTAGGATACTCCGCTCATCACAAAGGGTACCGTTGCCTTGACCTCTCCACCAATAGAGTCATCGTCTCCGGCACGTCATCTTCGATGAAACAACCTTTCCCTTTCTTTGGCGTCACGGTCCTAGTGCTCCGGCCAGAACCTTCAGTTTCTCGAGGATGATTCTACCGACTTTGTGCTCCCTCCCCATTGGGCTGGTGCACAAGTTTTTGTCTACTTGAGCACACCCTTCGATGCTCCGCCTCCGCGCCCCCTGCCGGTCACTCGATCTGTGCCAGGGGCGCCCTCACCGCCGGCTGACGATGCTGTGGATTCACCGGTGCTCGAGTTCTACATCCCCCTGTGCTTCGGACACTGAGCACCTCTTCAGCGCCACACGCATGGCCCGACGCGTTGCCCGGCCCGCCGCTGTACATCCCACTGCGTTGCGGGCGGCGCCCTCGGCGCCTCCTACCCGCGCCCACGCCGACCTCGCCTACTCCACCCGGTGCTCGGCGCACCCTCCCCGGTCTCGTCCTACCACCTCTCCGGGGTGCCGGAGCACCACCGGGGTTCCCTCCTCTTCGCCCCGGCCGCACCTCTTCACCCAGCCCGTACTCGCGGTCGCGAGGTCGCACCCTCGCTGCCCCGTCTCCGGTTTTTGCTCAAGGGTGCCGCCGCTGTCCCTCTAGTGACAAATCAGCACTACATGAGCACGCGAGCCAAGAGTTGCTACCGAATGCCTGCTACCTACCACGTCGCCTCTCTCTCTGCAGTGCCGAAGACCTTCCGGAGCGTGCTTGCCGACCCCAATTGGCGCGCAGCTATGGAAGAAGAACATAGCACACTCATCCAAAACCACACATGGGATCTCGTGCCCCGACCTCCTCAGGCCAATGTCGTCACCGGTAAGATATTCAAGCACAAGTTCGGTCGATGGCTCTTTGGAGAGGTATAAGGCCCGTTGGGTCCTCCATGGCTTCACCCAACGGCTTGGTGTTGACTTTGATGAGACATTCAGTCCCGTCGTGAAGCCGACCACGGTCGCGCACTATGCTCTCTTTGGCTCTATCCCGCAGGTGGCCTATTCATCAGCTGGACGTGAAGAATGCTTTTCTACATGGCAACCTGTGCGAGGCTGTCTATTGTTAGCGACCATCCGGGTTTAAGGATCCCACTCGTCCGGATCATATGCGCGCTCCTCGGGGAAATCTGCGTGCGGGCTGAAAGCAAGCTCCTCGGCCCTCGGTACGGTCGCATGGCCTCCTTCCTGCTGTCCATTGGGTTTGTTGAAGCCAAGTCAAACACCTCACTCTTTGTCTACCGGCGTGGCTCGAGCCTTTGCCTATCTCTGTTGCTATATCGCGGATGATATAGTCCTCCACGGCCTCGACGACTGATCTCCTCCGGCGGATCATCACCGTGCTTCAAAAAGAGTTTTCCATGAAGGATCCGGGAGTCTGCATCACTTTCTCGGCATGCGAGGTTCAGCCGCCGATGGCGACGGTCTCCTCTATCCACGGCGTCTGTATATCTTTGGATATTACGAGCCGTCTTTGGGATGTCGTCGAGTGCAAGCCATGCTCCACTCCGGTTGACACTAATCCGAAGGTTGCTTGTAGTTGAGGGGGCCCTGTGTCTCATCCGACCCGATTTCCGCCAGCCTGTTGGAGCACTACGATACGGCGTTCACTTTCGGCGGACATTTCGTATCTTTGATTCAGCGGGTTTGCCTCTATATGCATGATCCTCGTAAGCCTCACCTAGCAGCCTTGAAGCGGATGCCGGCTATGTTCGAGGCACCCTCCATCTTGGACTCCTCTGCGCGACCGTCCTCTTCGTCCGATCTTGTAGCCTACACCGATGTCGACTAGGCTGGTTGCCCGGACACCCGCCGGTCCACCTCGGTTACGCGCCAGTGTTCCTCGGTGACAACCTCGTCTCCTTGTCCCCGGCGTCGAACACCGTGTCAAGATCTAGTGCGGCCGGTATCGCAGACCGGCAAATGGAGTTGGCAGAGGCCACTTGGTTGCGCCCGGCTTCTTACGGAGGCTGCGCCCCCCCGTCAGCGCCACACCGGTATATTGTGACAACATAAGTGCCATCTACATGACCTCCAATCCGATACAAACATCAACGTACCAAGCACATTGAGATCGACCTTCACTTCGTCCGAGAGCGTGTTGCTATTGGTGATGTTCGAGTCTTGCATGTCCCTACCTCCTCACAGTACACCGACATCTTCACCAAAAGGGCTACCTTCCTCAGTGTTCACGGAGTTTAGGTCCAGTCTGAACGTGCAAAGTGGCTGACGTTCCGACTGCGAGGGAGTGTTAGACTGGCCTATTGTTAGGCGGTGTGAGTGCCTACGGGCCTCCGATCGTAGTGTGAGTGTGTGAGTTAGTTTAGGCATGGAGACTTGGTGTGGATGGCCAGGAATGCTCCATGCCTAATATATGTATCTACACTCTGAATCGATCAAACATCATTCGTGCCTAATCTCTCTTTCATATAAATGTCACCATCAACACACAAAGATGCATCTAAAGCAAAAGAAAAACACAGATGACCAAAAGCCAAAACAAAAGGTCATTCGAAAAATGTGAAAAACTTGGTCCCCGAAGACATGGGGGAACAACTTCGGCGCAATGCAACCAAGCAAAACACAGCTAGTCCTCGAGAAGGGACATGGGTGTTTGTAAATATATGCTACTTGCTATAACACTCTTGCGCTCATGAAGTAGTAAGGTAGTGTTTCGATTGCGGGTTGAAGTGGGATGTCCTGGGTTGGACCCAAATGGCCTGCTGTATTGTTAAGAAGTGAAGTGGGTTTTGGGTCGAACATAGTAGAGAATATACCTCAGATGCAGGTTTGAACGCTCTGCTCAATTCAGTGGACATGTTCCACCTGACCAAACGCGGTCGACCTCCATTTCCTTCTGCCTCCCTTCATCATGACCTCCCCGTCCCGGCACTTGTGGCCTCAACGGATACGCTCCTCCGGCATCCGAAGCAGCCACGGCAAGCGAGCGAAGGCTCGAGGCTGTAGCAGTCATGGCGGGCAAGCTCGACCTCGGGTCGGTAGTAGCCATGCATGGCAGGGGGTGCTCAGGGCTGTGGCGGCCATGGTAGGCAAGCTCCGAGCTAGGGGTGGTGGCGAGCGAGCTCAGGCTAGAGTCGATGGTGGTGGTGATAGCGGGCGAGCATACATGGGCTCGAGGGAGTTAGCGGCAGCCAGTGATGTGCTCGGTGACACAGGCTCCTGGGTGGTCAAAGGAAGGGGATATCGTTGGAATAAAAAAGAAAATAAAGAGGATGATAGGTGGGATCCTCTCATAGCTAATTTTAAAGGTGTCAAAAATGTTATCCATTTCATCCCTCACAATCCTTCTAAACAAATAAAAAACTGGGTTGAATCTATCCTCATAGGCAAACACGAGACAGATTCATTCCATCCAAGAAAACTGGGTTAGACCCAACCTAATGCACTTGGTCCCCAAACCAAACACATGCGAAGAGCATTAGCAGTCAATTGAACCAACACCATTCCTATATAGAGATGTGACTACACCTGTTACAGGGATCAAAATTCCATTCCTATATAGAGATGTGGCTTCATGTGTTACACGGATCAAAATTGCAGTAATAGTAGGAACATCCGTCGTTTTCCGGACATGGCTAGCTGGCCCGTGACCCATAAGCCTGCTGCCGACACCACGCCTTCCTAAAAAAACAAGATAAAGTAAAGGAAAGTAGCAACACCCCATTCCCCTCTTCTGCTTCAGCCGCCGACATTCCACACCACACATCGGTCTCTCGCTTCCTCCTATAGATGCCACTAGATATCCAATGTCCATACCCAAATCCATACCAATATTGTTTGGGAGGGTATTTTGATTATCCAGCAAAGGATGGATATGGGGGTATACCCATTATGCCCGCTGCTCCAAATGCCTTGCTAGTTTTTTTGCTTTTGCTTTGCTTTGCTAGTTCTTTGCTTTTGCTTTGCTTTGCTTTGCTAGCTATCCAATGGATATTTATCCTCTAGGTAATTATAGATGGATAATTAGCATATATGGGTATGGATAACCTATGAGCTTACCCAGTGGCATCTATACTTCCTCCCTTATGCGGCTTGCATAGCGCTCCCCCGACGAGTAGCCATGGCTGCCTCCCTAGCTGGTGGCAGCACGCTCCCCCACCCTAGCATTCTTCTCCCCATCCTGGTGGCCTCCCCCCTATACCGGCGTTCTCATCCGCACCACGGTGGCGTCCTCCCCACCCCAGCACTCGACCTATGTTCTAACTTTTGTTAAGCACACCACACGGAGGTCAAAGCTGAAACCCTCTGTTCAGGAGCATCAGGAGCAGTCAGTCCGTTTCGTGCATTTCGCCGAACGTGAGTCAGGATCTGTACATGCATATACACACGGCGGTTGCCTGCCTCTGCCTGCAAGGAAGGGCCGCACGCCACGCCAGCCGGTGGGAATGGCAGACGGGGGAGTTCCCTTCTGCACTCTCAAGCAGGTGGGCGGCTAAGATGTACAAATCCTCTGCTTACACGAATCACAAGGTAATAGAATGAACAATCCAAATATGTATGCCTCATCAGTCATCAAGGTTAACGCGGGAGCCTCTTTACGCGCCATATGCAAATATGATCATAGTTGGTCCGCCTCTGCTCACATGCTTGGAGCTCAGGATTAGGGGCCGCACTAATAGACTGGTAGTACTAAGTTAAAAAAGAGTGCATATATATGATACAGTACAAAACAAAAGAACAACATCCTTGTAAAACAGTGCAAAGCAATGAAGTTCTGAACAATCCAGAAAGTTTGGTCAGCAGCTGAGCGACCAATCCATCTTCATTCTCTAACTTGTAACCTGTACACAACCACCATTAAGCGGAGTCAGTCAACTGTCCCAGTGTCGCAGAGATTATCGGGCGGGTTTAAATTTTTCAATTGCTTGGCAAAAGACATTGATTACAAACTACCATTGCTATACGAGAATTTTAGAAAAAAATATATATTATTCTACCTACTGCATAATGTTGTAGTTCAGCACTGTGCATATAAAGCAAAATGCGTGCAACAATATTAGGAGAGGAGAACATATGTGCTCGTTTGCTCTACTGCCCCAAGCATGAGGGGCAACAGGGGCTTTGACAGGCTTTGGAAACGAAAAATAACACAAAAAAGCTGGATTAGAAGGCTAATGGTTATCAATTGTCTCCTTCGGCAACTAGTGGAAGCAAGGATCTGGAACATTTAACGAAACAAGATGAACTAGCAAAATAGTACTCGTGTGATTAGTAATAACAGAAGAAACGTACCATGGGTTTGACGCTGCCGCATTCGTGTGCCCTCTAGACGAGGCACACCAGCCCACCAGGTCCACTAATCATGTGTTTACATGAGGAACATGAGAGATAAGGTGCCAGTCAGGCCCAACTCCTCGCTTGCAACTTGTTTCCAAACCAGGGCAGATATTAATGTACAAATCCTGGAGAGCAGTAAGACGTTTTATGGATTGGGGCAGGCTTTCAAGGGCGGGGCAATGCTGGATCACAAGCTCCTGGAGAGTAGAGAGTTGTCCAATCCACTCTGGCAGCTCGGTCAGGGCCCCGAATCCAGCCAAGTTGAGAACTTCAAGTGATGTGAGGTGCTGAATGACATCAGGCAGCTGCTTCAGATTATTGTCCCAATTTACGATGCCAAGTTTGACGAGGGAGTTCAGGTGCTTTGTGGATTGAGGGAGACTCTGCATCATTGGTGTATCCCAGACAGACAGTGATCGTAATGAGCACAGTTCACCAAGCCAATCGGGCAGCTGGCCAAGGGTAGAGCAGCATCTAATACTCAATTTCTGCAGGGAGGTGAGACTCCGGATGCTCTCTGGTAGCTGAGTCATTTTTCTGCAACCATGAATATACAAGGTCTCTAGTTCAGTGTGGTGCTGCAGGGATTCCCAGCCAGACGACGGTCCCTCTATGTTTGCTAGTGTCATTTCCTTGAGGTGCATTACTGGAGGAATCATTTGGAAGAAATTACCCGGAGATAGCAGCTGGATGTCGCTGTTAAATAAATGCAAATTCTCTAGTGATGGTGGGAAGTAAGGCTTCACATTCAGTCTCGGGCAGTCTGATATCTCCATATAGGATAGGACAGGGAAGCAGCATTGCCCACGTATTTCTCCCTTGGAATTTTCAAAATCACTTGTTATGGTCCACAGCTCTTCTAAATTAGCCATGTCCAGAAGGAAGAGAGACTCCAGTGAAGGCAACTGACAAATTCCGCGTGTATGCTTCATGTTTGGACAGTTTCTTAGTGTCAGTTCACTTAGAGAAAGGAACTGACATGGCCCTTTTTGCTTCAACAATTTGGCTTCACAAAAAGAAGAATCATTTTGTTTCATCATCCACAATGGCAAACAGTGACCTCGGTAATCACTGATTTTGATGTCCTTAATTTGCGCTGGAGGTTCCAAAGCCGTCACAATACCCAGCTCTTTTTCCATATCAAATATTGACTCTTTTTCAGTTTCACTTAAAGACCAGTCCAACACAACACTCTCTATGTTATTCATCTGTTTCAAATAAGATTTCCCTGCATCTCCTACATCATTCAAATACTTGAGATTTGTAATTTCCAGGCAGCCACTTAGTTTATCAAGATTACCAAGCTCAGAGATACTTGCATCATCAGCACCACACCCAACAACAAACAAACCCAGCTTTCTTAAACAAGTCAGTTGTCCCAATCCTGATGGCAGGGAACAAAGTTTGGCACAACCCGCTATATTCAAAACTCTGAGCCTTTTTAAGTTTCCTATATCTTTTGGCAACTCCGCTAGCTCACTGCAGTTTTTAAGGTCTATACATTCAAGAGTGCTTGTCATAGTAACCCATTGAGGTAGCATGTTAATGTTGGTACTAGAAAGGTCAAGAGTACGCAACATTTGACATAAGGATTTGCTTGGCAGGGCCTGGAATTTCCAACACATAGATAAGTTGATTTTTTGTAGGTTGTTGAATTGCCCAATGGCCTGAGGCAAACTCTCAAGGTCAGTAACCCACTGTAGTTCTAGAGTTCTTAGCTTCCGAAGCTTCCCAATAGACTCGAGGCAATGTCACGAAGCCACTACAACTAATGAAATGAAGTGACTGCAAATTCCAACAATCTGAGATAGCTTCTGGAAACTCAGTGAAACTAGCATTGTGGATTTCAAGATATCCAAGATATACAAGCTTTAACATGAATGATGGAAAAGGAGTTTCAAATTTATAGTCCAGGACAATGCTTTGCGGATATGCCCACTCTTCTTAATAAGATTAGCAAATGATCGGTTACCTTCAGCCATATATAGAGCACGTAGCTTCTCAAAGCCCCTTTCAACATTTTCATTCAATGATGTCAAAGATAAATATCTGCATTGCCGTGCACAATCCTTCGTTATGTTCTCCGGAAGAGATGTCACCACTTCATTCTGCAAAATATATTGAGCAAGATCATTCATCGTCATGCATCCAACATTCTTTGCTTATTTCATAATCCTTTATTCCGGTGGCTCCTGAAGAAAGCCGCTTTTCACAAGAGAATTATAGTAGTCACTTCCAATATCCTCTGGCTGCTTCTCCTTCATCCACTTGATGAATCCAAGGGCCATCCATTGTTCAATCAAGTAGTCTTTGCTAAATGTATAACCTTTTGGGAACATAGAGCAAAATGTAAAACATTGCTTCAGATGATCTTTCAAGTGAACAAAGCTCAGTTTCAAAGATGCAAATACATGATCTTCTATATTCTCTTCATCCCATAAATTACTATCTTTAATAGCTCTCCAAGTATTTATCCTTCTCTTTTTCTTGTAAAAACAGATCCAAGAGTTTTTATTGCTAGTGGCACTCCACCACATTTCTTGACGATATCTTTTCCAACAATAATAAAGTCGGACTCTAAATCCTCCTCTATCCATCCGTAACTCTTTAGAAAGAAGCTCCAGCCCCGTCCTTCGATAAGAATGGCATCTTGAATACAAGCTTAGATTCAACTGCTTTTCAAGAACATTTTGATTACGTGTAGTTAAAAGAATCTTGCTTCTCTGATGCACCATTGTTTATGTGCACCGTGAAATTTTCCCCAAATATGCCTTTTCTCATGCCAAGCATCATCCAAGACAAGTAGAAACTTCTTACCACTCATTTTTTTGAAATTGCACGGAGCATGTGTTGTTGGGCATGTAAATCTGACTTTTCCTCAATAATGGCTTCAAACAAACTTGCCAATAAGTTTTTCCCACAAAACTCTTGGGATACATGGACCTAGAATATGAATTCTTTGAAGTGCCCCTTTATCTTGTCATCATGGCAGATGTGTGTCGGGCCAAAGTAGTTTTTCCAGAACCACCAAGCCCAACAATAGAAATTATATGACCATCTTCTCCATTGTTAGATTCTAGAAGCTTTGAAATGATTTCAATCTTCAAATGAACCCTTGATGGTGTTGACACCTGTTATAGCATAATATTAATAGTCAACTAAACATGAAATAAGGGTATAAAATGAATATCAACATAATTCTAGGGGTTTAACTAACATAATTCCACGAGCTTTGGTGATTTATATATTTTTCGTGGACTTAACAGATAAATGCAGAGAAGAATGGAGAAAGTTCCGAATATACATCTCATACAATGACAAGCCTTGACCGTGAAGTAACTCAACCCAAAATGTGAACTAAAACACTCTAGAGGGTACCAGAAGACACCAGGAGAAACATGGCTCGATTGGGCCACAAGACCCCTGGCGGCCGCCATCCTCATTTGGGCCGGCCGCCAAAGCTACAAAGAGCCAAACAGGTCCATCTTCGTAGGTCGGTTTGTAACCGACTTTGAGGTTGTATCTACACCGTTGCCAAGGTCGGTTTGATCCAAGGGCTATCGTTCATCGCCAAGGCCTATATAAGAAGACCCCCTGACCCCAGGGTGAAACCCTAATTCATTCTATTCTCATTCTAATCATTAGTCCTTCAGTTGTAGAGGTGTCCCAATGTAAGAATAACCTCTCTCTGGGATTAGTGAATTAGAAGTAGATTAGAAGAAGATTAGCTATGTAATTAGAATTAGATTAGACATATAATTAGAAGTAGATTAGATCTAACTTAGATCTAATCAAGAGTAAAGGAGAGTTGAACTATACTTTGGTTCTGGAGATGTCTACAGAGTTTGGTATGTTTCATATCTTATCTTTGGATGACTTGTGATTTATATATTTATCTTCTCTATTACTTTATGCTTTTCATATATGGTTAAGTATAGTTGTTATATCATTGCATGGGATCTTCGCCGCATTGAGTGCTCTAGTTATAGACATAATTAGAGTAGTAATTGATAGTGTAGACATGGTGTCTAGACTAGAGGTTACCTGAGATTGCACCCAACCCCACGGATTGTTTGTGCTAGCCCCAGGTGGTGACAGCCCTGATGGCCGATGTATTCCACCACGTTCGGGTTGGTGATTGTAGGACCTTGCCAAACCTTCCTAGCCCCCTTCTCATCCCTTTCTGTGGCTAGTGCTTTGGTGTCCCGAAGTGTTATGGTATGATTGCTATCATAGAACCTAAGTAATAAAGAAGTGCATAGGAACCTTAATCTCTCCCTTTGACCTCTTGATTAGTTTAGTTATTCTTTGATTTCTTAGATAGTTTATTATTTTATGCTTAGATATTTACTTAACCTTTAACATTTACCCCCTCACTTTAGTCTAGTGGTTTGCTAAGTTAGTAGATGCATGATTGTGACTTATTAGATTCTCTAGCCAAAGCTTCCCCTGTGGATACGATACTCTAGAATACTCATCCTAGGGAAAAGCTACAATGGTAGGTGTTCTCAGGCGCTGCGTAATCCTTCATATTCTTTTAGCACTTAACAAATGCCAACAAGCTTTTTTTTGCCGCTGTTCTTGGGAAGCAATTGGCCTAAAGATTCTAATAATGATCATGATGTCTCGCTAATTTAGTGTATCACTAGCTTTAGTAGGATTACCCTTGTTCTGTTGAGTTGTGGAATAGACAGACAAAAGATGTCGCTATGCGATCTTCCGACAAGATTCCACAAGAAAAGAAAAACAAGAAAGGATTGAAAAACCCAGGGGTGCCTGATCATTCAAGATTTATCAACATTGGAACCCTGCCATCTCAAAGGTATGTATTTAAATATTATTCTAACCATATGTAGATTGAAGAAGAAGTCGCCGTCATAAGAATTCAATGCACACATCTCAAGTGACGTACATAGAAGCCGCACATCGTGGTAAGTATGATTAAAAGGTGAGAAAGTCTTGCTCATGGACTATAAATTGATTGAGTACTTAACATTTAATTTCTTACATTGCATTGCATGTCTACTTGATCAACTCATGCATTCACTCCACTTAGTTTATGTTTTTACTTAGTAGATCCATTGCATGTTTAGTTCCTTGCATACATCCATGTTTGCATCTAAAAAAAAAAAAAAAAAAAATCCTCACCATGATCATGCTCTTTTATCTCTTTTTGATTAAATCTCTATAGTGTTTTGATGCTATCTTTGTCGCTATAGTATGCTTTAGTTTGGAAGTACGGTATACATACTTCTAAAGGTTTTTAAATTAAGCGTGGTGCTTAGGTTAAAATGCCTTCCTTAATTGAATTAGACATGGAGTCTAGTTTGGTTATTGAACTAAGAATTGCTTGTGTAGACATTGGATATTTTTGTTGGACTAACCCATGCGTAAAAACTCTCAAATCCTAATTCGGGTAAGTCAAGAGATGAACTCGGATCGTAGATGAAGTAAGGCATATGATGAACTCTAACCTTGTGCAAAAGACACGGCTCATTCATCATTGATGAAGGAATTGTAAGTATCAAATCATTCATGCTCTCTTTTGTTACAAGTTACCTTTGCCTTGATCCACATGCTAGAGTGCAGTCATATAAATAAAGTTTGCTATAAGACATGAGAAATAAAATATGTGCTAAGAATAATCAAAGAACCATCTTTTTTGCTAGCATAGATGAAATCTTATGAGCTTTTGGATAACAACCCCTGCTTCAACCATGTTGTATATTCCCTCGGGTATGTGTCCACTAATATTTTGTAGGAAAAGGATCTGTGCTATGTCTATTCAATGAAGAAGAGTGTCATACAACATGATCTAAAAGAAGCTCTCACTCGAGAAGTGGATGGACAAAGCAACAGGCCACAAGAATATCAAACACGTAAGTGAATATAACTCACATATTTATATACAACTCCTGTCTTATGTTCTAAAAAATAAATATATATCCGAGCACATGAAGGCTCATGCTAAAAGAAACATGTTCCTAGGACAAGTTCCCTTCAGGTATTCTTGGTCACTAAACTTGCAGGAACAAAGGATGAACAACGCCTAAGGACATGGTGATTGCAACACATGATGAGGGATGGCTCAACATTCACACTTAAAGTGTCGAGTGACAGAAGGCTCAAGCATGGGGGAGGAAGGTCGATTCCTCTAAAGATCATCCGACAATACTCTTCCTCTACTCAAGCTCCCGTCACTCTGACATGCTTTGGTTTGCAATCCCTCTACTCACTATTACTTTGTCTATCTAAGTTTGAATGGTTACAAATGTCTTACATCAAAATCAAACTTAAGATATCATAAAATTTCCAACTAGAGAGAAAGTAATGGTGAGTATATAAAATATCCAATCAAAACTTCTTTCGGCATAAAAGCAACCTTAAGCTCCATGATAATTCTACCCTTGTTTACAATTACTTGTATTCCTTCGGGTATATGTTGTCAACTAATATTACAGGAATAAAATCATGAGAGAAGCAAAAAGGTCTAAGCACAATCTAATGACAAGAAAGAAGGGACGATGTAATAAAGAAGACAAGTGAAGAAACAGGATACACAAGAGGCCAAAGAAGGAAAGCTTCGAGCGGTAAGAAAAGGACCACCACAAGGTGTTACGCCACACACTCCAATAATAAGGTAACATCTTAAGGTAAGTTGCCATTACTTAAGCTTTATCTAAAGTATGTCTTGTTCATAAATAAAGAATAAAACATGTTAGAGTAACAACCTTGCATGATCCAACTTCATTAGCTCAACATGTTTTGTTTCTTTAGTTGTTCCTATCACCACTCTCTTGTTCTTATAGTCCTAATCTTGTAAGCCAAAATGTTGCTTACCTTGCTATGGAAGAATCATAATCATGCCTATGATGTTTAGATAAGAAAAACTCTTCCAAGAGTCAACGAGCTTGATTCGATCCGTCAAATGTTTTAATCACAAACAATCATGCTCAATCTTCCGATCTTGTCACCCAAGTTAGGTTTAAGAAAATTGTATAATAAATCAACTCTATCTTGTTTGATGTGCTTATGGATAGAGAAGAATGAATGAAGTTTTGGTTATGTTGGTGTTTTCCCACCAACAGAGCCCATGCACTTGATCTCTACCTTGACTTTGCAAGCGGGACACACTTTGAGCAAAAAGGTGGAGAAGCCTATCGGTCTCTCCAACATTCAACAAGTGAATGTCCTACAAGCATGCACACTAAACAAGAAGCTACTTACGCTTCACTCCAACTCATAAGACCAGCTAAGAACATGGGTGATGTCGTCCTTCACCATCTCAAGGAGCACAACCATCAAGATCGGATAATACACTCAAAGAAATAACTAGGTAAGAAGTCTCGTTCGTAGGACTTAAACACCGAATCCTCGCCGAAAAGGTAAGATCGGTAGTTATCCATATTTACTTTATTGCATTGCATAATTGTTTTCCTTTTAGCATATTTACATTATAGCACAAGCTCTGCATTAGAAAAGAAAAATAAATATTTGTTTGTTGCATAGACATAAAAAACTCTAAGCCCCGTGTGAGTAAGTTTGTGGTGTGTAACAACCCACAAGGATATTTATTGTGGTGGCATAAAAATAAAATAAATATGCATGCATCATCATTTTTATTTTTATTTTTTGCATAGAAAACCCCAAAAATATTTAATGTTTCTTTGAAAGATTTCCGCACGCACAAAAAGCAATGTGGCTAACCCCTAACGCTTAATCAAGTTCCACTAGTTTTGTTGTCTATTTGAGTTCAGCGAAATCCCAAGGAAGAGAGACATGGTACACATATGGTGTCCAGCATTAAAGAAGATCAATCAACCACCATCACTATCTAACTCTACTTCCAACCATCAAGAATATTGAAGACTATGTCAACATCCGGCTTGGGGAGTGCAACCCCATGTATCCGAATAAGTATCCCTTTACCTTATTCAATTTTAGCTAGTTTTGTTTGTTTTATTAGAAAGAAATAAAAAGATGCATAACTAAGGAAACCAAATAAAAAGAGTCCTGTCTAGTCTTTATTAAGAGTCTTTATTAGAGTGTGATAATAAAATAAACTCAAGATAATCTCTAGCCTTGGAGATGATGAATAGTTGCTCAAAATTAAGTAATTCCTTTCAAGTACCTACCTTTCAAGCTTAATTTCTCTCGAGCTTTTAATGCAACCGCTTTGAATTTAGATTTGTTTGTGAACCTAAAACCTGTGGGTAGCAAATGCTTCTCAAGTCTAGGTAATTGACGGATATGATATATGAGAGTCCGAGCTGCTATTTATCTTACTCCTAGTGATACTAGATTTCCGAGATTTATCTTTTGAAAATTAAAGTGCACATGATAAGTTCCCCGTGTGACAAGAGTGTTGAACCTCCTACCATAAGCCATATATACATGCTCCCTAGATTAGGAAAACCTTTTGAAAAATATATATAGGCCGCTTGCTTTGCATTGAGTTTGTTCAATCTTTGTCGACCCTTAGAAACTTGTCATGCTTGATCATGTACACTCCACTCATTTCATTTCATTCCATTCCACTCTATACACATATGTTATTTCCATCCCGAAGTACGCATCCACCACATATACACCTACTATATATATATATATATATATATATATATATATATATATATATATATATATATATATATATATATATATATATATATACTATCCACTCGTTCATTGCTAGCCAATATCTTACAAAGCTCCATTATTTATACCTCTCAAAAGTTATTGCAAAAAAAGAGATTTGGGTTGTATTTTTTCTATTCTAAAAAAAAGGGGAGATGAAAAATGGACAAAAGTCCTACGGGCGAGTAGAGCATACCTCCCTAAAAGAGATGAAAAATGAACAAGTGTTCGAGGGCTTAGTAGAGCCCACATCTCTAAAAAATAAAGATGAAAAATGGACAAGTGTCCCATGGTGAGTAGAACCCACATCTTTAAAGAGAGGAAATAAAAGACAAAAAGTCTAGGGCCGCAGAGCCCACCTCCCTAAAAAAAAAAAAAAAAAAAAAAAAAAAAAAAAAAAAAAAAAAAAAAAAAAAAAAAAAAGATACAACCCCGGTTCTCTATAAAGTTTCCAAATTCAAAAGAGAGAAGATTCCTAAAAGGAGCAAAAGTAAGATTTCCCTCATCTATTCTTTTCACTTCACTACATACTTTACTACATTCTCTAGCATTTATATTCTATCCACCATACACATGCACCACTTGATCAAGTGTGACTTGTAACTTTGGATCCATTGATTGAATTTACAATATATGCTTAGTAAGTAAATAAATTATTTTCTCCTACCTATGAGCTCCAGATATATAAGCCTTAGATATAGGGTGAGAGAGAAGAAGGCATAGTGTGCTATTGCCTTAAGCCAAAAAATACTACATATTATGAGAGAAAGGCAACACTACCTTATTGCCTTAGGGAGGATCCACAAATACCACAAATGAGAGATTAGAGAGAGTCATACTGAGGAACTTTGAGTTTTATTTGTAAATCAGCAAAAACTCCAAAAGGACAGTTGAACAAAAGAGTTTGAGATATAGTGTTCGACTTGATTGTTCTATCTTTCAATTACCCAAGATTAAAGAAAAAGATATAAGCCCCAAAAGGTAAGAGGTAATATGGGTAAGTTGAAGTTTTGAAAAGTTTACCTTTATTTGGAGAGAAATTTTGTTTGAAAGCATGTGTACTTTAAAGGTGTGAAAGCGTTGTAGCAACTCCCGATCCATTGCTAAGTTTGGCTTTGCTAGGGACTAGCAAAGGGTAAGCTTGGGGAACTTGTTGACACCTGTTATAGCATAATATTAATAGTCAACTAAACATGAAATAAGGGTATAAAATGAATATCAACATAATTCTAGGGGTTTAACTAACATAATTCCACGAGCTTTGGTGATTTATATATTTTCAGGGACTTAACAGATAAATGCAGAGAAGAATGGAGAAAGTTCCAGAATATACATCTCATACAATGACAAGCCTTGACCGTGAAGTAACTCAACCCAAAATGTGAACTAAAACACTCTAGAAGGTACCAGAAGACACCGGGAGAAACATGGCTCGATTGGGCCACAAGACCCCGCGGCCGCCCCCTCATTTGGGCCGGCCGCCAAAGCTACAAGAGCCAAACAGGTCCATCTTCGTAGGTCGGTTTGTAACCGACTTTGAGGTTGTATCTACACCGTTGCCAAGGTCGGTTTGATCCAAGGGCTATCGTTCATCGCCAAGGCCTATATAAGAAGACCCCCTGACCCCAGGGTGAAACCCTAATTCATTCTATTCTCATTCTAATCATTAGTCCTTCGCTTGTAGAGGTGTCCCAATGTAAGGATAACCTCTTTCTGGGATTAGTGAATTAGAAGTAGATTAGAAGAAGATTAGCTATGTAATTAGAATTAGATTAGACATATAATTAGAAGTAGATTAGATCTAACTTAGATCTAATCAAGAGTAAAGGAGAGTTGAACTATACTTTGGTTACTGAGATGTCTCAGAGTTTGGTATGTTTCATATCTTATCTTTGGATGACTTGTGATTTATATATTTATCTTCTCTATTACTTTATGCTTTTCATATATGGTTAAGTATAGTTGTTATATCATTGCATGGGATCTTTGCTCGCATTGAGTGCTCTAGTTATAGACATAATTAGAGTAGTAATTGATAGTGTAGACATGGTGTCTAGACTAGAGGTTACCCGAGATTGCACCCAACCCCACGGATTGTTTGTGGTAGCCCTGTGGTGACAGCCCGATGGCGATGTGTATTCCACCACGTTCGGGTTGGTGATTGTAGGACCTTGCCAAACCTTCCTAGCCCCCTTCTCATCCCTTTCCGTGGCTAGTGCTTTGGTGTCCCGAAGTGTTATGGTATGATTGCTATCATAGAACCTAAGTAATAAAGAAGTGCATAGGAACCTTAATCTCTCCCTTTGACCTCTTGATTAGTTTAGTTATTCTTTGATATCTTAGGTAGTTTATTATTTTATGCTTAGATATTTACTTAACCTTTAACATTTACCCCCTCACTTTAGTCTAGTGGTTTGCTAAGTTAGTAGATGCATGATTGTGACTTATTAGATTCTCTAGCCAAAGCTTCCCTGTGGATACGATACTCTAGAATACTCATCCTAGGGAAAAGCTACAATGGTAGGTGTTCTGTGCGCTTGCAGAATCCTTCATATTCTTTTAGCACTTAACAAATGCCAACAGATGGTATTTTTTTGACTCTTGAGCATTACTCAACGAGACTGCTCCATTGCTGTCTTGTCGTTTCTCCTCTGAACTAGTTGGTCAATTGGAAAACTGTGTAGTATAGTATTGGCATGGGTTCTTTGTTTCACAATTGCATTATATGTCACCTTGATTGCTTTGATCTTATGGGCCACCTTGCGCCGGAACATAAGCAGCTTTGGTTTTGAAAACAAGTTAGCAAAAGCATGCTTGTCACGGTTATTATGTATCTTGTTTTTCTCATCTTCTAGCCATACTTCATCAAGTACATCATCAATGTCATTAGCTAGATTTCTCAACTTCATCACCCATCGAAGCGATGTGTCTCTTTCTATTGCTCTGTCACGAACCGCAGATAGCCAGCTCGTAATCTCTGTATGTATATCTTGAAGGTCTGAGAGATCTTTCTTCACGCCCGTTATGGCCGCAAACTCACTGGATATCAGTGAACCTAGCTTGTTTCCTACAACTTTCAATAGTCTAGATGCTAGAGCAGCTTCCACACCAGCCATATTTCAAAGGCTCCCTTGCCAATTTCTCTGTAGATGAATTGCAGAACAAACATTTATGTGGAGTTTTTCAAACCAAAACTATAATTTCTCTCTTGAATGGTCATACTGTTTTTGAAATTTATAAAAGATGTGAAAGTTAAGATTAGACATAAGCTATATTCATAATTATTTTGTATACTGAAACTCAGTGGGGAAAAAATCTGGTCCTATGCCTGAGCAACCTTCAGTGATAAATAAGCAGACCAAAACAAATAGTTTAAATAGGGATACATACAGATCAGTGGAGAGATGGTATGAGAAAATGAAAGATTAATTAGCTTACGAATTACCTCTTGTGAAGGCCAGAGAAGCTGCAACAGATGTATACTGCTTACCACAGAAATGCTTCAGTATTCGTGGTTCTCACTGAGAAGAGCCTGAAAAAAACACAGCATGATTAGCTTAGAATCTTATTATAAAACCGAACAGGAAACAGAGCATGGAGAATGTTCCCTTTTTGTACTTGTTTTCCTATGAAATTTCGAATAGAATTCAGTGCACGTACCTTGAATTTAAGCTTGGATCAGCTGCCTTTTCCTATTAAATTCCCAAACATGGAATTCTTCAGAGCATGCACTGCGCCCTCTTGATACAACTACATCACAGTAACCAGTATATTCACAGATCTAGCTATACGCATAAGCAGCTGCAGAAATGTAACGCTTAAGGAAACGAACCTGAGGCCTACGAGCTGAACAATGGCTGGAAGCCGTGAGGCGGTGCCGTTGTTGTTCGTTCTTTCCGATCGTGGAACTGGATCTACTGGCTTATGGTTAGACAAGAATCAGCATGGACATCATTGACCTGACCAACCAGATGGCCGCAAACTCACATCGTTGAACTGGATCTACTGCTGGATTGTGGCGTTCCGGTGAGTGATGAAGGGAGTAGCGAGATGGATTGGTTCCGATGTGATCGAAGTAGCTGCTTGGTGGCCTGTGTTGGCTGTATGAGCTATAGGAAGGAAATATTGATGATTCTGGGAAGAAGATGGTGATTGAAGTGTTGACTGTGGAAGGTGGGAGGAGAGTGCGTGACAGCTTCAATCGATTTGCGTGCGGCATCCTAGTTTATTCTACACTGCAGCATTGGGTGCAGTTTATTCTACACTGCAGCATTGGGTGCTAGAGTAGATCTGAACCACCACGTGAAACCGCCGGCCAACGCATTTGCGCATTTGCATGAAGAAGCGTGGAGGCACCGCAAGATGCTTTCTCGTCACACGAGACTGAATGAGATCAAATGCAACTTGGCAGTGCACATGGCTTGGTGCCGGAGGCTAATTAACATACCAGTGATAATCCAAACTCCCAATGGTAATCCAAACCAGATGCATCATCCGGACCAAAACTGGTGTCTCACACGGTATAAAACACAACAATCCAATGGGATCTAGGCAGTCGTGCTTTTGGCAGCTTCCTTCTGGTTCTTCCTTGTCACATTGGTTTGCTTATTTATAAAAATAACAGATAGTGTGACTTCACTGCCAACGAAAATCAGAAGTTTGGTCCTTCTCATCTGTTTTGCCTCCCCATGTTGTGAGCTTTTTTTTTTTTTTTTTTTTTTTTGAAAGGTAAAAGTTCCATTGCCTCATAAACATGTTACAAACATGTTACATAGATGGGGATTTTGTTACCCCAAACATTGTTTTGTAGCACATGCTTAATTTTACAAGATGGACGATGCGCAAGTGCCTGGCAGGAAAAAGACATGAATTCAAGGTATTTGCTCTTCTTCTTAGTGAGACTATCAGCAACCTTATTCGCCTCCCTATTGATCTTGCGAACTGTGTAGCCTTTAGCTTGAATAATATCATGTATTTCAGCAACGATTGGACGTATCGTCCAATGTCCAGGATGAGTGCGAGGAGATCCAGCAAGTACAGCGGAAGTGAGCACTTGGTTGTCAGTGAGCAGAATAGCATCCTGCAGATCCAGAGCTGAAGCTAGCTTTGCACCAAATAGAAGGGCATGGGCTTCCGCTTCCAATGGTTCCAAGACCTGTGGAATTGCTATCTGGAGAAAAGAAACATGGGAGACCCTTCTAGGGGGTTGGGTGAGAATGCAAATTCCAATTCCTGTTTAGTTTGTTGTAGAAGAATTTTGAGAATCAACAGAGGCTTCACAAAAGATCTTAGGAGTCTCCATGACCTTCATTGCATTAGTTTGAGTGGTATTGACCACTCTGTTAGTAGCCTGCATTATTGTAACAGTGGCAACAGCCATCTGCATATGATCCTGCATAGTAGTAGAGTGAGTAGCATCGACCTGCATTGCAATTGTTTAAGCGGTATTGACCACTCTGTCATGAGCCTGCACTGTTGTAGGAGTGGAATCAACCATCTCCACATGACCCTGCTTATTAGTAGAGTGAGTAGCATTTGCATTTGTTTGAACAGTGTCATCGTGTGCAACAGCCTGAGCCTCTCCAATTGCTATATTATAAGCCATATTAATAGGTTTTGCCTCATATAAAACCCTTGTAACCGTCCAATCTGATTTATTAAATTTGTGATCATTACGAGCTCTCCATAAACACCACATAATGGAGAATATCATACCTGCAGTAGCCTGGGATGGTCCTTGCTGCAATATAGCAGCAATTTGGGAGTGGAGTCCGTTACCTGTATGAGGTAAAGCATCGGCTCTAAGGCCAATGGGTGAAGCAAACCAAACCGCTCGAGCAAAGCTGCAACCAAAAAATAAATGGCTATCATCTTCAGACCTCCCACATCGCGAGCATTTATCATCAACCGCCGGAATGAACCTATGAATCCTGTAAGCTGTTCCAAGGGCAAGTCGAAAAAGCCTCCAGGCAAAAGTTTTAACTCGTGGCTGAATTGTTTTATCCGCCCAAACCTGCCTGAGAATGTGTAACACCTGCATAGGAATGTTAGAAGGTGGGTTGTTTGATGCCTCCTCGATCGCCAACATCTTGTAGGCGCTCTTGGACGAGCACATGCCATTAGTGGTTGGCTTCCAGCACAAAACATCAGGCCCATCTCCTGTCATAAGGGGAATCTGCAAAAGAACCTGCACAGTTTGTTGACCAAAGAGAGCTATAATTTTATTTTCATCCCACATTTTGCAATTTGGGAGCCACAGATCTGAGACTTTGTCTGGGATTTGATATTCAGATTGCTCTATACTTAAACGATCATGCATCTCCCTCCAAATGGGACACCACGGTTGATTCCAAATAGAGGTATTCCCTTCAACAAACTGGAAGGTAATATTGTGCTCAAGGTGGTACCCAATGTTTAGCACAGAAGACCAAAAGATAGACTTCGGAACATAAGAAGGTGCAGTCCATATGGAGGCATACGGGAAGCATTTAGCTTTAATAATTTTGGCAACAGTAGAATCTGAATCATGGATTAATCTCCATGTTGTGTTAATTAGCATACCTTTGTTCACTAACTCCGACTTCCGGATTCCCAAGCCACCTTCCTTCTTTGGTTTGCAAATTGTCTCCCATGATCTGTAGTAGATAGGTTTTTTTTTGCTGTTCTTTCTGTACACCTTGCCACCAAAAGTTCCTAATGACAGAAGTAAGCTTTGCCAAGAATTTTTTGAGAATAAGATGTTAGCCATATAATAAATTGGAATTGAAGCGAAAACTGATTGGATCAAAGTTAACCATCCTGCATGGCTAAGAGTACTAGCCTTTTGAGAGTGAGTCTAGCTTTGAATTTTTGATAAATAAAATCAAAGGCTTTATTTTTGTCCCTGTGGGTAATCAGTAAATGTAACACCCGGAAATTTGCATGTTTTTAAAATAGGAAATTTGATTTATTTTGCCATTACGTGATGCATTGAATTTAGTAAAACAATGTTTTTGGAAATAAAATCCATCGTAAGGTTAGCTACATGTTGTGCATCCATGCTGTCGCATTTTGCTTTCTGTACTGTTCATCATGTTTTGCTGAAGCTGAAAATTTATTCCAAAATCAAGTTTACAAATGCGTTGTGAAACCTTTTGAAATTAAAGAAAGGGTATTTCTATTTCTATTTCTAATCCTTTGCTGTTTACATTTCTGACGTGAGAAGTCCAGCAAACTTGGCCGTAGGCCTGTTCCTTTGCTTTCAGCCGAAGTGGGCATCCATCTTGGCCCAGTTACGGTGCAGGACGCAGCGTCGCTGCCTCCTGGTCAGCGTCGTTCCTTGAAGCCGAGCCGGACACCATCACCGAACCGGCCACGAATTCCATCGCGACTCGGTGCAACCTGCGTGAGCCCGAGCTCTATAAAGAGGCAGTTGCCCTCGCACCGCCTTTCTTTTCCATCTAATCGCAGGCACCTTCCCCGGTTGAGCAACAGCAAACGGAGCCCTAGCCGCCCTTGTTGGTTCCGTCGCCGAAGCTTGATACGCCGTGGGTTTTGCCTCAAACTTGCCGTTCGAGCCGTCCGTCATCGTCGGCCGTGCGACGTCCTTGATTCTTCTCTGCCATTGATTCCCAGCTAGGTGAGTACACCGATCACCTCTGCCTAGCTGCATGTATTTACGTACGTCGGGGAACCAAAAGTCAGGCCTGCATGTTTGAAACTCCAGCAAGCTCCATCGCCGCCATGGCCATCATCCTAGCTTGCTTGCTTTGATGATGTCAATTTTAGCTTTGGTGACATAATCATGACATCATTCTTGTTTTATGGCCGATTTGCTTCACAAAAGTAATTCAGTAAATACACACATAAATACATCCAGTTGTATATCAAATTACGTTTTTATTTATTTACAGTTTTGCTACTGATTTTCAAATGCTTATAACTTGCTCGTTTTAAGTCCGTTTTCGATGATCTATATATCGATGTGCTCGTAGTGACATGTAGAATAGGTTTATAAACTTTTTGAACTGTTTTCTTGCTGTTGGTGTACTGTTATCTTATGAACTCTATATTTGCTTCGTGTATGTTTGCCTGGATGATTGTGTGTTGATGCTTGATGGATCGAGAGTAGACGGTGAGCAGTTCGTTGGAGGTCAAGAGTTCTTCTACGAGCAAGATCAGCAGGATCAACAGGAGTTTGAGAATCAAGGCAAGTATAGTTTTGGGATATGCTAGCTTTAAATCATGATCTTATAAGCTTACTTAATGTTTATGCATTGGAACATTAAATATGAATTGTTCGACAACATTAGGATTTGTCTGTGACAGAGATCCGGGTATTACAGTACAGCTATGGGGGTTACGTGGCTCTGACATTAGTTCCCTAGAGATCATTTTTCTAGCAACTTGGAGGAATTGCCGAATTAGATATAGGATGCTCTCTATCCTGAAGATATGTGTATAGGCTGCGATAATGTTCCATATTGGAAGGGGGGTTCTATGTCTGACGACTTAGCTGCCCCAATTTGTTAGACGAACCTTTAGGGGGCTTCTTAGTGGTTGCTGGTGCGTGGACCTTATAAACCCATGCATTTGGGAATCACGACTCGTAGTGAAAGTGTACACCTCTGCGCAGAGTTTGAAAAACTGGTATACTAGCCTTGCCCAAGGTCACGGGCGGCCCTGGAACCTTTACATTAAAGATGATGACTTTTGTTGCTAAATTATTCATGGTTTATCGTTACATGTTTTACATTATTTATGCTTTAATGATCATGAACTTTGGGTAGATATTGCCTTGCTATTCTTGCTAAGTACGTTTGTACTTACCCTTGCTAAATTACCATCAATAGATCAAGGCTGGAATGAGGACTACAATGATGACTATCGTGATGAGTACTAGGCTTGGTGTTCACCATCAACCAGTCCCCTGTGTTGGAGTTTTTCGCCGTGTCTTCATTAGCTACTATTATTATTTGATTAAGACTTGTTATGATTATTTATTGGTTTTGTAATAAGCACTGAGATGATATATTATCGATTTGTCGGCTTATGTGTGTGACATTTCAGGCGGACATAAGATTATTATACATCCATATTTGTTCTTAAATTTTGGGTGTGACAAGAAGGATGGCCCAGTGCATGAAAGTGCGGTCAAAATCGATCCACGGAAAGATAGCTTTGATCCGGGGCTTTCACATCATGGCTTACCTTTTTGCTAAAAAGTATAGAAGATTTGGACCAGTTTGGAGTTTGACCTGACATGGCACAAAATGTTTGAAGAATATTTTTGATAATGTTTACCTCCTCAGAAATCAGCCTTACCACAAAGGATCAAATCATTAGCAAAAAAAGAATTGATCGGATAGGCGGACACCCCGGTCCTAAAGTGACACTGTAAGCTCTGCATTATCAAGTGCTTCCTGCAATCTTAGTGATAATTCATTAGTCGCAAGGACAAACAAGTAAGGTGATAGCGGGCATCCCCTGCCGAATTCCTCTTGTTGCGAGAAAAGTTCCCATAAGATTCTCCATTTATGTTGACGAGAAAAGCTTGTGGATGAGATGCAAGCATATATTAATTTAACAAAGTGACCTTGATAACCCTTGCATCGCAAAGCTTCAAGAATAAAAGACCATTCAATCCTATCAAAAGCTTTTGCTAAATCAATCTTTAACATAAAAGCATGCTGATTAAAAGATTTCGATTGAAATTGAACATTCGCGAAAACGAAGGTACCATGAAACTTCAGTCACAATGAAAATCCAAAACCGATTAGTAAGAGATGGTAATCCATAACTGGTGTTACACTACCGGAATCGAGGCCTTTCAAGTGGGGAAAGGTTTCTCATGAGGAACTCACGGGAAAGGCCCCTCTTTCCCCGTGAGTACCCAAATCCGCTCACGGCAAAGGCCACACTCACGCGCAACGTGCCTTTGCCGTGAGGGGCAGCTCACGGGAAAGGCCACGACGGGAGGCCATATGTGCTCCGCCACCCTTTACCGTCAGCCCTCCGTCCAAACCTTCCGGAAAGTCTTTCCGTGAGCCCCTTTTCGTCGGCCAGGGGTTCCCGCCACGGCAAAAGGTTGCACCTTTTTATTATTTTTTTTGTTTTGGGCTCCAACTTTTTCTACAGTTCCTATACTTCATATGGCACTCCATGTTCAATTTTGGTGAATTTTTTTACTTTATTTGTTATATTTAGGTAATTATTCTCTTATACGACAATTTTTTAAAATGAAGCCAAATTTGAACAACAAGTGATTGAAATTTTTAAAAAAAAATTAGTAAAAATTTATATTCATGTTATTGAACACAAAGTAAGGCCTTACATATAAAAATAAACCCAAATCAAACATCTTAATACAAAAACATGAACGTTAAGCCCCTTTCCGAGTGGTTTTAAAAATCTAGAAAATCAACCGATGTGCAAAAAATCATGAAATTTGATAATATGTCATGATATTTTATGCGGAGGCTATGATAAAAAAATTGGGAAGGTTTCGCACAAGTTGGCACACACGATGTTCACAAACTCTAACATCTACGTAGAAGTTTCATGTTTGTTGAGAATGATCCACTTTGTGATTTCATGTGGATGCGGCGGTCAAGTTGTGGTTTTTTTCCTATGAAACTTTTTCTATATACTATAGACATCGAGATTGTGTCATGTCAACTTTTGGGATTTTTTGGATTATTTTGATAATTATTATAATTTTATGTTGCAATTAAGTAAATACAAATATAGATAAAACTACATGAAATAATGGTCAATTTTTTCGCTAAAGCATCAATTATGTATGGGTTAGTGAATGTGACAAGGTATTTTTGAAGTAAGTTCGAACAAAATTTGAAAATATATGATGGAAAAAAAAAAGAGGGAAAATAAGTTTTACGAAAATTCATTTACCATGAAGTTTTTTTTTTTGGCTCGCGACAAAGGAGGTTGTTGGTAAATCTAACGTCACTATAACATAAGGTGGAGTTAATCTCACCCTAGGCCATATGCCATTAGAGAAACTCAAAGTGGTTCATCTCTTAACACTACTATGTGCTAGGTTGTCATCCCTAACAGAATGCTATGAAATGCAAAAGTGATACTTGTGATATGTGTTATATGCAATCTAATAAAATAAATATAAAAGATCTATACCCGCAAAGCCGCACGAGATATAAATACCCTTTGTTGTAGCATTTCACCGGGAGTAATCCAGGTTTTATCATTTATATTCTACCACGAGGGAGGAATAATCTAAAGATGGGCACTAACATTATTAATAAGTGGCATACTTATGAGAGGTTCTCATATTAGTGCTAACTTTAGCGAGGTAAGTCGATAATAAAGATATAATAATAAAAAAGATAAAAAGTAGGCGGGAGGCATTACTCACGAGAGATGGAAATAACTACTAAGTTAGACTTAACATAGGATTACTTTAAGAGACGAAATTCATCTATAGCATTTAATCTACTAAGTCATTACATTTATTCTAAGGCATATGTTATCATCTATAGCATAGTAAACTCTAGATCATGTATCCGGACGATTATCAAGGAAACTCAAGAGTGAAACAAGATATTCCCCATAATCAATGTCCACGTGTCTTATATTCGGAGGGTGGACTCCAAAGGACTCAACAGGGCTGTCACCCCCTGCGATCTACCACACGAATTTAATATAAGGTGCATTTACGGGTAAATCATATATAAGCACCACGCTTACATAATTTCTACCACCTAACCCACTCGAGTATTGAATTAGGCGCTCTACAAATAGATACATATATCTATCATAAACTAAATCTATATCAATCATACTATTAGAATAAAGTAAGAACATAGCAAACAAACACATAATAACAATTAATAACAAAGTAATAGATATAAGATAAATCATACCGAAGTATTTGATGATCACGAACTCTGGGTAGACACACCCAGCTCTAATTGTATCTGTCTGCTAATCAACTTGGATGAACTAGAACTAGATGAACTAGAACTAGAACTAGTAGCTAATCCTATTCTCTGGTGGTAATTCTCTCTTCTACTTCGCCCGACTCGTCTAATAATGATTACAAATGAAATTCATTGCTAGGCCCGGGGTAGAGGGTCTTCTTATATAGTACTTGGCGATGAACGTCAACCCTTGGATCAAACCGACCTTCAACAACGGTGTAGATACAACCTCAAAGTCGGTAGTAAACCAACCTAGAAGTCCGAGGTGACCGGAGGGTCCCACCCCGGCGGCCGGCCAAAATGACTCTGGCGGCCGCCGCCCCCGTGTCTCCTCGGCCTCTGGTTCCTTCCGGTGTCTTACGGTATTTTTCTAGATTGTTTTAGTCCACTTTTCGGATTGAGTTGCTTCACGGTCAAGTCCGGTCTTCACAAGTCTTGTATATTCCGGAACTTTCTCCATTATTCTCTGTAATTACCTTTAAGTCCCCTGAAATTACATAAATCACCAAAACTTGTGGAAATCATTAGTATAATCCTCTATTCTAAGTGTTTATTCAAATTATGTCCTTATTTCATCTCTTGTTGACATATAAAAAATGGGTGATAACAGGTGTCAACAAGCTCCCCCAAGCTTAACCTTTGCTAGTCTCTTAGCAAAAGCTTTTCACCGTGTGGATCGGGGAGTTGCTACAATGAATTATTTCTCACAAATACACATATCATCAATTTAGAATTCTCCTCCAAAGAAAAAGGTGAATTATTCTAATCTTTCATCATTCTTTTTATTCATTGAAAAATATGGAACTTTTACTCGCACTTTTATCTAAAGCAATTGAAAGATAGAACAATCAAGTCAAGCACTATGTCTCAAACTCTTCAATTCACCTCTATCCCGAGTTTTTATAATTTTTCAAAATAAAACTCGAGTTTCCATTGTATGACTCTTTCAAATCTCTCATATGTGGTATTTTTGGATCCTTACCAAGGCAAATGAAACTATGCCTTCTCTCAAAATAATATTTGTAAAACAATGGCAAATGTATCATATCTTCTCTCAACCTATCTACTAAGGATTATATCCGGGGCTTATAGGTAGGAGACAGCTCATACTTTGCAAAGTATATATATTGTAAAGTCAAACAACGGATCCAAAGGAACAAGTCATACAATGTGAGTGTATGGAATGTACTTGTGAGGTGGATATGGTGATAATGGGATATAATAACTCTAATTCTACTATGCTCCTTTGAATAATTGATCTCTCTTTTGAATTTTATAAAGACATAAAAGAGAACTTGGGCTAGCTTTTCTTTCTTTTTATTTTTTTTTTTTTAGGCGGGCATCTAAGTACCCATTGTTTTCAGTTGGACACTTGTCCATTTTTTACTCTCTTTATTTTTTTTTTCTTTTTTTTTTTTGGAGAGGTGGGTTCTACTCACCCCCGGACTTTTGTCCATTTTTCTCTCTCCTTTTTAGAGATGTGGGCTCTTCTCGCCCTCGAACTTTTGTTCATTTTTCATCTCTTTTTAGGGAGGTAGGCTCTACTCGCCCGTAGGACACTTGTCCGTTTTTCATCTCCCTATTTTCTTTTTCTTTTCAAGCATAGCCACAAGTTTCTTCTTTTTTTTGTCAAATGAATGATTGAGAGACAATTAAAACACATGGAGCATAAATGGGGTTTAGAGAATATTTATATAGAGATGAGAAATATTTTATGGCTAGCAAATGAATGAAGGGCATGTGAGTGGTGTGTGTGAAATTGTATGACAAGTTCCCTGGGGTCTCAATGGTTGACTAAACTCAATACTAAGCAAGTAGTAAAAAGAGTTTTTATTCTAGCAACATGTATATGGTCGTGATAGGATTTTCGAACTCTCGATCATATAGGAAACTCATCATGTAATTTTTTAAAATTTTCACAAATCAAACCTCCGTAATTTAGTGTAACTTAGAGTAAGATAAATAGCACTCAAACTATCTCATATCATATCAATCAATTACCTAGATTAGCTTAGATCTTTCTCAAAATTAATCAATTTTTATAGCATGGGAGAATTCTAAACCAATGATAGGTACTTGTAAGAAATTAAAACAGAGCAACTATTCATCATCTCCAAGAGATAGCTACTAAATTATTTATTTAAAACAAGCAAACTTAAACTTAATTATACACACTCTTTTTATTTAGTTTTTCATGGTTATGCATTTTTTTTTTTAACAACAAAGCAAAGCAAATTTAAACAAACTATAATAAAAATATAAAAATAGATAACCGCCAGGGTTGATGAGACTTACCTCCGCCAAACGGGATAACTCCCCAAAGCCGGGTGGTGGTTCAGGGGATTCACGACGCCCACGACGGCGGCGCCCATGCATGGCAATCGAATTCTTCATTCTCGCCGCTTCGACGGTGTCTTGAAGATCGGTGATGTTCTGTTCATGCGGGTATTCCAATTTCTCCGATAATTGTAGTAGTTGACTTGGTCGTATCTTATGTCTTGAACGGTGTTGTACAACCCTTGGAACGTATATGCCTCGTACCCTGCAAAAGAACTGCGAGCTGGTTCAGGAGTTTGTTGAGAGGTACCTAGAGTTTCATGGAAATAACCACTTCCACGATAGGGTTCTCGACGAATATATGCATCTCCTCCTTGCTCACTTGGGCCTCCTTGTTCATATCTGGGGACCGATCGGTCGACCATAATCGATTGTGATGGTGGGGGATAGGTCCATGACCGGTATCCTCCAAATGCTGGTTCTTGTGGTCTTGGGTTAGCACCGGTCCAAATTGGATCTTGGGTGCGTGTCCGTCGAAATGGCATGGGTCTTTGTACATTGATGGGTCAGTGCTCGCACATTCAACAAATAGGGATCGCACATTGTATATAGAGAGATCGGGGTTAGGCAACCGAATCTCCCCAATAGTATGATGAATCATGACATAAGTGCTTCCTACTTTCTTCAAAATATATGTCCCTTACTAAAGAAATCAAAACCTATGACAGGCCTATCATCCCTTAGAAAAGCAACATGAGCATTATCATCCAAAAGTCCTAAATGGTTGGCAATTCTAGTGATCGATGATGTGCAATTAACATTTCCTAGGAGAGTTGGTACAGCTATCCAATGCTGAACTAACATGTATATCGGTGAAATTTGTCTTCTCTTTATAGCTGCATAGATCAATTGCAACTCTCCTACTCTAACATTGTGTCCATCCTTCCTAGGCAAAAGAGTGAAAAGAATCCACTTATGGAAAAAGCGGAAAGTGGGTAAGTGTAAATCTCGGCTTTTGCATCTAAGAATGCATCTACATTGGTCAAATCTTTTCCAAACAGGTTGCCCGATTGAAATCAACCAAAAGCTACGTCTAAATCCATGACACAAGAGTGCGAGGAAACCTAGTGCATCACTTAAATTTCTCCAAGTGAGAGAGTATTGTTGTTGGAAGAATCTAAATGTGACTCCTTCGCCGATTACACGAAGAGTGCAAAGAAATTCCATAGTTAAATACTTAGAACCTTCTTCCGTGATATTTGCAAAAGTTTCCCAACCCATAAAACGAAAAAATATGAGCAAATTCGTAATCCATACCTGTTTGGGCTAGAAGATCGAGGATCGATCACGGGAGTGTGAGTGAACTTACGTCCCTTCAACCGGTTGTATCTTTCTCTCTCATATTGGCCATGAAACTTGAGGTGTGAATCGGTTAACCTTCTCACTTTGCAGCCGAGAGTCGGATGTGGGGCACATCTTGCTCGCTCGAAACTTGTTTCGATGGAGCTACGGAAGATGACTCTTCAAGTTTCGAAGACGTCTTGATCTTCTCCCACTGAATGATTTCCCAAACTCATCCCGCAAAAGATTAATATACAAACAAAACAAACAAGAGACTAATGGAGGGGTTAGAATAAAAAGATATAAGTTAGTTGTCCAAAGTTAGTCGTCCGTGGGTTAGTCGTCCACAAGAAAAATTGCAAGTTGTTTTATTTTGACAGAACTTCCCTAGCAAAATTTTATCTTGATTACTCCATTAGGACAGCACCTCCACTAATTTCTCTAGTTTTACTCTAATATTCTCAAGATCTTCTCCTCTCTAAAGAAAATATTTCTATTACTACTAAGCACTTCCTTCTTCCTTCTCACTTCTCTTTCTCTCTACTACCAAGCTTAAGGCTTCTGAATACTAGAACTTCGAAATGTGAGCTGAAATATTGATCAAAGCAATGCTTTGGTGTGATGAAGAAGCGAGGATGAGGGGCTTTTATAGAGGAGTTGGGAGCCCAGGGCCGCTAGTGGTGATGGCGCTTTCTCCCACTCACCTTCATGCAGCATATTGCTCACCCCAATGCCCTTGTTTTGAGTGGATTTTTCGGTGGAAAAGATGGGCAGAGAGTGGTGCATGGTGGTAGGTGAGTTTGAGTGGTAATTGTCTTGTCCAAGTTAGGTGTAATATGGAAGTTAGTGTATGACAAAAGGGACCCATCACCTAGTGACTCTATT
Source organism: Hyparrhenia diplandra (assembly GCA_015847255.1). Classification (NCBI taxonomy): domain Eukaryota; kingdom Viridiplantae; phylum Streptophyta; class Magnoliopsida; order Poales; family Poaceae; genus Hyparrhenia; species Hyparrhenia diplandra. Next base: position 292,427 of record JADLZK010007525.1, on the reverse strand, counting down.
TTTGTATTTTCAATATAAAAATGCAGGAGTAAAAATGATAATGTAAAATAAATATTTTTGAGCCTCCACAATAAATATTTTCACAAAGTTGTGAAACAATCGTAAAATTATTTATATGGGTCATAGGATTTTTTTCGTAAGTAAATGCATGATAAAGTAAATATAAATAATTACTAACTTACCTTGGATAAATTTCCGTAGTTAAAATCCTCAAACCGGACTTCCAACTTCATTAATTATCGATGCTTCCTCCGGTTCCGGAGATGGTACCGATGATGGTCGTTTCTTCAATTTCTCGATTCAATCTTATTTGCTATCAAGCCGAGCTCGATCCGGGTTTAAATGCGAACTTCTCTTCTTTTTCATTTAAGCTAAATGTAATCTCTCCAAATTGTGACATTGATATTTGCATTTGTCTGTACTTAAGAAAGGTCGCCCAAGAATGATTGACACTCGAGTCCGGTGGCATATCCAAAACTACAAAATCCACGTATAAAGAATCCTCCTCGATATTAACCGGTACATTTTCTCGCGATTCCCGAGGGGATGTCCGATTGATTGATCCGCCAATTGTAATGATATTGAAGTAGGCTCCAAAGTGTTGTGTATTTGAGTTTGTCAAAAATTGTCTTGGGCATTACACTAACACTTGCTCCAAGGTCACACAGTCTCATGTAAATTGATGATCTCCCGATTGAACAATTAATTACCGGGTATCCCGGATCTGTCATCTTATGTGGCAAAATATTAAAGATAGCCGCACCGCATTCTTTCTCATTAACTTGATTACCTCCATAGTGGGTAATGGTCTTTTCTTGTTCGTAATATCTCTCGAGATACTTTGCATAGGTTGGAACTTGAATAGCATCTAGTAGAGGTATGTTAATGTATAATTTCTCAATCACCTCCACAAACTTGGTAAATTGATCATCCACTTGGGGTCCACGGTTTCTTCTTGGATATGGTAAGAGATTTGTATCATGAAAGTCTTGCGTCATTTGAGGTTCTTGAGTCAAATCTTCTATGTCATTATTTTCTTCTTCTCGATTGGTTGTACCACGTCTTGTTGTTGTTGGTGTTTGCAGTGCCATAATAGGTGTCCTCGACCGCCGCTTCTATTATCCTTCTTGGGTCAATAGGATCACGTGTAGATTTACCTCTTCCGGGTAGTTTGATAGCTGTTGTAATCTTCGTTCTTGTGATTGAGTTGATGTAGAATTGTTGACAGCCATGCTTGAATTTGATGCATAATTAATATAGTCTTGTAAATCTTGTCGCTCCTCGCTATCTTTGGCTCTTTGTTCAAGCCAATTTAATAACACATCCATCCGGGTTGATAGTGCTTTTACTTCTTCCGGGATGTCTTCAATCTGATGATAATATTGAGTGTCTTGATTCCAAATTTGATTTTCTCGATATCTTATTCATGAGTGCTTCAAATTTTGTCAAGTGTGAGTGATAAAAATGATCCTTCAGCCAGCTTGCATCTAGTTGCTCTTGTGCTCTTTGTGTTAATCCATGATAAAATCCTTACATAAGCAACCAATCTTCTATTCCATGATGAGGGCAATCTGATATATATTCTTGTAAACGTTCCCATACACTTGGGATTGATTCTCCTTTCTCTTTGTTGGAAATTGGTAATTTTTCCTCGTAGGGTATTGGTTTTACCCGTGGGAAAGAATTTTGATAGGAAGGTCAGAGAACATTCATCCCAATTCTTGATTTCTTCTTTGTTGGCATAGAACCATAACTTTGCTTTCTCCTTCAATGAGAATGGAAATAAGTGGAGTAATATGATATCTTGGGAATATCCTTGGGTGAAAAAGTGTTGGCAATCTCCGTAAAATTCTCAAGCAGATGTAAGCGTGCATCTTCATAAATCCTTCCACTAAATGGAGTAGCTTGTATCATGTTGATGAGGCTTGGCTTGAGCTTAAACTCAAGTTCTTTAAGTTGAAGTGTTGGTCCCGCATTTAATATCCTCGATGCTAGGAGCGAAAAACTCTCGTAGGGATTTTTCAGCCATAGCTTCAATAACCGATATGTGCTCTCTTGATTGATTTGATTCTCGATAAATGAGGTGAATAAATTTCTGATTTGATAAACCCCCGTATAAAATAAACAAAAAGAATGACAAGGGTAAGCCTCGCTAAAAGAAGCTTCCTAATTTAGATTCTCTTCATAAGTTTCCATTTATTAATATGTCTAGCTAACTTTTATTTCCTCCCAAGAACGGCGCCCGTAAATGCTTGTTGGTAAATCTAACGTCACTATAACATAAGGTGGAGTTAATCTCACCCTAGGCCATATGCCATTAGAGAAACTCAAAGTGGTTCATCTCTTAACACTACTATGTGCTAGGTTGTCATCCCTAACAAAGAATGCTATGAAATGCAAAAAGTGATACTTGTGATATGTGTTATATGCAATCTAATAAAATAAATATAAAAGATCTATACCCGCAGTTTACATATATAAATACCACAAGTTGTAGCATTTCACCGGAGTAATCCAGGTTTTATCATTTATATTCTACCACGGGAGGAATAATCTAAAGATGGGCACTAACATTATTAATAAGTGGCATACTTATGAGAGGTTCTGTTATTAGTGCTAATTTTAGCAGGGGGTAAGTCGATAATAAAGATATAATAATAAAAGATAAAAGTAGGCGGAGGCATTACTCACGAGAGATGGAAATAACTACTAAGTTAGACTTAACATAGGATTACTTTAAGAGACGTAATTCATCTATAGCATTTAATCTACTAAGTCATTACATTTATTCTAAGGCATATGTTATCATCTATAGCATAGTAAACTCTAGATCATGTATCCCATCGATTATCAAGGAAACTCAAGAGTGAAACAAGATATTCCCCATAATCAATGTCCACGTGTCTTATATTCTGAGGGTGGACTCCAAAGGACTCAACAGGGTCATCACCCCCGCGATCTACCACACGAATCACGAAATATAAGGTGCATTTGCGTGTAAATCATATATAAGCACCACGCTTACATAATTTCTACCACCTAACCCACTCGAGTATTGAATTAGGCGCTCTACAAATAGATACATATATCTATCATAAACTAAATCTATATCAATCGTACTATTAGAATAAAGTAAGAACATAGCAAACAAACACATAATAACAATTAATAACAAAGTAATAGATATAAGATAAATCATACCAAGTATTTGATGATCACGAACTCGGGTAGACACACCCCAAAATCTAATTGTATCCGTCATAATCAACTTGGATGAACTAGAACTAGATGAACTAGAACTAGAACTAGTAGCTAATCCTATTCTCTCGGTGGTAATTCTCTCTTCTACTTACGCCTCGACTCTGTCTAATAATGATTACAAATGAAATTCATTGCTAGGCCCGGGGGGTAGAGGGTCTTCTTATATAGTACTTGGCGATGAACGTCAACCCTTGGATCAAACCGACCTTCAAAGAACGGTGTAGATACAACCTCAAAGTCGGTAGTAAACCCGACCTAGAAGTCTAAGGCTGACCAGAGGGGGTCCCACCGGGCGGCCGCCAAAATGACTTCGGTGGCCGCCATTGCCCCGTGTCTCCTCGGCCTCCGGTTCCTTCCGGTGTCTTCGGTATTTTCTAGATTGTTTTAGTCCACTTTTCGGATTGAGTTGCTTCACGGTCAAGTCCGGTCTTCACAAGTCTTGTATATTCGAACTTTCTCCATTATTCTCTGTAATTACCTTAAGTCCCCTGAAATTACATAAATCACCAAAACTTGTGGAAATCATTAGTATAATCCTCTATTCTAAGTGTTTATTCAAATTATGTCCTTATTTCATCTCTTTGACATATAAAAATGGGTGATAACAGTGTCAACAGAGGCACACGTGGCCCCACCGTGGCGGCGGCGACATTTTGAATTCTTTTTTACCCGTTTTCCACGAGCCGATTAGGTCGCTCATGGCAAAGACTTCTCCTTTGCCATGAGCCGGATCGTGGAGCTCACGGCAAAGGCCTCTAGGATTTTTTTTTTTTTAAAAACAAAACGTCATTCACTCCACTCCCCTCGCGCACTCACGCAATGGGGCCACGGCACGTAGATGCCAACTCCCCGCCACGCCGCACACCGCCACGCCGCGCCCCCACGCCCGCCACCACCGCCGCCCGCGCGCGGCCGACCCCAAACTCTCCACAACGCCACCACGCCGCCGCGCCCGGACACCACCGCCGACCCGCGCCCCCAACCCCGCCTCTCCACAACGCCGCCGCCCCTTCCCTTCCCACGCCGCGCCCTCCACAGCCGCTGGCCCCATCCCTACCACCGGTTGGGGCTGCCTCGGCCCCCATGGTGCCGCGCCGCCACCGGGCCCCACCGTGCCAAGCCCCCCTCCCCCACACACACACACACCGGCCGGCCGCACCCACGCCGCCTGGGAAGGAGGAAGGGGAGGAGGAGGAGGAGAAAAGAGGGAAGAGGGAGGAGGAGGAGAAAAAGAGGGAGAAGGGAGAAGGGGAGGGGGGGAGGAGGAAGAAGGGAGGAGGAGGGAAGGGGAGAAGGAGGAGGCCGGGAGTAGGGGAGGAGTAGCTGTCGCCCCGGCCTGGCCCCCGCCCCTATCGCCGCTCTCTAGGCGCCGAGACGGGTCGGACCATCCCAGTCGTCGTCTTGATCTTCATAGGTTGTTGGCCATCGAGCCATGGCAAACTTTGATCAATCTTGAATGTGAATATGTGTTTGTCGGCCATCGTGTAGTATGCTTTTTTTGCGGGGTTTTAGAAACCTCACCATGTAGGGGAGGTTTTGTCGAATTTTTCTACTTAGCCCGTTTTTTCTTTTTTTCCCCAAAAAGGAGCCCGTCGAAGCGCAGCCCAAGTGCTTCGCCGAGCTGGAGTGCTATTGGCATTTGTTAAGTGCTAAAAGAATATGAAGGATTCTACAAGCGCACAGAACACCTACCATAGTAGCTTTTCCCTAGGATGAGTATTCTAGAGTATCGTATCCACAGGGAAGCTTGGATAAAGAATTCTAATAAGTCACAATCATGTATCTACTAACTTAGCAAACCACTAGACTATAGTGAGGAGGTAATTGTTAAAGGAAAAGTAAATATCAAAGTATAATAACCTACCTAAGATGTCAAAGAATAACTAAACTAAACAAGAGGTCAAGAGAGAGATTAAGGTTCCTAGATACTTCTCTATTACTTAGGTTCTAAGATAGCAATTATACCATAACACTTCGGGACACCAAAGCACTAGCCACGAAAAGGGATGAGAAGGGGTCTAGGAAGGTTTGGCAAGGTCCTACAAACACCAACCCGAACGTGGTGGAATACATCGCCATCGTGGTCACCACCACCGGGCTACCACAAACTATCCGTGGGGTTGGGTGCAATCTCAGGGTAACCTCTAGTCTAGACACCATGTCTACACTATCAATTACTACTCTAATCACATATGATAACTAGAGCACTCGATGCGAGCGGAGATCCCATGCAATAACATAACAACTATACTTAACCAAATATATGAAAGTAATGGAAGTAAATAGAGAAGATAAATATATGAATCATAAGTCTTGTAGAGAAGATATAAAGACATACCATACTCTGAAGACATCTCCAGAACAGGAGCATAGCTCCTCTCTCCTTTTACTCCTAATTATATCTAAGTTAGATCTAATCTAGTTCTAATTACATGTCTAATCTACTTCTAATTACATGGCTAATCCTCTTCTAATCTTCTTCTAATTCACTAATCCCTTAGAGAGAGGTTATCCTTACATTGGGACACCTCTACAACTAAGAGAATAATGAATAGAATGAGATAGAATGAATTAGGGTTTCACCCTGGGGTCATGGGGTCTTCTTATATAGGCCTTGGCGATGAACGATAGCCCTTGGATCAAACCGACCTTGGCAACGGTGTAAATACAACCTCAAAGTCGGTTACAAACTGACCTAGGAAGATGAGCCTGATTGGCATCAGAGCTTTGGCGGCCGCCGCCTCTTGTGGCCAAACCAAACCATCTTTCTTCTCGGTGTCCTCTGGTACCTTCTAGAGTGTTTTAGTCCACTTTTCGGGTTGAGTTGCTTCACGGTCAAGTCTTGTCATCGTATAGGATGTAAACTCTAGAACTTTCTCCATTCTTCTCTGCATTTATCTATTAAGTCCCTAAAATTATATAAATCACCAAAACTCATGGAATTATGTTAGTTAAACCCCTAAACTTATGTTGATATTCATTTTAAGCCCTTATCCAAGTTTAGTTGACTAGTAATATTATGCTATAACAGGTGTCAACAAGTGCCTTGGTGACACAGATCTTCTTCTTCGCCGGCTAGCCTAACTCCACTACGACCCTAGGTATAACCCCTCTTTCCATATCATGGTCATAACTAGATCGCAAGAACTCGCTTAGGGCGCCTCCCCGCTCGAAAGAGTTGGCGATATGCGCATCTCTCGCATACCTATATCCGTCAGACTGCTTCGAATTGTCCACGTTTTTGGACAGCCCGAGGATGCGTAGATGTGGTTAGTTTCCCCTTTCTACTCCCGTCTGATTTAGAGTTTTAGCAACATCTCCTTGTGGTTCTTCGAATACACAATCTCCTATCGGGATGTGTATTTGGAGAACAAATGAGGTGCTACCAAAATTCTATCTCAGATAGGAGTAGAGCATGGAAGCAACCTCATCTACGCATCCTCAGGTGGGATTAGGACCTATCTTCACCTATTAGATGGTAGGATCCTTGTGTAGATGCAATGCATTCTTATATTCTCGTGTATATGATAGAGAATGGATGATCGTGCATGGATATACAAAGGCTGGAGGGGTTTTGGAGATTATAACAATGAATGGGTTAGGAAGAGCAAAGGCTTTGGTGGAAAAAGCTTTTCAGAATGCTCGAGGTGCGAGTAAGGTTTGGTGTCCATGCAACAAATGTGGGAATAGGCGAAGGCAAACTAGTAAGGCGGACATGTCTAAACATCTTGTGATGAATGAATGGACGACCAACTATAAGTGGTGGATCCTCCATGGTGAAACTGAGCGTCTGAGACACGAGGTGGTGAGGCAACACATCAATGATCTTGTCTCTGATGCCGAGGTAGGAGACATGTTAGATGATTTCCATGCCGAAAACTTCGATGAACGACATGGGGATGAGGGAGAGGAGGAGCCAGAACAAACCGAAATGGACTATTATGCCATGTTGGAGGTGGCACAGAAACCCCTTCACGGCCATGCAGAGGTCTCTCGACTAGATGCCATTGGACGCCTTATGGACTTGAATGCCCGGTGCAACATGAGTCAAGATGGCTTCAACAACATGTTGGCGTCTTAGAGACCTTGCTTCCGCGAGGTCACAACCTACCAAGGAACATGTACGAGTCGCAGAAAGTCCTCATGGTACTTATGATGCCATATGAGCAGATACATGCTTGTGAGAGCGGGTGTGTCTTATTTAGGAATGACTACAAAGGTGCTACGCATTGTCCAAAGTGTAAATCCACTAGGTACATAGAGGTAGACTCTGGTGATGGTCACAAGAGGCAGCTTGAAATCCCCGTGAAAATCCTTCGGTACCTTCCCTTCATACGTAGGATACATTGGATGTACATGACCGAGGAGTCCGTGAAACAGATGACATGGCACAAAGATGGGGCGTTGCTACAATCCGTATAAGATGGGACACCCTTCCGATGCCGAAGCATGGACCCATTTTGACAATATTCATCCTGACAAAGCTATAGAGGCTCGTAATGTGTGTGTTACATGGCAAATGATGGGTTCAATCCTTATGATTGATGTCTACCCCATACACTTGTTGGCATGTATTCGTTATCCTGTGGGATCTCCCCCCTAGTGTTTGCTTTCAAAAGAAGAACATACTTTTATCTTTGATAATTCCTGGCCACCCGGGGAATAAAATGGGCGTGTTAATAGAGCCTCGTAATTGATGAATTGATCAAAGCTTGGAACGAAGGGTTTTGGACATATGACCGAGCTTTAAAGAAAAATTTCGTGGATGTATGTTTGTTACCACTACTCCCCTCGCATGATTTCTTGGCGTATGGGATATTCTCGTGGGTCGGTGTGTTCATGCGAAATTCCCTTGCCCAAGATGCACTACCTAATCCGACGATATCCCGTGAGCAAATTGTTTCCCGTGAGCTAACAGAAATAATCACGGAAACCACAAGATATCCCGCGGCAAAGTGAAAACATCACGGAAAGAAAGTACCCACGGGATATCAAATTTCCCGTGATGGACAGCTCACGGGAAATCTCCCACCCCTTTCCCCGTGAGGGACGGGACTCACGTGAAAGGGAACGGCCGTCGGCCCCAGCCCCGCTCCGTCCCTCCGTCCACCCTTTCCCCGTGAGAACTCCGTGCGGCTCACGGGATATCTCTTTCCCGTGGGCCATACAAAGGGGCCTCCGTGAAAGGGCACCATTTCCGTGAGCCGTACCCCGCTAACGGAAATAAGCTCACGGAAATGTCTTTTTTTGGATTTTCATCTCTAAACTTTTTCTACACTTGTTGCACATCATATGGCACTCAATATTAAAGTTTGGTGAATTATTGACTTTATTTGATATATGTAGTTAATTATTCTCTTTTATGGGAATTTATGAAATGAGACCAAATTTGAACTACAAGTGCTTCAAACTTTTGAAAAAAATTAGTAGAAAATTTATATTCCTCATACTCAACACAATCTAAGGCCTTGCATTTAAAAAAAAATAATGAAATGTGCAACATCTTAATACGAAATCATCAACTCTAATCCCTGTTCGAGTGGTTTAAAAATTCTAGAAAATAAACCGATGTGCAAAAAATCATGAAATTTGATAATATGACATGATATCTTATGCCGAGGCTATGATAAAAAATTGGGAACGTTTCGCATAAGTTGGCACGTCACGATGTTCACAAGCTCCAACATCTACGTAGAAGCTTCATGTTTGTTGAGAGTGATCTAGTGTCATTTCATGTCGATGTGACGATCAAGTTGTGGTTTGGCTACAAAACTTTTTCTATATGCAATAGACCTCAAATATTGTGTCATGTCTATTTTCGAGAATTTTTTGGATTATTTTTGTAATTATTATAATTTTTTGTTGTAGTTAAATAAATGCAAATAGAGATAGAACCACATGAAATAATGGTCATTTTTTTTTTGCGCAAGGATGAAATTAGGATTGGTGAGTGTATGTGGAAAGGTATTTATGAAGTTATCATGATCAAAGTTTCAAAGTATATATGCTAGAAAAAGAAAGAGATAGAAATAAAATTTATTTCTCGAAAACTCCTTTCCCGTGGAGTCGCTCACGGAAATCTAAGCTTTTTTCCCGTGATCCTATGTGTACAAACACGGAAATCATTGGCGGACCCACCTCGGTGGCGTGGCGGATTAGGGGTTCACTTTTTGTTTTTTCCTTTCAGTGAGAGATCCGGGTGGCTCACGGAAAGATATCTTCCCATGAGCCACCCGGATCTCTCACGGAAATTGGGTTGCATTTTTTTTTAAACAAAGTCAACCAAAGTCACTCACACCCACACGTGACACAACGCACGCCACACACACACACGCACACCACACACGACACACACACACACACACGCCGCCGCCGCCGGCCGCCGGCCCCGCCTCGCCCTTCGCATACGCCCGCCTCCACGCCGGCCGGGCGGAGCCGCTGCGGAGGCGCCCCCCCGCCACCTCCGCCGGCGGCCGCGCCGCCACGCCGCCACCATCCCCCGCCGAGGGCCGCGCGTCCCCCGCCACCCCCCCACCACCGGCCAAGGCTGCCTCGCTCGGCCGCCGCCGCTGGCCCGCTGCCGTCCGGGCGGCTCGCCCCGCCACATCGGCGCCTCCCCCGAGTAGGAGGGACGAGGGAGAAGGGAAGGGAGGGGGGAAGGAGGGGCGGTGGAGTAGGAGGGAGGAGGAGAAGGAAGGGGGAAGGAAGGAGGAGGAAGGAAGAAGAAGGGAGGAGGGGGAAGGAAGGAGGAGGAGGAAGGTAGGAAGGAGGAGGAAGGAAGGAGAAGGGGAGGGGGGAAGAGAGGTCCCGACGCCGCCGCCCCTGTGCCCCGATGCTATTGCGCCGCACACCTTTGGTCATTGCCGCTCGCCGGCCGAGGAGAGGTCGTCCGTCCGCCGCCCGCCGCCGTCGCCTTCAGCCAAGCAGTTGCCGGCCATCGTGCCTCGGATATGATTGTCGCCATCGTGCCCTAGATGTGATTGTCGGCCATCGTGCCGCCGTGTGCTTTGTTTGCGGTATTGGAAACCTCCCCGTGTAGGGAGGTTCTCAAAAAATTTTCAACTTATCCCCTGTGTTTCTTTTATGCAGAGGAACCCTCCCAGGCGAAGTTGCTTTGCCGAGCCGAGTCTCTTGGCGGCCCCCGATCTCCTTCCTCGCCGGCTGGCTAACTCCACCGTGACCCTAGGTATCACCCTCCTTCCGTGTCATGGTCGTAGCTAGATCGCGCAGCTCGCTTAGGCATCTCCGCTCGAAAGAGATACGGTTGGAAGTATGCGCATCCCCGCATACCTATAATAGTATCTGCTTCGAATTGTCCATGTTTTTGACAGCTCGGATGCGTAGATGAGCGAGCATGCTCCACTCGCCTCGATTGAGTTTCGCAGCATCTCCTCTGCCGTTCTTCGAATACACACGCTCCCCTCTCGGGAGGACGGTATTCGGAGAGAACGGGGACGTATCGCCAAAAATTCTCGCCTCTGATAGGAGTGGAGCATGGAACCCGACCTCATCTATGCTTCCTCGGTGGGATTAGGACCTATCTTCACCTACTAGATAGTAGGATCCTTGTTTAGATGCACTGCATTCTTATATTCTCGCGCATATGATAGAGAATGGATGACCGTGCGTGGTTATACAATGGCTGGAGGAGTTTTGGAGATTACGACCGTGAATGGGTTAGGAAGAGCAGTACTTTCGTGGATTATACTTTTCAGAATGCTCGAGGGGCGAGTAAGGTTTGGTGTCCATGCAAGAATTGTGATAATAAAAAAAGGTAAAGTAAGGAGGACATGTCTAAACATCTTCCCAAGTATGGATGGACGGAGGGCTATAAGCGGTGGATCTTCCATGGTGAAACCGAAATGTATGAGAGACGAGGTCGTGAGGCAACGCATCGATGATCTTGCTTCGATGCTTTGGGATAGGAGACATGATAGATGACTTTCATGCCGGTAACTTTGAGCAAGGACTTGGGGATGAGGGGGAGGAGGAGTCAGAAGAAACCGCAAAGGCCTATTATACCATGTTGGAGGCGGCACAGAAACCCCTTCACGACTATTGTGAGGTCTCCAAACTAGATGCCATTTCACGCCTTATGGACTTGAAGGCCCGATGCAATATTAGTCGAGACGGCTTCACCGACATGTTGACGATCTTTGGTGGCTTGCTTCCGCGAGGTCACGTCTTTGCCAAAAAACATGTACGAAGTTAGAGAAACTCCTCAAGGTACTCAAGATGCCATACGAAAGCAGATACATGCTTGTGAGAACAGGTGCGTCTTATTTAGGAAAGAGTACAAAGATGATACGCATTGTGCAAAGTGTAAATCCTCAAGGTTCATAGAGGTAGACCCTGGTGAAGACGATGAGAAGAGGCGAGCTTTTAAGGTCCCCGTGAAAATCCTATGGTACCTTCCCTTCGGACCGAGGTTACAACGGATGTACATGACCGAGGAGTCAACAAAAAAAGATGACATGGCACAAAGATGGGCGCCGCTACAATCCGTATAAAGATGGTACACCCATCCGATGCCGAAGCATGGACCCATTTCTACAATGTTCATCCTAACAAAGCTATAGAGGCTCGTAATGTGCGTGTTGCGCCGGGCAACAGATGGGTTCAATCCTTATGGAATGATGGCTGCCCCATACACTTGTTGGCCTCAGATTCGTTATCCCGTTTGAATCTCCCTCCCGTCCGCTTTCAAGTGAAGAACATTATTTTTCTTTGATAATTCCCGCCACCCTAAAATAAAATGGGTGTGTTCTTAGAGCCTTTGTGATTGATGAATTGATCAAAGGTTGGAATGAAGGGTTTTGGACGCATTTTAATCGAGCTTTGAAGAGAAATTTCGGGATGTACGTGTGGTACCACTACTCCCTGCATGATTGCTTGGCATATGGGATATTCTCCCGGGTGGGTGTGTGCACGGCAAGTTCCCTTGCCCAATATGCAAGGCGGCCGTGAGGTTCACCCGGTTGAAGAAGGGTGGCAAGTATTTTGCGTTCGACAAGCATCGACAGTTCCTCCCTCCCCGACCATGCATTCAAAGCTAGACAAGAAGAACTTTTACGAAAGGTCTCCAAGTTACGGACCCGAGCCAAGATGATGACATCTCGGCCGAGGTACACGCCAAGTGGATTCCCTTGTGGCTGATGAAAATGGTGTCTTTGTGGGTTATGGCGTGGATCATGCATGGACTCACAAGTCGATTAGAGAGGCTCCCCTATTATGATGACCTTCTTCTTCCACATAACCTTGATTTAATGCATACTTGAAAAAGAACATCGCCGAGTATTTTTGGAACATTCATGAAAACTAGCAAGTCAAAGGACAACATTAAGGCTAGAATTGATCCGCGAGAGTTATGTGACGCAACCGAAGCAAGAAATGAAGCCTCCTAGCAATGGCAAGAGATGGAAAAAACCTAAGGCCGATTACGTGTTGAGCAGGCCCCAAAGGAGGGAAGTACTTTGCAATGGTTTCAAAATTAATGTTCCCCGATAGGTATGCAAAGAAATCGAGGAGAGGAGTGAACTTATCTACTATGCGAATCAATGGGCTCAAGAGTCATGACTACCACATATGGATGGAGCGGCTTCTTCCAGTGATGCTTCGAGGCTATGTCCCCGATCATGTCTGGCATGTGATGGTAGAGTTGAGCAATTTCTTTCGGCAGCTTTGTGCTAAAGAGTTATCTCGGACCACACTAGAAGAAATAGAAAAAATGGCACCTATGTTGGTCCAGAAGTTGGAGAAGATATTTCCGCTTTGCTTTCTTCGTTCGATGGTGCATTTGATTTTGCACCTTCCATACGAGGCAAGGGTTGGTGGCCCCGCATTTCGTTGGTGCTATGTTGTTGAGAGAGTTACGAAGCATGTTCGGGCCGATTTGTAAAAATAAGTGTAAGATTGAGGGTTCCATCGCGAGAAGCAAAGGTTTGGCGGGAGGTGTCGACTTCACATCAAAATACTATGGTGACAACCTTCCTAGCTCGCATTATCCACCCCCTCGTTACAATGCCGATGAAAATGAATCAACCCTCGGCCTTTTCCAAGGAGAACTAGGGCGTGCAAGTGGTTCAAAAATAAAGATGTTGACAAATTCAGAGTGGATCGAGATAATGAATTATATACTTTTCAACCTGGACGAAGTGCTTCCCTTACGTCTGAAAAGTCACAACTCTAAGCATAGAACCTACTTGTCTTCTAGTACTTAATATCCCGCATCCAACCCTTTTTGTCTCGTTGGTATAGGAAATTTCAAATGCAATTCGGCTTCAACGAACGCCGCCCGAAGCACATGAATTGGACGCCCTACTTAGACAGTGTGCTTGGCAATGGAAAACCCGATTTCATTAGTTGGTTCAAACGCCGCAATCTTGTCCAATTAGCGTGTTAAATAACGCCTCGTTTGATATGCTAATGAACTGTCTCATTTCATTTATCCCGCTTAAGCTTGCGTGCACGTACCGATCCGGGTATGCATCCCGAAACTCATACAGGTTGCCAATGGCTTTGAGACCCGAGGGTTAGGTCATTTACCGGTTATGACGTGAATGGATATCGCTACCACATAACGAGCTATGAGCGTAATCGACCAAACCAAAAACCACAAATACCGGAGTTTTCACTAAAGGTGATGATGGAACTAGCACTAAAGGTTATTATGGAAGAATTGAAGAAATATACAAGCTCCATTTCCCGGCTCTAAACGGCTTGCTCCCCGTCGTGTTTAAGTGCCATTGGTTCGATCCTGAAATAACAAATTGGACCTCGAACAACTTGGGATTGTTCGGTCGACAAGATTCCTAGATGGCCGGAGATGATGTCTACATTGTGGCTCAACATGCCACACAAGTTTATTATCTCCCATGGTGTTGCCGGGACGACGAGTGGCTTAAGGGTTGGGATGTTGTGCGAGAAGGTATTGCCACATGGTAGACTAACCGTCCCCAAACAGGGACGATTACCATTTTAATGCAAACACATATGAGGGAGAGTTCTTCCAAGAAGATGGGCTACAAGGTAAATTTGTGATAGAAATAACCGGGCCCAACGAAATGGAAGTAGACAATGAAAGTGTTGTTGATGATGAGGAGGACGAGGAGGTTCGAGATGCGAAGGACTTACGCTACTTGAAAAATTACTTAAGGACAAATGCGGTGTTGACGTCGTTCCTCCTCCCATGGATCCCGCCAATCTTCATATGTTGGAAGACGTAGACATGGATGATAGTGATCATGAGGATTATGATCCGACAAAGTGCGAAATCGTGACAGGGATGAGGATTATTTCTAATACATGTAATACTATGCATCTCTTAATAATTATGTTCTGATTATTGGTTTTCAATCTCTTCATAATTATGTTCTATTTAATTTTGCATTTTTACTAATTATGTTCTATCTAATTGCAGGTCATTCAAAAGATGCCTCGAACGAATGTCCTCAAGAAAATGACCAGGAAATTCAAAAGTGTAGCGTCGCTAGGGCAAGGGCAACAAAGAAGAGGAAGCGTCGAGCCACCACCACCGCCACGGGGTAGGGGTAGGGGCGGCGTCGTGCACCCCGACCACCGTCGCCACCACCGGTTGTGCACGAGGAGGAGGAGGAGGAGGAGGAGGAGGCGGAGGCGGAGGGCGTGGACCTCTCGGCGTCGCGGCACGCGGACCGCCGGGGGCGCACCACGAGGAGGAGGGGACTAGCCGTAGTACGGGAGGGGGTTCCTCTTCCTCCGCTCGAGGCGTGTCTACTTGCGACGCCCCTCCGCACTCCCGGATCGACAACCTACGAGGACCGTAAACCGACCATAAGACCAACACGGCCAAGGTAATTTACTTTACACTTTAGCACTACTTTCTTATTTTTCAGGTTTCAAAATCGTAATAGGTACTAATAGTTATTCTTGATCATTTGGGCAGGGTTTTGTTATCACCGCGAACTCGGTTCAAGGACGCCTTCCCCCCGGCATTCTTGGTATTACGGTCAAGAAGCACTACCCCGGCCTTGTTACCATCGACGGAGTAGAGTATCTTTATCCGTCGTTCCACCGATGACGTGGACTTTGAGGACAACTATGATGAGGATGGCATAAAATATAGTAACAAGGCCATGCGTGTGATCAAAGAGTTTTGGGTAAGTCTATGTCGCACTGTAGTGTACAAATACATCGCTCCAAATTCTAATGTTAGAAATAATGACTTATTACATTGCTTCTATGTGCAGAAATACTTCAAGTGCGAGGAGGGATACGAGGCTGAGGCGGAGGAAGTGGCTCTAAACGCCTGTTTCAAGCTTGTGGCGGACATGTGGTACGCAGGCACGCCGCCGCCCATCGGGGGCGTGGTGCGCGATAAACGAGAAAAGAAGGCTCGATAAGGGGAATGGAAAAACGCTGAATCGACCAAAGAACAATACATGGAGGTAAATATTGAATGCTCGTACTAAGTTTAATTATGGTTAATGTGATTTTTATAATCTGTGTTATACTTGGTGTCCTGTAGGTGATTCCGCAGTGGTGCTTGTTGCATAGGCGTTACTGGGAGCTTTAGGTGGACAAGTGGGTCGATACAGATTATCAGGAGGTCCACAACGACTACCGGGACCGGCGTGCCATGATGCCAGGTGTACCACACCATCAAGGCAACCTTAATCTCGTGGCCTACCAAGCTAGATATGTAAGTGTTATCCAATTCTTATTTTCTGATGTGCAACTCAATACTTTCTTACCATTCTAGCTACTTTTCTTTTTCTCACACAGGAGCGAGACACATGGCACGCCAATCCAGCACGCTCGAGGCCTTTGCTAACTCCCACACGGGCGGGTATAAAGATCCCGCGTCGTCTTCAACCCCGAGGCTGGGCCCGGCCTACACTAACCCGACCGCCCTACGAGAAGATCGTTAGGTACACGAAGTGGCGAGGGAGCAGTATGGAGAAAGCTTTGATCCCCTCGCTGCCACGACATTGAGGGGGGACCTCGCCATGATCGCCGGAGGAGGCAAGAAGCACGGGCGGTACTATTGGGGTGATAGCGTTATCAACCCGCACAACACAAAAGAAGCTATCGAGCTCCGAGCACGCTCGGGAGGCCCGATGATACGCGAAGCGCCAACCACTTACCGGGCTATAGTCTCCGGACTTGAGGTTTATATATTTTTATTTAAGGTTCATTGATCGTTGCATACTCTTTCTCCGTGTTCTAACTTTGTGTTGAAATAGGCCCGTGATAGAGGAAGAGAGGAAGCGACGGGGAGGAGGCTGAGGAGAGGGAGCGGGCAAGGGCTCATGCGAGCAAGAGAGGGTGAGCAGCACCGTAAGACCATGGAAGCTCTCCCTAGCATACCTCCGTGTTGGTGGCCAGGTTGGTGTGCGGCTACCACCGGAGATCGCCTTCCCGCCACCACCCGTCTTACGTCCCACCGCCCGTCGTCGTCCCACCGCCGTCTACGGTCAGCCGTCGATCTTCCCTCCACCGCATAGAGCCTCTCTGTGAGTTTGTCTCCCGTAACTCGAAATATGCATATATGAATGTGAATGGATATGATCTGGAGTTTTGAATGCACCATGAGATGTGCACGTGGACATGTGGTTGTCGGCCATCAAGCCGCGTTTTTTTTTGCAGGTTGGAAAGCCCTCCGTGCATGGGAGGTGCTGCCGAAAATTTCTAACTATTTCTCTTCTTTTTTTCAAGTTAATAGAATCTACCTTGAATTTTGTCTCACAAATTTCTAACTATTTATCTTTGCCTACGTGCGAGGAAAATTCTCATGCCTCGAACCCAACTCCGAACCAATCTCAACCGGACGCTTGGGGAACGCTGGGCGGAAGGTTGGAGGCCGTGGGGCCGTAAATTTGTCATGATTTAGGTTAAAAACTTGTGCACTTCAACTTGTGAACTTGGATTTTATGTGAGTTTGTGAACTTGTGGTTGCACTCATGGACATGTGGTTGAACTTGTGACTTTGTTGGATATTATGTAATATATGTGGTATTATAGATTTATCGAGCTATATATGTGGTATTATGGATTTACCGCTATATATGTGGTATTATGGATATTATGCAATCTGTGTATGTATATATATATTTATATGTGTCAATAATGTGCTGGAACAAAAAAAGAAAAAATATGAATTTCCGTGTGAGCTGCTCACGGGAAATAGGCAAATCTTTCCCGTGAGTGGGGTTGGCTCACGGGAAAGAGGCCAAATCTTTCCCGTGAGTAGTGGCGGCTCACGGGAAAGGGTTCAGATATCCCGTGAGCTACACCGTTATGCTCACGGGATATCAGCAAAACGCCGTTTTTTTGAACAGGCCACGTAGGCCATGACGGGTTCCACACCCACCACTGTTGATGATGCCCCCGGTTAACTCTATCCCATGCGTTTTGTCTCAGCTGACGGAAAGAGTTATTTCCCCGCCTATTCTATCCCGTCAACGATACCCGTGATTTACCCCCGGGAAAGGCTTTCCGGGGGTAAGATGGCCTATCCCGTGAGCTTAGCTCACACGGGGAAATCAGGTGAGTCCGGTAGTGATGCAAAACGGCTCTGAGGTTCACCTGGTTGAAGAAGGGTGGCAAGTATTCTGCGTTCGACAAACATCGACAATTCCTCCCTCTTGACCATGAATTCAGACTAGATAAGAAAAACTTTATGAATGGTCTCCAAGTTACAGACCCTCCACCGGAGATGATGACTGCTACCGAGTCATGCAAACGGTTTAAAAACTTATAATTTGGAACTGAAGAAGTGTTTGCCATTGTGCAGGCGGTTTTTGGGGTGCGCAGCAGCAGCATCTCAATGGTAATTCCAGGTCCGAATGCCGTCAAGACACCCCGCTCGTTGAGGTTGATTCTATGCTTGCAAATCTCGTGGAGCACGAAGATGACGGTGGCGCCCAACATGTTGCCGTAGTCACGCAGGACACGTCGGCTTGCGGCCAGCTTGTCGGGCTGGAGCTGGAGAACTGTGTCAAGCTTGCGTAGGATTCCTTGCGTGCCAGGGTGCACAACCCAGAACAGGTCATTCCAGTCGGGAACATCAATGCCGAGCGGAGAAAACGAGTTCAAGAGGCACTGCTCTATGTTGCTCCCGATGAACTTCGGGAGATTGCTGGTGGCGCTACTGAGGCTGAGTCCGCCACTGCCCAGCTGCATGGTGATGGCATCCTGGGTCTCCGGGATGATGGCTTGCGCGGCAGACATGATCTCGAACAGCGGGCTCTCGCCGGGTCCGGGGTCCGCGCCGACGATGACGGCGCCAGCGCCGTCGCCAAAGAAGCCCATGTTGACGAGCGTCTGGAAGTTGCCTTCCTAGGGCGGGGCGAACATCATGATGGTGAGCTCGGCGCAGACGACGAGGACACGCGCGCCCCTGTTGTTCTCGGCCAGGTCCTTGGCGGCGCGCAGCGCGGCGGCACCGGCGAAGCAGCCATCGAGGCAGAGCATGGTTCGGCGCACGGAGGCGCGGAGGCCCAGGAGCTGCACCAGCCGGACGTCCACACCTGGCATGTGCGCGCTGGAGACGGTGGCCACGACGATGTGGGTGATGTCGGTGGCCGGGCGGCCCCACTCGGCGATCGCCTTCCTGGATGCCGACGCCGCGAGCTCCGGCACCGCCGTCTTGACGATGTCGAGCCGCGCGTCCAGGGACGGCGACGCCGGGTCCAGGAACTCCGGCTGCGCGGCCAGGAGCGCCTCGTCGTGGTGGAAGAAACGCCTCTCCGTGCCTGACCTCTGGCCTGCACATACAGAGATATGAATGAACGCGATGCCGTCTATGAAACGTTGCAAGCAAATTGAGCTCATTGCATGCTTGCTTACATAGTGTTTTGAAATTCTCCTTGAGCTCGGTGAGGTGCTCCCTCTTGGTGACACGGAAGTAGTAGTCAGGGAATGCATCCTGCGATATGCAGGTTGCTGGGTTAGCCGTGCCGGTTGCAAGCAGTGTTGCAGGGCCATCCGCACGCTGGCTTCTGCCTGCAGCGCTTGCACTTGCCATGGTTTGCACAAGAGAATCCAGTACCTACACAATTTTCTTCTGTATGTATGTTCTAGCAAGGTCTGGTGCCTCTGTGTGTATGTATGTATGTATATATAGCATGGTATAGAAGTACGTCAAGCGGCCGGCAGCCTGGCATTGTTTGGATCTACTAGCACTAAGAGTTAGCTGGGTTTGGATGATAGTACGACTAAAAATAAACTAATTATAGACTAAGAAGAATTCGTAGCGGCTAGAATTCACTAGTTCTTATTAGAGCATAAAAAAACTCATATTTAGTCTATTCAGTGAAATATGGGCTAACTTTTAGATCTGTGATCCAAACGGAGGTAGTCACTAGACACGTCAAATAATTATAAAGCTAATTATTAGCCAGCTAGTAATAATCTACGTTAAATGCTGTTCCCTGGTCTTTCACTATAAATTAAACAAGCAAATTAATCAGAGGATCGTCATGTGATCACTCTAACTACTTTGACCAATTTAGAAGATCCCTCGTGTCGACATCCCTCCAGAGTATCAATTTGCAATATTTTTTTTTTAAAAGCGTACCCATCCACACGTGTTGCATGAACGGAAAATAGGATGGAGCATCCTAGTTTATTATTCTACACTTGACCATTGGGTGGTAGACCATGTGAAACCGCCGGCCAATGCGTTTGCATGAAGAAGCGTGAAGGCACCGCAAGATGCTTTCTCGTCATACCAGTAACAATAAGGGAATTTGTCTGTAGGACACCCAAAGTGGCGCCCGGTGTGCTAGAGACACCGTCTTTCTTCATGTTTGCCAGAACACATTGCCGTTTGGTGCAATTTGTCCCGTGGACACTAAGGAGAGATAACCTCACCACCAAAACAACTGCCATTTGTAAACCATAAGGCCAATGGCTATGAAATTTTAACAGCAACAAGATATGATAGTTATCTACAAATCATCTAATACTTGCTTCCATAGAAAACCTAATTAAAGACATGATATGGTGTATTTAATTATTCTTGATGTCATATCACGTCCTTAATAAGGTTTTCTATGAAAGTGAGTATTAGATGATTTATAGATAACTATCATATCTTGTTGTTGTTAAAATTTCATAGCCATTGGCCTTATGGTTTACAAATGGCAAATTGTTTTGGTTGTGAGGTTATCTCTCCTTAGTGTCCACGGACAAATTGCACCAAACGGCAAGTGTTCCGACAAACATGAAGAAAGACGGTGTCCGCTAGCGCACCGGCGCCACTTTGGGTGTCCTACGCATAATTTCCCCTAATAATAAACTATTATTAAACCATCCACACGTGTTGCATGACGAGCCAAGACTCAACGAGGAGATCAAATGCAACTTTCCAGTGCACATGGCATGGTGCTGGAGGCTGATTAACAAACCAGTAATAATAAAATATAAAAAGAGATTAATAATTAATTTTTATTATCAGAAAATTAGTATTATTATACTTCAGCCATTTGTATATTATTATGCAAAAGAATGTGTGAACTATTTATTAACTTAATATTATCTATGTTTCAAAAAAAAAAAAACTTAATATTATCTATAGTACATTAGTCATGTTTTATGTTCCGTATAAATTAACTGTCTTCCCCGGATATATATTTCTTTTTACAAATTTATTTGTTTTAACCTATTATTAAACCACATGAAAGCCTGAAACATAATTTTATTATTTTCTGCACTCTCATGTTCTCTTCTGTGTAAATTTTCATTTGGACAAGTAAGACATTTTTTAAAAAATAAAACATCAAGTAAAGATTTTGTATTTTTGAAGAACACAAATGTAACATAGCATGCAGTTTAATATTTTCCATCTTAGGTCTAAACATTACTAATCTAACGATAATGGTTTTGCTATTTTAAAATTTTACAGTATACATTGATTTTTTTTAAGTTCTGGCATAATTGGTACAATACTGTATTTTCTTGTTAGTTTGTACCGGATTCAAAGTCAGCACCCGATCGACAGAAGATTTTTCTAGAGATAGTTCGGGCGGGACGACTTTAGCACCTTTGTCTTCTTTCTCTATATATAATATGATTTTGAAAAGGAGATTTACTCAGCTTTTAAGATAGCCGATATTTTTTAACCGAATCGGCAGGGGAGCCCCCTACCTAATTTTTTCCAATTAAATAAAAGAATGACAAGGTACAAAAGGGGAATTGCAAGGCAACCAGGCCCAAAGGAAAAGAAAGGAAATTACACATTGAGTCTATCTCTCCAAGTTCTGATGAGGGCGAGTCTAGCACCCTTGGCCTTGATACAAACATCGTCAAGCTCGTTGCTGAATTTTCTTTTCCAAGTGGCGATGTTGGCTTGTTTATTGTCAAACACTTTACTCTTTCACGAAAAGATTTTGCTCCCAAAAGCTTCTCTAGCAGCGATGATCATGTCTAGAGGTTGGATCTGAGAGTTCCAGGTTATGCCAAGCGAGCTCCAGCATTGCTGACTGAAAAGGCAGGTGAATAAGAGATGGAAGCTTGTTTCTTCAACCCCAGTAGCACATAGGGGGCAGGAATAGTCATCTAAGTGCATATTTTATTCTCCTCAGTTTGTTTCTGGTTGGTAGCCTATCTCTAATGAGGAGCCAAAATGAGAATTTAAGCTTACCAAGATTGCAGGAGGACCAGAGCCAACTGAAGAGGGGGGAAGCATCGACATGATCCTCGAGAGAGATGTTGGCCTTTTTCTACTGAATGGAGGAGTTCCCCATGAATAGGTCCAAAGGTCATTGGCATCATCCAATATGTTTGAATCATCTACTAAGGCTGCAACTTCTTCTAGCTAGGTGACTGCTAAATGGGAGAGAGGGAGGACATCAGTTTGTTCAAGAAAAAATTGAACTGAGCACTTGGGCTTCCTGAAAAAAAATAGAAAGTGGGCAGAGCTGATAGGATCCATGAAAAAAATAGCACGCTATAGCGCCGAAATAGCACGCTAATAGCGGCCAGAAGCACCTCAAATAGCGTTTTGGCTAATCTCCCGCTAAATTCTACAGCCCGCGATTTTTTTCATGGGATAGGACATAATTTACCAAAATGAGTGGACCATGGTAAGAAAGGAGTTTGCTCATACCAGATACTCTTCTTTCAATTCTATTGAGCATTGGTGAGAATTGTAATATGCTAGGTTTGGTTGTTCCTAAGGGTAGGCCAAGATAAGGAAATGGCAATTGTCCAACCTGGCAGCCAAAGATATTGGCTAGTTCAAGAGCTCTGGCAGAACTCATGTTTATAGGAATTAAAGAAGATTTTCCATAATTAACATTTAGGCCTGAGCTATCTGAGAAGGGCTGGAGCATATTTTTCAGAGTCAACGGTGTTGAGGGGTCTCCAGGTAGAATCAGCTAGGTGTCATCAGCATACTGAATAATGGGGTAGATGCCCCCAAAATTTTCACTTAGAGGGTGTTTGACTAGTCCATCTTGCTAGGCTTTATCCACGGATAAGAATGGCAAGTTGAATAGAAGCTTAGATTGCACTACTTTGGAAACATTTTGATTTCGTGTAGTTAAAAGAATCTTGCTTCGTGATGCACCATTGTTCATGTGCACCATGAAATTTTCCCAATCATGCCCATCCTCATGCCAAGCGTCATCCAAGATAAGCAGAATCTTCTTACCACTCAATTTGTTTGAAATTGCATAGAGCATGTGTTGTTGGGCATTTAGATCTGACTTCTGCTCAATAATAGCTTCGAATAGCTTGCCAATAAGTTTTTCACCACAAAACTCTTGAGATACATGGACCCAAAATACTTTATGGCCAATTAATTCTTAAGCACGCTTTTCATGGTCATTATGTATCTTGTGTTTCTCATGTTCTCGGCACACATCATCAAGTAAGTCATATATGTCATTAGCAAGATTTCTCAACTTCATCACCCATCGATGTGATGGGTCTCTCTCTATTGCTCTGTCACGAACCACAGATAGCCAGCTTGTAATCTCTGTATGTATATGCTGAAGGTCCAAGAGATCTTTTTCACGCCCGTTATGGCCGCAAACTCACTGGATATCAGTGAACCTAGCTTGTTCCCTGCAATTTTCAATAGTCCAGATGCTAGAGCAGCCTCCACTCCAGTCATATTTCAAAGGCTCCCTTATATTGTCCAAAAAAAAAATAGAAGGCTCCCTTGCCAAATTCTCTGTAGATGAAATTGCAGAACAAACAATTATGTGGAGTTTTTCAAACCAAAACTAATATGGTTGACACGCTATTATATAGAACTATAATTTCTAGCTCTTGAATGGCGATTTTTTTTTAGAAATTACAAAAGATGTGAAAGTTAAGAATAGACAAATAGTTTAGCCTAAATACTAGTTTCTGAGTGCGCAGGATTTGGATAATTGGAATGCACACCTGATCCACCATTTAGCTTGTGCATGCTCGTTCTCCACCACTCGTTATGTTGAGCGCCTCTCCACCACTCGTCCATTCGTTCTCCACAACTCGTCCCCAACTCGTCCCCGAGACACCTGCTCGCGCTCCGCATGCCCGCACACCACGCCCGGCGACCCACTGCCTCCTCGGCGTCCCCGCATGGCCGCAGGCGAGCTGATCCCGTACCGGCGCTCTGGTGGCGTTCCGGCGACTTCGCTCGGCGCCGGCGAGGTAGGCTGCAGTGGCCGCACCGGTGCTCCACTGGTGCTCCGACGTCGGTGAGGTAGGCTGCAACGGCCACGGATCCGCTGGATCCGACGACGGTGGCCATGGATTCACACCAGGTATGCCTCCTCCTCCCTCCTGACCTCGAATTGAGAAATGGCTACTACAGTTAGGTGTTAGGGTTAGGTACCTAGTTTTCCCCTCAATTATGGAGGGCATGGTGGCTGCTAATCAGAATAGTGGCGGAAGCTCGCTCATCTGCATCTGCTACGCACACATTAGGGTTGTGTCGGCTGCGCTTATGAGTGTACCCACCAGATAATGTGGGCTCTGATCATTTGTTTTCCCTCGTTTTTCAGACTGAATAGTCTAGCCTCTCGCTACTAATTTCTGTTGGTTTTGCCTCTGTCCTGTCTTCGCTTCGCTGCGGTGTAGAGCAACTAGGAAGTGGATAAGATGTGAGCGATTTTTATGTGTTGGCCCCGTGTGAATAGTTTGCTCCCTCGCTTGGTCTGGTTGATTTTGTTGCTTGTGGCGCAATCTATGCCTATCTTTTTTATCCTCTATGCCTATCTACTGAAGAGGAACATGCAGGCGATGGCCAAGTCTTTCATGGTTGAACGGAAGGTTGTTGTTGATCTGGTTAGTAATTGCTGCCTCTTTTGGGGCGATGGCCAAGTCTTTCATGGTTGAACGGAAGGTTGTTGTTGATCCGGTTAGTAATTGCTGCCTCTTTTGTTTGCTTCGCCTTTTGGCATTTGGTGTTGGGTTAGGTTTTGTTCATTACAGCGAACAAGAATTTAGCTATTGGTTGCCGGGCGTGATTTCGAATTTTGAACTGGAGTAGGTAGTGTTTTTTCAGCTCTGATATGAGTTTTCAGATGGAATACTCCAGAGGTTTTTTATGTGTGGTTGAAGTAACACACATGATTTGAACCTGAACTAATCTATAGTTGTTTTCAGTCAAACATGAGTGTAGTTAATGTCACTTAGAAGGTGTTTGGAGACCTCTTGTGATGATTTGGCCAGAGAAATTAAGAAACATGGTGGGTGTGAGAGTTGAAGAGGAACCTGTGAAACTTCAGTTATGATGGGTTCAGAATTTTTCATGGGAAACTGTGGAAATTTATTTCCTATATAGACAAATAATGATTTGTTAGCTGTTGTCTGTTGTTATCTATAGGATTGGTGATGTGCCACATTATACGTTTATGCACGCTGATGCACAATTGCACATGGATTATGGTGAAAGCGGAATTGATGCTTCCTGTGATGTTACTAAAAGAATAAAATTGGTACTCCAAATGCAATATTGCATTTTATATAAGCAACCTATTTTTAACAATCTGTTGTTACTCATATTTCTCACAATGCTTCTAGGCATGCATAGATTATATTGATTCAAAGTTACTTTTCTTCTGTACATAAATGCACGCAGTGTACACAAAAAAATGCTATTCGTTTCATACATAAATGCCTACCATACTAGAGTAAACATCAAATATTTAGGCACATGTACCTATCCCAGCTTTTACTTGTCCTGCCATTTTGTTTCAACTTTTGATCTCTTCAGCCACTTGACCCTTGTATTTTCTATGCCCTTCTCTGTGTTTTGGGTAGTGTTCTATTGAATCTGTCGCTCCTTCGTTAGAACCAGCAAGTCGTAGTGTCTCACTGATTTTGATCATTGTTGTGTATCAATAGGTAGCTGCAATTAACATGCATGAACAATGAAGAGGTTGGCTATATAGCTAGCTAGATAAATATAAAGATCAAAATTGTTAGTCGTTGAAATGGTTGCTGCAAATTTTTTTGTTTTTTTAAAAAAAATAAGATAAATATTAGATGTGCTCACTATTAGATTGTCTTTTAGGTTTAATTTTCATAAGTATGACCACAGTATATTCTCTAAAAAATGGTTCTCAGCCTATGTACTGTATATTTTTTTCAGATTTAGTTTGTTTGTTACCATAAGAGACCCAAGTAATGCACATCATAATTACCGACTTTTAAATACCTATTACAGTTGATACTTTTGCCTAGCCCTTCAGTCTCGTAGCTAGATCCAGATGCCGCCATCCCTACCGCCACTGGGCTACTCCCCTTGCTGTGTAGGCATACGTAGAACCAACATAGATATGCTAATTCAGCAAGCAATTTTTCCTTTTCTGTTTAGCATTTATATATTCCAGATTTAGCATTTTTGTGGTTTGGCTTTAGCATTTTTAGTGCATTTGGATCTTTATGTCCCCATCCCTTGCTTTAGCATTTTTAGTGCCTCAACAACCAAATCCCTTGCCTAGCCCTTCAGTCTCGTAGCTAGATCCAGATGCCGCCATCCCTACCACCACTGGGCTACTCCCCTTGCTGTGTAGGCATAATGTGAGAGCCAACTTAGATATGCTAATTCAGCAAGCAATTTTTCCTTTTCTATTTAGCATTTATATATTTCGGATTTAGCATTTTTGTGGTTTGGCTTTAGCATTTTTAGTGCATTTGGATCTTTATGTCCCCATCCCTTGCTTTAGCATTTTTAGTGCCTCAACAACCAAATCCCTTGCCTAGCCCTTTAGTCTCGTAGCTAGATCCAGATGCCGCCATCCCTACCGCCACTGGGCTACTCCCCTTGCTGTGTAGGCATACGTAGAGCCAACTTATATATGCTAATTCAAAAAGCAATTTTTCCTTCTCCGCTTAGCATTTTTGTATTCTGGCTTTAGCATTTTTGTGCTTTGGCTTTAGCATTTTTGTACTAGTACAATTGATTTTCACAATTCACTTTCACTACACTTATAATCTAACCAAAGCCATGGTTTATTGATTGAGATAAGATGTCCCATTTTATTTCATGAATATTTGAAGAACATGATTCGATTGCCGTGATCTGTGCTGTGCTCCGTTACTGCAGAGCTAGCTAAGCTAACTACCCTCTTGTCCAAGTAGTCTTTATGCCCACCAGCCTACAATTTAGTAATATGAGCTCCGCTATTTTATCTTTGCTTGCTTGCTTGCTGTGTTGCATGAGACTGCAAGACTTTCTCTGCTCATACCCCCTGCTGCTTCTATTCTTTCTCTCTTTTTCTCATTTCTCTCACATGTATTAATGTAATTTGGCAATGACATAAGCAATAAGTGGTGAAAAAAATTTCACTTCAATCTTTGTTCTTACAGGTTGTGGACAACGACACAAGGCACCAATGGATCCATTTCGAGTACCCAACTGAGATGAAGATGTGAAGAAATCTAATAATTTTGTGATTCTCTAGGTGACTGCACATAAGATTTGAAGGGAATTCAAAAATGATGTGTATCTGAAAGCACATGTTGTGCATTTGAACCTTTAAACATATTGCATTTGAAATATTAATGAAGCAAATCTTATGTGGAGTGTCAAATAATTTGGAACATTATTATGTTTCTTCATGTATTTCTCAGTCGTTTAACTTCTTTTTTTTTGTGTAGTTCTGATAATACGTGCAATTCAAAGATGTCTAATGTTAAAATTAAAGCCTTTTTGTGCATGCATGCTGTCATTTTAGTTCAGTTTTTGCTTGAAAAAATTGTTAGAGATGCTAAATTAGGAGGACATAGCATGCAAAAGGCATGTGCCTCACTAATTTTGGCTGCAAAACTATAGGGGCGTTTGAAAATCCCCACCGACAATGCACTTCGGACGGCCAATTATCATATTTTACTAAAAAGGGGAAGTGCGGAGAAGTCTTTCCAAAAAAGAAGTGTGCAGACGGAAGGGCAAAAAACTGCGCGTGCAAGCCCTAGTGAAGTCCATAGTTTAGATAGGGATCCTTTCTGGTCACATCATACATATGAGAGGATACAGATCGGTGGAGAGATGTTTAGAGAAAATAAAAGATTAATTAATATACGAATTACCTCTTCCGAAGGCCAGACTTAGACTATCTGCAGCGGCGTACTGAACGTCGCACTGGAGGAGACTTTTAGCGTAATTTTGCCTGCAGCGGCGTACTGGGAAGGCATCTGTATCCAAGCGTTCGAGCTCGATGCCGCCAGGAATAGGCCTTCAAGGACTCCCGCTACAGTGACTCTGGCCCCACCTGTGTCGGTAGCATGCGCCGGAGGCAACGCCCGAGGCAGAGTTTGAGAGAGAACAGGCATGGGTCAGTGGTGGGCCCCATGTTTGAACTATCTAAAAACTATTATATCTCATAAACCAAACATCCAAACAATAAATCCTTCAAAACTAGATCTCACACGGATATATTTAGATAAAATTATAAGTGGACTCCACTGATGGTAGTTGGTATAGAGTAAAGATATAAAGGAGAGATTGCGGAGAAAGTACTGTAAATGAGGGAATCTTTGATGACCAGGATGTATAGAGAAGGTAAATAGAGGAACATGAGTCCGGTCGGCCCGCCCTGCCGACGACGTCCAAGGAAGCTTGGCCGCGGCGCCAGGAAGCAACGTGTAGGTGCCCCCGGTGTCCCTGGAGGCAGCAACGTGTAGCTCTAGTGGTGGGCGCCGACCGCGCACGCAACTGCTCCACCTACATCCACGGCAACGGCGTTGGCAGCGGCGGCACGATGAAGGACTGTGCGGAGCTGGCGCGCGACGCGGTGATGCAGCGGATGAGCCGGGCAAGCGCGCTGTCGCAAGATCGAGCAGCTTGCGGCAGCGGCGGCGGCGATAGAAGGGTTCAACCCACTCGATCCATCGGTTCGGATGGTTGATAGCCATGGCTCCTCTGTCATATTATGGATTACATTAGGGGCCCATTTAGTTCTACTTTTTGGGACGGTTCGATGAACCTGTGGAGCGACCCGCTCCACCCCCATCGTGAGTTGCGATTTAATTGTATGTACTGTATGGAGGATGGCAGTACATGCAACAAAAAAACATACAAAGATCCAATATAGGCTTGATCATCTTGTGTCATGTGTCCATCCTTATATTAAATAACTTGTAGGCTGACTTACAGACACCCCACCACAAGTCGTACGGTTGTCTGTATGCTGTGTTGCAGACAACAAGCCGTCTGTGGGTTGTACATGCCCTATTAGGTAGGCGAGTTGTGTATCTTTGTATCATACAGTGATAGCAATTACATGTTAAGACAATCAGTATATGATACTACAAAATAATCACATCCCTGTGAAAAAAAGCAATGAAGTTCTCAAATACTACCGATAACTTGGTCAACTAGTGGCAGCTCGACCCGTGTTGTCAAATTGAAACCTGTACAAGCCACTAGTACCCAAAACATTTTGCGTGACACCCCCTAAATTTGACTGTGACGGGCGTATAGTTTGCCCGCCACGGAAAATGCCCCGATTAACCATGGCGGGTAATTTTTATTTACCGTGACGGACAAAATTGTCTGCCTTGGAAAATTGATTAATAACCGAGGCGAGCCTTTATAAGAGGCCCGCCACGGAAAAAACGCGAGGCCCATTGCCGAGCCCAAACCCACTCTCTATCGGGTCATACATAACTTGACACTTAGGGTTTTTGTGCTCACCGCACTCATTTTATTTCTCCCACTCACGCTCACACTCCCCCGCACCGATGGCGCCTCTCTCCCTCGATCCCCTCACGGTCACTCATCCTTCTCTCTCATCGACGAAGGTGGAGAAGGCGACCACGCCAAGGGCGGCGGCATAGGAGCTTCGCCCTCGTGGGCCTCTCCTCCCTCCCTCTTCCTCGGCTCCTTCTCCACCTCCTATGTGGCGGCGACAGCTCTCTCTCGACGTGAGGAGGCGGAGTCCAGCGAGATCCGGCGCGAGGAGGCGTAGGCCGGCGAGATCCGGCGTGAGGAGGCGACTCGGCGACGGATCCATCGTGAGGAGGCGGAGGCCGTGCAGCGGCGGATCCATCAAAGTGGAGGCCAGGCGGTGGTGGATCCATCAAAGTGGAGGCCACCCGCCGCGGATCTGTCCATCGGGGTGGATCTAGCCACCCGGGCGGGGAGGTCGGGGCCTCCACGACGGATCCACGTGCAGGCCTCCATGGCGGCGGCTGCTAGCGGGCTCGACTGGGCCTGTGGCTAGCAGGCTCGATTGGACTAGGTTCTTCTTTTTATATATTTTTTAAATCATTTACCGTGGTGGGCGGGCACAAAGCGCTGGTCACGGTTAAGATATTTACCGTGACCACCGTACAACCATTAATTGAAACCGACCGCCACTGGAAAACATTTCAGTAATAGTGAGCACGGCAGAGCACCGAGTCAGAAGTCAAAGAGATTACTAGGGCTTTTTTATTGCTAGGCGGAGCACTTTGAAACAGAAAATTATTATTAAAGACAAAACAAATGTTCAATAAACTATAATAAAGGAAAAAAAAGGTAAGGTTACAGCAAGGATAGGTTACAGTCAGGCTTAACTTATGGAAGGAAGAAAGAAGAAAAGAAAACAAGGGAAACTTCTTGATCAATCTCAGCTGTTGGATCCATTGATCAAATTGGATTTTCGGACTATCTTTCACCCGGAAAGAAATAAAGCATCTCCTTAAATAGAAGTCCCTGCATTTTTGAATCACAAAAATGTCACTTGCGGAATGTGAGAGATAAGGTGCCAGCCAGGCCCCACTCCTCGCTTGTAACGTCTTTCCAAACCAGGGCAGCTAGAAATGACCAAATACCGGAGAGCGGTAAGACATTGTATGGATTGGGGCAGGCATTCAAGGGCTGGGCAAACCTGGATCGAAAGCCGCTGGAGAGCAGAGAGTTGTCCAATCCAGTCTGGCAGCTCTGTCATATCACTTAATCTAATCAAGTTGAGATGTTCAAGTGATGTGAGGTGCTGAATAACGTCAGGTAGCTGCTTCAGATTATTGTTGATGATTTGCAGTGTGGTGAGGTACCTAAGGTGCTTTGTGGATTCAGGAAGGCTTTCCATCATTGGGATGCTCTGGATATAAAGTGATTGTAATGACTGCAGTTCGCCAAGCCAATCGGGCAGCAGGCCAAGCTTATTGCATGCGATGATCCTCAAGTCCTGCAGGTTGGTGAGACTCCGAATGCTCTCAGGTAACTGTGTCATTACATCGAATACGATACACAAGCTCTCTAGTTCAGTGTGGTGCTGCAGGGATTCCCAGCCAGACGATGATTCCATCAACATATCCACTAGTTCCAGACTCTTGAGGTGAGAGACTGCTGAGTGCATGGTGTAGGACGATGAGGATTCATCGACTAGTGGAGGAAGCATTTGTGAGAAACTACCTGGGGACAGCAAGTGCATGTTGCTTCTACATAAATCCAGCTGCTTCAATGACGGTGGGAAATATGGCTTCACTTTCAATCTCCGACAGCCTGATATGGATATATTGGACAGAGAAGGGAAGCAGCATTCCCCACGTATTTCTTCCTCAGAATTTCCAAAATCACTTGTTATGGTCCACAATTCTTCTAAATTAGCCATTTCGAGCAGGAATAGGGACTTCAGAGAAGGCAACTGACAAAGTCCGCACATCTGCTTCAAGTTTGGACAGTTTTCTACTCTCAGTTCAGTTAGAGAAAGAAACTGACATGGTCCTCTTTGCTTCAACAATACTGCCTTAGAAAAAGAAGAATTATTTTTTGCCATCATCCACCATGGCAAATAGGAACCTTGGTAGCCATTTATTTTCATTTCCTTAATTTGTGATGGTGGTTCCAGAGCACTCAGCATACCCT
Organism: Hyparrhenia diplandra; assembly: GCA_015847255.1. Taxonomy (NCBI): domain Eukaryota; kingdom Viridiplantae; phylum Streptophyta; class Magnoliopsida; order Poales; family Poaceae; genus Hyparrhenia; species Hyparrhenia diplandra. Next base: position 260,890 of record JADLZK010007525.1, on the reverse strand, counting down.
GGACTTGTTCCATATCACATAATAACTCTTCTGCAGAATCACCCAAAGACCAGTCCAACACCAGGCTCTGTATGTTACTCATATGTTTCAAATAAGGTTTCCCTGCTTCTCCTGGTTCCTTCAAATACTTGAGATTTCTAATTTCCAGGTGACCACTTAGCTTATCTAGATTTTCAAGCTCGGAGATACTTACATCATCTTCACCACACCCAACAACAAACAAGCCCAGCTTTCTTAAACAAGTAAGTTGTCCCAACCCTGATGGCATGGTATGAAGTTTTATACAGCCCTTTAAATTCAAAACTGCCAGTCTTTTTTAAGTTACATATACCTTTTGGCAACTCCAATAAATTCCTGCAGTTTTCAAGGTCTAAACATTCAAGAGAGCTAGTTGTAGTAACCCATTGAGGTAGCATGATAATGTTGGTAGAGGAAAGATCAAGAGTATGCAACATATGACATAAAGATTCGCTTGGCAGGGCCTGGAATTGCTTACACGCAGATATGTTGATTGTCTGTAGGTTGCTGAATTCACCAATAGGGTCAAAGTTATGTTGTCCAAGAAAATTACAATCAACTATATGAAGGTCCCTTAAATTCTGAATTTTACGTATGGAGAGTGGTATCTCTATGAGCTTTATACACTGCATTAGTTTCAAGGATTGAAGATCTCCACAATCGCCAATAGAATGAGGCAAACTCTTAAGATCAATAATACAATTTAGTTCCAGAATTCTAAGCTTCTGAAGCTTCCCAATTGACTCAGGCAGTGTTACAAAGCCATTACAGTAGATAAAATGTAGTGATTGCAAATTCCAACAATCTGAGATAGCCTCTGGAAATTTGGTGAAACTAGCTCTGTGGATTTCAAGATACCCAAGATATTGAAGCCTCAATATGAATGATGGAAAAGGAGTATCAAATTTGTAGTCCAGGATAACACTGCTGATATGCACACTCTTCTTAACAAGGTTAGCAAATGATGGGTGACCTTCAGCGACATATAGAGCACGGACCTTCTCAAAGCTCCTTTCAACATCCTCATTCAATGATGTCAAAGATAAATATCTGCATTGGTGTGCACAGTCCACGGATATATTCTTTGGTAGAGATGTTACCACTTCATTCTGTAAAATATATTGAGCAAGATCATTAATCAGGTCATGCATCCAGCATTCTCTTCTTATTTCATAATCCTCCATTTTAGGTGGCTCCTGAAGAAAGCCGCCTTTCACAAGAGAATTAAAGTAGTCACTTCCCATATCCTCTGGCTGCTCTTCCTTCATCCACTTGACGAATCCATGGGCTATCCATTGTTCAATCAAGTAGTCTTTGTTAATTTTATAGCCTTTGGGGAATATAGAGCAAAATGTAAAACACTGCTTCAGATGCTCTTTCAAGTGAATAAAGCTCAGTTTCAAAGATGCAAACACACGATCTTCTATATTCTCATCATCCCATAAATTACTCTCTTTAATGGCTCTCCAAGTATTTATTCTTCTCTTTTCTTGGAGAACAGATCCAAGTGTTTTTATTGCTAGTGGCACTCCACCACATTTATTGATGATATCTTTTCCAACCGTAATAAAGTCAGAGTCTAAATTCTCCTCTGTCCAACCAGAACTCTTTAGAAAGAAGCACCAGCTCTCGTCCTCTGATAAGAATGGCAAGTTGAATAGCAGCTTAGATTCCACTGCTTTGGCAACATTTTGATTTCGTGTAGTTAAAAGAATCTTGCTTCCTGATGCACCATTGTTCATGTGCACCATGAAATTTTCCCAGTCATGCCGATCCTCATGCCAAGCGTCATCCAAGATAAGCAGAATCTTCTTACCACTCAATTTGCTTGAAATTGCATAGAGCATGTGTTGTTGGGCATGTAGATCTGACTTCTGCTCAATAATAGCTTCGAATAGCTTGCCAATAAGTTTTTCACCACAAAACTCTTGAGATACATGGACCCAAAATACTGAATCTTTGAAGTGCTGCTTTATCTTGTCATCATGACAGATGTGTCTAGCTAAAGTAGTTTTACCAGAACCACCAAGCCCAACAATAGAAATTATATGAACACCTTCTCCATTGTTAGACTCTAGAAGCTTGGAAATGATTTCAGTCTTCAAATGATCCCTTGACGGTATTTTTGACTCTTGAGCATTAGTCAACAGAGACTGCACCCCGACTGCCTTGTTGTTTCTAATCTGAACTGGTTGGTCCCCTTGAAAACTCTGTAGTAAAGTATTGGCATTGGTTCTTTGTTTCACAATTAATTCATATGTCACCTTGATTGCTTTGATCTTACGGGCCACCTTGCGCCGAAACATAAACAGCTTTGGTTTTGCACACAAGGCAGCAAAAGCACGCTTTTCATGGTCATTATGTATCTTGTATTTCTCATCTTCTAGCCACACATCATCAAGTAAGTCATATATGTCATTAGCAAGATTTCTCAACTTCATCACCCATCGATGTGATGGGTCTCTGTCTATTGCTCTGTCACGAACCACAGATAGCCAGCTTGTAATCTCTGCATGTATATCCTGAAGGTCCAAGAGATCTTTTTCACGCCCGTTATGGCCGCAAACTCACTGGATATCAGTGAACCTAGCTTGTTCCCTGCAACTTTCAATAGTCCAGATGCTAGAGCAGCCTCCACTCCAGTCATATTTCAAAGGCTCCCTTATATTGTCCAAAAAAAAAAAAATAGAAGGCTCCCTTGCCAAATTCTCTGTAGATGAAATTGCAGAACAAACAATTACGTGGAGTTTTTCAAACCAAAACTAATATGGTTGACACGCTATTATATAGAACTATAATTTCTAGCTCTTGAATGGCGACTTTTTTTTTTTAGAAATTATAAAAGATGCAAAAAGCTAAGAATAGACAAATAGTTTAGATAGGGATCCTTTCTGGTCACATCATACATATGAGAGGATACAGATCGGTGGAGAGATGGTTAGAGAAAATAAAAGATTAATTAATATACAAATTACCTCTTCCGAAGGCCAGACTTATGCTGCTCAGCATGTATATGCTTGAGTACTCTTGGCCCAGCCAGGAATAAAAAACTCAGCCTGGTTCACGAAGAACGTGGTCACAGAAGCAAACAGAATTATATGCATGCAGTGATGCAGAAGGAAACAGACCATGCATTGGTGTTCCCTTTTGTACTTCTTTTCCTCCTACTTGCTAATGGAATTTCAAATAAAATTGATAGCATGTACCTTGAAGTTAAGATTTGATCAGCTGCCTTTTTCCTATTCCATTCCGGAACTGCACCCTTGAAAACCAGACGCCTTTTCTAGTTCAGGATGCAGAGTTGCACGTGAGATGCAGTTTAGCTGGATGGTAGAGGCGCTGATAGTGCATTCGGTAGCTCCACTTCAGTCCCGTCCTGTAAATAAATTTTTTAATTTTTTATTTACACCACGCAATAAAAGCGACATACAACAACTCTTGGAAACGAAGGTACCGGGAAATTTCAGTCCCAGAGAAAATCCAAACCAGATGCGTCATCAACCTGAACAGGTTAGATTACATAACAAATCCAATTGGCAATCGGTGCTTTTGGTAGCTTCCTTCTGGTACTTCCTCGTCACCTTTGTCAACAAAACAAATACAAAATGAAACTGCAGTGTGACTTCTCTGCCACCAAAAATCCAAGAGTTTAGTCATGGCTAACGCGGTGGCGAATTTTCAAACTGGATGCGAACGAGGGAATAAACATTTTGGAAAGCAATCCAAACATGTAAAAGCAGCTACATATACTAAAGAAAAAAGAAGTGGACACGTAATTGGAGGACATAAAGCAATTGGAGGACTTTCATCGTCAGAGTTGGTTCCATACTTCCAATGGGTTTTCAGGTCACCATCTGCTTTTGGTCCCCAGCACTGTGGTTTCAGGTCAGCATGATGATTCTTTGAGTAGTGGGTGTAATGTTCTTAGTAGATGGAATCAGGCCCATGAGTTGGTGCTAATGGTGTGATTTGGTACTGGCGGGCGTTACAAAACTCTGAACGTTCAACTCTGTTTGGGTACGGTGGGAGTGGCAAGCAGAGGAGTGCAGAGAGGAGCACCCTGCTCGGTAGCCGGGGTGGCACCGCAGCTTGGTGCGGCAGTAGCGGAGCGGCGTAGAGATGCACGGGGGGCAAGAGAAATTGATTAACCGAAGTGATCGAAACAAAGCACAGCTACCATATCTTCGCTGTGCGTTTCATACCTTCACACGGATGGTTGACGAAGTTGCTGAACTCCTTGGCGCTCTCTGATCTGTCGACGTTGGACCGTTGGTGATGCACAGGCAGCCCAGAAGTTGTGCTCTGACACGATCCTCCATCCTTGCAGTTTCCATCGACGGGGCCGCTGTCATTGTCCTCGACCTTGACGTGCTTGGCTTTCTGTCGAACAGGGTGCCTGCGCGTGCGGGAAGCTCGGACGAATGAGCGGAGCCAAAGAAGACGATGGAAAAGAACGAGGGGGCCCGTCAGAAAGGATGTTCAGGACCCTTCGGCTCACCACATTGGTCGAGAGCCACCGTGATCCACAGTCGCCGGCGGCCGCCGTCGCATCGCATGGAAGAGAAGACCGCGCCTCCGGAAGCGCTGAACAGTTGAGACAATGAGGCGACTTACTTAAAGCATATAAATAGTAAATGCTCGTGCGTTGCAACGGGAAACATTATACCATAATAATAATGTATTAGCATTTGTTGTACTGTTAACTAAAAATGTATTACAATAATAATGTTTGGAACATCAATGTTACATAGTATATCAAAATAATATCCGAATAATTCATATTTGAATGTGTTACACGGAAGAAACTATGTGTTACAACCAAATTAAAGTAACCTATATGACATCCTACTACCAAGTCTTGAGAGTGCTCCTGCAATTGGTTCACACAAAAAACAGAGTCCTCCTGCAATTGTTGCAATTATTCAAAGAATGGTCTTGATGATACAAAGGTATTGTGTTGCCTTTGAGGCATGGAGAGTCACAACCATGCTCAACAAATTGAAATGAATCGCATAAACCTTCAATTGAATAAACTCGGCCTCGTCTGTTTAGGTACATTGCATAGCCTCTTCACTAATAATCGATAATGATATGCTTACATGATATTGTCTAATGTAGCCCGATGAAGCCGCCTCCGTCCTCAGAGGCATGTTTCTACATCATACCCACCTCGACGAGTTGTCCACCGTAAAGCAAGGCTATCATCCCCGTCGTCTCTTGCTCGGCGGCGATAAAGGAAACAAAATAACTGCTGGTACTATGAAAAAAAAAACTACGAAACGAGGAAGCCCTTATAAATTCATCACAGTTTTTCAGCACTCTTCGTCCATCCAAAAACGTAAGGAAACATTTTACAACATAAAATCAACAAATCGTCTCCATAAGAGCACCCAATAAATGTGCATGGATCCCCTGCATTCCAAATATCTATATCTCTCGTATATTTATTATGAAAAATATATTTCACAACTAATCTAAATGTACTTATTTTGTCTCAAAAATGTCTGTTCTTTTCGAATAATTTTAGTCAAAGTTTGCCACGGTTGACTCCTCGGTATGTGACAATTGTATGTTTTGTGGGCGAAGGGAGTACATCTTTCATACAACATAATCTTTATTCCTACAATAGAATTTTTCCATCCTTTCTCTTAGATTCCGATCATATTTATTTTAAGTTTGTATCTTTTTTTTTTTTTGCATGCGATCATGCAAATCTAGTTGGATAAAAATAGTAGTTTCCTTTTCTTAGCATGCAACTGCGGGGTTTTCCTAGCCAAGCATGTGGGGAGCGCCCGAGGCGAGCAAAGCGGGGCGACGCACGCGTCTCTCCCGGTAGAGTCTGGGTTTCATTCTTTTTTAGTAGTAGGATTAATATATTTATTTTTAAAATTAATTATGTGAGATCGGGCAGTTACCGTACTAGTCATCATTTTTTTTTTTTTTAACAATATTATCTATTTTTAGTTTACAAGCCAAAATATAGTTTTATTTTCTTCACTCGCATATTTCCTTCTGTTTATGGAACGTTTACCAACATATATATCTAGTGATAGATGAGATTTACTGTAAAATTTTGGATAAGTAAGACATCTTAAATAAATAAAACATCATATATTTTTTTTAAAAGCACACATATGTAACATAACATGCAGTTTTATATTTCTTTCATCAACAGATCTAAGCATCATCATATGACTAATCTAACGACGATACTGGTTTGGATATTTTAGTAGTATTTTTTCACTTTGATTTTCTTAAATTACTGCAGAAATGATACAATACTATATTTCCTTGTTATGTTTTTTTTTATCCTGGCTATATTACCTTGTTACGTTTACCAACACATATCTAGCTTGCCGACGACTCATTGATCCTAGTTCGTGCAAACAGGGAGGATGTAGCAAATCTGCAGGAGATACTGGATTTGTACGCGGAGTGCTCGGGGGTAGATGATCAACCGAGACAAGTCGGCTGTCATATTCAGCAAGAACACGAGTGAGGATTGTAAACTGGCTGTGATGCAACAATTAGGAATTACCATAGAGTCTTTTAATGACAAGTACCTGGGGCTACCGATTCATGTGGGAAGCAACAAATCTCAGATTTTTAGTTATATTAAGGAGAGAGTATGGCAAAGAATTCAGGGATGGAAGGAGAAAATGTTGTCAAATGCAGGGAAGGAAATTATGATTAAAGGCGGTGGCTCAGGCCATTCCTACTTATGCTATGGGGTGCTTTGATTTAACCAAGGAAGTGTGTGATCAGATAAGCAGGCAAATCTGTAGGTACTGGTGGAGCCAGAATGACAAAGAAAATAAAATGCATTGGCTTTAGTTGGGAGAAATTAAAGAAATCAAAGAAGCAAGGAGGTCTTGGGTTTAGGGATGCTCATGCCTTCAACATTGCTATGTTAGCTAAACAAAGTTGGAGATTGATACTAAACCCAAATTCTCTGTGTGCAAGAATTTTAAAGGACAAGTACTATAAGAATGTAGATGTATTACAAGCAGAGCCAAAGGAGGGTATGTCTTATACCTGGAGGAGTATCTTGAAGGGGTTGGAACTTTTGAAAAAAAGGAATAGTCTGGCGTGTTGGCAATGGTGAGAACATCAAAATATGGGAGGACCCATGGATACCATGTGGGATTACCAGGGACCAATAACACCAAGAAGGTTTAATCTTACGTCTAAAGTGGCCGACCTCATTGACCCTCAGAATGTAAAACATGGGATGAAGATCTAGTGCAATCCACTTTTTGGCCTGAAGATGTGTCAAAAATTCTTGCAATACCGGTACATACCGACATGGATGATGCTGTAGCTTGGCACTTTGATTCAAAAGGAATTTTCTCAGTCAAATCAGCATATAGAGTCTTTTGTGATGACCAAGATCGAAGTAGGGGGAATGATCCAACAGCCTCATCGTCTTTAAGTAATAATGGTGTAAACCAAAGAGTTTGGAGTATGATTTGGAACATGCAAGCTCCCAGCCAGATCAAGCACTTTCTCTCGGCGACTTGCCCATAATTCTTTAGCACTATGTTCAAATCTGCAACGTCGTGGAGTCGATGGACATAAACCGATGTTACTTTTGTAGTAGCATGGGGAAGATGGGAGACATGTTTTTTCTTAGTTGTAAATTTGCTAAAGCAGTATGGAGAGGGGCTGGAATGGAGGAGCTCGCATTGCCGAAGCTGACAGAGTGTTCCTCTGCAGAACGAGTTGTAGAAACATTGCTGACAATGGGTGACGAGCTACAGTTGAAAGCAGCCTTCGTTTTAAATAATCTGTGGCATGAGCGGAATCAGGTTAGGCAAGGTGAATCGGCGAAGAGTAGCTGATGATATTGCAATGTTAAGTGGAAGACAATCGTATGAAATACATGACCTGCAGAAGAAAATGATGGGGAATACAGGTGCACCAAACCACGCAAGAAATGGCGTAAGCCACCTACGGGTGTACTGAAAGTGAACGTCGATGGCGCCTTCAGAGATGCTGATAAGAATGGTGGGTGGGGATTTGTTATTCGCGCAATGATAGGGGTGAGGCCATTCAGTCGGGATCGAGGCAAAATCCGCCGGTGCTCAACCCATTTCAGATGGAGCTTGTTGCCTGCATCGGCGGAGTGAAGGCAATGACTTTATTTGGAGCCAGCAACGTCATATCTTTGGACCGACGCCCAACAGGTGGTTTGGGCAGTGCAGGGTAATGATTTCAGACTTGCTACTGTGGGAGGTTTAATCCATGAACTGAAAGAGCTTTTGTCAGATAGCTTCGTGTCTTGCTATGTTAATTATATCCCTCGTGAGTGTAATCTAGTAGCTCACGAATTAGCTGCTTTGGGCAGTAGAAGCTCTGAAAATCAGCCCTCTCGATGGCCGGAGTGCCTGATTCTGTAAACGTCTTGGTGTCCGGCAATTTAGCCAGTTCGGTTGAGTAATGGAATGAATGTTCCCTCAAAAAAAAAAAAAACACACATATCTAGCTTGAGTCAGCACCGGACAGACGGTTTGGGCCTGTTCGGCGTAGGGATTTTGCCCGGGCTTTACACAGCTATTTTTTAGTTCTCGCGATGCTAAAAAAAAAAAAGGTTATCGTGGATTGCTAACATAAGCCTGCAAATATAATGCTGACATAAGCCAGCTGGTGACTCATATGGGAAGCCTGCCTCAAACTTCTCATATGGGAAGCTCATTGCTAACATAAGCCTTTTTTTTCGTGATCGGACCTATCACCCGTGTTTCATTAAGAGGAGGAAAACACAAATGCAAATCCAAGTACTACCTCCATTCCAAATTATAAGACTTTCTGGTTTTTCTAGATACATTCTCTTTACTTTGTATCTAGACATAGTGTATAACTAGATGCATAGTAAAGTAAATGCATCTAGAAAAGCCAGAAAGTCTTATAATTCGGAATGGAGGGAATACAAACTAGGATAATGCTGCAAATATAATGCTGGATGCATCACACAATGCCAAGCTTTTTCGTGACTTGGGGCTGGCAAGCCTCATCGAGCATGGAGCCAAAAACAATGCAGGTTATCGCCGGGACTGCCGGATACATATACCCGGAGTTCATCAACAGCAGCAGGGGTTGCACTGAGCTGGAGGCCCGCCTCAGTTCTCGATATGTATCACAACCAGAGCAGGACTCTGACGGGGCAGACTGAAGGCTGAATGCCAGTTTGATCAACACCAGATGGAGAGAGTGCTCCTCACGCAGGGATCATCCATTGCTGAAACCTTGAATTCCTACAGTCTGCAGATGCGAAGCTGCCTGTGGTTCCAGCAAGACGTGATGCAGAGCACATTCGCTCCAGGAATTACAGACCACAAGTAGACTCGTACGATTACAAGCTAAAAAACAGCAGTGTATATGATGCAAATAATCACATCCTTGTAAAGCAATGCGAAACAATAAAGTTTTTGAACAACACAGAAAATTCGGTCATCAACTGACTGACGACCACTGCGCATCTTCATTCTCAAAGTTGTAACCTGTACAAACACGGTTAAGAGGGTCAGTCATGCAGAGATTATTGGGGTTTGAATTTTTCGATTGCTTGGCAGAAGGCACTTAAGTTCAGTTCAAATAGACATACTACCATTGCTATTCCAGAAATTGACAAAAACATTATTCGACCTAAGTGCATGAAGATGTAGCTCATCACTGTGTTCCAAATAAAGCAAAAAATGCGAGCAGGAGAGGAGATGTGCGAGTTTGATATGCTACTCTAAGCAGGAGAGAAAACAATGACTGGCTTTTGGAAATGAAAAATGACACAAAAAACTGCATGGAAAGGCCAGTGGTAAGGTAAGCCATTGTATCTTTCCAGTAGGACAACCGAAAGCAGACCCACGTGGAAGCATGAACCTCAAACATTTACCAAAATAAGATGAGCTAGCAAAATAGTACTCCCTGCGTTCTAAAGTAAAGACGTTTTGGCTTTTCTAGATACATTTCTTTTGTTATGCACCTAGCTATACACTATGTCTAGATGCATAGTAAAATAAATGTACCAAGAAAAGCTAAAACGTCTTATAATTTGGAATGAAGGTAATACTCATGAACCTCGAACATTTTGTTTCTTTGAGGAAATAGTACTCAGATTATATTATTACTAACAGAAGACGAATCTTACCAAGGGTTTGATGCGGCCGTGTTTGTTTGTTCTCGGAGACAAGGTGCCTTAATTACTGTACGTACACTTCAGGAATGTGAGAGATAAGGTGCCAGTCGGGCCCCACTCTTTGCTTGTAGCGTCTTCCCAAATCAGGGCAGGCCGTAATGGCCAACAACTGGAGAGCAGTATATGGCATTGTATGGATTGGGGCAGGCATCTAAGGGCCGGACAATCCTGAATATAAAGCTCACGGAGAGCAGAGAGTTGTTCAATCCACTCTGGCAGCTCTGTCAGCAACCCGAATTCCGAGAAGTTGAGATATTCAAGCGAGGTCAGGTGCTGAATGACGTCAGGCAGCTGCTTCAGATTATTGTCCCAATCCCAGATTTGCAGTGCGACGAGGGACCTAAGGTGCATTGTGGATTGAGGGAAGCTCTGCATCATTGGGGTCATCATGACAGACAATGATCGTAATGAGCATAGTTCGCCAAGCCAATCCGGCAGCACACCAAGGGTAGAGCATTCCTCGATTCTCAGATCCTGCAGCCTGGTCAGACTACGGATGCTCTCAGGTAGCTGTGTCATTTCACCGAAAAATTTAATACTCAAGGTCTCTAGTTCAGTGTGGTGCAGAAGGTACTTCCAGCCAGATGATGATCCCATCATCATTTCTGTTAGTTCCAAATCCTTCAAGTGAGAGACTGCGGAGTGCATGCTGGAGGACGGTGAGAATTCATTGACTCGTGGAGGAAGCATTTGGGAGAAATTAACTGGGGATAGAAGCTGACTCCAAGATGGTGTTGGTTATAGTGGTTGGTGGAGTACTATCCATTGATCAGTTGATCATGCAACTAAAGAGGGTTGTGACAGTGAAGTGGAGTTGGGAGATAAAGGAAAATGGGGATCAAAAATTTCTTACTCAATTCCCTCTAAAACTGAGCTGCACCGTTCTATAGCCTATGGAGATGCTGACACTAAAGGGAGAGGGAGTGCCTGATGGCACTAGTCTTCAGTTCAAGGAATGGCAGGAGGAGGAGGGTTTTCTTCTACCTAAGGTTCGGGTGACATTGAGGTGTGTTAGAAAGCCTCTGAGTGAGTTTCTAATTCTATGGCAGTGGGGTCTTTGATTGGCTCGACTCAATTGGTGGATATGGAAATCACTAGAAAAAAAGAGTTTGATCGAATCATGGTTGGTGTGCTAGATTCCAAGCTGATCCCAAAGAGGCTTGACGTAGTGATTGGTCATCATCATTTTGAATTAGATTTTGAAGTTGAGAAGAGAGGTTTTGATGAGAATGGGGAGGAAGTGGACATTGATTGGGATGGTGGAGAAGGTGAAGAGGAGGGAGATGGGAAGAAGGATCAGAATAGAGGGTGACCATGAGCAGGTGAAAAAGAAAGCTAAAGAGAACAATTGTGACGAGGATAAAAGGGAAGGACCTCAGTCTAGAGATGGTGCTACAGCTAGCATGGGTCACGTGCTTAGTAGGGTGGAGTTTGAGGAGTTCCTAAAGTGGAAGGCCAGCATTTTAGATACTGCGGGTGATGAGGTGTTGGACTTGGTGACAAATGTGATGGAAGAAAAGGAGGATCCGCTATAAATTGAACTAGCATTTTCTGTCAGTAACGTCTCAATTGAGACAGGGACAGCGGAGGAGGTGACGGTAGTGGAGGGGACTACGTGTGAAGTGGGGAAAGCTTCAGTGGTTGTCACAGGTGTTGTTGAGGAGGTGAACTGTATGGTGGGTGATGAAGGCGCACTTATAGGAAACAAGGTCGTTGGTGCAACACTAATCCCCATAGTGGTGGCAACCCCATCCAGGGTGAGCCCACGCTTGGCTGGTGTGGCGGCAGAGCATATGTTGGTGTGAGAATAGCGAGCGCTGCAGTCCAGGAGTTTGGAGTTTAGCGAAGGTAACAAACTGACTTATCCCAATTTCGTTCCCTTAAGTGCTATAGATAATCTGTGGGCTTTGGGCTTAGGGGGCATAATAGTAGTGTGGACTCTTTTTTGAACTTAACATTCAGAAGTTAGTGGAGGAAACTTTTGTTAATAACGGTCCTAGCTCTTGTCATGTGCGGCTGTGCTCTATGCATGGACAGCCTGGGACGTCTGCCAAGCTATAGAGGAGTCCGCGGCCATGTCGAGTGGCTAGATGGCAGGGTGATCAGCCCTTAGATTAAGGAGTAGTCAATTTCCTGTTTTAGTAGAGTCCCATTTTGGTTACAGCCGCATGGCTTAGAGTTTGGTTTTAGTTCCAGCGGCATGGTTTAGAGTCCAGCGGCATGGTTTAGAGTTTGGTTTTAGTCCCAGTCATATGGCTATATATATATAGGTTTTGTATCAGGATTATTTGGAGTTATATATGCAATATCAATTATCTATTTCCTAATCTCCCTTGATGAAGTCAATCGGGCGCTGAGGGGCAAAACCTTGCACCTAGACCACGGATCACGACTACAAACAACGTAGTCGGGTCCAGCTATTATTGACACTGCTTAGCGACATCACTAAAATAGCAATGATGCCAAATAACGTTGGTATTGAAATTACTTTGCTACCAATAAACTAATCATGATTCAGTTACCTATACTTTCTAGTTGCAAGATTAGGTTCTCACCCTAACTACAAACTAGAAATATATATATGGCATAAACACTATTATAAGATTATGCAAAATAATAATATAAATAAATACATAACATAGAGTCTACAAGCGGACAGATAATTATATCAATTGTAACATTTTACCTAGAGTCATCGACGGGAGTTTACATCTGTACCGCCCTTTACCTTGCACATTTACATTTGCGTTACCTTGGTTATGTGCTTTACTTTCATAGCTTAGTTGATAGGCTACCCGATAGGATTCGAACCTAGGGTGCAAAACCCTTTTGCCGTAGAGATTGCAATACACCTAGCAAAACCATAGTTACACATACGAGATAGTTACTTTATTGCAATAGGTTTTGACTAGGTGAAGTTAGAGGCCATAATTAGAAGTAAAATTGTAAGTTGCCTAATTCAACACCCCCCCCCCTTCCTCTTAAGTATCATGATTCCCTTCACACATGCTAGTGTCAAGATTGGAAGAAATCTAATCACTCAACTAACCCTTATTTGGGACTCCTTCAAAGAGAGACTTGGCACAAGCAATTTCACCAATCTTTCTTTTGATTTACTAGCTCTCTTAGAGAGTTTAGTTGATCTTGCTAATCTTGTACAACCTTTTAGTCATGAAGAGATTGATGTTGTGGTCAAGAATTTACCATCCGATAAATCACCAGTGCCCAAATAGTATCAATACGTATTTCCTAAAGAAGTGTTGGTCTATTGTGAAGGAAGATTTTTACTCTTTTACGTCAAGATTTTTATGATGAGAATATTTGCCTACAAAGCAAAAATGGTTCCTTTATAACCATTATTCCAAAAAGGATGATCCTATGAAATTCTCCGATTTTAGGCCTGTCTCTTTGCTCAACAATTCAGTTAAGTTGATCACTAAGATTTTGGCAAAAACGTTGCACATAGTTTTACCTTCCCTCATCCACAAAAGTCAATATGGTTTTGTGAAGCATAGAACCATTCAAGTCTGTGTTGCTTGGGCTCTTGAATACTTGCATATGTGTCATCAATAAAAAAGGAGAGATTATTGTGCTAAAATTAGACTTTAAGAAAAGCTTTTGATAATGTTGAACATGGTCAAATGCTTAAAATAATGGAACACAAAGGGTTTGCCCCAAAATGGATAAATTGGATGAAGGCCATTTTTTGACTAAGGGACTTCATAAGTCCTTTTAAATGACATTCCTAGAATGGTTTTTGATTGCAGAAGAGGTGTTAGGCTAGGTGATTCACTATCACCTCTGCTCTTTGTTCTTTTAGTTGACCTTCTCCAAATTGTACCCAACAATGCCAAAGACAACAATTTGATGACCCTGCCACTGCCTCTTTCTTTTGAAATAGATTTCCCAATTCTTCAATATGTAGATGATACTCTAATTTTTATGCAAGGTGATAATGATCAGTTATAGCATTCAAAAATATTCTCTTCTCCTATGCTAAAACTATATGCTCAAAAGTAAATTTTGAAAAAATTTTGTGGCCCCTAGCTATCAATGTCTTTGAGGAAATGTTAGACATCATAGCCTCTATTTTGGGATGCTCGAAACAAACTTTCCCTTTTACTTACCTAGGTATCCCCTTAAGCTTTACAAAACCCTTAGTAACACACTTTTTGGCCTATGGTCCCTAGTCCATTAATGTTGTTCTAATTAACAACTCTTCCTACCTTCATGATGTGCACCTTCCTTTTGCCAAAGACAGCTTATAAAGCAAATTGACAAGTTCCAAAGGAAGCATGTCCCTTAGTTTGCCAACCAAATATTAAAGGTGGTCTTAGAGTCCTTGTTCTCAAAATACACAATGAAAGTTTGATTATGAAGCATCTTCATAAGTTCTTTAACAAGTTTTCTACTCCTAGGTTCATCCTGTTATGAGGCAAATATAATTCAAGGAACAATTTGCCATCCACTCAACCATCGTATAGAGCTTCTTTTCTGGTAGAGAGATATTGTGAAATTGTTGACCCTTTTAAATCTTTGGCTTCAGGTACTATTCAAGATGCTTCTACATGTTTTCATTGGTCAGATTCTTGGAATGGAAATATCATATCTCGCCTTACCCCGAGCTTTTTTCTTTTTTGCCAAGGATCAATCAATTTGCCTAAAATATGTTGTTGATGAAGAGCATTTTGAAAACTTGTTTCATCTCGCTCTATCTATTGAAGATTTTAGTAGTTCCAAATTCTTTTCCACTAAACTACCATCTTTAGAGATTAATAATGAGAAAGATGTTTGGTCCTAAGTCTCGATTCTTCTTCTTCCTTCTCTACAAATGGAGTTGATGAACTTCTTAAAGGGCATCGACATATTCATAATTCTTACAGATGGATGTGGACTTCATCTTGCCATCATAAGAGAAAACTTGTTTTTTCGTTGATACTAAGTTACTGATTAGCATCTCGAGCTCTTCCTCTCAAACGCCGTGGTATGCATTTACTAGATTACAATTGTTCGATTCGGAGGACATTTTTGTTATCCCGAAAGCATTAAGGATCAAGTAAGTGTGCCTTTTATATGGAGATCATCATCACTATGTGTTGGGCTATTTGGATAATGCGTAATGATATAATTTTCAGAAATTTGGCTCATTCTATTCAAAGAAGCAAGGCGGTTTACAGTAGAGAATTTGCTCTAGTTGTGCTACAAGCAAAGTCTAGACTTCACCCTTGGTTTGATCAATAGCTAGACAACTTTGTGTAATTTTAGCTATTTTCATTCTCACCTTCTATGTTACTTAATCCTCTGTTGTAAATAATAAATGTTATGTTTTATTTAAAAATCCCAGTAGGAGCTTTGCCCCTCTTGTTTCATAAAAATTCTGGTTGTGCCCATATTCAAAACGGATTGAGCATACCATTATTCGCAGTTCTTGGATAATGGTTTTATGGAAAAATTGTCGAAGCTACTAGAAATTCAGGTCCAAATAATATTTAATGTTTTCCATTGCAATGTTATTGGACACTTTTTGTGTTCTTCTTCGGCAAAGTTTGCATATTGAGGTGGATGACACATTTGGTAGATCATATCCAAACCCTCTCCTCTCTAAAATCCTAGCCCCCCCCTCCCTCCTCAAAAGAAAATTGGACAAGCTATAAATAAAGAGGAGATCAGATCCCTTTTTGGGTTGGTTTGGGAAGATCATAGAAAGGCCTTCAAAGTTGTAGATTACCATAAATAATTACCTAGACACCTAACCAAACATATAAGTAGCGTTTTGCATAATGTAATTGCTCAAATGAGCCTCAAATGGTGTCATTAGGAGCTGTAACATCACAGAGAGACTTTTGAACGTCCCCTTTCTTTCCATTCAGCATGTCCACGATGCAATCTATGATAGGTCTTTTACGTGGATTATTGTTCACACAGAGTTGTGCTATTCTGATGCAGCTCCTGAATTTTGGGCAATCTATATCAAGTGATTCCTGCCACTGCAAAATTTAAACTCATCATGAGAAACCGAGAAATCTGTTACATAATATTAGTGGAACCCCATCAAGCATACAGATGAAGTTCTAAACAATAAGTTCATCAAAAGTGTTCATACCAATAATACATATGATACCCTATGAAGAAATAGAATTACTTAGCAATGCAACATGGATACTGGTTGTAATGTATAACATAGTGTCAATGAAATTGGTCAAGTGAATCTTTCTTGTGAAAGCAGTGGACAATTGAATGTGGACACCGTAAATAATTATGGCCCATTTGGCATAGCTTAGCCTGGCCCCAGCTTTCTTACTGAAGTCGATGGAGGAACTAGAGCCCATGAAGGAAAAAAACAATAGTTTTACTAGCTCATAATTTATTTTGATAAGATACAAATGGCTCTTGCTACAACATAGCTATAGTTTATCGAGAAGCATGGCCAAGGCTCCACCAAAATGTGCCATTCCATTACATTGGTGGTGATTATGAAATGGGCACTCTATGTCTAACTTATTCCCAAACCTCAACCACTTGTACTCGCACCAATAACTGTTTTGTCCTACTTTTTATCATGTAGTGCTCGGACTATTGGATATGGAAAGTTTCACAAGTAGGACCAGTAAATTCTCTTCAAACGCTTTGTCATGGGTAAAACATGCCTTATTGGTGTTCGAGATTTTGGGTCCAATACAGGCCAATATGGCCTAGCATGAACAATACCCTGTCTGTATTGTAGCATGCAGTGCTGTGCCACGTCGATCATCTATGTCTTGATTTAGGGAGAGTCAAAAAGATATATGATTACTTGAGTCAGGTTGGGTGCTCCCTATAAATATTAAAGGGATGCAATTATTGGAGTTAAGTAAGAATAGTGTAGGGAAAAACATTAAGGCTGGAGCCTCTCCTCGCTGAATCCCCGCTGCCAGCCACCCACCTTGTGGCTAGATGGCTGTAGCCTCTTGCTACCGCGACACCCTAGCTTGCTCTCTCTAAGGTGCGGCTAGCCTTAGGGCAGTCGTTCCCTTCCCTAATCACCCATAGTTTCCCTAATTCTACACTACAATTCTTCTCTCACATACCAACCGCAGCAGAACCAATACATTTTTATTAATTGTTAGAAAATTACAGCCATATTAAAGATATGTTAACTATGAATCTACTAATAAAACTTATTGACATTGGGCATGCATATAATAATCTGACAACTTATTATTTGTAATCAAAGTTAGAAGGTTTAACTCTTTTAGAACATTGATTCCATATATAAAAATAATAAGGGAGCACTCCATGTATAACTATAGGAAGTGTGTTGGCCAAACTTTCATAAGATTAACTAGGTTTGTAGAAAATTATTAGCAACATTTGTATTCCAAATATGTTTATTATGAAAATAGATTAATGATCTATCTAATGACACTAATTACATACTCTAATTTTAATATTAATTATTTATATATATTTGGTTAAAGTTGAGAATGTTTGACTTCTTGGGAAGCGAGAACAACAGTTAAAAAGCAACTGAGTGAGTACCTTACTGATGAGCTACCAATTTATATTTGTGTATACGATCTTTATTAATTACATATTACCTCTCTACTAGCCAATAATGAGTTTACATATTACCACTATATATGGCACATTAGAAAGTATTTTTAAATCCATATCTTATCATCTTTCAGTATGGTGGTTTTATATATATTTTAAGTAACAAATAGTGCAAGTGGGATAACTCGATTTGAAGGTAACTGTGGGTTGGTGGGATGGGAATGTAGGTACTGCTTTTATGTGTTAATCTTTTATTACTCAATTCAAAATGTCACATCAATTAGTAACTGATTATAATTTTCTACACAATCATGGAAAATAGAAGGCTTAGAACTTAAACAAGGTTTCAATGCGTGTATGAGAGAGAGAGAGAGAGAGAGAGAGAGAGAGAGAGAGAGAGAGAGAGAGAGGTACTTTTCCCATACATTTTCAAAATCAGATAAATTGGTGCTTCCCATTAAGATATTTCTGATTATCACACCCAAACTGAATATATCTGACTTCAGTGATATTTCCCCTATTTTCACTAGTTATGGTGCAATATATCCCCTACATCATGATAAGATATATATAGCTTAAAACACTGTGGTGCAAAGGAATTAAATAGCTATAATGTCAGGAACAAAAAAAAAAAAAAGATGATGCCCCAAAGATACTTTTTGCTTACAGTGATCCACGTAAATTTTTAGTGATTATTTTGGACTCTGCTCCACTAAATCGTCTTGATAGGCCAAAGTCTGCTATTTTTGGAACCATATTAGCATCCAGCAAAATATTTCCTGGTTTGAGATCCATATGAGTAATGCTTTCCTTGTTATGAAGATATTGCAAACCATGGCAAATTCCCCTCAATCATTTTATAACATGTATCCCAATCACGGACTTGAGATTCATCTGTCATATTCAGTATAATATTTCAGACACCTGTTTCTCAATATAAAACGGTGACTTGACACCCATAATAATTGATTTCTTAAAGTATAGATAGAAGATAAACTATTCAATAATAATGTTGTAGCATTTGTACCTTTGAGATACTCATCAAGGCTTTTATTTGGCGCATACTCAAAACAGAGGAACCTTCTTCGGATATCTGCCAAAACAAGCCGCCCATTGTACTCTACAACTTTTTGTTGCGTGTCAGAGCAATAGCCTATCAATCTCACTATATTCTTGTGTTTAACCCTTATCAAACATGTAAGCTCCTCTTCAAATTGCTTCTCAGTGAAGCTCTCGGTGTTGTGAAGTTTCTTCACAGCAACTTTTCCATCTCCAAGAATTCCCTGTTTATACCATAAATTTATCTCTCTCACACACACAGACATCCTTCTCTCCCCTAAAGTTGTTAATGTAATTTCAGGAGCCTTGGCTGTGGTAGTCCGTTTCTAGCATGGTGCGAATGTAATTTGATATCTCAATGAAGTCTGCAGTGTGAGTGTGTTATAAATGTGTCTTCACCCACTTTTCTCTTCTTAGTACTAACTATAAGATGCAGCTATCGATAAAACATAGGCTACGGGCCCCATGTAAGAATTTGGAAGGATAAGACTAAGTGGTTGAAGACCTTACCATTGAGAAAGCAATATCCTTCTCTACTATAGCTGAGGTCTTTAGTACACCACCTCTAAGCAGAATTTTCTTTAATTGGTACATCACCTCTAAATATTTCATGCTGACGTGATCTAATTGGGCCCAACTTAATATCCTAGAATGATCTTCTCCCCACATTTTTAGGCTTACGCAAGGCCATAATGTCTTCCATTGGAACATGGATCCAATGGCAATTATCAGTGAGATCACATTATTTATTCTGATTCATCAAGACACTCCCAAATTGAACAAACTTTTTTGGAGTTTAAAGGATCCTCTAAAGAAAGATTTTGCTTTTTTATTTTCATAAAGGTGTCATGTTAACAAAAGATAACTTAGCTAGACACATTTGGCACAATAGTGAAAAGTGTTGCTTTTGCCATAAAAAATGAGACCAGCACTTTTTCTGAGTGTTGTTTTGCGCATGTGGTTTGTGGCTGCCACTACTACACAAATGATTTCACGTAGCACTTGCCTCAGATTAATGGAGACACGCACAATTGGGTGCCGCCACCAATAATTGTGGCCAGGGCTGAGCTGAGCGTCCGCCTTAAGGGTTGTAAGACATTTTATCTTTCTAGATATGTAGCAAATGCTATAAGCACTTAGGTATATATTATATCTACATACATAATAAAAACAATGTATTCAAAAATGTCAAAACATCATATAATTTAGAATGGAGGACACATCTAATTGTTCCTGTTCCTACTTTGGTTCTGGTTAATTAATATTGTGGTTTCAATTACACAAGCAATCAATTATACATGATAATAACAATATTGTCTGCAAGGATTTATTTTTGTAAGGGCAAAAGCTGAACATGCGTACCATATAAACTTCACCAGACCCACCACGACCAATCACTTTTGAAAAGTTATTTGTAATATCTTCTAAAATGGCATATGACATCATCATCGGCGTTGCACTCACATCAATTAATAACTGCTGCAGGGCTTCATGTTCAACAGTTATTCCAGATGATAAATTCCTTTGTACTGGCTGAGTGGAAGAAACATGTGTCCCTTCACAAGAACTAAACACCCCAGCATTTAAATTGATTCCCATGTCAGGTTTAGAAACCATAATACTTGCATTTTGCCTTTTTATTGTATCATCAGGAGTGCCAATGCTAGGTTGATGTGAGCTTTCAGGAATTACATCACAATAAACACTCGTAGCACCTGAGAAACTAAACTCGTTGTTGGATTCTGTCACCTGCAATCATATATATGTCAATAATTTTTTACAATGGTTGGAGAGGCGTGCGGAGGCGTTTCGCTGTGTGTATGACATGTGGGCCCAAAATGAGAAAAAGGCGTTGGGAGGCGTTAAGGGAGAGGCGTCTGGAGGCGTTTTCCTGTGTCTATAACATGTGGGCCATATGAGATGTAACGCCTCCCAACGCCTCTAAAAATTTGTGGTAATTGAATCCTAAATAAATGAGTGTTAATTGCTTTTTCGTAGTTCTATTTTTTTAACCGAGGGTAAAACTGTACATTCATAATTGTAACAAAGTTGTTTGGACTTGTATAGTTAGAGTGTCTATAATTCAAGTTCTATAGTTTGATTTCTAGGGTTTGTGTCATTTGGTCGCATCTCGCCGTGAGAAGGAAGTGGCGCCGGCGCCCGGCGCC
This sequence comes from Hyparrhenia diplandra, assembly GCA_015847255.1. Classification (NCBI taxonomy): domain Eukaryota; kingdom Viridiplantae; phylum Streptophyta; class Magnoliopsida; order Poales; family Poaceae; genus Hyparrhenia; species Hyparrhenia diplandra. The sequence goes on along the minus strand of JADLZK010007525.1, from coordinate 239,920 downwards.
GAATCCGACGTCGGGAGCGTGCGATGGGAGATGTACCCCTGCCCGAGCAGCAGCGTGAACCGCGCGCAGCCCGCCGCGCGACCTGGCGAAGGCGATCCGAGCGGTTGTGCATCGAGTCCGCCCCTGCTGGATCAAGGAGCAGCGTGTGCAGTTCTTCCTCGGGCGCGGGGCGCGACCGTGGATTTCCCCATCCCCGCCGATGGCAACGGCGCGCGGATAGCACTCCGTGACCGCCGAGGTCGCCACCCAGCGGAACCACCGCCGGGTACCGCATCATGGCGGGCGGCGTGACCACGACAACCGGATCTTGGAGTGGGGGCGAAGCGGAGATGTCGCCGCCGTCCAACAACCGGGGGCGTGCTCCCGTTGTAGCTCGCGCGGTCCAGGCACAGGCGCCGGGTGGTGGCGCAGACGCCGGTGGACGCAGCTGCACGCCGAAGTTCGAGGGCTTCGCCAGTCGGATTAATGCTCGACCACACACCACACGCGGTCCCCACCATCGACCAGCGGGGACGCGCCGCCGTCGGCGCCGACGCGGCGCACGCTCTTCCGCTTGCAGAGCTCCGTCGCTCCACAAGGCCGCCAACCGGGAGGTACCTGCTCAACCCCATCCTAGTGCACGCCAGGGACGACGGGGAAGCCGTTCTACTCCATGCTGCACCGGATGGACGTCGGCCTTGTCATCGACCTGCTTGTTCGCTTGCATAGTGCTCATGTTTCAGCTCTGCAGGCACTGTTTCAGCTGGCTGAGAATGAACGGCGAACAGACACGCCGGATTAATGTTGTCTGATGCTTTTAGTCAAGCACTTGTTTGATAGGAATTCCATGTTTGTTTTTCTTCGAAAGGAAACAGGTCATCTGCTGATGTTTGGTTGTTTTTCAGGTCAACTGATCCAACAGATAATGGTGCCACTTTCAAGGCATAGAGGGCATGCCTGTCAACAATATGACTTGTAAAGAAGATGAGATGAGAGGGTTGATGTAGTTTAATTAGCTTTAGCAGGTAGCTGTTTTAGGTTTGTCAGTTCACTGATCTGTTGTGTGTCCTGAACATATCTCTGTTAGATGCATAACAGGGGTTAATTAGATGTGAGGTGAGAATGAGATGTAGTACAATCATACAGTGAACAATGAACTATGCAGAGTCTGCTATTCATATATGTGACCACGGTCGCACGGTGTTTGGTTTGGGAAATTAAGTCGTCCCGATTATCCTATGAATAACAGTCAAATTAGCTGCTGGAGTATATCAGCAAGGTAGCCGCACCATGGTAGCTGGCGCGTTGGAGCCGCACCCTGGTGGTTGGTGCGTTGAAGCCGCACATGGGTTGTTCAGGTAATGGGCGGCTCGATCCTCGCCTACTGAAGTTAAAAGATACTTAAGTTGGACACATAACAAAGACACTTCAGTAGCATAATGGTTAGAGCTTGATATCTAGAACTGCTCCAGGCTGGGTGGCGCGTTGGTGACGCTCCAAGCAGGGAGGTGCGGCTGCTTCTTACTGTGGATTTGTTGCTTGCCGTTCTCTCTGACTGAATGTGATTGCAGAGATCGATGCACGTCTTGGTGCGGCGACGACGCGCCAACCATCTTGGTGCGTCTTGGACGCGCGAGCCGTGCGGCTCCCGGTGCAAACGCGGATCCTGGAAGTGAGGATCTGCCAGCGACTAATGCAACAGTTTTTTTTAGTTTAGCATAAAGCAACACTGAAAGGAAACTGGACTGGAACGTATAGAAGCCGCGCCAGGCTGGGTGGAGCGTTCGTGACGCGCCTAGCAGGGTGGTGCGCCATACCTTAATCGTTACTGCCGCGCGCGTGCGTATGTTCAAGATCATGTACATAGAACAATATTATTTCCTCCACGTAGACCATCACAAAAATTTTTTTATTGAATCATGCAAATGACAAATTGCGACCTAGTTACAAACTAAGGCATGTTGTACTACATCATATAAGCATGTCGTAATACATCATATCTAGCTGGAACGCAACATGCTCATATGTCCTCTCCGCCATGCGAAAGATGTCCTTTTTGACTTCTTTCTTAGCTTTTTTAACTGCATCTCTGATCTTCTTTTGGATAGGAGTAAAAAGTTCTTTGTCATCACTGCTATCAGAAACATGCAAGACAAAAAAAAAATGGTCGACAAGATTGATCATATCAGAGGTCGTGAATTGGGAAAGAAATAGGAACCATCGTGGGGGAGGGGGATTTCTCTTACCTTCTTCTCTGGCGAGGAGGTGAGCTCCCAATCCCACTGCTCCCAATCTCATTTTGTCCTCTTCGCGCTGTTGACCCCCTTCTTCTTTCCTGATGAGCACGCTGCCCTTTTACCTTTTTTTTTTTTTTTCATCGGTGCCCTTTTCCCTTTTGCTCCATTCGCGCCGAGGTTGATCTCGGGCGTGCTTGGGGCTCGACATGGTGCGACTCAGCTGCCACCTCTATCACCGGAATCACTGGAACCTAGGTGCCGCCGCCGCCGTGGTGGTGGAGGTGAAATTTTAGTAATTAGTTACGCCGTGGGGTACGGGACTTTTTATAGGAGCGCACCATCGTAGGGTTTCCCTCTTCCTAGGGGCGTTTGTTACTGCCGCTCCAGGCTAGGCGGACGGGGTGTTGGGCCAACGACGCACACCAGCAGGCCAGGGCTCTGTCCAGGATGGGGCGGCTCCCAATCCTCACTTCAAGGTTAAAAGAACCCATCGATGGATGCATTCCAAATGGACTTTAGTGGTATAATGGTTTGCCAGTTGGAGCTTGGTCTCGACTCCCGGGTTCGAAACCCATAACCATTTTTTTTTGTTTTTACAATATTTTTGTTATTTCATCATATTTTGCTTTCTCCATATTATTTTTTCATCATTTTTTGGTCCATGCAGACCGTATTAAAGATTCAGATGATTTGGAGACGGTGGCAACATGCATATCTCACATGTGGCGACATCTCACACATAGTCACATTAGTCGTATTGAGATATATATGTCTTTGTGAGAAATGTGTACCACCACTTTGTCCGAATCAATTGAAACTTTTATCTTATAATTATGCACCAAAATGGTGTGTCTATGCAAGTTTTTAGGTTTTTCTAGTGAGATTAGGGGATTTTAACATTTATTCTTGATTAATTCGACAAATAAATTAAATAAGAGGTAAACGTGCTTTGAAAATTACACAGATGCATACAACATCTCATTTTAGCTCCTTGAACACCCTATTAAAGTCTTAGATGATTCGGAGATAGTAGTGATATACATATCTCACATGTGGCGACATCTCACACATAGTTCCATTGGTCGTAGTGAGACGTGTATGCCTTTGTGAGGATGTGCACCACCATTTTGTCAGAATTAACTGAAACTTTTTTGTCATGACTATAAACCAAAATGGTGTGTGTATGCAAATTTTTAGATTTTTCTAGTTATACTAGGGTATTTTAGCATTTATTCTATAGTAAATCAACAAAAATTACAATAATAGGTAATCTTGCTCTGAAAATTGCACAGATGCACACAACATCTCATTTTAGCTCCTTGAACACCCTATTAAAGTATGCAAAATACCCTATCAAGTGCTGCAAAATACATATGAACAAAATGATGCCAACCTAAGGAAGGAGCGAGAGAACTTTGATTCGATGATGGACCAGGCTAGGGATCAATTGGAAAAGTCCGAGAATGAGTGCTTCAAGATGAAGACCCTGATTGAGTCCCTGATCAAGCGGAAGGAGGTCCGTGGCAACATGAATGCAGAGGTAACTACGACACTATTTTAGTAATTAATGTTATATACATAACCATCTAAACGTCTAAAATGTTTGGACTATCAGGAAGAAGGAATGGTCCATATACCACGAAGGATCATACCTATGATACTTCAACGCGAAAGTAGACCGGTATGTCCAATTTTTCTATAATTTTGGATACTCGTTCAGCTGAAATGATTCTTATTCGTCTAATCTATGTATACATACAGGATGATGTAATGAAGTTTAAGATTCATGCAGTCAATGAAATTTATTCGGATCTACAGAAGTACTATGACATGAGAGAAGAATTCGGCGAGATTGGAATAACAAAGCCGGACACCGTTGATTATTCGTTTCTGTCACAGCATATGGAAGATTATGGATGCATAGGAGGCGCACAGTTGTACTATCTCAATCCAGCTCCTGGGAGTGAGCCATCCAAGGCACTGGTAAAGATTGACGGACAAGAAGACGTGGACAAAATGCTGGCTGCGCATGCTCATGAAGGAACAAAGATTTGTGACTTGTACATAGTGGATGGAGTTGGATTTCATAAAAAGTTATACCGTCCAGTGGGTGGATTTGCTGATAATGAGGATGAGGATAGTCCATGGCAGCTTGATGACTACGCAGATCAGTACGATGAGGAGAACTATACATCCGGCCACGCTGCAGAGGCACCAAAACAAGATGGCACTTCTATGACGAAGAAACGTCGTGCTGGTATGTACATTTATCTTGTTTTCTCTACCACCTTAGTCCACTTATCCATTTCGTATGCTTTTTGCAGTAGTGGTTCTTCAGTTGTAGATTTGCATCGGTTTAATGTTGTGCCCAGAAATATATTTTTTTTTTAATTTATGCTTTTGAACTGCTCAGAATGAAGGCTATTGAAGGAGGAGGCTGCCAAATTGAAGTCTGCTGGGAAGTCACGGTACAAGACCATGATCTCTGACAGCGACTATGGCGAGTTATTCTCAATCTTTTGTTGAAAGTCAGCACGTCAAGTTTTGAGTACTAGTGATGTCAAACTTATCCGGATAAAGAGAACCTACCTGTGCGACTTTACATTAAGTTGGATATTCGTTTTGTTTCTGCATTTCTGTGAGAACAAACAGTTTCCATATTTGTGAGAACAAACAGTTTGCATAATTTATTTGAGTGAGTCCTTGGTAGCTGATGTAATCTATTTAACTTCGTTGTTCATGTCTCTATTGATGTCCATTATTACCTGAAAGGAATGTTGCCAGGTTATCATCTGAGGTTGAGGCTCTTGCTTTATAGGAGCAACTTTTGCTGGGCCCTTAAAATTATATCCTAGTCGCTTAAGAAGAGCTACAGTAGGAAATTTAGTTATAAACAATCAGTTGTAGCCGCGCCTGGGAAGGTGCCGCACCACTGGTGCTGGCGCGTTGAAGCCGCGCCTGGGAAGGTGCCACACCACCGGTGCTGGCGCGTTGAAGTACTAGTTATTACCAAAAACAAAAGGAATTCCGTGCGTCAATTATGTTTTGTCTGTAACTCTCAAAAGGGACACGACAAGGACAAACGCAATTTCTGTACGATAGCTTAGCTATCGTTCTCACAAAGTCAAATTTTGATTAAATCTCTTTCGAATAATTATTTTGCTTATGGTGCTTGGCATATATCATATCACGGTGACTGTTGCGGAAAGAAAAACCAACTTAACTTAAGAAAACGAAAAATAATCCAAAGTCAAATCGAGCGCACATGCAAGTGTGTTATTCAACTCCGCACACGTACGTACGCATGATCCTGCCCATCCATAATTGGTAAAACGGAATGAAGAATCTTGCAACAAGTTGGCGACGTGCCTGGGAAGGTGGCGCGTTGGCAACGTGAATGTGGCTGGCGCGTTCAAGCCGCAACATGTTGGCTGGCGCGTCGGTGATGTGAACATGTTGGCTGGCGCGTCGGCGACGTGCTTCAAGCCGCACCATGCTGGCTGGCGTGTCGTCCAGAATCACTAGTTAATTAATCAAAAAGTTCTAAGTTCAGGTCTATCAGATGTAGAGACGAAATGCTTTCAAGCCTTTTTTTTTTTTTTCTTATTGTTTTCTTTCTAGTCTTCCAAAGCAAAAAGTAAGATACGCTCGTGTGAGAAACGGTGCAAAATACACTCTGGAGTAATCGAGAAAGCACACTCTGCAAAATTCGAGAAAGCACACGTACACAGTAGGGTTATGAACTCAACTCCCAAATCAAGTTCACGCAAAGCAAACAATGGGCCTGCTTGGTTGCAATCCAAAATTTGTCATGCCAAAACTATGGCAAGCCAAAACTAGGGCATGCCAAATTTTGGTTGCCAAAACCTTGGCAAAAATTTTGGTATAGCACTTGGTTGCTTACCAAAACTTTGACAAAAGTATTGACATAGACTAGATTAGTTGGCAAAACTTTACCACGGATTTGGCTAGAACCATTGGCCTGCCAAACTTTAGGTAGCAAACCAATTAAACGTCATCGATTTGGCAATGCCACAATTTTGGTTGGGCAAGTTTTGGAGGGCAACCAAGCAGGCCCAATAAGCCAATATGCTACACACTTAAACTTTCTGAAGCGCATACTGAAGATATCTAGGAGAAGGTGAATAAACAGAGGACCAAACCAAGACTCCAAAACCTGTCAACTCGTCTATGTTTTTCTATGGAACATGTCCTACAACAACGGACTGACACCGTCTTGCTGCTGCTCGCTTGCACTGGGTGTAGAAAACTTCCTTGTCATCTGACTTCGAATTCAGAAACCGACCTCCAGCTCCCCTGACCCTTTTCAAGGCATGCTGATGCCGTGACTCATGAAGATAGGGCTGCACAGCACATATATTGAGTCAGTTTTTTCCCTTATTATTTCAGATGACTTACCATTTCACCCACAAAAAGATAAAGGATTTTCTAAGTTGGTAACTGCATCTTTGTATCAGTCTTCCAGTTATGAGAAATAATAATGATACCAACAAGTTGAACTCTCTCTAGCTTAAAGTAACTTACAGATACAAACAGAAAGCATTTCAACTTTAACTCAATGTTGTCAATGTGTGGCATCCAATTTACATTCCTAAATCCTTTACTGCTTTTGTGACAAGCAACACCAGGGAAGGAATTAAAAACATGGTATGTTAAAATTTCAGATATCAGGCACGATTGTATTAACAAATCAAAGTGAAGCATCCAGCGTACCTAAGCTGCTAAAGAACAAGCAGATCCTTGGCAAATCATAAATCTGGCACATCTTCAGGGAGCTTTGTTTCCTACAAAAGGAGAGTAACATTATACAATCCTCACAGACATGCAGTTTTTAGCTAAGTTGAACGTTACTTTTTAATACCTCATTCCTCATGAGGCATGTCCGCCGATTGTGGTTCTCACCCTTACATAGGGAACATTTGACCTTAGACTTGCTTTTGTTTGACTTCATCTTTTTTTTTGGGGCCCCTTTGCCTTGAACATACATGGGATCCAAGACATCTATGGACTCTGTACAATCATCATCATCGAGCTTGCTGCAGCAACGGACCATACCTCTTGCCTTCATTCCCTCCTTCATTTGGCAGGATCATAGCAGCAATCTCATCCGTAACTTGTTTTAGCCGCTCATAGGCTTCTAGTGACCGAGATGCTACGAAGGGACGCACTATGGCTGAGATTGCGTAGCTCTCGGTACTTCAAAAGGCTATCGGTGTAGTCATACATGCTGCTCTTCCTTATGGGTGGAAATGCACTCTTAGATCCTCGTGACCACCTTTTCAAAACACAGCAGTCCGGAAGCCGTCTTTCTTTAAGATTGCCCAATACAAAGAAGATGTGTGAGCACGGAGTTCCAATGGACTGCAACTTGAGACAAGAACAAGATATCCCCTTCACATTGCCTTCAGGAACACACATCTCACATTCCACCTCGTATTCCATGTCTCCTTTATCCTCCCCGCCAACAGTATACGTAATTGTCTCGTAGCCATCTTCAATCTCTTTCGCAAAAACACTTCTTGGCTGCTCTTATGCTGAACTGCACCTTGGCGAAAAACACTTGGTGTGAACAATTTCGCAGCCTCCTTTTCAAGAATTGAAGCACCTGTTTCTAAGCATGGAAAGGAACTCGATGCTACAAAGTCTAGAATCGCTTCATTAACGCGCAAGAAAGCGAAATGCAGTGGTTCAAGTGCTGTACCACCTCATATAGAGTCATTTTACGATCCAGATTTACCTTAAGCCTAGAGTTTAGGCTCTCACTCCACTAGTTTGCTCCTCAGTCCCATATAGCACTTACCGACATGATACGCAGCACACCAGGCTTGCCTCCTGTCATACATCTGGTAGACCCACGAATTTGTATCTGTAATTTTTTTATCACTCAAGAATTCAAGCCATTTCCTCTCAATCTCTTCTATAGGGCAACAGTCATACATGAAGTGCCTCAAACCATTCCTCACATCGTCACCATCAACGTTTCACACAATGCACTGCTCAATATGCCATATGCATAGCCTATGCGATGAATTCGCCACACCATCGCGACGCTCTCTGCATAGCAAGGTCTCCATCGGTGATCACGAAAACCGGATGCTTCGAGCCATGGCATCGAGAATGCGTTTAGCATCCACACATATGACTCAATTGACTCCTTTGAAGTAACTCCACATGCAAAAGAACCGTGCTGCCATGTTGATTCACCCCGACAAATGGAACAAGGGGCACGTTGTACGGTTCTTTTTATGCGTGCTATCAAATACCGCGACATCACCAAATGCTTGATAATCAAGCCGACTTTGAGTATCACACCACAGCAGGCCCTTGAGGTGCCCTTTCTCATCGATCCCTGTATTCAAAGAAGAAATCGGGATCCCTACGGCTGCACTCTATCATGTAGCTGATCACTGTTTTTGAGCATCACCAGCAGCAACCGTCTCCACCTTATTCTGATAGCAGAAATTATACAAGTCCCTCTTTGTAAACCCAACACTCTCAAACCCACCATCTTTGGAATTCCATAACATCCATTATCGATGTTTGCGGATCCCAAAGAATCTGCATCGCCACAATATCAGCCTTACGCTCATCTCGATCCTTCTATGAGAACGCGAAAACAAGCAAGATCTTGCTCCACCATCGGATGGTTGTGTTCACGGATGAGATCCTTCACATGCCACCGCCCGTGTTCTCGATCCCGTGCAACCACAAGTTTAGCACGGCATCCACAACGAGTAATATTCCGTGGCTTCCGCTGCTTATTCTCCCCGAAAGCTCCTTTGCTTCACGGAAACCTTCACAGCTGCAAACAAAACGCCCGAAGAGTCCTCTCATTGTGGCCGCTGTCCCACTCACAGTAGCTTTTCCCGACGCTAAACCCTTTAAGCCTTAGCGTAGCTGTTATAAAACTTCGAATGCTTGATCTTCATCGTCAAACACCTTCCAAGCAATTTCATTGTACTCGACACCAGACATTCTCTCCTGCATCAACAAAAAAAAAAGATAGATTAGTCACTGATTTCAACTTGGGTCCAAAAATTGATGCAAGTTGTATCCTTGTACACAAATAGCATATTTATTGCCTCACAAAGATTAACAAAGTACCGTTTACTACTGACAGCCAGTGTTACCAGTCTAACTCTACACAATGGCCAAGTATTGCTTCAAAAAGGCATTCTTATGTACTCCAATCAGGCCAATTATGAAGGGAAGTTCATTTGCACTAAACAGCCAAAAGGAAAAGTCAATGGCCAGGTATCAAGCGCTACCGTGCACACAGCAATGTCATACTACTAACATAATCATTTCAGTCAAGCACTGTTTGAATCCAAGCAATTCAGAGATAAATTCCCTAGCTCTTCATTCAATAAAAAAACAGCAGGACAATACATTTAGAATTGCTGTTATTAGTTTATCACCATGCTAGATCCCAACATAATAGCTCCATCTGTTTTAGATAGCCCTACAGAAAAATTTCTACCGGTCTTGTACTAATCATCATGCTATATATTAGCTAATCATTTCAGTCCTGAACACAAACTTGAAACATATTAGCAATTTGACCAACAGATCACAACAAAGAACTATGAATAATATCATAAATTGCTTGGATTCAAACTGTACATTTATACTTGGAACAAAAAACTGTACAAGGTTGGAGACTTGCAGTTGCAGAGAGATTAAAATTTCACCGAGTTTAATTTGGATTGGCAGCTAGTGTTAGTGTCAGATGACTCAGATGTCTTAACTGACAGTAAAGTGTCGTTTCAAGAAAAATCACATGACTGACACTAGTCGCATTGAGAGAACAGATTAGGGCCGTCCGGCCGGCAAGCATGGCACTACGCATGCACTAATCTTCCATCCTCCACTTGTGATAATCTGTGATGCGGTGAAGTTCTAAATTTGCCTTGACAGCCATGACATCAGATCGCTTACCTTTGACCGGGAGCCTCGAGAGCAGCGAGGGGCGGCACGAGTGTGGCGGCTCCGGCCACCGGCAGCCGAACACGCCGTCGTCGTGCCAAGGCGCGTCGGCGGGCGGCGGCTCCCGCGGCTCGGGCGACGACTGGAGGCAGCAACGGCGTCGGCGGGGAGTGCGGAACAGCGTGAGCGTGGAGTGCGGCGGTGGCGGCTCCGGCGACGACTGGCGGCGGTGCGACGGCGGCTAGGGCGAGAGGGACGGCGGCGATGGCGATGGCGCCGGCGGCAAGGGCGACGAAAACGGCGGCGCCGGCGGCTGGGCGAGGCCGCGAGGAAGAGGAACAAGTGGTGTCGCGGTGATAGATCGGGGTTTGGGCTGGGCTGCGTCAGGTGGTGGGGTTTGGGTGTGTTTGAGATGCGAAAAGACCATAATGCACTTTAACGAATTAAAACAACAAAAACAATTATTTTGAAGAGGCATTGGGAGGCGTCTAGAGGCGTTGGAAAGCATTTCCAACCATTGTAAAAGGGCTTGAATTATTTAAGAGAAACCTATTAGCTCCGATCCAGAAACAGTTATAATTTGCATATATATATATATATATAGACTACCTTGTTTACTAGCAAATTTTCTGAAGGATGGGTTACATAATTAACAGCACCATTGTTGCTGGTATGAAGACTTTGATTTGGTCTGTTTGAATCCAAATCCTTGTTCCTTTGTTCTGTTGGGAATGGATCAGTGTCTACATTGTAGATATCACTAGTTGATGGAAATGGTGACTCTGGCCTCTGGGCCTCTGATACTGTATTGGAATTGTTGTCATGCATGCGAATGCCACTTATATTACCCCCAACAGGAGAATAATTCAAGTTACTCGACAAGGGCATATGTTGAGAAGCGTCCCATGATGGTACGCCATAGCTGTTAGCACCCCTATCTTCCCTCCATTCCATGCATTCGTGCCGATGTCCTTGCCGCCAGTGTACTAATTGACACTTAAAAGAGCTACAGCACACTCAAATAACATTACAATGGGACTCAAAAAAAGCAAGCAAAGATAGTGTTCCAGTAATTGTGAAAACCATATATGAAGGGAGACCAGAGACAATGCGACACCATTCAGTGAGAACCATTTGTGATAATTCACTACTCAGTGAGAGAGAATCAGGTCATGCAGCCAAAATGTAAAGCACAAAGACGAAAACCAGCCACTGCCAGAGGAGCTCGGTGCTGGCAAACCACCAGAAGGCAAGGATGGTGGCGGCTAGGCCCCCTCCTCTTCTTCCCCACCTCTCTGTCTATTGGAGGCCCGAGGTGATCCTGCGCTGGGTCTGCACAGGGAGGCGACTGGAAATGCGTATTTTTTGATCAAATTCAAAGCGGTTCAGATATTATACAGATTAGGATGCGAATGCAGATTATTTAGGATGTTGGAAATGCGTACAGAGAAATGCCAGTGTTGCATGTGCGGCAAGGCCGATTCCGGTTCCATAGGATGGAGAGGGTGACAGACGACACAACTATGCAACTGCTATGCTAGCATTGACGCCCCTCTGAAGAGCCATCCAGGGTGCAGGAGCAGCAGGACGACGGTTGTGGCAGTCAAGGGCTGATCTTCATCATGGCGTGATCGTTGTGCTATAGGGTGACACTTTGGGTGAAAGCCTAGCGACAGTGACACTTGTGGGCGCCACTATCCCTATCAGTGGCGTCGTGTTTCACCGTCGCTATCTAGTTACCTTATTGAGTCCAAGTAGATATGGAAAGATTGGGTTAGAGTTTGAGTGTGTTAGGAAAAGAGAATCCAATCTTATAAGTATCTCCTAGAGTTTTCTTACGAGTCAAGTCATGCTAGTCCTATAAATAGTAGCATCATGTAATTGTTGCAATTCAAGAAAGGAATAGTAGTCGAAAGACTCTAAACCCTAGGTCTCAAGCTCTCAAGCTTGCTCTCTCTCCCTCCCTAACCCTGGCCGCCACCATCCCCTGCGCCTTCTCTCCAGTAACCGATCCAAAATTTTTGTCCATTTGTGTCACTATAATCATGCCAAACTTGTATGATATTCTACAATGATACATTGGTATTATATTGGTATTTGTACAAAGTCATTGATGTCAGGTGACATCAACACTTATACTGTGGATCCGTCCCTGCTTCTGATCTCCCTACGCCGGCCACCGCCCCCACACCGCCCACGCAGTAGAGTGGCTGCCCTAGTGCTGTCGCCGCCTCTCGCCGCCTATGTGCCCCCTCACATGCCCCTTACAATCTATCTAATGATATTAATTATGTACCATAAGTATTAATATTTTTACATAAATTTAGTCAATGTTCTTTTTTGGAAAGAGAGAAAGACAGTTAATAAGAGAGGGGGGTATTACTTTAAAAAACTTAAATATAAAGTAAGAAAATAAGAGCAATATATCTTACCAGTAGTTAACAGATTTGCATGACTTGCATCTAAAAGTTGTAGGCCGTTGACAAATAGCACAGGTAGCACGACAGACATTCATTAATGACGCAGGATAACTCAGAAATGCCGTTATTTCCTCTCTCAAAGCATCTTCTCTGGCTCGTCGTTCAAGCTCCCTTTCCATTGGCGTGACTCTCGATCTCTTGAGAAACAGCACTAGAGCGCGAAGTAAAATGAAAATAACAAACAAACCAATTAGCGCCTCCAGATCCGACACCTCCTGATCCGACACATCACCAGCAGCATCTTCACTCAGCTTGACCATGTCCATAACAAAATACTGATATGATGTCTTGTTCTAGATGTTTTGTACTTCAGCTAGGAAAACATTCCAGATTGCTTACTGTCCTACAAAGAGCATAAAAATGGATAAACCTCTACGAATTACTTGACCACAAAAATTGAAAGAAAATGTGAAAGCTCTATTATCGCCAACTATATTAGGGCCCAGACAGGTTCAAGCAATTAATAACAAACAGTTGTTTGTGCCTTTATTGATTTACAAGAACGGTTGAGGCATGAGCCTGGAGTAAAGATTTGGTTAATATTGTATGAGGGCACTCGTAATACAGACTCTACGTAGAGTGAGTATTTATTACCTCGAATGTATCATAGACTTAGAGTCTAAATAAGACTTGGAGTCTTAGCTTCTCTCTTTCTTCCATACATATATTGTCATATCAGTGTCACATCAGAAAAGTACAATAAGAACGTAATAAAGTCTGCATTGTGAATGCCCTGATGATCTCAATTGAAGATTTCAATATTCAGTCACAACTCCAGCTTTTGCCAACAGCAACCTATTTAGTAACTGAGGCAAGATGCAATCATACAAAGTGTAGCCCAAATGATGCTGAATTTTTTTAAAAGAAACACTAAGGTCATAAAACCAAACCAGACAAAATGTTGTAGAAAAGTCAATGTCTGCCGAAGCACAAACTCTTTTTCTGGGTTCTAATCAGTGATATACTCCGCGCCAAAAATATTTTGAGAAGATGGCACATGCACATTGACTCTTATTCTTGTGTCTTGTGCAACAACCTAGTGGAGGAAATCATTGGATCATCTGTTTGCAAACTGTTCTTTTGCAATAATGTGCTTGGATTTTATCTGTATTGATATTCCCTTGGACAGTGGGTTTCCTGAGTTATCTTCACAGTTGAAATGTCAACTAAATTCTCAGTTTTTAATGGAGACCACAATCCTATTGTGCTGGGCCATTTGGATGGCAAGGAATGGCCTCATTTTTAAAGGGGATGTTGAATCTAGCAAGAATCAAGCTCGTGTTTTTTAAAGGAACTTAAGCTTCTTAAGTATAGAGTTAAGTCTGGACGGGAAAACCATCTCTCTTCATGGATTCAGAATCTAGAATAGTCAAGCTTCTGAAGCTTATTTTTCTGTTTTTTTTTTTTCGTCTCTTAGGTTATCTTTGATGACTAGCTGCCTGTCTTGTCTTTTGTCTCGTATTGTACTTCTTTTTCTAGTTTGGATTCCTATTTAAATAAATTGTTGTAGGGGCCCCTCAAGAATATTAAAAAAAAAACAAAATCATGTATGATAATGATGGATTATGGTCTCTTCATCGAATCGACTGCTATAGATGACTTGGTTATTTACTCTGACACTGACAATCTTATTTCTTTGGTCCTCTAAACACCAGCACACCCCATCTTGCTCTAGTGCTCAAGCCGAGTATCATGCTGTTACTAAGGGCATTGCTGAAGTTATATGGCTCCATCAGTTGCCTTTTTAGCTTCGCAAGCCATTGCATTGTGCTGTTGTCATGTGTTTAGACAGCGTAAGTGCTGTCTACCTGCTCTCCAGCAACCCTGCTCAGCATCAGTGCACCAAACATATGGAGATGGTCTGCATTTTGTTTGTGAGCGCGTCACCCTCGACATGTTCATATATTCTACTTGAGATGGTCTTCTCAGTTTGCGGACATCTTTACCAAAGGTCTTCCTACTTCCATCTATAATGAATTTCAGACTAGTTCCATCTATAATGAATTTCAGACTAGTTTAAACATCCGCTCTCCTCCCACTCAGACTAAGACCATCTCATTTCTGCAGGTCATTTACTTAACTACACACTAGCTTCATAACATGGTCTATCCTTCAGAAGCCTATTTCCCAAGAGGTGGTTGTAGCGGCCTCTCAATTCTTGTTGTAGGTGGCCAAAGAGTTTTTACCCGGCACAAGGGTTGCGGTCTAGTCTACAGATTGATAGTCATTAGGGTGTTGTGGTATCTTTTGTTTCTTGCTTTGCGCTACGTGCATTTCAGGCAGAGGCCATGAGGGTTTCAGGCAGAAGCCATGAGGCTTCTATGCCTCATTTGCTACATGCACCGAATTCATCTGTTGGAAATATTATTGCGTGATGAATCAAAAGCCTCACACTTTCAAGCATATACTTTGCAACACTGTAATATCACAATGTTGAGGCCATCATGAATAAAGCACTAGAAGCCTTATTGGAGGGCATTCAGAACAATTGGATTAATGTTTTTGTATTGTTCCTGCATATGGTTGTGCAAAAATTAAAAAAAAAAAGAAAAGAAAATATACATTCCTAAAAGTGTATGGCGCTCTGGTCTTATCCACACTATAATCCACGTTATGTAAACAACCTACTAGCTATGTGTTCAGCGCAGAGTAGCAACTCATATTTCAAGGCTACTCCATTCAGCGGCAGGGTTTAGCTCTTACTCCCTCCATTTCTAATTTGTAAGTCGTTCTAGCTTTTCTACATGCATAGTTTTTACTGTGTATGTAGATATAAACGTATATCTAAATGCATAGAAAAAGCTATGCATCTAGAAAAGCAGAATGATTCAATTTGAAATGAAGGGGGCAGGTGGACGGCTAGCACTAGAGGGTACATTGACAAGCAAGTGTACATGCGATGATGGTGGTGAAGATGGTGTTGATCGAAGTCAAGATAGAGATTGGACCAAGTGAAGTCCGGCACACAAGTACTTGGTAATTGTCCATTCGAGAATGAGTAGGACACGCGACATCATGGAGGAGGCGTATCTGCTATCAGGGGTGGATGTACAGTATATCGTCGAGTCCGCCAACCCCGATAACTTCCAAAGAACCAACGATACCCCATGTAATCTTAACATGATGGACCCCAGTAAAATAAAATTTTGACCCCGGCAAAGCCAACTACGCAGCCCAGTCCAAGGAGAGCAGCAGCGAGCAGGCCAAGCCCACTCCGTGGATGTGACAAAATCTGATGGATGAATAGACAACAAAAGCTAACTACGCAGCTAATATGCCCAAATATCATCTACACACTACAGATCTACAAACTGCAGCCGTGATTGTCGACTTCCAGTATACACACCGGCAGACTCTAACGTTTCAACTCATCGAGTCATTGTCTTCTTCCGCTTTCTTTGCGCTCGCCCCAGCGCAACGTTCTGCGATCGGTGGGGCTGCCCGCCTTGCCGTTGCCGGTGACTGTTCGCCGGCCACCGGCCGCCAGCGTGACGTACACGTATTGATGTCAGTCAGGTGAGAAAATTAGTTATATCTAATCATGTCAGCACAGACGCACAATTGCTTATTGTTTAACTTTGTTCACTATTTTGGCAGTCCACCAAAGCACAATGGAACGATTCCTGAAGAGAAAAAAAATCCCCCTACCAATGTTGAGAATCAGAATCGTGATGGAGGTGTTTCAAGAGGAGATGGCGACGAGAATCCTGATGGAAGGGTAGCTGCAGTAAACACCAATCATACTGCTCTTCATTCTTCGCGGATCTCGCGATGGGAGGTAAATTTTGATGAGCTTCCGTATGATCCAGCAGATAGGAGGATTTCAGATTACATAGGACAAAGTCTACAAGATGAGATAAGACGCAAGTATTTGATTAGAGATCCTTTTAGACCACCAGGTTGGTTTTAGATATCCACAAAAGATTATAGTAGGTGCTCGTGTCGATTTCACCCAGAATGGTTCACAAATTATGATTGGCTAGAGTATTGTGAAAAGGTGGATAAATGTTTCTGTTTATACTGCTACTTATTTAGAGATTCTAATAAGGACCGAGGTGGAATGATGCATTTGTGAAAAATGGTTGGGATGGCTTCAACAAAAATGATAGGCTTCGAGATCATGTAGGCACCCAACCTAATAGTTTTCATAACACGGCAGTTAAAAGATGCAACAATTTGATGAATCCTGATCAATCCATTGCTAATGCTATGAACAAGAAGAGAGATGCCACTAAAGAAGAGTAACTTGCTAGATTGAATACTTCTATTGATGATGTCTGGTTCTTGATGCATCAAGGTTTAGCTTTTCGTGGTCATGATGAGTCGAGAGAAGTCCAAAAATAAGGGAAATTTTCATGAATTGGTATAACTTTTGGCAAATCAAAATGAGAAAACAAAAAAGATATTCTAAGGAATGCTCAAATGTTGTCTCCAGCCATACAGAAGGATATTTCAAACTGTTTTGCTGAGGTAATATTTTTTTACATTTTTCATTTGCAATACAAATACTTATATAGGTGAGTTAACTGTGTGTTTTTTATCTAGATAATAGTAAAATATATTGTGGAAGAAAGTGGTGGCGACGTATTTTGCTTATTGGTAGATGAGTCAGCTGATGTCTCAGGCAAGGAACAGATGGCAGTCGTTTTGAGATATGTGGAGAAGTTTGGGTTAATAAAACAGAGACTTATTGGTGTTGTTCATGTGAGTGAGACCTCAACATCATGTCTTAAATCTAATATTGATAGTCTATTTGCTAAGTATGGGTTGAGCATGTCACAAGTTAGAAACCAAGGCTACGTTGGAAAAAGCAACATGAGAGGTGAGTTTAATTGACTAAGAGACTTAATCATGAGGGAAAATAGCTCTGCATATTATATCCATTGTTTTGCTCATCAATTGCGAGTTAGTCATTGTCGTTGTAGCCAAAAAGAATCATGATATTAGTGATTTTTTTGACATGGTATCTCTACTGATTAATGTTGCTAGAGACTCTTGCAAAATAAAAGATATGATTAGAGAAAGTCAACAGGAGAGAGTTAGTAAAGCAATATGTAGTGGACAACTCACAAGTGGAACATTACCAAATCAAGAACAATCACTTCAAAGAGCTGGTGATACTCATTGGTCCTCCCATTATAGAACCCTTTTGAGGATAAGTAGTTTATTCTCTGATGTCATTGAAGTGCTCCAATATGTTGGAAAAGAAGGTCCAAGTGATGCAAAGAGATGCCAAGCCTGTGGCCTCTTGGACTATATGAAGGATTTTGATTTCATGTTCAAGTTGAAACTAATGTTGCTTATTCTTGGACATGTCAATTCATTGTCATTATCACTACAGAGGAAAGTTTAAGACATCTTAGAGGTCATGACAGAGGTGAAGTTAACAAAACAAAAATTTCAGCAAATAAGGGATGATGGTTGGGAGTCTTTATTAGAGGATGCATTGTCCTTTTGTGAAGCTCACATCATCCCAAAGTTGGACATGGAGCAAGAGTAAATTGACCGACACAACCCAAGGCAAAAGACTGGCCGCACAAACTATCAACACTACAAGTATGATTGCTTGAACCCAATTATTGATTTGCAGCTTACAGAATTTAATGATCATTTCAGTGAGGTAAATTCTGAATTGCTTACCCAGCCATATTGCTGCTTTCAATCCCAAGAATTTTTTACATGAAGGATTTCCACTACAATTGCAAATTTGCAACCATAATGACAAGCTTCAAGCTCTCTGACAATAACTCCTCAAGCGAAGAGGAAGAGCCACGATGGCTTTCAATGAGTGATTGACCTGTAACGAGTTGGTTTGAGGGCTTTCATGGTTGCACAAGCATGTTCCAATTATCAATGTGCAGTTTTTGTTTGTATAGCTAGTTTCAATGGAGTTTTATAAGAGTTTCATGAGCATTAATTAAGCTGATGTGACACCATATTAATGATGAGAGAGGTGATAAGAGTTTTATAGGAGTAGAGAGAGTTTCATGGGGATGAAACTCTTCTACACTATTTCCAAAATCAGGATGTGTTGAAAACTGGGACATGAAACCCCCATTGAGACTAGCCTAAATACCAGAGGACGGTAAAGTTGTTGAGATCAATTGGGGATGGAGACAATGCGTTTTAGAGAATTGCACCGAGTCATTAATTGTAGTGATTATTTCCTCTTGGATTTCCGTATGTACTAACAAACGCGCCGCAGATCTGGTCCCCAAAATAGCAGCAGTTAATTTTAACAGTGACGGCAAAAGAGAGCTTTGGATGCGAGTGACATAATTAGACATGCAACTAGTTCTAGAACTGAACAACGATTTTCATGAACAGCAAGTTCGAGGAAGACAACCACTGTGAATTAGTCCAAATAACCAGGAACATATAAAACAAAACACAAATCGGGTAAAGATACAGCACGAATTTGAACTTGCTTTAACGAGCACTTACCTTCTAAGTGCGCTTGTCCCAAGGAGATTTAGGAGAAGGAAGAATGGGGAGGACAAAGGAGACCTACCAAGTCTTTCCTGTAACAAGATGCTGATGGTAGGATGGAAAATAGCATAAAACCCCTTTGACTTGACTACAGTTTTCAAGAAACAAACTCTATTACAATGACGACGTTTTCATGTCCTGACAGTCATCTGTATTTGCATAATCCCTTGTCATTTCATTAGTACTAAATGTGGTAATTTTAATAAATGTGGTAATTTTAATTTGACTTACCAAAGCCTCCATAGAAGACTAGGCTGACAAATACATGTCATGCCTTTTTTGTCAAAAATGCCATAAATTAAGTAACCTTTTCATTTTCCTGTTTTTTTTTTTTTTTTTTTTTTTTTTTTTGAACACTTCTTTCCCATAACTCCTGCTTCTCGTCTTTGCACTAAAACATATTGCAAGTCCATCCACTCGTCGATCATCTTGCCACACTATTTCTACCAGCGGAGATATTATATGTGCAATGAAAGCATTCTATTTGCGTGCATCTAATGTTTGAAAACTAGTAGGAACTTTGCTCGGGCTTTAATGGAACTAACAGAGGGGAGGGTCATTACTCAAATTGGAGGAATAATTCAGGATAGAAATGGAAATTTCGCAATGACAGATTAGCAATCATGTTCAGTACAGTGTCAGCGTCGAAGCAGTTGCAATCACGTGTAAAAAAACTCGTCAAATTTGACTCCAGGGAAGGTTAGTACGCGTGAGATTAGAGAAGCCTTTTGAAAGATTCTAAGAAGCAGTAGGCCTATTGACAGGTTTCCATGTTCACTACACGAAGCAGTAGGCCGCAATGGAAATATGTAAATCATCGTACTGTTGGCCTGGTGCAGCCTTCTGGCGGGAGAACGCTTAGAGGGGTGGCTCCTCCAACGGCTCCCGAGCGCCCACCACGGGCGACTCGGGAGCGACAAGCGCCGCGCCTCCGGCTCCCCGCTCCGGCGTCCTGGGCGGCCGCCGTCGCCGCCCTCCTCGCCGTGGCGGCGGCCAGCGGCGGTGGCTCCATTAACGGGCCCCCCCCCCGCGCGTCCACTTCTCCCACCCACCTACCCCTCGCTCCCTATCCCTCCAACTCCACCCCTCCGGCGACCGTGCTGCCGGCGCCGTCTCCCCCGCCGCCCGGCCGCGGGTGTGCGGATCCGGTGGGGACGTCCCGGTTTAGGGCCCCCGCACGTGGATCCGGGGCTCGCCCCCCCCCGCCGCGGCGGCGGCTGGGCGGCCGGCCGGGATGCCGGTGAGGTGGGTCCGCCCGCCGCCCGGCCCTGGCCCTCTCCTCCGGCCGGATCCGGCTCGGGCGGGGCACTCCCGGCCTCCGACGCCCGCCGGGCGCCGGTGGTGCTCCGACCGCGGCGGCTCGGGCGTGCAGCGAAGCGCCCAGGGCGCGCCGGGGCGGCCAACCGGCTCGTTGGTCGGGGCCCCTCGGCCCCCCGGTTGGCGCGGCGGCCCCCCACCCCCTCCCGGTGCGGTGCGGGCCTCCAGGGAGGTCCGGTGGCTGCTCTGCCGCCCGATGGCCGGATTGCCCCGGCCCTGCTCGCGTCCTGGGCGGCGGTGGACTGCGCTTGTCGCGGCTCGCGGCCGCTTCTTTGCCGACCCTAGGTGGTGACCTGTCAATGCTGCTCGCCGTGGAACGGGCGAAAGCTCAGCCCGGCCTCGGCCAGGCGGCGATGGTGACGCCGTGGCGCCCGCATGCCTCCCCTCGGGGCGTCGTCGTTCTTCCACTTACAGCAACATTACGGTGGCCAGCATCGTTACTTCTTCCGCTCGCCTTTGTTTCAGTGGTGGTGCCATCGTGGTGGTGGGACCAAGGTGGTGCGTCCGTGCGTATGCGGCCCCGTGGTGGTGCCTCGGGACTGTCGGGCCACCGCACCGGGCGCTGGCAACGGAAGATCGGTGCGTGCAACTCGTCGGGGGATGACGGTCTTCCACGGCCCGTCGCTCCGCTCCCGCCCGTTTGGTCGCCTTGCTGCTCCTTTTTGCTCTTCCTGTCCCCCTCACCGGGTGTGTCTAGCTAGCGTGTCGTGTCTCTGGTCGTCGCCGTTCCGGCATATGCTTTGCCGTCGAGGTGCTCCTTGTCGTTAGGGCGGAGGCTTTGCCGCCTTGTCTTCTACGAGCCTGCGTTTCCGGTCTGCACCCGAGGGTGAGGTCGTCACGAGCCTATGTTTCCGGTATGCGTACCGAGGTCACGGTCGTTGCGGGCCTTCGTTTCCGGTGTGTCGCCGAGGTCGCGGTCGTTTCCGTGGATGCTTTGCCGCCAGGGTGGTCGTTGGCGGATGCTTTGCCGCCGTGGTTTTTTGGCGGATGCTTTGCCGCCGGGTCTTCGGGCTCCTCTTGGGCAGCTGCCGAGTTGCCAAGAGTGAGCGCCTCTCCTCTTCCGGCAGATGCTTTGCTGCCGTGATTGGTCTGGACGGATGCTTGTCCGTCAGCTCTCTAGCGGATGCTTTGCCGCTTTTATCGTTACCTATTTACACTGCTAGCCACCGGGTGTTGTGTATTGGTTGTAATAGGATCAGCTTTTGGGGTTGTTAGTTGGAGGGTTCGCCCCATCCCTCACCACCATTTGCTTGCTGTTTGTTTGTGCCCGTGTGTTTTGTAAGTAATCTGTGGATTACTTGTGAATCTTTTGTAAACTTTTCACTTCTCTTACGCCGTCGAAAAACAACGACGTTACCAAGCCGTGACCTGAAAAGGATGGAACCTCCATGAAAAGGACTGGTCGCTGGCTGGAGATTGATGGACGGTTGCTGTGGTGTCAGTCGGTGTGTAACAGCCGGAAATTTGCATGTTTTTAAAATAGGTAATTTGATTTATTTTTGCAATTATGTGATGCGTTTAATTTAGTAAAATAATATTTTCTGGAATTAAAATCCATCATAAGGTTAGATACATATTTGAGCATTGCATGCTGGAGCATTTATTTCTATTATGTCTTGTTTTTGCTGAAATTGGAATCGATTTGAATTGTTTCACAAAGGATGTTGGAAACCTGTTTTTGGAAAAAAAAAATGCATTCCATTTTTCTTTCTCTCGTTCTCTTGATCGGCCTGATGGCCTGTTCACGTTGCTGCAGGCCGG
Organism: Hyparrhenia diplandra; assembly: GCA_015847255.1. Taxonomy (NCBI): domain Eukaryota; kingdom Viridiplantae; phylum Streptophyta; class Magnoliopsida; order Poales; family Poaceae; genus Hyparrhenia; species Hyparrhenia diplandra. The sequence goes on along the minus strand of JADLZK010007525.1, from coordinate 217,710 downwards.
GGCATTCTATTCGGCCGCTGGCCTGATTACCTTGCACCATCACCATGGCCTGAGTGGCTATTTTCTTTCCTTGGCCTGTTCTACTTGGGCTGAAATCTTGGCATCCTTTTCTTTTCTTCCGTGGCTGACACCTACGCCCTCATCCTTGGTCGTTCCCAGGTCGGACCGAGCCCGACTCTGTATCCAGCGCGGCACCGATTCCGCGTCGGTAGCTGCATGTTACGCGCCGCCTTTTTCCAATCTATTCGCGGGGCCCGCCGGCTTCGCTCAAGCTGGTAGCGCAGCCGCACGCCCTAGCGCCGCCGCCAAAGCGATTTTTGCCGCGGTTGTTGCCTTGTTCTCGTGGTAAGCACCTAAATCAGCATCTCCATTGCTTCGAGAACCCGCCTGCACTATCTTCTCCGTTCAATCTTGCTTGCTGTGACTCGTCGTCGGTTGCAGTTCAAGGACGTCCGCTGTTCCGATCCATAACCCGTCTACAAGCCGTCTCGGACCCCATCGTTTCCCTAGGTGAGTCCGCAACGAGCTTCTGATCATTTTGGTTCAAGTATCACGCCCAACGGTGGCCGGAATCGCTCGATTAGCTTGCGCCGGCGAGCTGTGCCGTTTTCGGCGATGGCGACGCCGTCGTTCCTATTTCCGGCGAGAAAGCGCCGCCTGGTCCTGCCGCTTCTAATCGTGGCCGTTCGTTCGTGATCCGACGGCCCAGTACTAGGTTTTTCCAACCTTTAAATTTCGTAGGCATATTTAATTTATTATTTTATTCATGTGAAACTTGAGAAATTCATATCTTCGCCGTTTTAAATTCGATTTCAGTGATCTATATATCGATGTGATCGTAGCGACGTTTATAACGGTTTTATAAACTTTTTAAACTGTTTTCTTGCTGTTGGTGTACTGTTATCTTATAAGTTCTATGTTTGCTTTGTGTTTGACTGCATGATCGATTGTGTGATGTTGCTTGGTGATCGAGTGAGCAATTCGGGAGTGGCTAGGAATACTTCTTCGAGCAAGACCAGCAGGACCAACCGGACTTTGAGAATCAAGGCAAGTATAGCTTGGGAATTACTTATCGTATTTAACATGATCATATAACTTAATGAATGTTTATGTCATAAACGAAAATATGTTTGTTAGTAACATGGGGATTTGTCTGCTTTAGCGAATCCGGGTATTACAGTATAGTTATGGGGGTTATATGGCTCTGACATTAGCTCCTTAGAGATCATTTTTCTAGCAACTTGAAGGAATTGCCGAATTGGATGTAGTATGCCCCCTATCCCGTTAATATGTGAGTATAGGCTGAGAGTTATGTGCCACATAGGAAGGCTGAGTTCTATGTCCGACGACTTAGCTGCCCCCAACTTGTTAGACGAACCTTTGGGGAGCTTCTTAGTGGTTGCTGGTGTGTGGACCTTATAAACCCATGCATTCGGGAATCACGGCTCATAGTGAAAGTGTACACCTCTGCGCATAGTTTGAGAAACTGGTATACTAGCCTTGCATAAGGTCATGGGCGGCCCTAGAACCATAGCATTAAGGATAATGATTCGTGTTCATTAACATTCATGTTTACCGTTATGCTTTATATTATTTATGTTATAATGATCATGTATTTAGGTAGATATTACCTTTCTATTCTTGCTAAGTACGTTTGTACTTACCCTTGCTATATCACAATCAATAGATCAAGGCTGGAATGAGGACTTCAGTGATGACTACCGTGACGAGTACTAGGCTTGGTGTCCACCGACCAACCAGTCCACGTGTTGGAGTTTCCGCTCGTGTGTCTTCATAGCTACTTACTATTTGATTAAGACTTGTTATGAATATTTATTTGAATTGTATTAAGCACTGAGATGATATATTATCGATTTGTCGGCTTATGTGTGTGACATTCCGGGGCACACATAAGATTTGTATGCATCCAATTTTGTTCTTAAATTTGGGTGTGACATGGTGGCACCATATTTTTTTTTTTTTTTGCGATAAGGAAAAATTCCATTGATGCTAAAGCAAGTTACATCCTCTCATTAGAAAAGTAAACCAAACAACTCCACCTCCATTGATGGGAGACAAGAAACTTGAAAAAAACCATAAATTCCAACATCTAGGATCACCATCCCAAATGGATATGTCACGGACAAAGCTCCGATCTGAACGAACAGGCCATCTCACTGTCCACCGCCGTCATCCTCATATTCATCACTTTTGCAAAAGAGGAATAAACTGCTAAAATTCCACATGCAAACATAATGAAATTGGCGCCGCCGATTACGTCGTCGAACTCATCGCCGTTGCCTTCACCGGTCGTCATGAGAGAACACAAGTCCAACCGACATCCGGATAGATATCGTTGGAAAACTAAATCTCACTAGCCCATCGCTATGGCTACATAGAACCACAGCGAGACAAAGGACGGGCCGGAGTACCTTATTCTCCATCAATGGTGATGTCTTCGTCTTACCATCACCGCTGAGGAACGACATGCTCCATTGTTTCATCGATGATCTTGACAACGCCTTACGCCGTGGCCAATCTCTTCGATTGGATCTCGGAGAAAACTTGAACCTTGAAGACTCGATCTACTAGGAAAAAAAAACTTATTAAAAACGATTGATCCCCACTCCCTTCAAGCCCTGGCGTGATGCCGGAGGAGAAGGGAGGGGAACCAGCGGTGATGGAAAGGGGAGCCGGGCGCGCGCCCGGTTTGGGGCGGTGGCACTCAATGTTACGTTCGAACAATTGGCAGCCTTCAGTAACGAACGTTCGCCAACAAAGTGGTTGCCTGAACGCTCTGCCTGGTGCACATTTGAAACAGCCTCACGCTTGGATGCCGTGGCTCATAGGTTCCTTGTCTTTCTGTACCTGCAAGAAAGGGGTTCACACCTTGATTTCTGAATTGGTCACAGCTGTGGCATTTGGTGTTCCTGGTGCGCCTGGTCTTGTCCTGAAGTGAACTGGCCACAATGTGTCAATGTCGATAGGCACAACATGATGTGCCTGCCAAACATTCCAATGTTTGTTTTGAAACCTGGGATCGTTCCTAGCCTTCCATATGTACCACACATATAGTGGTGAGGATGAGCATCATAAGTGGTTTGTTGGTTGATGTTAAGCTGGGCCAGAGATTCCTGAACACCATCCTGATTGAGTGATTGAACTCGGCTCGAGGCAAAGCCCACTGCTGAATGAATTGGCTCGTTGTCCCGTCCGCGCTGCCTCTCTCCTCCATGGCTGCCTCTCATATTTCTTCACGCGCCGTAGACGTCTACACCCTTTTTTTTTTTCCCGACACATCGCTGTTGCTCTCGTGTCCGTTGAAATCTCTATGCCCAGCCAGACTTGGCTCGCGCAACCATCATGCATTTTTGGTCGCCTGCATTGGGATCTAAACCTGATTATTCTCCAGATGCAAAATGCAGCCTAGCTAGCTAGACCATGGCTCTCCAAATACCGATTTCATTTGCGTTTCTGACAAGTGCATCGCAGGGTCTGGACATATGTGCTCTTTTTTTTTTTTGACCGAAGTCAGGAAGGGAAACCCCACCCTTCTATTTTTGGTATTTTTAATAAAAGCCCCAGCCTGAAATTCGCTTCCACTGGGATTCGAACTCAGGACCTGAGGGGTGCCTCTAGAGTGTTTAGGCTGGCTGGGATAACCAACCGAACCCAACATCCTTTGGCTGGACATATGTGCTCTCGGTCTCGTCGACCGCGAGTTGACAGTCCCTTTTATATATAAAAAAGGGTTTTGTTGACAGTGGTACTAATATATATTAGATGATATTAGTGTGCATGTAAAAGTACATTCAGCTATTGGAATTGAAATATGGACTGCTAAAGTGCAGTAATGCAAGTTAAATATTAGAAGAACACTTATTTTGTATTTTTTTTTCATATATACAATACAACTTAACTACTAGAACTTTTGTGCAAATTTCCTAAGTACCCCAAGTTGAACTGAAAAAGTATTGCCCACGGAACGGTCACCAGTTTCAGCGTGTGCGCTGGGTGCGCGGCGCGGGTGATCTCCGCTGGAAGCTCCTCGTGTATATATCCTGCAGTTCTCAATTTGTATACAAGCAGAGAGCTTTGAAAAAATTGCACAACGCGTAAGAAAATGTCAAAGAACGCGTGAGACTCTATGATCACCCACTCTGTTCCTAAACGAGTGTGGTCTCAAAACAGACACGTGTAGACCTAACGTAGACGTCCACTAGCCACACGATTTTATTTTCCCCGGCCGGCCTCCTGGTCATCTGTTTTCATCCTTCAATTTATTTTTGTCCTAACACAAAGGATTTTGTAGAACATAGTATTTTCCGGTGAACTAATAATTAACTAGTATAATGCCCGTGCTAATGCTACGACTTCGTTATAAAAAAAAAAAGTTATAAAAGTTACCAGAGTTTGATTAATGAAGCTGAAGGTGTATCGGTCCTTCGGAAATTGAGTTATTCAATTGTCAATCGTAGAAATCATGGTTGTTTATTCAATTGCCAATCAAAGAAATCAACAAGTTGTTGCAAAAGAAGCAGTATTGTAAGCTCTTCATTGTTCATTTCACTCTGTGCTCTCCTAATGTCCAGAGAGACAAGCAGCCAACTCCCTTGTGCAGCTAGCTAACTGTCCCTACTCAGCGCACCCTCGGCATCACCATCCTCAGAATGGTTGAGTTGAATACTACCTCCCTTGGCCAAAGGGTTTGTGTTATCACAGCTGCCTCTGTTGTTCCACCAGTGACCATAAGCATCATTGATTGAAACATCTGCCTCTCTAAAGAGCCACCCACATCTTCAATGGTTTCATCCTACACTCTGAAATATACATCCAAATCCGTATTGACTCAAAGATGTAGCCAAACAATGCAACATACACCTACTCAAAGAATTTGGGCTTCGACCTTGTAGCTATTTTCATAGAGCAAGTCTTACAATATAGATTGGACCCAACTATCACTCTTGCTCCCATTCTTTTTTAATGAAATGACTAATCATAGTTGATGCATTTATTGCTTTTTTCTTCTCCAAAGAGCCCATTCTTGTCTTCTTTTCACCTTCAAAACCTATAATGTTGCAATGAAAATAACTAAATAAATAAGCCACGAAACTCAATAAAAAATTGTTCCTTATTCTAAACTGGAAAACAACTCCAAGTGAACTCCTTCAAACTTATATACAACCTCCAGCTTCTCTGAAGATCATCTGCTAGCAAGTAAAGATTTTAGGGTATACAGCATATTCATCGAACACAATAGGACAAGGCATTATAAAATGAATATCTCAGCTTTCGAAAGATTATGCATGTTTCAAACTAAAATTAGTAGGGATAGTATAGAAATATAAAAACTTAGGCCCATCAATTCGAGAACTAATAATAACTACAAATTAGAATGTGATACAAGTTTCAGAAAATAAGTCAAAGGTAATGGACCTGACGGTTGACACCTGGAAGAGGCATGTCCATTTACTCAACAATTCTTGCAACTTGTGTTTCAAAATCCATATCAAGCATTCTATCAGCCTCATCAAGGACAAGGTAACAAATTGCCTGCAAAGATAATGTTGTCGTTTATTCTATATCGCGTCTATGGCAGCACCAACAGTGCTTGAAAAATTGTTTTGGATAGTGTTGAATCCATGCCATCAAGAATCAATTAATCAACCCCCACAAAAAACATAGCACATTTGGTACATAACTAGGTGATATTGATTAAATTAATGGAAGATGTAATCGAACCGCAAGAAACCAAATCAATAAAAGTAGAAAATAGAACATGAAATCGAGAAAAGAGCAGAACCAGCACCACTGAACCTACATCTCAGCGTGCCAAGACCAATGCGGTCATGGGCCTCGTCGTCGACGGCTATTAGGTTTGGCAGCACCAGTGATCTGTGCCTGGGCCCTAGGCCTCGTCGTTGCCGGCGATCATGCCGCAGGCCCTGTTTAGCAGAAGATTTGAGAGCTATCACTGGAGAGCAGAAGATAAGCATAGAAGGGAGTGTCGGTGCTTCAGATTCCATGGTTGACTGCTCAAGATGCATTCTCCCAAATGTTACAGACCTGTTTGCAACAATCCATCACATGGCTTTTGGACAATATGGGATCCTAACGAATTGCTAGATGTCTTTTGTTGTGTCTTTGTACTGGCTATCAGGGTAGTATGAATTGAAGTTAAACATGTAATTGTAGAACTGATAAATAAGTGTAAAATAAACTAGTAGAATAGTCCGTGTGCTGAGCATGCGGGCCAAGAAGTCCAAAAAAGTATGCTCCTTTGCCAGGTGTTTTTGGTACGCCGGCACCTATTACAGGTATGGCAACGTTTCGTACAATTGCTACATGAAAGATTAAGCGTGCTTGTTTCTTATGGCTGCTTAGCTGTGCTGCCTAAATTCTTTTCCCTTAAATTTGCTTGAAAGCATGTAATGAAAAGTTTTTTAAAAAAATGCAGGTTTACTTATCATTAAAGGTAATAGAAACAACCGTATATGTAACAGGCGGGTTTGTGTGCCTATAGAAACAGTGTTGAAAAATATAATGGTTAAAGTTGAAGACAACCCGCTTTTTGTGACGTTGTTGAAAAATATACAGATAAAAAAACAAGACTTGGGAGAGATAAGAAAGGGTTGATGCAGGTACAGGAGTTGTCAGTAAGAAAATGGAGAAAGCTGACCAAACGATCGAGAAATCCTGGCTCTGGAGTTGGGAATAACATGCGCTGAAGATCGGGAAACAAGCGCACATGGGAAGGGCTGGGAAACGAGTGGGAATGGGTGCCCCGCATGGGTGCGCGTTGAGCGTTGACTGGTCCGAATCCTAAAGCAACACTGGACGGGAGGAGATAGAGCAGACGCGCGCATACCGTTCCGGTATTGTATTTTCGATGGATGTAACCCGTTGGGGAAGCACAATCAGTTTAGTTTCAGAAAGGTGGAGGGTAGCATCGGGCAGGCAAATGTGCGCGGTAGGTCTTGCAGACCCGAAGAACCATGTAAGTTGACTGTCTGTAAGTTGCTTAACTCACCATTGAATTCTGAAGGAAGTTGCAGAGGAACATCTGAGTATATGAAGCAACCTTAGGTTCCCCAGTTTCCCATGAAGCTTGGTATGTCTCTGAGCTTTCCACAGTAATTTAGTTGTAAGAACTGAAGATCTTGACAATAACAAATGTATTTGTACATAATATATTTGCGAAAAATTTGATGACATTTATGCACAATTTGTATATTTCTCTGATGTCTAAAATCCATAGAAATAATTTGCAACTTTTTTTTTTGAAAAACATGGAATATATTTATGTTATTTCTAAATTACATCACTGTATCCAATGAATTATATTAAAGAAATCATTGTAAATATAGTAATAAGACGATGTAAGTATAGTTATAAGACAAAGTAAGATAAGACAAAGTAAGATAAGACAAAGTAAGTGCATAAGAAATATCTAGATGCTGGGAGAGGCTAAAACAACCTGTTATAGCTAGACAAATTCTTTTAATTAGGTAGTGACCAAAGAAGTATCCAAAGAGCAGCTAGCAGAATTGTTTATCATCATCTATGTGAGTCTCACCCAATAATAAATTGATGCCGTGGCCTCGTACTCTACTCTACCCAGTCGTGATGGACTGGTACAGTTGCTTCATGAACCCTCTGAATCTATCGATGTCTAGGATGACGTGCTGTCCGTTCATGAAAATATTCCACATCTTGTCAAATCCCTGGGCATGTATGGAGAGCGGGTCGGTAAACACGGCGTGGTCGCGGGGGTAGCTCTCCTTCAACGAGGTCTCCTCTGCCGTGGCCTCGTACTCGAGATAGCCAAGTCCCATGTCTGGCACCGGGTCTCCGTACGAGTGCCTGCATGCCCACTTGATCTCGCCCCACGGGATGATCTGCACCACCGTGGCGTTGTGAGGCAGGAACAGCATGTTGGCCAGCCCAGCACCGTGCACGCCCATGAGCACGTCGCAGGAGTTGACCACCCCGGGGAACCGCTCCAGGTCACTCACGTCGTCTGGTCCCGCAGCTATCACCTCGAAGCCGACGTCGGCCGCGGCGGCGATGGCGTCGGCTTCATTCTTCAGCTGCCTCGAGTTGCGGCGCAGTATCATGACCAGCCGGGGCTTCGGCCCGCCGGCGCTCCTGCTCACGGGTGTCACCCGTGGACGCTGCAGCGAGTAGCCGGAGAGGATGAAGTCTCGGAAGCTCACCATTGTGTAGCCGTTGCGGGAGAAAGAGCCGGGACGATGCCCAGCTCCTTGTGACTCTCCAGCCCGACATGAGCTGACGGGAAGCAGCGCACGGTGTCCTCGGGCTCAGACTCCAAGTCTATGACTGGGTACCTGGACAGAGCGGCGAGGATTGCCTTGTACTTGGCAATCCACTTGGGCTCGTAGTCGATAGCAAGCAGTTGGACGTGGCCATTGTACCCTCTGGCCGTCAGGTAGAGAGGGATGATCACGTCGCTCATCACGTGGAAGAAGTTCCTGTTGTAGCCGCCGGTAGAGAAAACCACTGCCGGCACGTCGTGCCGAACCGAGCACTGCGGCGGCGGTGGGTCGTCGGCACCGCCTCCGCCTGGCGGCGGAATGGACCGCATGGTGACCTCATGAACTAGCAGCATCACCTGTTCCTCCCACTTTCGTGCATAGGGGCGGAGCTTGATCGTCGAATTTTCTGGACGGTAGGTGGTCGCCGAGACGATGTAGACGGTGGCGGATTTACCATGGATACGCAAGTCTCCATCCATGGTGCAGGTGTTGGACATATGATTGCTGAAGTTGCAGGTCAACTTGCTGCTTATTATTGGCGGTTCTATCACATCTGCAAATTACATAGATTTTTTTCTTTAGATAACGAGTCCTTCAATTCATTATATTTATTCGGTGGTGATCCTATATATTCTAGCTAGCGAGTATTCCCTCGGTCCACAAAAAGATTGAAATTCTTGGATTTCGAGGAGTCAGACGGTATGCCAACTTTGACTAAATAGTATAAGTTTTCATGATGCAGAATAAGTATAATATATTTGTTTGGAGACATAATGGTTAATAATATTTATTATAAACTTGGTCAAATTCGATTGGCACGAATACCGAAATTGTAGGACGGATAGAGTAGTCCGTAGCAATATAATGCAAGTAGCTAGCGCGTGCACTGCATCACATGCAAGCACCACTGCACAAAATGTATAGTACTGACTAATTACCTTTCGTTGCATCGACGTTGCTGGTCATCCCGTGCCTTGATGTTGATGCCGCATAAGGCGGTGACCCGACCATCGAATCTGAATTTGAATGGAAGGCCACATGGCACATATTTTTGTTAATACATATCGAGGAAGACAAGTGAAACATCACTAATATAACATAACTGACGTAGTACAGTTGTTTTTTTTTCCAGATCTTTTTTTGACATTATTCTACAGCTGCTTTGCTTCTATCTGCGCTATGCAAGCAGCTGCTTTTGCTGCCATCTTTTTGCTGTCCATACCAAGTGGACAAAATTTAGATTACGTACGCAAAAAGAGTTCTGTGTGCAAACTCAGCTCAGCAAACTAAAGAATGGATGTTTATGAACCATTCCAAGTGTCTATGAGTGTATCATCCCTAGCATATGTCCTACGTATACACAGCTGCTTCTAACTGTGTCACTGTCATCAAATAGTCGAACCAGAGATCTACGCTAGCTTTACATATATCCATGAAATTAAAATACTTGAATGCATAAGTATAATTGCTATGAAATTCTCTTCCCCACCGCCGCTCCGCGACAGGCGGCACGGGAGGCGAACCCCAGCCGCCGCCAACCTCCCCTCCTCCCCCTCTCTTCCCCTCGCCGCCGCCGGAGGAGGCAGCCGGAAGCCCGCACGGCCTCCTGTGATGGTGGCGGCGGGCCTCTCTCCTCGCCAGGTGGGCTCCCCCGCGCGGGAGGAGCTCGAGGCGGCCACGCACCCCAGCGGCGCGCTAGCCCCGGGGGCCGTGTGGGCGGCGGAGGCGCCGGCTGTGGAGGCGCAAGGGCAGGCAGTGATGGCGCTGAGCTGCTTGCGCTTTTGCTCATCGTCGGGCGCTTCACGGCTCGGCAACAGCGATGGCGCTGCCCGCCACCGTGATCCGGCGCCCAGCTGTTAGATCCAGCCTCCCACAGGCGGATCTGGTGCCCCCCGCGTGTGGAGGGAGGTGCGGTCGCGGAGGTGATGTGCGGCGGCGCGGGTGGTTCGGTGGTGGTGTGCGGTGGGCCGGGGCCGGTCCAGGTGGGCGGATCCCGTTATTCTTCCCCCGGCGGCTCCAGCAAGACCGGGTGTGGACCGTGCGGGGCACGGCCCGCTGAAATCATCTCCGGATCGAGAGCTGCTTCTTCGGCGACGTCGTGGGGGCATGGTCGGTCGCGGAATCAGCACGCCGGTGGTGCCATGGTGGTGCTACTGGCGGTGCCGGTCCGGGAGGAGGCCGCTCTTCTCCGATTGGGTCTTGTCACGGATCGGTGTGGGGTTGTTGCCCATTGGGCGCAGGGGGTAGCGGCGGGGTTCCCTCCCTCTCTGCTCGCCCCCTCCTTTCTTCTTCATGGTGGCCGTTTTGCGGCGGTGGCTGGGGTTGTGCTGGTGTTGGGGGGCGGTCTTCGCCTATGCCATCCCTGCCCCATGCCCCGTCTTCCGCCGTCGTGGGGCGCCGTTATGAGGACGGAGGCCATGGCGTCCCGCCGCCGTGCTTGGTCCGGTGCTCGCTCTCGAATCCGGTTCCTTCGGGGTGATGGCGGTTCTCGCGACGGAAGCTCGGTCGGGCGGCGGTGGTGACGGCGGCTACGGCTACAGCGGGCGGATGGTGGACGTGCATGGTGGCGGGAGGTGGTGTTCGGCAAGTGGTCCGGCGGGTGCTAGCGCGGCTATGCGGCTGCTCGCGTGGCCGGCGCCGTATTCCCGGTGAGGCTTCTTCTGGATGGCCGGCAACGACGACTTGGTGTCTGGCAGGGACCCGACATCTTGACCGACGTCAGTGCTATGGGTTCTTTGGGCTTAAAGCTCTGGCGATGGCGACACCTCGCGGGTGTCGTTCCCCCGTTGAGGGTGTCGTATTCCCAGCACATTCCACGGGTGAAAGCCTTGTCCTGTCTTGGACGAGCGACGGCGGCGCTTGGGCGTAGTAACCTTCTTGAAGGCGTCGCTGTGGATTTCGGCTCGGTCGGGGTGTCTCGGGCAGGGCTGGTTCGTCGCTCTCGCTGTTTGGTTGCGCGGTTGGTGGCAGTGGTGGTGTTGGAGTAGTTTTGTTATTAGTCGTCTTTTTTTGTTTCTTTGGTTAGTCCTTAGTTGCTTGTTTGCTTTTTGGTGAGCTCTAGTGGAGTAGAGTAGAGGCTCGTCTCGATGACCCAATCCGACCGAGGCTTGAGTTGAGGCTTGTGTCGATGTCCCAATCCGACCAAGCAAGGATCGAGTTGAGTGGGCGCTAGTTGTGGCGCGAGTTGAGTTGACTTGGTACCTAGGTATGCAGGTGGAGTAGGGTACCCTCCACAATTGTATGGTTTTTCTGGCCCGATTTCCAGTCAAAAAAAATGGGCTGACACTTGCCTTTTCCTTTATTCATCTAATAGAAATCACGGCAAAGCTTTTGCTGTCCTTTTGAAAAAAATACTTGAATGCGCTCAGTTTTGGTCATTCCCATGTGTGTGGAATGAACCATGCAAATTCGTGCTTCCTAAAGTTACCAAGAAAAAATCATGCTTCCTAAGCCTTAATCTTATAGGATAGGATCTCTCACTATGTAAGAAAGCCAAAAATATATCCTATCTATACTCACCACGGCCCCTATAGACGCTGGACGAAAACACATATGATGCTTGTGGCCATGTATTAGCACAACGTACCGTGCGTTTCCACAGACGAACTCATCATATGCATGCATTCTTGAAAAGAAATGATGGTAACGATGGGCTAACTAGCCAGTAAACAATCAAGTAACAAACTAAGCAAAAACTGATCAAGCAGGACAGACATGTTTCCTTTCCGATCCATCCTTGATCAGAATGAAGCGGTGACTTACAGCGTGCAACCTGTGGCAGGAGATTTGTCTTGAGCACTATCAAAACTAGAAGAGGCATCAGGAGCCACAACGCCGCCGCTCCGCCGCTCCCATGCTTCTTACTCCCGCGCCGTCCTGCTTGCTTCATCGATCCCCCACAAGCTATCTAGTGCTACAGCTCTCAAATGCTCTCAAGATCCAAACCGGCTGTGCCACCCAGTTATACTGTATGTGTCAGTGATGCTTGCAGAGTAGTAGTTAGAAATTATATATAAAGGAACCACATGACATCTACTAGCTATAATATTCTATCACGTTTGCGCTTCGATTCGCGAACAAGTCAATAGGTTGACTTGAACGGAGCATTAAATCAATGCACATGCAGGCTAGCTAATTTAATCAGCTGGCGTTCAGAAATCAGAATGTGTCAGTGAGCTGGTGCAAACACATGGTGGATCTAATGTGTCAGTGACTGATTGTCAAGGAGGTAATCACCACGTCGACTATCTCCACCGTCCAGGCTTTCCCCAAGAGAGCAGGATGGAAAGGGGCACGAGATGCAACCATGTGGGCATGCTATATCACACTGGATCGAGGCCATGGTGGCCAACAACGAGGCATGGCGAGGCAGGCACCGTAGGAAAATAAGAATGTGCCGAGAGAAGAGAAGAGTAGCCTTGTTGTTGCCGCCGTTTTGGCACCGGCACAAGCCTCTGTCTGTCATGTGCTCGGGTGGTGGCGAGGTTGGAAGGAGCAGTAGCGGAGCTAGAGCAAATTCGAGGGGGTGCGCTTTCCTCATGGGTGCGTAGTTTTTTATTTTGTGGGTGCGAATATGGTGAAAATTTACTCGTTATCACTGTTTTTCAAATTTTTATGGGTGCGGACGCACCCACGGGCCACAATATAGCTCTGCCCCAGCAAGGCAAGGAGGCATTTACGCGTGGGTTCCACCGGCCAGTGGCACTCCCTAGATGGCAAGGAATGGGAGACGGGGAGTTCCCTTGTGGCCGACCAAGATGCACACACAGATCTCTGCTTACAAGAACCACAAGGTACTGTACTATACTAGAACCAGCAATGCAAATATGCATGCTTCATCATGATTCATGGCATCCACTTCACGTCTCATGATCATACTAGTTTAGTTAGCCCTCCTCGCTCTAGTCCTTAGCTTATTCAGAGAGTCCCAGTTCAGGATTAGCAACCACACGAGTAGCGGAGTATAGTAGGCTGTACGATTACAGGTTACACTACCGAATCAAGTGATATCCCGTGAGGAGATGTTTTACCGTCGCCTAACGAGAAAATAATCACGGGAAATCACCAGATATCCCGTGAGCAGGGCGAAAACATCACGGGAAATAAAATACCCACCGGATATCTAATTTCCCGTGATGGCCAGCTCACGGGAAATCGCCCATCCCTTTCCCGTGAGGTGTGTGCTCACGGAAAGGGAATGGCCGTCAGCCCAGCCCCCGCTCCGTCCCCTCCGTCCGCTCTTTCCCATTTTCCCGTGAGCTGGCTTTCCCCGTGGGCCAAACAAGGGCCTCTCGGCAAAGGGACCCCTTTCCCGTGAGAGGTTTACCCTGCTCCACGGGAAATATGCTCACGGAAATTTTTTTTTTTTTTTTGGATTTTCATCTCCAAACTTTTTCTACACTTGTTCCACATCATATGGCACTCAATATTAAAGTTTGGTGAATTATTCACTTTATTTGATATATTTAGTTAATTATTCTCTTTTTATGGGAATTTATGAAATGGGGCCAAATTTGAACTATAAGTGCTTCAAATTTTTGAAACAAATTAGTAGAAAATTTATATTCCTCATACTTAACACAATGTAAGGCCTTGCATTTAAAAAAAATAATGAAATCTGGAACATCTTAGTATGAAATCATCAACTCTAATCCCCTCGTTCGAGTGGTCTAAAAATTCTAGAAAATAAACCAATGTGCAAAAAATCATGAAATTTGATAATCTGTCATGATATCTTATGCCGAGGCTATGATAAAAATTTGGAACGTTTATAAGTTGGCATGTACGATGTTCACAGCTCCAACATCTACGTAGAAGGTTCATGTTTGTTGAGAATGATCTCGTGTCATTTCATGTCGATGTGGCGGTCAAGTTGTGGTTTGGCTACGAAACTTTTTCTATATGCAACATGACCTCGGATATCGTGTCATGTCTACTTTCGAGAATTTTTGGATTATTTTGGTAATTATTATAATTTTTTGTTTGTAGCGAAAGTAAATACAATTTTGAAAAAAAAAGATAGAACCACATGAAATAATGGCAATTTTCTCGAAAAGGATCAATTACGTATGGGTGAGTGTATGTGATAAGGTATTTTTGAAGTAATGTTGATCAAAGTTTGAAAACATATATATGTTAAAAAGGGAAAGGGGAAAAATAAATTTAATTACTGAAAAACCAATTTCCCGTGGAGCGGATGACGGAAAGGGTGGAGATTTATCGTGAGCAGCTCACGGAAACGGGTGGGTGGGACCCCCTTTACAAAGCCCCGGCGGATATTTAAAAAAAAAATATCGATTTCCCGCGGATGGATCCGGGCGCTCACGGAAATATGTGATATCCCGTGAGCTCGAGATCCATCACGGGATATCTCTTTTTTTTTCCAGCCTCCCCACACCCCTTTACAAGGCCCCTACGGTGGATATTTAAAAAAATATCGATTTCCGTGATGGATCTGGGCGCTCGCCAAAAATATGTGATATCCCGTGAGCTGCCGAGATCCATCACGGATATCTCTCTTTTTTAGCTAAGTCAACCCCACCAGCCTCCCCCACACACCCACACAACACACACTCACACCCACACACTCGGCGTCACCGCCCGCTCGCCCGCCCGCCCGCCGTCACCACCGCCGCCCGGGCCCCCGCCCCGCCCGCCCGCCTCCCCTCCGCCGGAGCTCCCCGCCGCCGGCCCTCCTCGCCGCCGCCCCCCGCCGCCCCGGAAGCCCAAGACGCCCTCCCTCCTCCGCCAGGCGCCGGCACGGGCGGCCGCCTGCCATAAGTCCGCGGCGCCGCCGCTGGCGCCCGTCCCCCCCCCGGCCGGCCACGGCATCCCGCCACGCCGCCGGCCGCGCCTCCCTGAGAAGGAGGGAGGGGGAGAAGGAGGGGCGGTGGAGTAGGAGGGAGGAGGAGAAGGGAGGGGGAAGAAAGAAAAAGAAGGGAGGAGGGGGAAGGAAGAAGAAGAAGAAGGGAGGAGGAGGAAAGAGAGGAGGAGGAGGAGGAGGAGGAGGAAGGAAGGAGAAGGGGGAGGGGGGAAGGAAGGAGAAGGGAGGAAGGAAGGGGAAGAGAGGTCCCGACGCCGTCCCCCTCGACGTACGTGCCCCTCGACGCCGCCGCGCCGGCACACCTTGCACCGCCATCGGCCGCCAACGCCCCATGGTGAGTTCGTCCATCCGCCCGCCGCCGCCGCCTTCACCTTCACAGGTTGTTGGCCATCGCGTGCCCGAATGTTTTTGTCGCCATCGCGCCCTTGATGTGAATGTGATTGTCGGCCATCGTGCCGTGTGTTTTGTTTGTAGGTATTGGAAACCTCCCCGTGCAGGGGAGGTTCTGTCGAAATTTTGAACTTATCCCCTGTGTTTCTTTTTATGCAGAGAGGAACCCTCCGAAGCCGAGTTGCTTGTGTTGATATTTACTTAGCGTTGTCACTAGAAGTAGATCTTAGAACCTATCTCAAAGAACACGACCAGCAAATATGTGAGGGTATATCTTATTGCTATTGGGGATTCCGCAAGCGCCACGTAAAATACCGTTGTAGCACTTCACCCGGGAGTATTCCAAGGTATCGTTATTTATATTTAGCCCAAGGGAAACAATAGCTAGGAAATTAATAAAGGAATGATCTGTTTGTCTACTATAACTTTAATTCAATTAGCGTGAGGGGAATAATGGAAATTTATAGGAAGGGATGATGATGTCACAAGACAAAAGCAGCTCTAATTGATAAGTGAGGTAAATCTTTGTGGGGAGGTAGGAAAAAGTATAGGATTCTTGTATAACTTTACTCTACTTTTATGAATCTAGTCTAATCAAATGTGGTGTTCACACAAGTTTGGGGTTCACACGACTCAGATGCTAGGCAAGAGGGTAAGCAATGGTGAAAAGAAACACCACCGACCCTGCTACTATGTTATCAAGCCTTATCTTTTGAGAACTTGCCTATAAACACGTGGTGGCTTACACAAAGACCGAAGGGCTGTCACTTCCTTATCGGCTACCACAATCCATCCGTGCAAAGAAGTTTATAACCACAGGTAAGATTGAGTCTAAGCACCATGCTTATACTTCCTCTTACTACTCTAGTTGTGTGCACGAAGATCAACTAAAGCACCTCTTTGCGAGACAATGATCACACACAAAGCGAGGGTCCAATATGAACCAAGACTGAACCGCAACTTAAATGCACCACTATGGAAGACTATATCATAACAACTATAGACTAGAGAACTAGACTAAAAGTCGCATTTCTAAGTTAATAAACTAAAGTAAAGGAGAGCAAGGTTTATATATGCATAAATGAATAAAGTCTTACAAGAGAAAAGATACAAGACTCGCACCGAAACTCTAGAAGACCAAATTCTCCGTAATCCCGAAAGCGCTCACTACTCAACTCTTCTCTCCCCACACTAGAAATACCTACACTACTAATACAAGTGGAACTAAACTACTTGAAGCTTGCAACCATCATGAATGGAGAGGGGGTGTGGCCCTCTATTTATAGTGGAGGTTGAGTAGGGCCTACTCCACGCCATGTCATCGATCCGCGTGATCCCACCTCGTAGCCCTTGGATAAACCGCCTTAGAATCAACGGATGGATAAAATAATCACGTGGACAATGTGGTAGGCGTGGGGGGACGCCGGTGGCCAAATGGGCCATGGTCGGCCGACCATGGTCCATGACGTGGGGCCATCCTCGTGTCTTGGAGATGCCGGCCCCACCGCCGGTTTGTGTGTCTTGAGTGCGTAACTTGTCATGTCATCCGCTTTTGTACCCACACGATCCGTGGGACGCCTTAGCCGACCAATCGGTGTCTTCTCTTAGTTTCCCATGGATTGGTGACGTGGGCAAGTCACGTGGGAAGGGTTTGGGCCAATGGTAAATGGTCGGCCGATGCTTGCACATTGGGCCTTGACCTTCCCCGCCCTTCTAGAAGCCGTCCCCACATGTCGATGTCTTGTGATGAAATGTTGATGGTCGGCCGATGCCGGTCTTGTGGCCAAATGTCTTCAAATTTTGTGTAGAGTCATCCTAGAACATGGAGATCATGATGGTGATGGTATTTTGCCCAATTTCCATACTTGGGTCACCGACCGGATGGCGACTCTACGTGTTGTTCTCGCCGATTTCCTTCGAATTCACATCCGCAGAAAAAATAATGACATCTACATGTGGAACTAGGTTATTGGATAAAATATGTTCATGAAATGTTGTTCTTCCTTTCAAAACAGGGGATATTGACGGTGTTTTTATGGTGTAAATTAAGGGTGTTTTCACCGTCAACAAAATCCCCTTAAGCTTGCCTTTTACTCGTCCCCGAGTAAAAAGATTTTATTTGGTTTTGGTGGATCGGGAGTTGCTACAATGCCGATATAATTTCAAGTGTACCATGCTTATGTCTAAATATTCTTCCTTTGTTTAAATAAGTTGGCATATTTAATTTTCCTCCCTCAATCATGTGGGGCTTTTTAACTTTTTCCATGTTCTTCAAATGTTGCAAGATAGAACGGTTGCTACAGAGACACTACACATTCATTCTTTTGATTAACCATCTATCCTGGGATTAGTGTTATTTAGAGAGAGTATGGGCTTTTTTTTTTTTTTTTTTTGGAGAGGTGGCCTCTTCTTCGCCCCTCAGACTTGTGTCCATTATTTCCTCTCTATTTCTCTAGAGATGTGGGCTCTTCTCTCGCCCTCTGACTTGTGTCCATTATTTCTTCTCTATTTCTCTAGAGATGTGGGCTCTTTTTTCATCCTGGACTTGTGTCCATTTTTCATCTCTTTTTTTTTCTTTTTTTATTATTATTATATATATATATACATATGTGTATATATATAGCCCATATCTCTTATTATATTATTTGAAATTTCCCTGATGTCAAGTTTCTCTAAGAATGAATTTATAGCGTAATCTCTTTTGCACCATATCATGTATAGCAACAACTTTGGAAACAGGATCGTGTATTTGCAACCCACAATATTTAGGATGAGATATGTTTTAGCCAACAAACTTAAACATTGGGGAATACGAAGGCATAAACTAGGTACAAGAGAAATTATAGACAGAGCAACTATTCATCATCTCCACAATTTTTTTTTTTTTTAGGAAATGCATGTAATAAAATTGCGGAAAAAGTAAACTTACCTTAGTGGGGGAGGGAACCTCCCCCAAGCTTGCTTTTCTACTGGCCTTCCGGTGGTGGTGGTGGTGTTGAGTACCCATAGTGTGTGTGTGCATGTATTGCCGCATGGCCCCTAAAGTCCGTCCCCATCCCCGCATTGTATTCTCAAGAGCATCGTGTCTTACCTCGAGGTTTCCAAACTGGTCGGTGAGCAAGGTCAAATCTCTTCTTATCCTGCTCACATCTTCCGCTTGTGCAGGAAGCACGAGCTCTTCGTGTGCGTGACATATCACTTGAACTTGGAGCCCAACCGGGAGGAGGAGGTAGCCATGTCCTCCTCTTCCTCGTTGTCATCCTCATAGCTCAAAACCCCTAGAGGTGCCAACATGAGTATCTTGTGCATCTCTTTGTCCGCTCCCCGGTGGTCCTCCTTCCCGCACCAAAACTAGCAAAACTCCTTCTCCCATATGTTGGGTCCAAGTTTAAGAGTAAGGGACATCCGCTATACAAGCCGTTCCTCCGACGGGAGAGGAATCTTAAGTGTGTGCCCATAGTAAGTCATGTACATGGTGCCATTTCGTTTTTCAACATAGCATGTGACCTTGCTTGAAAGATTCGCCCAACTGCCCTCTCTCGTGTTTATGTAACTAATACCGCCTATGTCCAAACACATGGTGTCAGCTATCCTAGTGATCAAAGAGGTGAATTCAATTGGCCCCAACCTTCCAAAGGCGGATTCCCAATGTTCTACTAGGGCTTTAACAGGTGAGATATGAATTTTATGGATCATGGCGCATGTAATTCTCATGCACTTTAAGGTCACTAGCCTAGTGTCCGGTCTTGGGAAAAAGGTCATGCCTATCCATTTATGCAAAAGGCGCAAGGTAGGATTATGAAAATGATTAGTCCTAGGTCTTGAGCTATCATGTAAACCGGTTGTTTGATACCGTAAATCATTTTTCTCGAATTCTCTAGTGGCACCTTCTAAATTTAGATTACAAGTTTCAAAGAAATCCTAGTGCACAACTAAGTTGTCCCCATGTGAATTTGTACTCTTGATCGCGCATGCTTAAAACACAATTTCGCTTCGTATGTTTTTAATGTGCTTAAAAATTCAAGAGTGAGTTCTTTGCTACCAAGTTCATTTTCAAGTGTCCCAAACGCCTCCCATCCTATGGCGTAAAAATACCGTTTTGAACTCTTCATCCATACCTATTTCTTGGAGAAGTAAGGGATCGTATACCTTAGTGTGTTCGAATTGGCGATTCTTTAGCTTGTTGTAGATGTGGAGCTCATCCGGGTGAAGTGGAGACCTCGACTCGGGTGGAATGTTCTCACCGGGGTGACTCCGATCCTTCCGACATTGCTTCATATTCTTCATGTTGATGCTCATTACCTATGAAGGCAAAGGCATCCTCTTCGGGTTGCTCGTAGTCTTGGCCATCGGATGAGATTATCTCCGTGGGCGTTGAGCCGCGGCATTGATGCTTCCTCTAAATCGTCATCCGAATGGTTCTTGAGGAGGCATCACGGGATGGTGCACTCCCTTGGGAGCCTGAATGGTGAGATCGGCTTCCTGATAATGCTGCTCCTAACTTCTTCTTCGCTGATCTTAACACTTTTTTCATCCTGCAACACTTACAAAAGCACTAATAGGACAAGGATTATGGTAGGGGTTAGTCCAAATAAATATAAATGGACCCGTGGGTGACTTACCTACTTACCATGTGGAGACAACCAAGGTGGTAAAGGAGAAATATTTTTTTGGGGTTTTCTTAAAACTAATAACAAGAACTAAAATCTAAGAAATATTTTTGGCTTTTCTTCTTGGGATGGAAAGTAAATAAGAATAAAGGAAAATATTTTTGGTTTTTCTCTTGATGAATACGAGAGCAAGGAGAAAATGGGAGAGAGGGCTTTGGTTGAGTGAATGAGTTGTGTGATGGAGGGGTGAGGAGAATGTGCATGCCTTGCACCCCTATTTATAGTTGGCTGGCACCTCAACTTCTTCCCTCCTTCAGATTTCAAATTTTGGAGTGTGCATGGTGCTTGGTAGAAGTGAGAGGAAGGGAGGCAAGCCCAACACTATGGTCGGCCGACCACCCCCCTTTCACCTCCTCCACTCTCTCATGCATGGCACTTCTTCTCATGAGACAAGAAAGTGAAAGAAAGGAGAAGGGATCAAGTGACATGGTCGGCCGACCATGCACCCTTCCCACCTTTCACTTTTTTTCAAGCATGACATGAAGCATGGAAGTGAGGGAAAGAGATCAAGGCCCAAGGAAATTGTTTGGCCGACCAAACACCCATCACCTTTTCATCTTTGTTAAGCATGGCATGTTTTACTTTTAAGCTTTGGTGCTTGTACTTCTAGGGACAAGGCCACTACTACATGGTACAAACTAGGGCATGGTGCCAAAGTGGGATAGATGGGGTGCCATGGTCGGCCGACCATGCCCCATGTCCCCCACTTGGTCCAAGGTGTCATAAAATGTTCCCCATGCATGGTAAAGGTAAAGTGAAAAAAAAAAAGTTTGATTCCAAACATCCTTGGTTATAGTGTTTTCTTGGGCTTTGGGTGTGAGTGGGGAACAAGGACATGACATGAGGATGTCTCCTACTTTGTCCATGAGTATGTCATGCTTCCACTATGTTGGTTCCCCAAGTACCAACCTTTGTTGCATGGAAAGGGATGAAAGTCAAGTAAAAAGGAAGTGTGTTGGCTTTTGTTCATGGGAATCTCAACAAGGACAATATGTGATGGTGCATATGTGAGAGAATGAGATGGGGAGGAGTGAAAGATGGCAGCCAAGGGTGGTCGGCCGACCATCAACTTTACCCCTCCTTTGATTCCATGCATGCACATGCACATCATGAGATGCCTAGATGAGAGAGGAGAGGAGTAAGTGGGCGTGGGTCCTATTTGGGGCATCGGCCGATGTGGCCAAGGGGCCCACTTGACTCCTTAATTACTTGCTAATCCTCCCTCTTAATGTCCTCTAATGTTTTGAGAGTTAGGTTCAGAAAGTTCAAAGAAAAAGAATGAAAATAAACCGAGAAAAATATTAAGTGAGATTAGAGTTGGAATATATACCGCTTACCCGTGTCGGTTCTCCGGGTTTAGAGTCCTTGGAGTTGGACTTCTCAGTTTTGTTTAATGCTTTGGTGCTACAAATCCCCCGTTGTCGGAAGGATGCGGTGGTTGTACCACTTTCTTCCGCCGCACTCTCTTGACTTTCTGGTCGAGGTTTTCTTTTGCCTCGCTTTTTTCGAAGAATTATGGCAATTTGAAAATCAATTTGTTTTACCTTAATTATAGAGCATTGCTCTAGCTTGGGTCCAAGGCAAACTTCTCTTGGGATCCATTGATGTTGAATTGGATCTCTCCCCGCCCGACATCGATGTGTGCATTGGTGGTGCTCAAGAATGGTCTTCCAAGGATGAGTGGGACTTTCTTGTCTACTTCCATGTCCAAGATTACGAAAATCTACTTTGGGATGAAGTAGTCTCGGATTTTGACTGGTATATTCTCAAAGAACCCCCCGCAGGGGTAGCGAATTGATTGGTCCGCTAACCGCAAGCACATTGATGTAGGGGCAAGGTAGTTTTACAATTGAGTTTGTTGAACACTACCTTTGGCATGACATCGACACTTGCTCCCAAGTCACATAGTGCTTGGTCAAAGTGTTGTGTGCTTATCGAAAGCAGCCGATTGTTGGGCATCCCGGATCCTTCTTCTTTAACGGGGCTTGATTTAGTATAGCTGCGCTACACTCTTCTCGCCGTTGAATAACCTCCGTTGTGGATATTGGACGCTTGTTGTTGAGGATGTCTCGTAAATATTTGGCATAGGTGGGTACCGCATTGCATCGAGTAATGGAATATTGACATATAATTTGGCGATACCTCAACAAATTTCCCGAATTGTTCGTCGGCAGATTGCTTCCTTGACCGAGGGAATGGTAATAGTACGCTGGTGTCGTAGTACTCATGCGAGCTATCTTTTCGTGGGACTTGCTACCGCCATCTTTCTTGGGAAGTTCTTCTTTCTCCGTGTTTTCCTCCCTTGCCTTGGTCGTGGCCTTTCCCCGTCATGTCGATATGGCGGATCTCGAGTGGTCTTACCCCCTCTCGTAGTTACCGCATTAATATTTGCAACACTCTCAAGACTCTTACCATGTTGAGGAACAAAGGGTTTCAACCGAGCTAACGATTTTCTATCATTTTATTGAAACTTAGTTGATCCGTAATGGAGGCAAGAAGACTATCCATATTTTCATGTAATTTTTCAATTATTTTAGTATTAGCAAGTAATTTGTTACTCATATTTTCATTAATTTTTACTTGTTTCAAAGCTAACTCTTTTAACGAAGGCTGATTGTTGAAAGTATTCAAATTGTTACCTCCGCTACCTTGGTTGAGGGGGCGTGAAGTGCGCCGTTGGATTAGGCGCTCATATTCGCTGATGAAACTCACTTCCTCCTTATTCTCAAGGTTTTGTTGGATCAGTTCTTGAGGTGGTTGAGTTACCTCTTCCATTAAGAGATCCATCTTTGCCGAGAGTTCTTCTACTTCCTTTGTTGTGTTAGTGACTCTCTTTTGATCGGTGATCGTTCCTCAATCCATCCTTGGTTAGCTACCATCTTCTCAATGAGATCTTTGGCATCCTTGACCTTGAGTGAAAAGAAAGCTCCTCCAAAGAAGAAAGATCGAGGT
The DNA here is from genome assembly GCA_015847255.1 of Hyparrhenia diplandra. Taxonomy (NCBI): domain Eukaryota; kingdom Viridiplantae; phylum Streptophyta; class Magnoliopsida; order Poales; family Poaceae; genus Hyparrhenia; species Hyparrhenia diplandra. The sequence goes on along the minus strand of JADLZK010007525.1, from coordinate 194,599 downwards.
GGCTTCGGGTTATGTTTGTTAACCCGTGATAGAACCCTTGAATTATCAACCATTCTTCTATTCCATGATGAGGGCAGTCCCGAATGTATTCTTGGAGACGTTCCCATGCTTCGAAGAGTCTCGTCTGGTCTGTTGTTGAAAGCTTGAGATTCTTCCTCGAAGAGCATTGGTTCTACCAATCGAAGAATTTCTTGAGGAATGCATTTGCACACTTGTCCCATGTGCCAATATCTTCACGGTGGGCATAGAACCATTGCTTTGCCTTCCCGAAAGTAAGGAGAACGGGAACAGACGCAAGCAAATGCTTTCTACCGTTACTTTTTGATTGACAGGGTGTCACTCACTTCTAGGAAGTGTTGAAGGTGTGCATTGGCGTCCTCACCGGGCTTTCCATAGAATGGGTTTGCTTGCACCAAATTGATAAGTGCCGGCTTGAGTTCAAAGGAGGCATCCCCCAAGTTGACGTGTGGTCCTCGTGGGCTATGTTAGTAGCCGATGGGGCAAAGATAGTCGGAGATGGTCTTCCGAGCCATGGCTTCCTTAACAATGGGTGTGTTAATTCCTTTCTTGAACAGGTCCGATTCGAGATGAACCTTTGAGGAGGAACTAGACGGCGCCTAGTATTTCTCAAGAGTTTCTCCGATTTTGATGAAATTGCTCGGTAGTTGGAAACCGCCATGCAATGCCTCGCTCTTCACAATAAAGTGGAAACAAAGCAAGGATAAACCCTACAACTAATTGGTGACTAGATTGATGGTAGATTCCGGATCAAGTTTATCAAAAGTCCTAGGCGATGCTTCCCGCAACGGCGCCGTAAATGCTTGTTGATATTTACTTAGCGTTGTCACTAGAAGTAGATCTTAGAACCTATCTCAAAGAACACGACCAGCAATATGTGAGGGTATATCTTATTGCTATTGGGGATTCCGCAGTTTACATTTAAAATACCGTTGTAGCACTTCACCCGGAGTATTCCAAGGTATCAAGTTATTTATATTTAGCCCAAGGGAAACAATAGCTAGGAAATTAATAAAGGAATGATCTATTTGTCTACTATAACTTTAATTCAATTAGCGTGAGGGGAATAATGGAAATTTATAGGAAGGGATGATGATGTCACAAGACAAAAGCAGCTCTAATTGATAAGTGAGGTAAATCTTTGTGGGGAGGTAGGAAAAAGTATAGGATTCTTGTATAACTTTACTCTACTTTTATGAATCTAGTCTAATCAAATGTGGTGTTCACACAAGTTTGGGGTTCACACGACCGTATGCTAGGCAAGAGGTAAGCAATGGTGAAAAGAAACACCACCGACCTCCGCTACTATGTTACTGAAGCCTTATCTTTTTGAGAACTTGCCTATAAACACGTGGTGGCTTACACAAAGACCGTAAGGGTCGCCACTTCCTTACTTGGCTACCACAATCCATCCGCGACAAAGAAGCGATAACCACAGTAAGATTGAGTCTAAGCACCACGCTTATACTTCCTCTTACTACTCTAGTTGTGTGCACGAAGATCAACTAAAGCACCTCTTGCGAGACAATGATCACACACGTGCGAGGGTCCAATATGAACCAAGACCAACCGCAACTTAAATGCACCACTATGGAAGACTATATCATAACAACTATAGACTAGAGAACTAGACTAAAGTCGCACTAAGTTAATAAACTAAAGTAAAGGAGAGCAAGGTTTATATATGCATAAATGAATAAAGTCTTACAAGAGAAAAGATACAAGATCATGCATCGAAACTCTAGAAGACCAAATCTCGAAATCCCGAAAAGGCGCTCACTACTCAACTCTTCTCTCCCCACACTAGAAATACCTACACTACTAATACAAGTGGAACTAAACTACTTGAAGCTTGCAACCATCATGAATGGAGAGGGGGTGTGGCCCTCTATTTATAGTGGAGGTTGAGTAGGGGCTACTCCACGCCATGTCATCGATCCGCGTGATCCCACCTCGTAGCCCTTGGATAAACCGCCTTAGAATCAACGGATAGATAAAATAATCACGTGGACAATGTGGTAGGCGTGGGGGACGTCGGTGGCCAAATGGGCCATGGTCGGCCGACCATGGTCCATGACGTGTGGGCCATCCTCAGTCTTTGGAGATGCCGGCCCCACCGCCGGTTTGTGTGTCTTGAGTGCGTAACTTGTCGTGTCATCCGCTTTGTACCCACACGATCCGAGGGGACGCCTTAGCCGACCAATCGGTGTCTTCTCTTAGTTTCCCATGGATTGGTGATGTGGCAAGTCACGTGGGAAGGGTTTGGGCCAATGGTCAATGGTCGGCCGATGCTTGCCCATTGGGCCTTGACCTTCCCCACCCTTCTAGAAGCTGTCCCCACATGTCAAGATGTCTTGTGACGAAATGTTGATGGTCGGCCGATGCTGGTCTTGTGGCCAAATGTCTTCAAATTTTGTGTAGAGTCATCCTAGAACATGGAGATCATGATGGTGATGGTATTTTGCCCAATTTCCATACTTGGGTCACCGACCGGATGGCGACTCTACGTGTTGTTCTCGCCGATTTCCTTCAATTCACATCTGCGAGAAAAAATAATGACATCTACATGTGGAACTAGATTATTGGATAAAATATGTGCATTAAATGTTGTTCTTCCTTTCGAAACAGGGGATATTGACGGTGTTTTTATGGTGTAAATTAAGGGTGTTTTCACCGCCAACGACTTCGCCGAGCCGCAGTCTCTTGGCGGCCCCGATCTTCTTCCTCGCGGCTAGGGCTGACTCCACCGCGACCCTAGGTATCACCCCTTCCTTCCGTGTCATGGTCGTGGCGCTAGATCACGCAGCTTCGCTTAGGCGTCTCCGTTCGAAAGAGATACGGTTGGAAGTATGCGAATCCCTGCATACCTATAACCGTATCAGTTTCAATTGTCCACGTTTTTGGACGGCTGAGGATGCATAGATGAGGTTAGTTCCATGCTCCACTCTGTCGATTCGAGTTTTGGTAGCATCTCCCCATTGTTCTTCGAATACACGGCTCCCTCTCGTGGAGGACGTGTATTCGGAGAACAGGAAGGAGGTGCTGCCGAAATTCTGTCTCGATAGGAGTGGAGCATGGAACCGACCTCATCTACGCATCCCGGGTGATTAGGACCTATCTTCACCTACTAGATGGTAGGATCGTTGTGTAGATGCACCGCATTCTTATATTCTCGCGCATATGATAGAGAATGGATGACCGCATGCGTGGATATACAATGGCTGGAGGGTTAGCAAGAGCAGTGCTTTCGTGGATTATGCTTTTCAGAATGCTCGAGGTGCGAGTAAGGTTTGGTGTCCATGCAAGAATTGTGGGAATAAAAAAAGGCAAAGTAAGGAGGACATGTCTAAACATCTTTCCAAGTATGGATGGACGGAGGGCTATAAGCGGTGGATCTTCCATGGTGAAACCGAAATGTATGAGAGACGAGGTCGTGAGGCAACGCATCGATGATCTTGCTTCGATGCGGGATAGGAGACATGATAGATGACTTTCATGCCTAAACTTTGAGCAAGGACTTGGGGATGAGGGGAGGAGGAGCCGAAGAAACCGCAAAGGCCTATTATACCATGTTGCGGCGCACGTAAAACCCCTTCACGACTATTGTGAGGTCTCCAAACTAGATGCCATTTCACGCCTTATGGACTTGAAGGCCCGATGCAATATTAGTCGAGACGGCTTCACCGACATGTTGACGATCTTTGGGGGCTTGCTTCCGCCAGTCACGTCTTTGCCAAAGAACATGTATGAGTCGAGAAAAACTCCTCAAGGTACTCAAGATGCCATACGAAAGGATACATGCTTGTGACAACGGGTGCGCTTTATTTAGGAAAGAGTACAAAGATGATACGCGACCGTCCAAAGTGTAAATCCTCAAGGTTCATAGAGGTAGACCCCGGTGAAGGCGGTGAGAAGAGGCAGCTTAAGGTCCCCGTGAAAAATCCTACGGTACCTTCCCTTCGCACCGAGGTTACAACAGATGTACATGACCGAGGAGTCCGCTAAAACGAGATGACATGGCACAAAGATGGGCGTCGCTACAAGCCCGATAAGATGGTACACCCATCCGATCTTTGAAGCATGGACCCATTTCAACAATATTCATCCCGACAAAGCTATGGAGGCTCGTAATGTGCGTGTTGCAATCGGGCAAATGATGGGTTCAATCCTTATGGAATGATGGCTGCCCCATACACTTGTTGGCCTGTATTCGTTATCCCACACTGACCGCCCTCCCGGCGCTCGCTTTCAACCGAAGAACATTCTTTTGTCTTTGATAATTCCCGGCCACCCGGAAATAAAATGGGTGTGTTCATAGAGCCCGTGATTGATGAATTGATCAAAGGTTGGAATGAAGGGTTTTGGACATACGACCGAGAGCTTTGAAGAGAAATTTCGGGATGTACGTGTGGTACCACTACTCCCTGCATGATTTCTTGGCGTATGGGATATTCCATGGCTGGTGTATGCACGGCAAGTTCCCTTGCCCAAGTATGCAAGGCGGCCGTGAGGTTCACTTGGTTGAAGAAGGGTGGCAAGTATTCTGCGTTCGACAAGCATCGGCAGTTCCTGCCTCCCGACCATGCTTTCAAAGCTAGACAAGAAGAACTTTACGAAAGGTCTCCAAATTACGGACCCAGAGCCGAGGATGATGACATCTGTTGAGGTACACTCTCAAGTGGATTCCCTTGTGGTGATGAAAATGGTGTCTTTGTGGGTTATGGCGAAGTCATGCATGGACTCACAAGTCGGATTAGAGAGGCTCCCCTATTATGATGACCTTCTTCTTCCACATAACCTTGATTTAATGCATACCGAAAAGAATATCGCCAGTATTTTTTTGGAACATTAATGGAAACTAGCAAGTCAAAGGACAATGTTAAGGCTAGAATTGATCTAGCGAGTTGTGTGACGTAATCGGCAAGAAATGAAGCCTCCTAGCAATGGCAAGAGATGGAAAAACCTAAGGCCGATTACGTGTTGAGCAGGCCCCAAAGGAGGGAAGTAGTGCAATGGTTTTAGAAATTAATGTTCCCCGATGGGTATGCAAAGAAATCCGAGGAGGGGAGTGAACTTATCTACTATGCGAATCAATGGGCTCAAGAGTCATGACTACCACATATGGATGGAGCGGCTTCTTCCAAAGATGCTTCGAGGCTATGTCCCCGATCATGTCCGGCATGTGATGGTAGAGTTGAGCAATTTCTTCCCAGCCTTTGTGCTAAAGAGTTATCTCGGACCACACTAGAAGAAATGGAAAAAGTGGCACCCGTATTGGTCCGTAAGTTGGAGAAGATATTTCCGCCCGAGCTTCTTCGTTCCGATGGTGCATTTGATTTTGCACCTTCCATACGAGGCAAGTGTGGGTGGCCCCGCACATCTTTAAGTTGGTGCTATCTTTGTTGAGAGAGTTCTCAAGCATGTTCGGGCCGATTTGTAAAAATAAGTGTAAGATTGAGGGTTCCATCGCAGAACCAAAGGTTCGGCAGAGGTGTCGACTTCACATCAAAATACTATGGTGACAACCTTCCTAGCTCGCATTATCCACCCCCTCGTTACAATGCCGATGAAAATGAATCAACCCTCGGCCTTTTTTCCAAGGAGAACTAGGACGTGCAAGTGGTTCAAAAATAAAGATCTTGACAAATCGAGAGTGGATCAAGATAATGAATTATATACTTTTCAACCTAGACGAAGTGCTTCCTTTACGCATGATGAAGTCACAACTCTAAGCCGTAAGAACCAACTTGTGTTGTAGTACTTAATATCCCGCATCCAACCCTTTTGTCTCTCGTTGGTATAGGAAATTTCAAAGGCAATATTGGCGCCAACGAACGCCGCCCGGCTACATGAATTGGACGCCCGCTAGACAGGGTCGCAATGGAAAACCAGATTTCATTAGTTGGTTCAAACACCGTGTACTGTCCCAATTAGTGTTAAATAACTTCTCGTTTGATATGCTAACGAACTGTCTCATTTCATTTATCCCGCTTGAGCTTGCGTGCACGTACCGATCCGGGTATGCATCCCGAGCTCATACAAAGTTGCCAATGGCTTTGAGACCGGGGTTAGGTCATTTACCGGTTATGATGTGAATGGATATCGCTACCATACAACGAGCTATGAGCGTAATCGACCAAACCGAAAACCACAAATAACGGAGTTTTCACTAAAGGTGATGATGGAACTAGCACTAAAGGTTATTATGGAAGAATTGAAGAAATATACGAGCTCCATTTCCCCGGCTCTAAACGGCTTGCTCCTCGTCGTGTTTAAGTGCCATTGGTTCGATCCCGAAATATCAAATTCGGACCTCGAACAACTTGGGATTGTTCAGATTTGACAAGATTCCCGGATGGCCGGAGATGATGTCTACATTGTGGCTCAACATGCCACACAAGTTTATTATCTCCCATGGTGTTGCCAAGACGACGAGCGGCTTAAGGGTTGGGATGTTGTGCGTAGGTATTGCCACACGGTAGACTACCCGTCCCAAAACAGGGGCGATTACCATTTTAATGCAAACACATATGAGGGAGAGTTCTTCCAAGAAGATGGGCTACAAGGTAAATTTGTGATAGAAATAACCGGCCCAACGAAATGGAAGTAGACAATGAAAGTGTTGTTGATGATGAGGAGGACGAGGAGGTTCGAGATGTGAAGGACTTACGCTTTACTTGAAAAATTACTTAAGGACAAATGCGGTGTTGACGCCGTTCCTCCTCCCATGGATCCCGCCAATCTTCATATGTTGGAAGACGTAGACATGGATGATAGCGATCATGAGGATTATGATCCGACAAAGGCTTGAAAATCGTGGCGAGGATGAGGATTATTTCTAATACATGTAATACTATGCATCTCTTAATAGTTATGTTCGATTATTGTTTTTTCATCTCTTCATAATTATGTTCTATTTAATTTTGCATTTTTACTAATTATCTATATCTAATTGCAGGTCATTCAAAAGATGCCTCGAATCGAATGTCATGAAGAAATTATCCGATGACAAGGAAGTTCGTAAGTGTGTTCGAGCTAGGGCAAGGGCGTGGACGAAGGGGAGGCGCCGAGCCCGGACCACCGCCACGGTAGGGGCAGGGCAAAGCGTCGTGCACCCCGACCACCATCGCCACTACCGGTGGTGCACGAGGAGGAGGAGGAGGAGGAGGAGGAGGAGGAGGAGGCGAGGCGGAGGCGGAGGACGAGGACCTCTCGGCGTCCGCGGCACGCGGACCGCTTCGGCGTTGCACCACGCTGACCGACCGCTCGGCGTCGCACCACGAGGAGGGACTAGCCGGGTGCGAGAGGGGGTTCCTCTTCCTCTCGCCGAGGCGTGTCTACTTGCGAGGCCCCTCCGCATCGCCGGGATCGACAACCTCGTGAGGAGCGTAAACCGACCATAAGACCAACACGACCAAGGTAATTTACTTTACACTTTAGCACTACTTTCTTATTTTTCGGTTTCAAAATCGTAATAGGAACTAATAGTTATTCTTGATCATTTGGGCAGGGGGTTTTGTTGTCACCACGAACTTCGATTCAAGGACGCCTTCCCGCCAAAGATTCTTGGTATTACGGTGAGGAAGCACTACCCCGCCTTGTTAAAATCGACGGAGAAGAGTATCTTTGCTTACGTCGTTCCACCAAGACAGCGGACTTCGGGACAACTATGATGAGGATGGCATAAAATATAATAACAAGGCCATTCGTGTGGTCAAAGAGTTTAGGGTTTAGGGTTGCTTTACAAGTCTATGTCGCACTGTACAAATACATCGCTCCAAATTCTAATGTTAGAAATAATGACTTATTACATTGCTTCTATGTGCAGAAATACTTCAAGTGCGAGGAGGGATACGAGGTTGAGGCGGAGGAAGTGGCTCCAAACGCCTGTTTCAAGATTGTGGCAGACATGTGGTACGAGGCACGCGGCCAGGCCGTCAGGACGTGGTACGCGCTAAAGGAGAACAGAAGGCTCGATAAGCAAGAATGGAAAACGTATAATCTGACCAAAGAACAATACATGGAGGTAAATATTGAATGCTCATACTAAGTTTAATATGCTTAATGTGATTTTTATAATCTGTGTTATACTTGGTGTCCTGTAGGTGATTCGGAGTGGTGCTTGTTGCATAGGCGTTCTTTGGGAGCTTCGGTGGAGAAGTGGGTCGTCTACGCACTATCATCGAGGTCCACAACGACTACCGGGACCGGTGTGCCATGATGCCAGGTGTACCACACCATCAAGGCAGCCTTAATCTCGCGTCTTACCAAGCTAGATATGTAAATGTTATCCAATTCTTATTTTCTGATGTGCAACTCAATACTTTCTTACCATTCTAGCTACTTTTCTTTTTCGCACACAGGAGCAGACACATGGCACGCCAATCAGCACGCTCGAGGCCTTTGCTAACTCCCACACGGGCAGGTATAAAGATCCCGCGGTCGTCTTCAACCCCCGAGGTCAGGCCCGAAGCCTACACCAACCCGACCGCCTCGAGATGATCGCGAGGTACACCGAAGTGGTGAGGGAGCAGTATGGAGAAACCTTCGATCCCCGCGGCCACGACATTGAGGGGGACATCGCCATGATCGCCGGAGGAGGCAAGAAGCACGGGCGGTACTATATAGGTGATAGCGTTATCAACCCGCACAACACAAAGAAGCTATCGAGAGCTCGAGCACGCTCGGGAGGCCCGGTGATCTGTGAGCGGCCAACCACTTACCAAAGCTTCACGGTCTCGGACTTGAGGTTTATTTATTTTTATTTAAGGTTCATTTATCGTTACATACTCTTTCACCTTGTTCTAACTTTGTGTTGAAATAGGCCCGGATAGAGGAAGAGAGGAAGCGACGGGAGGAGGCCGAGAGGGGAGGGGGCAAGGGCTCTGGCGGAGCAAGAGAGGGCTCGAGCGGAGCAAGAGAGGGCTGAGCAGCACCAGAAGAGCATGGAAGCTCTCATGGCGTACCTCCGCCGTGTTGGTGGCCGGGTTGGTGTGCAGGCGCCACCGGAGATCGCCTTCCCGCCACCGCCCTGTCTTCGTCCCACCGCCCGCCTTCCCGCCACCGCCCGTCTCACGGTCGCCCGTCGATCTTCCCTCCACCGCATGGAGCCTCTCTCCGTGAGTTTGTCTCCGTAACTTTCGAAATATGCATATATGAATGTGAATGGATATGATCTGGAGTTTTGAATGCACCATGTGATGCGCACATGGATATGTGGTTGTCGGCCATCGAGCCGTTGTTTTCTTGCAGGTTGGAAACCCCTCCGTGCGGGAGGTGCTGCCGAAATTTCTAACTATTTATCTTCTTTTTTACAAGTTAATAGAATCTATCTTGAATTTTGTCTCACAAATTTCTAACTATTTATCTTTGCCTACGTGCGTGGATAATTCTCATGCCTCGAACCCAACTCCGAGCTAATCTCAACCGGACCCTTTGGGAACGCTGCCAAGGAAGATTGGAGGCCGTGGGCCGTAAATTTGTCATGATTTAGGTTGAAAACTTGTGCACTTGAACTTGTGAACTTGGATTTTATGTGAGTTTGTAAACATGTGGTTGCACTCATGGACATGTGGTTGAACTTGTGACTTTGTTGGATGTTATGTAATATATGTGGTATTATGGATTTATTGAGCTATATATGTGGTATTATGGATATTATGCAATCTGTGTATGTATATATATATTTATTCGTGTCATTTATATGCTGGAACAAAAAAAAAAAAAAAAAAAACATTTCCGTGTGTGTAGCTCACGGGATATCGACCAAACCTTTCCCGTGAGGGGTGGCGGCTCACGGGATATCGGCCAAACATATCCCGTGAGCACAAATCGGCTCACGGGAAAGTGCCTAGATATCCCGTGAGCCACACCGTTAAAACACGGGATATCACCCCAAAACGCCGTTTTATTGAACAGGCCACGAGCCCATAACGGGTTCAACACACCTCCCCGTTGACGCCCCCCGGTTAAGTGTATCCCGTGTGCTAAATGGGATCACGGGAAACGATATCCCGTGTGTACATGCTGTGTTCACGGGAAAGGCTGATTTCCCGGCGATTTCGTTCCCGTCACGGCTATCCCGTGTTTTACCGCCGGGATACCCTTTCCCGTGATGAAAAGGGGATTTCCCGTGAGCAAGTGCCTCACGGGATATCAGCTGGATCCGGTAGTGTTAAGAATGAGCAGTGTATATGATACAAAAATAATCACACCACATCCTTGTAAAGCACAGCAAATCACACCACTTCTGAATAATCCAGAAAAAAATTTGGTGATCAACTGACAGACCAATCCAATATAACCTGTACAACCACGATTAAGAGGGGTCAGTATTTGAGGTTTAATTTTTCCGATTCCTATATGAGAAATTGAGAAAAAATATATTATTCTACCTAAGTGCATAAAGCTGTAGGTCAACACTCTGTGGGAACAAAGCAAGAATGTGTGTACTAATATATTGGAGTTGGAGAGGAGATGTGCTAATTTGCCCTACTGCCCTAAGCAAGAGAATAAGAAAAAGGCAGTGACAGGTTTTGGAAACGAAAAACACACACACACACAAAAAAAACTGTATTAAACGACTAATGGTGAACAATTATCTCCTTCCAGTATGGACTACAGAAAGCAGCCCCACGTGGATCCCATCATTATTCCTGCTAGTGTTAGTTTTTTGAGGTGACGGACTGCTGAGTGCATGGTATTGTAGGACGACGAGGATTCATCAACTGGTGGAGGAAGCATTTGTGAGAAACTACTGGGGGATAGGAGCTGCATGTTGCTTTTACATAAATACAGCTTCTCCAGTGACAGTGGGAAGTGAGGCTTAACATTCAGTGTTGGGCAGCCAGATATAAATACATAGGAAGCAGCATTGCCCACGTAGTATTTCTTCCTCGGAATTTTCAAAATCAATTGTGAAGGTGCAGAACTCTTCTAAATTAGCCATTTTGCACAGGAAGAGGGACTTCAGCGAAGCCAACTGAAGTCTGCACATCTGCTTCAGGTTTGGAAAGTTTTCTAGTGTCAGTTGAGTTAGAGAAAGAAACCGACATGGTCCTGTTTTCATCAACATTGTGGCCTCACAAAAAGAAGAATCATTTTGTTTCATCATCCACTGTGGCAAACAGTGACCTCGGTAACCAGTGATTATGATGTCCTTAATTTGTGACGGTGGTTCCAAAGCCCTCAGGATACCGAGCTCTTTTTCCATATCAAATACGAACTCTTCCTCAGTTTCACTTAAAGGCCAGTCCAACACCAGACTCTGTTATCCATCTGTTTCAAATAAGATTTCCCACAGTGTCTCGTAAATCGTCCAAATGCTTGAGATTTGTAATTACCATGTGGCCACTTAACTTATCAAGATTTCCAAGCTCGGAGATACTTGCATCTGCTCCACCACACCCAACAACAAACAAACTCAGCTTTCTTAAACAAGTCAGTTGTCCCAACCCTGATGGCAGGGAACGAAGTTTGGCACAACCTGATATATTCATAAGTCTGAGTCTTTTTAAGTTTCCTATACCTTTTGGCAACTCCACTAGCTCCCTGCAGAGATGAAGGTCTATAACTTCAAGAGTGCTATTCACAGTAACCCATTGAGGTAGCATGTTAATGTTGGTAGTGGAAAGGTCAAGAGTACGCAACATATGACATAAAGATTTGCTTGGAAGGGACTGGAATTTCCTGCACAAAGATAAGTTGATTGTCTGTAGGTTGCTGAACTCCCCGAATGGATTCAAAGTTATGTTGTTCAACAGAATCACAATAAAATATATGAAGGCCCCTTAAATGTTCACTGAGCTTTTCACAGTAAATTAGTTTCAAGGATTGAAGATCTCCGCAATCACCAATGGACTGTGGCAAACTCTCAAGATCAGTAATGCACATCAATTCAAGAGATCTTAGTTTCCGAAGCTTCCCAATAGACTCAGATAGTGCCACAAACCCATTGCATCTAAGGAAATGAAGTGACTGCAAATTTCAACATTCTGAGATAGCTTCTCGAAATTTGGTGAAACTAGCATTGTGGATTTCATGATATCCAAGATACTGAAGCTTCAGTATGAACGATGGAAAAGGAGTACCAAATTTATAATCTAGGATAACACTACGGATATGCTCACTCTTCTTAACAAGGTTACAAAATGATAGGTTACATTCAGCCACATATAGAGCACGTAGCTTCTCAAAGCGGCTTTCAACATCCTCATTCAATGATGTCAAAGATAAATATCTGCATTGGCGTGCACAGTCCACAGTTATGTTCTTCCTTAGAGATGTTACCACTACTTCATTGTGCAAAAATATATTGAGCAAGATCATTAATCAGATCATGCATCCAGCATATTCTTATTTCATTAACCTCTGTTTCTGGTGGCCCCTGAAGAAAGCCGCCTTTCACAAGAGAATTAAAGTAGCCACTTCCAATATCCTCTGGCTGCTCCTCCTTCATCCACTTGCTGAATCCCTGGGCTATCCATTGTTCAATCAAGTAAACTCTCCCAAGTTTATAGCCTTTTGGGAATATAGAGCAAAATGTAAAGCACTGCTTCAGATGATCTTTCAAGTGAATAAAACTCAGTTTGAAAGATGCAAATACACGATCTTCTATATTCTCATCATCCCACAAATTACTCTCTTTAATGGCTCTCCAAGTATTTATTCTTCTCTTTTCTTGGAGAACAGATCCAAGAGTTTTTATTGCTAGCGGCACTCCACCACACTTCTTGACGATATCTTTTCCAACTCTAATAAAGTCATAGTCTAAATCCTCCTCCATATAGCCAAAACTCTTTAGAAAGAAGCTCCAGTTCTCATCCTTTGACAAGAGTGGCAAGTTGAAAACAAGCTTAGATTTAACTGCTTTTGCAACATTTTTCGTTACGTGCAGTTAAAAGAATCTTGCTTCCTGATGCACCATTATTTATATGCACTGTGAAACTTTCCCGGTCATGCCTATCCTCATGCCAAGCATCATCTAAGACAAGTAGAAACTTCTTACCACTCAATTTGCTTGAAATTACACGGAGCATATGTTGTTGGGCATGTAGATTTGACTTTTCCTCAATAATGGCTTCGAACAACTTGCCTATAAGGTTTTCCCCACAAAACTCTTGAGATACATGAACCCAATATACTGATCCTTTGAAGTGCCCCTTTATCTTGTCCTCATGGCTGATATGTTGGGCCAAAGTAGTTTTGCCAGAACCACCAAGCCCAACAATAGAAATTATATGACCATCTTCTCCATTTTTAGATTCTAAAAGAGTAAAAATCCACCCTAGGTCCCCTGAACTTGTTCTCAAGTCTCATCCAGTCCATGTACTTAGGAAACTAGAAATCCGGTCCCCGAACTTGTTTAAGTGTATCATCCAGGTCCAAAACCGGGTTTGGCAAGCGGTTTCAACTGCAAAGAACCGCGGGTTGCTACAGTAAAAGCAGTTTTTGTTCTTTTTCTGTTTTTTTTTGTTTCGGTTGAATCTTTAAAAATCATAGTAAATTATAGAAAAATCATAAAATAAAAAATCCAACTTTTTTGACTCCACATTAGTATATCTACAAGTGAACATATAATTTGATATGCTTTAGTACAAAGTTTTTGCTCTGAAGCTTTTATCCTTTTCTTTTTTTTTATTTATTTGACTGAATCTTTGAAAAATCATAGTAAATCACAGAAAAATTATAAAATAGAAAATCCAATTTTGTTAGACTCCACATGAGTAGATCTACGCATTGCATATATAAGATGATATGCTTTAGTCCAATAAAATCATATTATATGTGCTTTAGATCTATGCTTTTCTATAATTAATTGAAATAATTGGATTTTTCTATTTTATAATTTTTCTGTGATTTACTATGATTTTTCAAAGATTCAACTAAATAAATAAAAAGAAAAGATAAAAGCATCGTAGCAAAATTTTGCACTAAAACATATCATATTATATGTTCACTTGTAGATATACTAATGTGGAGTAAAAAAAAAAGTTGGATTTTTCATTTTATGATTCTTCTCAGAAACTTACTATGATTTTTTTAAAGATTCAACTGAAAAAACAAAAACAAAAACTGTTTTTACTGTAGCAACCCGCTGTTACTCGAAGCGAATCCGCGCCAAACCCGGTTTTGGACCCTGATTACACACTTAAACAAGTTCAGGGACCGGATTTCTAGTTTCCTAAGTACATGGACCCTGGATGAGACTTGAGGACAAGTTTAGGGACCTGGGGTTGATTTTACTCATTCTAAAAGCATGGAAACGATTTCACTCTTCACATGATCCCTTGATGGTATATTTGACTGTGGAGCATTAATCAGCAGAGTCTGCTCCCCAGTTGCCTTCCCATTTCTACTCTGAACTGGTTGGCCCACCTCAATACTGCGTACTATTGTATTGGCATTGCTTCTTTGTTTCACAATTGCATCATATGTCACCTTGATTGATTTGATCTTATTGGCCACCTTGCATCGAAACAGAAGCAACTTCGGTTTTATAAACAAGTCAGCAACAGCAAGCTTGTCATGGTCATTATGTATCTTGTGTTTCTCATCTTCTAGCCATACTTCATCAAGTAAATCATCAATGTCATTAGCTAGATTTCTCAACTTCATCACCCATCGAAGCGATGCGTCTCTCTCTATCGCTCTGTCACGAACCGCAGATAGCCAGCTCATAATCTCTGTATGTATGTCTTCAAGGTCTCAGAGATCTTTTTTCACACCCGTTATGGCCGCAAACTCACTGGATATCATTGAACCTAGCTTGTTTCCTACAACTTTCAATAGTCCAGATGCTAGAGCAGCTTCGACACCAGTCATATTTCAAAGGCTCCCTTGCCAATTTCTCTGCAGATGAATTGCAGAACAAACATTTATGTGGAGTTTTTCAAACCTTCAGTGATAAAATATGTGAAAGTTAAGATTAGACGTAAGCTATATTGATAATTTAATTTGTATATTGAAACTCAGTGGGAAAAAAATCTGGTCCTATGCCTGAGCAACCTCTTGCGAAGGCCAGAGAAGCAGCAACAGACGTATACTGCTTACCACAGAAATGCTTCAGTATTCGTGGTCCTCACTGAGAAGAGCCTGAAAAAACACAGCATGATTAGCTTAGAATCGATCGTAAAACCGAACCCGATGACATGCATGCATTGATGCTGAAGGAAACAGAGCATGGACAATGTTCCCTTTTTGAACTTGTTTTCCTATGAAATTTCGAATAAAATTCAGAGCACGTACCTTGAATTTAAGCTTGGTTCAGCTGCCTTTTCCTATTAAATTCCCGAAAATGGAATCCTTCAGAGAATGCACTGCGCCCCCTTGATACAACTACATCACAGTAGCCACTATATTCACAGATCTAGGCATCTAGCTATACGTATAAACAGCTGCAGAAATGTAACGCTTAAGGAAACGAACCTGAGGCCTACGAGCTGAACAATGGCTGGAAGCCGTGAGGCGGTGCCGGTGTTGTCCGTTCTTTTTGATCGTGGGACTGGATCTACTGGCGCTTATGGTTAGACAAGAATCAATGGACATCGTTGACCTGACCAATCAGATGCTACTGCTGGATTGTGGCGTTCCGGTGAGTGATGAAGGGAGTAGTAGCGAGATGGATTGGTCCCCATGTGAGGTCAATGATCGAAGTAGCTGCTTGGTGGCCTGTGTTGGGCCTGTTGGCAGTATGAGCTAGTAGGAAGGAAATGTTGATGATTCTGGGAAGAAGATGGTGATTGAAGTGTTGACTCTGGAAGGTGGGAGGAAAGTGCGTGCGTGACAGCTTCAATCGATTTGCGTGCGGCATCCTAGTTATTCTACACTGGAGCATTGGGTGCTAGACCACGTGAAACCGCCGGCCAATGCATTTGCATGAAGAAGCGTGGAGGCACCGCAAGATGCGTTCTCTTCACACGAGACTGAATGAGGAGATCAAATGCAACTTGGCAGTGCACATGGCTTGGTGCCGGAGGCTAATTAACATGCCAGTGATAATCCAAACTCCCAATGGTAATCAAACCAGATGCATCATCCGGACCAAAACTGGTGTCCCACACGGTATAAAACACAACAATCCAATGGGATCTTGGCAGTCGTCCTTTTGGCAGCTTCCTTCTGGTTCTTCCTTGTCATCTTTGTTTGCTTATTTAACACAATAAAAAAACAGATAGTGAATGTGCAATGTGACTTCGCTGCCAATGAAAATCAGAAGTTTGGCCCTTGTCATCTGTTTTCCTCCCCATCTTCTGATCTTGTTTAACACTCGCAGAAACGAAGGTACCCATGAAACTTCAGTCGCAACGAAAATCTAAAACCGATTAGTAATGGTAATCCAGAACTGGAGTTACACACGTTAGAAAACAGAGCAATCCGATTTGCAATCGGTGCTTCCTTGTCACCATTGTTTGCTTAGCTGACACAACAAAATAATAGAAAAATTAAAATGCAATGTGACTTCACTGCTAACAAAAATCCAACGTTCGATCCAAAGTTTGGGCGGTCATTTTTTTTCACAAGCATGGCCGTTCTTTGGCGCTCCAACCATATGTTAACAGTTTCTGCGGCTGGCCATAAAAGGTTTGCCTAAAGACACAAACATAGAAACCATTGTTAATCTCGCTGATCCGTTCTTGATATCAATGAATGGTGTTGTTCCTCCAAAAATTTTTATAGGATAAAAACGAGGAAAAATAGCATGTTCCACCTATAAGAATTTTTGGAGGAGAATTTTTGAAAACTCCTAAATACCCAGTGGAAAACGAAAGAGAAAAGTATAGCATATAATAATTATTGCCTCATTGTAAACTTATATAAGAAAACTTTTTCATGAGAAAACTCATGTAAAGTTTAGAGGACAATATATTTCTTTGATATCCCCTTAAAACCCCCATTGGGTAACGTTGCAATATAGAATATATCTGTAGCAACCAACCTAAGAGCAACTCCAAGAGAGTTGCTAAAAATAAATTGCTAAACTCATAATTTAGCCAAGCTCCGAAATAGAAAACAATGCAAAAAACAAGAGAACTCCAACAGTCTTTCTATTATGGCAAAGTAGATGGCCAGCAGCACATGCAAGCTATATTTACCATGCGAGATTGTAGGAATAGCCGGGTTTGCTATTTTACAAAACAAGATAGCATAACTGTTAGAGTTCACTTTTTTCTCTAAAAGCTAAATATAACATACAAAAACACGGATAGCATGTTTCTTGGAGATGCTCTAAGTATCATGGCAATAGCCTATTCCATCTGCAGCAACCAATCTAGGTAACGTGGCAATAGAGAATATATCTATAGCAACGAACCTAAGTAACATGACAATAGCATGTTTCACCTATAGCAACCATTTAGGGTACTGCCGCAATAGTGATTCTCTATTGCAATCCCTGTTTTAAATAGCATGCTATAGTGTAACACCCCAAATTTTGCAATTTTTAAAAATAGGTTAAATTGATTTATTTATGAACTTTGTGAGCATTCTAATTTAGGTAAATAATAAATTTTGAGAAATAAAATGAAATATAAGACCTAGCTACATGTTTGTGCACTCATGCTGCTGCATTTGAATTTTTGTGATGAGTGGTTTTGATCGAAGTTGAAAAGGAATTCAAATTCATTTGAAAAGTGCATTTGCAAAATTGTTAAAACAAAAGAAAATGGAAAACTTTTCTCTCCTCTTGCTTTTCGCCCGCTAGCAGCCCAGCTCCCTCTTTTTCTTTTTCTTAGCGCTGCAGCCCAGCTCCTTTGCTCCGGCCCAGCAACACCTCTTTCCCTACCTCCTGACGTGAAACGCCAACACCGCCGCCGTCCGTCTCGGTGGAAACCGCCGCCTCCACCCACTCCGGATTCTATGCCGAGTGGAGAAGACCATCAAGCCGCCTTGAAACCGCGAGCAGCAACGCTCCCGTGTCCCTTCACCGCACCACATCGGCCCTATAAAACCAAGGTCTCGGCCTCCCCTTGCTCCTCTTTCACCTCCACGATACACCGCTACCCGGCAACTCGATTCGCCACACAGAGCTCTCAATCGCCGTGACGGTCGTGCCTGGGAGCATCGCACAGCTTGACTGCAGCTTCGCTGCCGCTTGTCGACCATCGTCGTCGGGACTTCCCGAACGTCGTCGAGCACCTGCAACGAGTTCGTGGTATGCTCCTCTTGCTCCCCGTGCCTTTGGTTTCACGAATCGTGCATGCACTGGAGCGCCGTTCTGCGAGCTCCGTGGCAGCCGACCATGGCGCTGTCGTGGCTATTCACCCTATCCTGTCCTGCGTTGTCTCATCACCAAGCCATCCCATCCGATGACAACCCTTCCATGGATCACCATAGCTCCAGCCACATGCACTTATATCACAGAGGCAAAATTCCAAAAGCCGAGACATGTACGTCAACTCGAGCAAAGCTCCATCGTCGGCCATGGTTTCCATCGTAGCTCCTTGTTTCCCCTCCGCATGAATGTGCAAGTAATGACATGACGAACCACGGTCTAGTTTCCTAGCTTGCAATCGGATTGCTAGCATGATGACATCATGTCATGATGTCCTTTGTTTTCTTGCCGCTTTCCTTCACAAAAACAAATCCACAAATACAATAGAAATACACTTGTATCCTGAGCCATCCATTTTTAGAGTTACCCCTTGGTTGGCAAATTTATATAAAGAGTCCCTCCACTTTTGCACATTCATGACCAAAGTCCCAGCTCGTTTTTAAAATCAGATTTCATTTATTCTAATTCGAAAATCAAGTTCCTATTATCTATAGAATTGTCATTCACTTGAAATGCTTATAACTTACTCGTTTTAAACCCGATTCGAACCGTTCAAGTTGCGTTAGGTTCGTAGTAAATTTTCTACACGTTTATAACCTTGTTTATCATGTTTTCCACTAATAAAATTCATGTCTTTGTTTTAATCTCTTAAATGCCACGAAAAACTTGTAAAATGCGTATCTTTCACGTTCTAGCTCGATTTCGATGATCTTCGCGTCTGCATGATCGTAGTGAGACGTAGATTGATTTTATAAACCTTTTATCTTATTTTCTTGATGTTGGTGTACTGTTCTAATATAATTATATTGTTTGCTTCGTGCATGATTGTCTTTGGATGTGTGTTGATGCTATATCGATCAATTAGACGGTGAGCTTGACGTGGTGATCTGGAATACGTTGATGATCAAGAAGGATTTTCTCTTGGAACTTTGGACTTCAAGAAGGATCGATATTAAGGCAAGTATAGTTTTGGAATATGTTAACTTTAAACCATGATCATATGACTTGATTAATGTTTATGCACTGAATGATAAATGTGAATTGTTTAGCAACATGTGGACTTGTGTATACTAGAGTCTCCTCGAAAAACAGTACAACCGTGAGGGCTAATGGGCTCTGGTTTTAGTTCAGTATGAGGACCTTGTTTAACATGTTAGTGGTTACCAAAAGGCATTAGGGTAAAACAGACTGTGGATCCTGTGGAGGGTTGTATCACACGAACTGCGCCGCAGACCGTGGATCGCTGCGGTGTCACACCTGGTCGACGGAAGATACCTAGCGGCCCTAGCATGTTAGATGAACCTTTGAAAGACTTCATAGTGAACCCTGCCGACCGTCCTAGGAAGAGGGTTAAGGGGCCGATCACCCCGGGAGAAAGGGCAATTCATGGCTCACAGTGAAAGTGTACACCTCTGCTTGCCAGTAAAAGCGGTATATCAGCCCGTGCTCACGGTCATGAGCGGCCTTGGAACCTTTGCATTAAGATGATGACCTATGCTTGTCTAATAGTTCATAATTTATCGTTTATGCTCTACATTATTATGTTATATTGATCATGAGTTTTTGGTAAGGTATTGCCTTACTATTCTTCTTGAGTTCGACATGGACTCACTCTTACTATTTCACCCCACCTCGGGAGAAGTTTAGGCTTGTGATCAACCAGTCGGTTTGTCCCTGTGGAGTGGAGGCTTCATCCCAGGATCGGAGTGTCTTTCCGTTGTTCACGCTTTGAGGTTATTTTTTTTATATTAAGTTCGTTATTTATTAAGCATTATGTTTTGATATTCCCTTTAATTGTGACTATATGTGAGATTTGACTTCCTGGGCTCACATATGGTGTGTATCTGGTTTTGTCCTTAAAATCGGGTATTACATATAGCAGCGCTATAGCGGCTAGAAACCATTGTCGCGATGGTCATTAGCACGTTACAACGCGCGTTATAGCGCCAAATAGTGCCGCTTATAGGGCTGAAATAGCGTTTTGTTGAAGCTCACGCTAAATTCGTTACACTATTTTGCTACAAGACCAGCATTTAGCAATAGGTATCGCTAGCAACACCTAGTTCTTTACAATTGATACTATTGCCACAACCATAGTGGTTGCTATTGGTCCTTTCACAACACCTCATATGTGTTGCAAAAGCATCTAATGTGTTGCAATAGAGGGGTTGTGTATCGCAACAAAACACAAACTGTGGCAACATGTTATTGCTACCATCACAAGTGCAACGACTTTTAACAAAATAAAGGTAGCAACAATATTATTGCTACCGTTTTGGGGTGTTTTGCCACACTTTTTCACCGTGGCTTTTGATACAATATTTTGTAGTGGTTGATAGAAACAACATTGTCGGTTTGTGGCACGAGCTGGCAGTGTTGCCAAAAACAACACTATCGGTTTGTTGCTCAACCCAATAGTGTTGTTCTCTTAACACTGTCGATTTGGTCTTAGCCGACAATGTTATTTTTGTTGTAAGTCATTCAGTGTCCGCATTAATTATTTTAATTTATATTCATTCCTGCAATCTGGTTTATCTTGAAAATAAATGGTGACTTTCGGGGCCAAGGAGGTTTGGCACGCGTCGACACCATTCAACCGGATACGTCACGACCTTCAACTGCAGACTGTGCGCTCTTCTTCTAGGAAGATGAGTTCTTAGACCATCTACTGCTCTCTTGTGTATTCACTCCTGGATCGTGGCTGGCTTCCAAAGCCTAACCGCTCGTAGCTGCAGCCATCTAGCTTCACCATCTTGTTGTCGCACAATTGTTCCTTTCCTTAGTACGCCGTCTCTGCTGCACTGTTAAAGCCGGTGATTGTAGTTTGTGTTTGCCCGCTTTTGGTCTGTGGCACATCGTTGTCATACCAAGCAGGACTTGTATACGTAATCTAACTTCCCTTATGTGGAACGTGCCATGCACGCTTTCAGAAAATGAAAAGAAAATAAATAGGTACAAATAATCTCCTTGTCTAAGACCATGAGATGGTGTGAAAGCATCAAGCATTTGATGACCGAGGCGAACTGACAACTTGACTGTTTTTATACATTCCATCACCTAACAAGTCCATTTCCTATTAAAACCCAATTTTTCCTTTGCCTTCTTGATGTACTTCCAGGCAACTTGGCTGTAGACTTTAGCCAAGTTGAGTGTAGGATGACATGGAGGCATTTGAAGGCTATTATAGCATTGTCTGTGATCACGCCAAGCAGCTAGCTAGGTAAGGTCGACTACCAGCGGAATCGTGGCGGTCGTTGAATTCATCATTCATGATCCGCTTGGTATAGCAAATAATAACGCATGGAACGATAATTAGAAAAGCCATCCGGTCGCCTAAGTGCGAGTTTTTTTTTACTGTAGCTTCCACCTACCTCCTCCTCCATCTGTTCTCCTCAATCTAGCGCTCGTCCCTCCTTTCTTTTCAGAGATTGATAGATACTCACCTGATCTATCGATCCATCCTGTTTTTTCTTTTCGTTTCTCTTCCCAGCCATAGTTTTCCCTGGTCAAAGTTCACGGTCTCTGGTGACTCCGGTGGCACTGTGCTGGACGGAATCATCGCCGCTCTTCATTCCCTTCTACCCATGTTGTCTGCAGTCTTCGTCGTTGTTGGTATGTGCTCCATCGCCTTAGTCTGCTCTCTGCCTATTTCTGGCTGTGGTGCTGCCTTCTTTGGTGGTCTGCAGTCCTCGCCGTCGCGTCTCAATCCCCCTGGTCCTCCTCCCCGCTCTGCCCGTTTCCTCCTCCATCCGGTCTCCCTTTCTGCTCCCAGCCTCCCTGCTGCACGCCTCCTCTGCATATTGCTACGCCGCCCTCACCCAACTGTGGTGTATCGGCCTCCACCATCCCATGTGTCGATGAGACCGCCTGTTCTGGTCGGTCCGCGCGCTGACATCTCAGTTAGCAGCGTAGCTCTGCCTCAGCTGCCTTGTCTCTCCATGATTCTGGCCACTGACCGCTCTCCCCGCCCGTGTTTCCTGCATCACTGCGTCCTGATCCCATGCCCCCTGATCGACCTCTTGTGCCCATGTCTCCTATTTCAACACGCCCTGCTTCCCCTCGCTGTCCTCCTTAGCAGCCCCGTTTGTCTATTGCATGCAATGGTGCTATACAACCCCCAGCTTCAGGCGCTCTGGTGAGCGTTTTGGCATGGAATTGCCAGGGCATTGGAGGAAATCTTGGCAGTACCAAAATGTTTCACCTTAGCCGCCTCATGACTTCTACTAAAGCACAGGTGATCTTCATTTCTGAAACCACTTCATTTCTGAAACCAGAAACTCTAGATTCTCTAAGTCTCAAATAGTCAATAAATTTCATGTTGATGATGTTCATATTGTTCCAGCTCAAGGTCAATCGGGAGGTCTTTGGTTAATGTCTAGAAATAATGTCAGCCTAGATGTTATTGAGTCATGTCACCACTTTATTCTAGCTCGTTGTTGTGATGTTGTCAATTCTAAGAACTTTGGTCTCATTTGTGTCTATGGAGATCCCCACCATGTTAAGACTTCTATTATTTGGGGTCATATTCGAAACATTATTGCAAGACATTCGGACTTGCCTATGTTATGTATGGGTGATTTTAATGATCTTATGGATTATAATGAAAAGCTTGGTCCTAGACCAGCAAACTGTCGTGCTATTTCCAGTTTTTGTAATTATGCAAAGCAATGTGGTTTATTGATCTAGGTTACCATGGTCCTACCTACATATGGACTAACAAAAGATTCAGCACCAATCCAACTTTTGAAAGACCGGACAGATTTCTAAGTAATGTTGAGTGGTGCGCTATCTAAAACTCCTATATGGGAGCTCCCCACTATTCAGGCTTAGGGAATTCTCGGGCTTCGATTGTTCGATGTGATTTGTAAATCGCAACCTAGCAGCGCTCCTTCTTTCACTTGTGTCGTGTTTTGAATCCCGCCGCCGCCCCCTCGCCTCCCACCGCGCCGCCCCCTCACCTCCCCCCCACCGCCCCTTGCCACCCTCCTCCTCCACCCAACGCGCCTTGAAGCACGCCGATGCCCCGTCGCCTCCCGCTGCTTCCCCCTCCCACCCGGTTTCATAAATTGGCCCCCGAGTCTATGCCTCGCCCACAGCACCTCCGCCTCGTCCCGCATCATCGCGATCCAGGCCCCGTGGCGCTGCGAGCCCGTTCCTCCCACTCGACCATGCCCCGGGCCTCGGAATCGATTTCGCGCTTGCGGCCAGCTGCAAGCTTCCAAGCCGGCACCTGTTCTTCTCCCGAACCGGCGATTTGGCGAACCCAGCAGCAGCCATGGCGGAGACTGTGTTGACATCATCCCCGTGGCCGTCGCGAATCAAGGGAGGCACAGATCGGGATGTGTGTTGACATCGTCCCGTGGCCGTTTGGAGCGGCATCGGCCCCGCTGGGCCGCTCGACGGCGGGGTGGACGCGCTCTGCACCTCCCCTACCCAGCGTCGCGTTCATGTCCACTCCAGGACGCCTCCTCGGTGTTCGCTGCATCAGCCTTTAGCAAGACTGCTACTGCATCGGTGGAGGCCGTGAAGGTGTTCGATGAAATGCCAAGCTCGCGTCAGTTTGTCGTCCTGCTTCATGTTGTGAGGTCTGCCAAAACCGTCCACTATCTTGCCTGCATTTGTACATCGTGTTAGTTAATAAATAACATTTGTGCTGTTTTTCAGATAGTTTGCACAGAATGTCCGGAGCACGTCAAGGAACTAATTGCGATGGGTGCCTCATTCGACCATGGTAAAGACCGTAGGCTGCACCTTGCAAGGGAAGGTGAACATTCTCTCAACAGAATTATTACGGTAGGCTGCACCTTGCCTCATTCGAACGAAACAAGAGCGAGCTGTTGCCGTCGAGTTCTTGTGCTGCATAACTATCTTGATTCATTTACAGCAAACCCCAGCTCACCTTAGG
Organism: Hyparrhenia diplandra; assembly: GCA_015847255.1. Lineage (NCBI taxonomy): Eukaryota > Viridiplantae > Streptophyta > Magnoliopsida > Poales > Poaceae > Hyparrhenia > Hyparrhenia diplandra. The sequence continues at coordinate 170,405 of JADLZK010007525.1, read as the reverse complement.
GGCAGATCACTAAAGAAATATTAACAATTAATCTTCCTTTGTTCCCTGACTTAACAAGCGCACAATGTCTGCAAGTTTGAGGCTGTCGTTCACTTTGATGGGCTCAAAGCTGTTGGCGAGAGCGTTCCCCGTTTATCTCCAATGGATTTGTGCTTAATTTGTATTTTTTTCACAGGATATGGATTAACAGTTTGTTATTCGATCAGAGCCCATAGATTGAGAATTTACCCCTGGATAAATTCTGAAATGGTTTTTTTTCATAGGCTATGGATTAAGAATTTGCTCACTGGAACATTGGTTTGCTCATTTTGAAACCAGGTTTGTGTCTGATCCATATACAGTTGCCTCTATTTGATTTTGTTGTAACTGTTAATCTATTGTTCCTCATAACCAATTTGCTTTTCTTCAAGAAACCTGTGGTGAATTGGAATTTTTTCATAAGCTATGGAATAATAATTTGCTCCCTGGATTATTGGGTTCCTCATTTTGAAAGCAGGTTTGTCTCTGATCCATGTGCAATTGACTTTATTTAATTTGGTTGTATCTGTTAACCCATTGATCCCCGTAACCAATCTGCTTTTCTTCAACAAACCAAGGTATTCTCTGCAGTTGGCTGATTGATAATTTTTCCCTGGATAAAAGTTGTTTTTTTCAGTCTTGAAAAAACATTAGGGTTGTCTACAATGGATCTGTGCTGAAATAGTATTTTTCCGTGGGCTATGGATTAAGATTTTTTTTGACTGGATCATTGGGTTCCTCATTTTTAGACCAGGTTTGTCTCCGATCCATATGCAGTTGCCTATATTTAATTTTGTTGTAACTGTTAACGCATTGTTCCCCATAACCATTGTGTTTTTTTTTCAACAAACCTGTGGTGAATTAGTATTTTTTCATAAGCTATGGATTAAGAATTTGGTCACTGGCTTATTGGGTTCCTCATTTTCAAAGCAGGTTTGTCTCTTATCCATATGCAATTGCCTGTTATAGATTTGGTTTTTAACTGTTAACCCATTGTTCCCCATAACCAATTTGCTTTTCTTCAGAGTTATTTTGTGGGCTGTTGAAACAAAGATATCCAAGCATGTCACTTCCACCTCCCAGAAAAGGTGCTATTCCAAAAGTACATTAATGCCATATATTTAGATGCACTCACGATGAATTTTTGTGAAGTTTCTGTTTCTTTGGCCCGAGAGACGGCGAGTTTGAGGATGGAATCTATCATGGCAGGATCCAGCTACCCTCAGATTATCCATTCAAGCCACCGTCCTTCATGCTACTCACAGTATGTAGTATATGTGTTAATTGGCCTCTATTATCTCACCACCATGTTTGTGAACCATTGCTAACTTCACTATGTGCTTCAGCCAAGAGGAGGCTTTGAGATTCAGAAGAAGATTTGTTTGAGCATATCCAATTACCACCCTAACCATTCGCAACCTTCATGGTGCAGAGGCTTCTCGACGGCGATGAGGACCGCCGAGGCCCCATCTCGCTACCCCAGCCCTACACCTTCAAGCAATAGGTAGCCCTCCTGTGGTTGAGATCTTGGTATTGAGCTCAGTTGGATCAGTACCGTTCTGATGTTGTTCGATTAAATGCCCACAATATCGCCTCGTATATCATTTGCCTGTGATTCGGGGGGATCACTGCCCCATTCTTGCTATTACTGACCCTATGAAAAGAAAATACAGAAAGTTATTCAAGTTTGAGAACCGGTGGACACTAGACAAAGATTTCAATAAGATTGCTAAGGATAGTTGGAGTAGATCCTCGGGTAAGCCTTTCCATCTTAAAACTGCCTACTTGGCTCATGATCTTCGCAGATGGCAGAAAGGTAAGCCTAATAATGCTAAACTTCTTGAGCATATTGAAAATAAAATCCTTCAGCTCCAAACGAATCCCTTCTCCTCTAGTGCCAGTAACTATCAGAAAGCTCTTATTGCTCAAAGATGAACCTATTTTGGCTAAGGAGAGTGAATACCATCGGCAAAGATATAAGAAAAATTGGGCAGCCTATGGGGATAGGAATACCACCTTTTTTTCATCAATCTATTATCAAGAGAAATAGGAAAAAAACTATTGCTTATCCGGTAAATCCTTGTTGGTTCTTTTCTACGACTCTAGATCAACTTGCTTTGAAACGACTAACAATTATTTTAAAGACATATTTAGATGTGATGTTAGGGATACTCAACCTGCAGTTGACAATCTTGATGCACAACAGCTTCCTCAGAGCATTTCAGAAGACCCTTTCACAAACTCAGTCCTAGATGACAATGAGGTACGTACTATTGTCAAGAACATGCGCAAAGAATGCCTCCCCAGCCCTCGATAGTTTAAATTCTCACTTCTATAAAGCTACTTGGGACTACATGTAAGGTTTGTGTAATTTGGTCAAATCGTTTTACAACTCCAACTCTATGACTCTTGATATTAATAAGACTCATATTATTCTTATTCCAAAGATCAAAAACCCAACTTCTCCCAAGGATTTTAGACCAATTAGCCTTTGCAATGTTGCCTATAAAGTCATTTCCAAGTCCGTAGCTAACAGGATGAAGCAACACCTTCCTCATATTATTCATCCTTCTCAGGCTGCTTTTGTTCATGGCAGGCATATAGCTTCAAACATCTTTATTGCCCAGGAGATTATTCACAGTTTTAATCTTGAATCCTGGATGCAAAAGACCTTCATGCTTAAGATTGATTTAGCTAAGGCCTTTGATAGAATTGAATGGACTTTTATTGTTATGGCTCTTAAAAGACTAGGCTTCAATGATCATTTTGTTAACCTTGTTTACACTTGTATCTCTACTACTACTATCTCTGTGCTTATTAATGGTGAGCCTACACTAGTGTTTCATCCAAAAAGAGGTATTAGACAGGGTTGCCCTCTTTCCCCTTATCTTTTTATTATTGTTGTTAATGAACTATCCATTAAACTACAAACTCAGGTCGATCTTGATAATATCAAGGGAGTCACCCTTTGACCCGGATGCCTCAAAATCCACTCTCTTGTTTTCGCAGATGACATAATAATCTGTGGATAGGCTTCTAAGGAGGAGGCGAGTAAGATAAACAATTTGCTCATAAATTTTTGCAATGCCTTAGGTTAGACCCCAAATCTTGCAAAGTCCTCCATTTTTTTCAACAAAAATGTAGACAATCAATCCAAAACTACAGGTAAAATCAATTTTCCCAGTCTCTGACCTCAAACCAAACTCCATCTATCTTGGTCATCCTTTGATCTTCAATCATAATGACCGAAATAAAGCTTATGACTTCATTGTGCGTAAGTTTAAGGGTAAGTTAAATGGTGTCAAAGCAAATAAATTAAATCATCTTTGGGTGTCTTTGTTACATTAACTTTGTTCTAAGCTCCATTCCAAAATATTACATGTCCATAATATTGTTTTCAAAATCCTTTATATCCAAAATTACTCCTATTATCGGTAACTTCGGTGGTCGAGTTTAGAGAGGATAACTCCTCTTCTTCCTTTCATTTCAGATCTTGGAAGGACATTTGCAGACCCAAGGAAGAAGGAGGCTTAGGAATTCATAATCTATTAACAAGAAACAGAAGTCTCATCCTCCATGCTTGCTGGAATGTGGTAATTGGTAAGAACCTTTTTCTCTCCGCTATACTCAAAGTCAAATATCATAGCACGTCCAGCTTACGGACTACTAAAACCTCTAGGTCCAATTCTTCTTTTTGGTCTTCTATCATGAAGGTAAAAGATACTTTGATTCAGAATTGTGCTATTCGAATTGCAAATGGCTCTTCTAGCATTTGGTCAACACCTTGGTGCTCCATTTGGAAAGAAACACACAATCCATCAAGTTTCCTATTTCTGTTTCCAAACTTCCGAGATAAGATCTCTGATCGATTTTGGCATGCCAACTCAAACTCTTGGAACTTTGATTTTATTAATGAGGTTTTTACCACAATGTGAATATGGCTATTGCCAACACAATACAAATTCACCAGTAAGGAGAGGATACTGTCATCTGGAAACCCTCCTCCAAAGGAATTTGTTCCACTAAAGAAGCCTTTAAATTCTTTAACAAAAGGATGTGGTCCACCTCCCTATGAATGGACCAAGATCTATTACACATCAATGCAGGTATATACTCATGAGGGCTTGGAAAAGCAAAACCCTCCGTCCAATGGTAAAAACCTTCATTTGGAGACTTATAAGGAGAGCCATTACAACAGGTGAGAGAGCAGGTAAGCTCAGTTCTAAAATTGATACTCAATGTGGATGTTTCCATGATGAAAATGACAGCCACCTCTTCTTTAAATGTGACTTTGCTAGAGCTGTCTGGTTCTCCTTTTCTCCTTCCCTTAAAACTTCTTTACTGCCTGATGAGCAGGATGGCTTACAAATCATTTTATCTAATCTTATTACAAGAGCCACGCCAGATTCTATTTTCAATACTATTTTCGCAACTCTTTGGTATATTTAGATTGCTAGAAATGATCTCAGATTCAACAAGAAATATTGGTCTACTTTGCAAATTCATTATGCTGCAAAATCCTTTCTTCAATCTCACATTGCAGGGATGCAGACCCCTTCAGATGACACCAATAATGCGGCTGGTCCATTTGAAGATGGACAACAAAATGTTTTTTTGCAAAACTCATTCTAAAGTTGGCTGCGTAGTCAATAGTCTGAGCAAGCCTTTAGCTTTGGTAAAGGCTGAAGTTCAATGCTTCACTGATGCTGCAATTACTCCAAGTGATGACTTGTTTCATCAACGAAGGGTGGGCTTAGGCATTGTCATCTATGACAATCCTCGCTCCCTCAAATTTCAAATCCAGGCACAGGCACAAAGATGCTCTTCGGTCCTTCAAGCTGAGGCATCAGGATTACACCTGGCTGCGTTAATATGCAAGCTTCTCTCTTACGACAGGATCTACTTTAATACAGACAATAGCAGTCTTGCTAATTTCTACAATACGGCAACCTTGAAGGACTGCTAGGATTGGAGACTTCAACAATTCACTCCCGGCCTCTGCTCTTTATGTAAAGACCTCAATGCAGAGGTCATCAAGATCAATAGAAATGACAACTCCTTAGCTCATTCCTTAGCTCATGATCTTGCAGCTACAGCTGCTAAGCAAAGCTCTTCTTGTAGTTATCCTGTGTTGTCTTGTTCAGGTTCCCTACATAAGAATAACTGTCCTATTTCTCCTCTGAGCGAGCATGTATTCCAAAACAATTGTACTATTTTAGCAGTTGTCTGCTGTCCTTTATAATAAAGCTTCCGGTACGGCCCCGTTTTTCTGTCAAAAAAAACGTATGGAACGAATGCATCGCAGCACATGCACCCCACTGGCAGCTTTGGCAGCTTCCCAGTCACGGGATGATGATCACTGCTAGTTTGGTCTCCAGTCTAGCATTACTCCGTAGTACTGTATTCATTTGAGAAACCTTATCGAGCCGAGAGGAAGCAAATGATATCAACCAAAAATGGCAGTGGCAACACACGCTGGCTTTTGCAGCTTCCACCTTGTGCAGCTGCAGCCATGCTGGGATATCCATATCCAACGAAAGCCCACCTGCTTCTCCTCTTCCTCCAAGCTCATCTCTGCCTCCTGTCGTCCCTCGGCAGTGGCGCCGCCGCTGGCCTCTCGTTCAGCTACGACTTCTCCATCCCGGACCCCGGCGGCATCCACCGCAAGGACTTCACGAACCTCGGCAGCTCCATCGGCTGCCAGACCGGAATGTGCCTAGCTTATGGCGGCAACAACCGCACCGGCCGTTTCTTCTACTCGCAGCCGGTGCGCATGTGGAACAGACACACTGGCAAGCGGGCCAGCTTCAACACTAGCTTCTCGTTCGCCATGACCATGAAGAACCCCAACGGCACACAGCGGCCACAAGGTCCCGGCATGGCGTTCTTCGTGGGGCCGTTCCCGTCGAGGCCGCCACCGGACTCGGGCGGCTGGCTCCTGGGCCTCTTCAGCAACCCGGCGAGAGTCGACACCGTGGGCGTGGAGTTCGACACGCACTGGGACCTCGGCTACGACCCGGACGACGTGGCCGGCGGCGACCACGTCGGCATCGACGCGGACGGGATGCTCTCCGTCTCCTATACCAGGGACCTGGCAAGAGGGGACCTCTCCGCCGGCACCGTGTCGGCAGACATCGTCTACGACGCAGGCTCCAACCTGATGGTGGTTACGGTGAGATTGGCCAACGGGAGTACCACGAGCATCAGCGCGTTGGTCAACCTCAAGAAGCAAGGAGTGCCGCAGGACGCTGCCACTGGATTCGCGGCAGCTACAGGGATGGACGATTATTTCTCTCCCTATGTCATCTCATGGTCTTTTAGCTCGACTGGTAAATTTAACTTGGAATTGTATATGCATTCTTGAGAAAAATAGAACTTACATTCCATCATACTGTATTGCGCTTGGTTGGTACAGATCCAAGTATACCGCTATGGGTAATCATACTAGTGTCGTCTGTCGCAAGCGCATTACTGGCCGCTTCAGTAGTGGCTGCTATATTCTTCTTCGTCGTGCGGAAGCGCTGGGCCGCCACGACAGTGAAGATAGAGTTGACAGGTAAATACAATTCCCCATCCAATCCAAGTATATATAGTTTCTTCTTCAATTCAACTTCACACCAGTTGATCTATCGATCTCGTATATGGATCAGTTGCAAAGGAATTCTCCTACCAGGAGCTCTCGGCCTCCACCAACAACTTCTCCGAGGACCGGAAGCTCGGCGCGGGCTGCTTCGGGAAAGTGTACAGAGGAGCTCTCCACGACCGGCGCTTGCCGCCGGTGGCGGTGAAGGTGCTGACGAGGCCCATGGATCCACAGACGAGGAAGGACTACGTCACCGAGGTGACGACACTGGGCCAGCTGAGCCACCAGAACCTCGTCAAGCTCGTCGGATGGTGCACCGGCAACGGCAACGGCAGCCTCCTGCTCGTGTACGAGCTGGTGACCAACCGGAGCCTGGACGAGCACCTCCACGGCCCGGACCGGCTGCTGGCGTGGCCCGAGAGGTACAGGGCCGTCCTCGACGTCGGCTTCGCCATCGAGTACCTCCACACGGGCAACAAGGACCCCATCCTGCACCGGGACATCAAGCCCGCCAACGTGATGCTGGACCACGCGTTCCGCGCCAAGCTCGGCGACTTCGGGCTCGTCAGGCATGTCGACCCCGGGCAGGGCTCCCTGGGTGGCACGGCCATGATCGGGAGCTGGCACTACATGGACCCCACGTGCGTCACCGCCGGCACCGTGGCCACCGCGTCCGACATGTACAGCTTCGGCGTGCTGCTGCTGGAGGTGGCCGGCGGCAAGAGACCCCACGCGTCGCTCGACCCAGAGGCAGGCTTCTCCAACAGCCTGGTGGACGCTGTCAGGGAGGCTTACCGGAAGGGGGCGGTCCTCGAGATGGCGGACGCGAGGCTCGACGGCGATTTCGACGAGAGCCAGATGAGACGAGTGCTGCTCGTTGGGCTCCTGTGTGTCCAGCTGGATCGCAAGTCCCGCCCCGAAATCAGAGAGGCCATCTACTGGCTCAGAAATCCAAGTCATCCGCTACCCCAAATTGGTGTCGTCTGAGATGATGATCCACGTCGTACGTACGCAAAGTGTAACACAAAAACCCTTCTGTGAGTGATTTATATATTAAGGAGAAAGACGTTTACCTTTCAGCAAAAGAGAAAAAAAAAAAAAAAGTTAACATACACTTAAGAAAAAGAAGAGACGAGATAAAATATTATTGCAAAATAGTAGGCATGCTTCTATAAGGAGTAAGAGCGACTCTAGCTGTTTGCCATCCGACTCTGCCATGCTTTTTTTTTTTTTTTTTGGCAAAATGAGAATTTTTTTTTAAAAAAATACTTTAACATCCTCCTTTTCTATATCTTTCCAAATTTCAAATATTTGCGCCAAGGGTATCCGCGGGCGTCGCCGCTTCTTCCTGCCCGCCCTCTCTCCCGAGGCGGCCCCCTTCGTCCCTTCGGTAGGCCCCAAGGGCTTGCGTTGGGTGGACGGCTCCTTCTCCGATTGCTCCAACGTCGAGGATGAATGCATCGAGCCGGAGGCCCCCTACCGTCGTCGCGGCGCGTCTGTCCATCCCCTCCTCGCCGGGGGGTATTCCCGGGCTCCGGTCGGGATGCCCTCCGTCGTGGGCTTTGCGGACAGCACCCTGCCAACCACCGCCGGTGTTGGCGCTGTTGGAGCGCGCCGGTCGAGCCGCGGGCGCCACGGCTGGCCTCGCACTACGGAGCTGCCTTCTTTCCGTGAGGGCGACGCTCACGGGAAAGGCTCTTTCCACACGTGAAAGCCTTTCCGTGAGTTGCTCACGCAAGCGATCCGCGGGAAAGAAGGCCCTCGAAAGAGCCTTTCCGTGAGTCGGGGTGGGGCTCACGGGTTAGCCTTTCCGTGTACCCCCGCTCACGGGAAAGGGCCTAACGGGGACGCGTTTGGGTGACGGCGTGTAGTCCCCTTTCCGTGAGCCACCCCGTTACGGCTCATGGGAAAGGTATGACCTAAACGGGCGTTTTGCGCCCTTTCCCGTGAGCCGTAACGGGGTAGCTCATGGGAAAGGTTCCTCTTTCCCGTGAGCCCGGGACCTGCTCACGGCAAAGTTATGGTCGATTTGCCGTGAGCGGGCCCTATACTCACGGCAAAGAATTTTTTTATTTTTTTAATTTTGTTCCAGTTCATATTTGCCACATATATATTGCATATAAACACATATATATATCACAGATTGCATATATATCACAGATTGCATATATATCACATATATAACGCAATAATCCACAAATAGCACTTATATTACATAAAAAAAGTCCAAGTTCACAAGTTCCACCATGAGTGCAACCAAATGTTCAAGTACACAAGTTCTTCACCTAAATCATTACAACTTCACGGCCAACGCGCCAGCCCTCTCTCCAGCTCGTTCCCAACCGTCCAACTGGGAGATTGGTTCGAGTTGGGTTTGAGGCGTGAGATTGATCCCGCACGTAGGGCAAATATATTGCATTTGTGAGACAAAATTCAAGGTAGATTCTATTGACTTGAAAAAAAAGCAAGATAAATTGTTAGAAATTTCGGCAAAGACCTCCCCTACACGGAGGGGTTTCAAAACCCGCAACAAAACAACGGCTCGATGGTCGACAACCACATGTCCACGTGCATCTCTCACGGTGCATTCAAAACTCGGATCATTTCCATTCACATTCATATATGCATATTTGGAGTTAAGGTAGACAAACTCACGGGAGAGCGTCGGACCGTGGAGGGAAGATTGAGGGTTGACCGGGACGGGCGGTGGACCCGAAGACCGGTGGTGGAGCGAAGACCGGTGGTGGAGCGAAGACGATCCGCGGCGGCGGCTCTACACCAACCTGGCCTCCAACACGCGCGAGATACCCTAGGAGAGCTTCCATGCCTTACGGTGCTGCTCAGCCCCTCTCTTGCTCCGCCTGTGCCCTTGCCCGCTCCCTCTCCCCTCGATCCCTCCCGTCGCTTCCTCTCTTCCCCTCTATCTCGGGCCTATTTCAACACAAAGTTAGAACACGAGAAACAAGATGTAAAGATAAATGAACCTTGAATAAAAAATAAATTACCCGGAGTCCGGAGACCGTAGCCGGTAAGTGGTTGGGCCCTCGCGTATAGCTAGGCCCCCCGAGCTTCTGCTCCTTGATCGTAGGTCAGAGAGTTTTAAAGTGGTGGCCGAGTTGATGATGCTGTCACCCATCCAGTACCGCCCGTGCTTCTTCCCTCCTCCGGCCATCATGACGATGTTTCCATCAATATCGTGGCCGCGAGGATCGATGCCTTCCCCCAAGACCTCCCTTGCCGTGTCTGTGTACTGAGTGAGGCGGGTGTAGGCGGTCGGGTTGGTGTAGGCCTCAGGCATAGCCTCAGGGTTGTAGACGACCGCGGGATCCTTCACCTTGCCTAGGTGAGAGAAAGCAAAGGCCTCGAGCGTGCTGATTGGCACGCCATGTGCCTGCTCATGTGTCATAAAAAAAGTAGGATTGTTAGACTAAGGTATGTAAAGTATTTAAAGTTGCGCATCAGAAAATAAGAATTGGATAAGACTTACATAGCTTCTTTGGTAGCCCGCAAGACTAAGGTTGCCTTGATGGTGTGGTACACCCTGCATCAAGGCACGCCGCTCCCGGTAGTCGTTGTGGATCTTCGCCCAATCTTTACTGACCCACTTCTCCACCTCCGCAACTCCCAGGACCGCTTATGGTTCAAGCACCACCACGGAATCATCTACAGGACACCAAGTATAAAACATATTAGAATATTAAATTAAACATACTTAAACTTAGTATGAACGTTCATTATTTACCAGCATGTATTGTTCTCTAGTCAGATTCAAGTCACGCACGTCATCCTTGTTGAGCCTCCGGCCTAGAACTTCCCGTAGTATGTCCCGATGGCGGAGGCGTGCCTCGTACCACATGTCCCGCCACCAATTTGATACACAGGTAAGAGTCGCCACTTCTTCCGCCGAGTTTCGTATCCCGCCCCGGCAATTGAAGTAATCCCGCACGGACAAGCAATGTATTTAGTCATTTTTTCAAAAAAAAAAATCATACGATGTATTTGTTCACCGTAGTGCGACATAGACTTACCCACGCCTCTTTTACCACACGCACTCCCTTGTTTGCAAAACGTCCGCCACTGGATCATAATTATCATCGTATTTGAGGTACCGGTGAAACGATGTGATAGCCTACTCCACACCCGCAACGATGACTTCGCCGGGGTAGTTCTTCCTAACCAAAAGACCAAGAATGCCATTGGGAAGGCGGCCTTTCATCGAGTTAGCCGTAACAACAAAAGCCCTGCCAAGAGAAAACGAATACTTATTAGTTCCTATTGTGATTTTCAACCTAACAAATGAGAAATTAGTGCTAAAATGTAAAATAAATTACCTTGGAGGACTCGGCATAATGGTCGGACGTTGGTCCGAGGAAGAACGGGTGGAAGTGTGGAGGGACCTCGCAGTAGACACGCGGAGCGTAGGGAAGACGAACCCCCTCCCACACTCCCTCCTCCCCATCCCCCCCTCGACTCCCCATCCCCCTCCTCCTCCTCCTCCTCCTCCCCCTCCTCCTCCTCCTCCTCCTCCTCCTCCCCCTCGTCCTCGTCGTCATCGTTGTCTTTGCGGCGCTTAGACCCCGAGGAGGTCGATGTCCACCTGCTCCTCCTCCTCCTCCTCCTCCTCCTCCGGGTGGTGGTGGTGGTGGTGTAAGGGACGACTCTTACCCTTGCCCCCGCCCCCCGTTGTGGGCGTGGCTCCTCTAGTGGCCGTGGGCGGCTCGACCCCCTATCTCCTTAAGCTTCCTGAATCTCGACCAACTTTCTCGACCAACTTTCTTTAACATCTTTGAAGGAGGCATCTTTCTCGAATCACCTGCAATTAGATGGAGATAATTAGTAAAAATGCAAAATAAATGAACATAATTATTTAGAGATGAAAAAAAATATACAATATAATTATTATAAGAGATGCATAGTATTACATGTATTAGAAATAATCCTCATCTTTGTCACGATTTTCCACCGTCGGATCATAATCCTCATGATCACTATCATCCATGTCTACTTCTTCCAACATATGAAGATTGGCGGGATCCATGGGAGGAGGAACGACGTCAACACTCTCATTGTCCTTAAGTAATTTATCAAGTAACCGCAAGTCCTTCGCATCTCGAACCTCCTCGTCCTCCTCATCATCATCAACAACTTTCATTGTCTACTTCCATTTCGTTGGGCTCGGTTAAATCTATCACAAATTTACCTTGTAGCCCTTCTTCTTGGAAAAACTCTCCCTCATATGTGTTTGCATTAAAATGGTAATCGTCATTGTTTGGGACCGTAGTCTACCGTGTGGCAATACCTTCTGCACAACATCCCAACCCTTAAGACGGTCATCCTGTTGGCAACACCATGGGAGATAATAAACTTGTGTGGCATGTTGAGCCACAATATGCACATCATCTCCTACCATCTGGGAATCTTGTCGAATCTCAACTATCCCAAGTTTATCGCCCACTTTCGTCACACCGGGATCGAACCAATGGCACTTAAACACGACAGAGCAAGCCGTCTAGTACCGTAGAACCGGAGTTCGTATATTTCTTCAATTCCTCCATAATAGCCTTTAGTGGTACTTCCATCATCACCTTTGGTGAAAACTCCATATTTGTGGTTTTTTTCGGTTTGGGCGTTTCGCTCATGCCTCGATGTGTGAAAGCGATATCCATTCACGTCATAACCGTTAAATGACTTAACCCTAGGGGAAAAGCCATCGGCAACCCGTATGAGCTCGAGTGGCATGTCCCGATCGGTTTGTGCCCGCAAGCTCAAGCAGGATATATGAAATGAGACAATTCGTTAGCATATGAAATGAGATGCTTAAGGAGGCATAAATTGGGCCGATGCACGGCGTTTGAACCAACAAATGAAATCAGGTTGTCCATTTCCGGACCCCTGTCTAAGCGGGGTGTCCAATTCATACTGTTCGAGGCCTCCTTCGTTCATGCCGAATCGCCGTTGAAATTTCTGTACCGACGAGAGACAAAGAGGTTGGATGGTTGATTTCAACTACTTGAAGACAAGTTTGTTCTCTCGATTCTAGTTGTGACTTCTTTACTGCGTAAGGCGGCCAGTTAAATCAAAGTTGGTAAGTATATATATCATTATACTTATACCGTGCCACTCTTGAGTCGTCAACATCTTTATGGTCGAACCACTTGCCGTTCCTAGTTGTCCTTGGAAAAGGCCGAGGGTTGATTGATTTTCTTCAGCATTGTAACGAGGGGGTGGATAATGCGAGCTAGGAAGATTGTCACCATAGTACTTTGATGTGAAGTCTCGACACCTCCTCCTCGAAGCTTTGCTTCTTCGATAGAACCCTCAATCTTACACTTATTTTTATAGTTTGTCCGAACATGCTTCGAGCTCTCTCAATAGCATAGCACCAACGAAATCACGGGGCCACCCATCCATGCCTCATATGGAAGGTGCAAAATCAAATGCACCATCGGAACGAAGAAGCCGGGCGGAAATATCTTCTCCAACTTACGGACCAACACAAAGCCATTTTCCATGGCTTCAAGTGTGGTCCGAGATACCTCCTTAGCACAAAGTCGGGCGTAAAAATGGCTCAACTCGCCATCACTTGCCGATATGATCCGGGACATAGCCTTGAAGCATCACCTAAGAAGCCGCTCCATCCATATATGGTATTCATGACTCTTGAGCCCATTGATTCGCATAGTAGATAAGTTCACCCCCCTCCTTAGATTTGCTACATACCCATTAGGGAACATTAACTTTTGAAACCATTGTAGTACTTCCTTCCTTTGGGGCCTGCTCAAAACGAACTCGGCCTTAGGTTTTTTCCATCTCTTGCCATTGCTAGGAGGCTTCATTTCTTGCTTTGGTCTGTCACACAACTCTGCCAAATCAACTCTAGCCTTAACATTGTCTTTTGACTTGCTAGTGTCCATGAATGTTCCAAGAAAATACTTCGGCGATGTTCTTTTCGGTGTGCATTAAGTCAAGGTAATGTGGAAGAAGAAGGTGATCGTGATAGGGGAGCCTCTCTAAGCCTGACTTGTGAGTCCATGCATGATCCACGCCATAACCCACAAAGACACCTTTTTCATCAGCCACAAGAGCATCCACTTGAGCACGTACCTCGGCAAATATCATCATCTCCGGCGGAGGGTCTGTAACTTGGAGACCTTTCGTAAAGTTCTTCTTGTCTTGTTTGAATGCATGTTCAAGAGGGAGGAACTGTCGATGCTTGTCGAACGTAGAATACTTGCCACCCTTCTTCAACCAGGTGAACCTCAGAGCCGACTTGCATACTGGGCAAGGGAACTTCCCATGAACACACAAGCCACGTAATATCCCATACGCCAAGAAATCATGCAGGAGTAGTGGTGGTACCACACATACATCCTGAAATTTCTCTTCAAAGCTCTGGCCGACGTCCAAAACCCTTCGTTCCAAGCTTTGATCAATTCATCAATCACCGGCTCTATGAACGCACCCATTTTATTCCCCGGGTGGCCAGGAATTATCAAAGACAAAAGGATGTTTTTCTGTTGAAAGCGTACTCTCCTGGGAGATTGAGCGGGATAACGAATACAAAGCCAACAAGTGTATGGTGCGGACATCATTCCATAAGGATTGAACCCATCTCGCTTGGCGCAACATGCACATTACGAGCCTCCATAGCTTTATCAAGATGAATATTGTCAAAATGGGTCCATGCTTCTGGTCGGAAGGGTGTACCATCTTATCTAGATTGTAGCGACGCCCATGTTTGTGCCATGTCATCTGTTTCGCGGACTCCTCGGTCATGTACATCCGTTGTATCCTCGGTATGAAGGGAAGGTACCGCAGGATTTTCACGGGGATGTTAAGCTGCCTCTTGTGACCATCACCAGAGTCTACCTCTATGTACCTAGAGGATTTACACTTTGGACAGTGCGTAGCATCTTTGTAGTCTTTCCTAAATAAGACACACCCGTTCTCGCAAGCATGTATCGCCTTATATGGCATCTTAAGTACCTTGAGGACTTTGCGCGCCGCGCATGTTCTTTGGCTGGTCGTGACCTTGCGTGAAAAGGTCTCCAAGACTGCCAACATGTTGTCAAAGCTGTCTCGACTCATATTACACTGGGCCTTCAAGTCCATAAGGTGTGAAATGGCATCTAGTCGAGAGACCTCTACATGGTCATGAAGGGGTTTCTGTGCCGCCTCCAACATGGTATAATAGGCCTTTGCGGTTTCTTCTGGCTCCTCCTCCCCATGATCCTCATGTTGTTCACCAAAGTTTCCGACATGAAAGTCATCTAACATGTCTCCTACCTCGGCATCAGAAGCAAGTTCATCAATGCGTTGCCTAACCACCTCGTCTCTCGGACATTCGGTTTCACCATGGAAGATCCACGCGACTTATAGTTGGTCGTCCATCCATTCATCACAAGATGTTTAGACATGGTCTCCTTATTTTGCTTTCTCGTATTCTCACATTTCTTGCATGGACACCAAACCTTACTTCACACCTCGAGCATTCTGAAAAGCTTTGTCCATGAAAGCACCGCTATTCTTAATCCATTCGAGGTCATAATCTCCAAAACTCCTCCAGCCATTGTATATCCACGCACGGTCATCCATTCTCTATCATATGCGCGAGAATATAAGAATGCAAAGCAGCATCTACACAAGGATCCTACCATCTAATAGGTGAAGATAGGTCCTAATCCCACCCGAGGATGCGTAGATGAGGTCGGTTCCATGCTCCACTCCTATCCGAGACGAGAATTTTGGTAGCACCTCCTCGTGTTCTCCAAATACACGTCCTCCCCAAGAGGGAGATTGTGTATTCGAAGAACAACAGGAGATGTCGCCCGAAACTCGAATCGAGGCGAGTGGAGCATGGAACTGATCTCATCTATGCATCCTCGGGCTGTCCAAAACGTGGACAATTCGAAGCAGATATGGTTATAGATATGCGAGGATGCGCATACTTCCAACCGTATCTCTTTCGAACGGGAGACGCCCTAAGCGAGTTCTTGCGGTCTAGCTCGACCATGATACGGAAAGAGGGGTTATACCTAGGGTCGCGGTGGAGTCGAGGCTAGAGGCGAGGAAGACGATCGGGGCAGCCAAGGCACTCCGGCTCGGCTCCGACGGCGAGCTCCTCTCTGCATAAAAAGAAACACACGGGCTCGGTTGAAAAATTCGACAACCTCCCCTACACGGGAGGTTTCCAAACCCAAAACAAACAGACGACACGATGGCCGACAACCACATTCACATCAAGGGGCACGATGGCCGACAACCCGCGAAGGTTGAAGACAAAGGTGGGACGGACGACCTCCCTCTACTCTGCCGGGCGGGCGGTGGTGCGAGGTCGGGAGGTGCGGTCGGGCGTCGACGTCGGGCGACCACGTCGGGGCCTCCTCTTCCCCTACCCTTCCTCATTCCTTCCTTCTTCCCTCCTTCCTCCTCCTACTCCCACTCCTCCTCCCCCTCCCCCTCCTCCTTCCTCCTCCCTTCGGTGGCGGTAAGGCCGGGGCGGCGTACCCGTGAGCGGCGTCCCGGCGAGGGAGGCCGGCGGCGACGGGCGTCGGTGTCGGGGGGCGGGCGTGGCGGGCCAAGGGCATGGCCGGCGTAGCTGGGCCGGCGGCGGGCACGGCGCGCCATGGCGGGCGGTGTCGAGGTTGTTGGGGCGGGTCGGGCGACGGGCGGCCGGGCGCAGCGGTGCGCCGGGCGCGGGCGTGGCGGCAAGGGCGCGGGCGGCGGCGTCGGCGCGGCGCGCCCGTGCGCGCGCGGTGGTGCACGCGGGAGGGCGGCAGCGGGCCGTGGACGTGGGCGGGCGGCGGCGCCGGGCGGCGATGGGCGTCGCGCGTCTTGCGAAGCGGCGGAGGGCGAGCGAAAGAGTGAGCGAGCGTGGGCGAAGTTTAGGGATAAAGCGCAGGTTTTGTGTTAAAAAAATTTGGCCGCGAGGCTTTCCCCCCGAGCCCGTGATCCCCGCTCACGGAAAGGGGCGTCTTCCGTGAGCTCGTGATCCGGCTCACGGGAAAGGATTAAAAAATAATAATTTAGCCGGCGTGGCCACCGAGGTGGGGGCTACTCCTTTCAAGTGAGGAACCCTAATAGCTCACGAGAAAAGTACCCTTTCCCGTGAGCAACCCCTAAATGCTCACGGGAAAGGCTATTTTCGAAATATAATTTTTTGCTCTCTTTTCTTTTTTTGCATATATTTTTAAATTTTGATCGAGATTACTTCAAAAAAATACCTTGTCACATTCACTCACCCATACATAATTGATGCTTTAGCGAAAATATTGACCATTATTTCATATGGTTTTATTTCTATTTGTATTTACTTAACTACAACATGAAATTATAATAATTACCAAAATATTGCAAGAAAATCCCAAAAATTGACAGACACAACCTCGATGTCTATTGCATATAGAAAAAGTTTCATAGCCAAACCACAACTTGACCGCCACATCCACATGAAATCACACTGGATCATTCTCAACAAACATGAAACTTCTACGTAGATGTTGGAGCTTGTCGCGAAACCTTCCCAATTTTTATCATAGCCTCGGCATAAGATATCATCACATATTATCAAATTTCATGATTTTTGCACATCGGTTGATTTTTAGAATTTTTAAACCACTCAAGCGGGGGATTAACGTTCATGATTTCATATTAAGATGTTCCGTTGGGTTTTATTTTTATATGCAAGGACTTACTTTGTGTTGAGTAAGAGGAATATAAATTTTTACTAATTTTTTTCAAAAATTCTATCACTTGTAGTTCAAATTTGGCTTCATTTCGAAAATTGCCGTAAAAGAGGATAATTACCTAAATATACCAAATAAAGTCAAAATTCATCAAAAATTGAACATGTAGTGCCATACGATGTGTAGGAAGTGTAGAAAAAGTTTGGAGGCTAAAAACCAAAAAAAAAAAGTCTTTTTGCGTGAGCGAGGGACCCACCTAACGGTAAAAAGGGGTCCTTTCCTGAGGCGTGCACATTGCTCCACGACAAAGGATGCTCCGCGGGATATTCTTTCCCGTGTGCCCGACGGAGGGCTCACGGGAAAGGCCAACGGTGTCGATGGCCCACCGCCATGTGCTTTCCCGTGAGCTGGGCCTCATGGGAAAGGAGGAAGGCCCTTTCCCATGAGCGGCCCTCACAAAGAAAGGCCCTTTGCGGGTGTGTTGTTCCTTTCCGTGGGCGCCTTGCCTGCTCACGGGAAAGAGGGGCCTTTCCGTGAGCACGGATCCGCTCACGGGAAAGAGTTCCCCCGAGAACATTACGTTTTCGGTAGTGTCGGCGTCGGCTCAACCACCGCCGGTGTTGGCGTTGCGCGGGAGCGCTTCGAGCGGAGCGGCCGCCCCGGCCGGCCTCGGATCGGCTCCCACCCGTCATCATCGCGAAGGCGGGGTGCGGGTAGCGCCGGCCGCCGCCACCATGGGTGACGCCGGCTGCCCCCCCGTGGTGCCTTGAGCTACGGGGTACCCGCACACATGCGGCTGGGCCGTCGGCCGACCAAGCGTGTCCACGCACACTAGCGCCTCGATCCGGCGCTTCTCGGTCATTGCCGCCCGGGTAGTCGTTCTCTTCGGCGTGGCCAGCCTCTCCACCGCCCGCCGGTGTGGGTCCTTCCAGCCCCGTTGACGCTAATGGCTTCACACTCATTTAGGGCGTAGGCGTCGCCATTACCACACCTCGCCTCGCCCTCATCGCCATCGACCGGGTGCCACCCTCTCGTCGGCCTCTGCTTCAACCGTTTGGCCGGGGTCACATCGCCGCCAGTCGCGTGCGCCCATCACGCCGCCTTTTTCGCTTTAGCAAGAGGTACCGGGCGGGGGATGGGGCATCGACATCATCGCCCGCCCCAAAGACACCCTTGACCCGGTAGCCGAGCCATGCCAGCGCACACCCGGACGTTAGTGCGGGAGCCCTTGAGACATCCGGGCCTCGAGGCATCTCCATTCCTCATCGGACAGTTCTCTGTCCCGCCTCCTTTGACGCCGGTGGCTCTTGGTGGGCGAGAGGTGCTTCCGTGCTGCCTAAGGTTGCCACCGCGGGCGAAGCTCGCCGACATCGATCCATTGGCGTCCAGACCGCATTTGGCCCAGGAGAGCCTCCCGCTCGGGGGGGACCCAATGCTTGACGAGCTCGCGGCCCTGGAGCTCGGTGTCGCCTCTCCTGCAGGGACGTCCGCGCCGACAAAGAACAAAGACACCGGCACGGGATGACCGGTGGGCAAGTCTAGTGGAGGCGGAGTTTGCGACCTTTGGCACATCGTCGCCGATGCCCGAGGAGGCCCCATCGTTGCGGGAGGAGCCTCGCTATTCTCTTTGTGCCGCCTTCGATTGTGTTCCGAGGAGGTGGACCGGCACCACCACCGAGGATGGGGTTGTCACCACCGCCTCGCGGGCCGGAGGAACCGCGCCAGGAGATTGAGGATGCGGTGAGGTCCCGGCAGCAAGAGATTGAGGATGCGGTGTGTGTGTCTTGCGGCATCACCAATTCTCAAGTTTTTTTTTTTTTTTTTTTTTTTTTTTTTTTTTTTTTTTTTTTTTTTTTTTTTTTTTTTTTTTTTTTTTTTTTTTTTTTTTTTTTTTTTTTTTTTTTTTTTTTTTTTTTTTTTTTTTTTTTTTTTTTTTTTTTTTTTTTTTTTTTTTTTTTTTTTTTTTTTTTTTTTTTTTTTTTTTTTTTTTTTTTTTTTTTTTTTTTTTTTTTTTTTTTTTTTTTTTTTTTTTTTTTTTTTTTTTTTTTTTTTTTTTTTTTTTTTTTTTTTTTTTTTTTTTTTTTTTTTTTTTTTTTTTTTTTTTTTTTTTTTTTTTTTTTTTTTTTTTTTTTTTTTTTTTTTTTTTTTTTTTTTTTTTTTTTTTTTTTTTTTTTTTTTTTTTTTTTTTTTTTTTTTTTTTTTTTTTTTTTTTTTTTTAAAAATTTTTTTTTTGTCTAGCGCACCCCAGCCTCCACCCACACCCTGGCGTCGTAGCGGCCGTATCGCGGCGCGACCAAGGGCGGCTAATGCGACTTTGCAGGCCCAGTTGCTCTTGCTTCGGAAGTTGGGATTTGAAGTGGACCCAGGCGAGGCTCCAGCTGTCGTTGAGGAGAAGGTCGGGACCCCCTTCAGCGCAGCATGCCGCCGTCTAAGCGGTGCCGTTTCGAGTTACTTCTTGATGGAGCTTTGACCTCTCCGCCATGGACCTCAACACCAAGGGCCTCGCCGACGAGGGGGCCTAGTCCAGCTTGCTGCGGGTTGCTTTGTCGCAAATTGGTCAACATGTAATCCCGGATGACGTATCCAGTAGTTGTTAGGTTTCGCATCGGTAATGGTTTGGTTACCATTGCATCTTGTTGTTTGAACTTTATTTTGCTTAATGAAATACGCGCAACGGCACGGTCTCGAAAAAAAAAAAGAAAGTCGTTTACCTTTGAGCAAAAGAGAAAAAAAAAAAGGTTAACATACACTTAAGAAAAAGAAGAGACGAGGTAAAAATATTATTGCAAAATAGTAGGCATGCTTCTATAAGGAGTAATAAGAGCGACTCTAGCTGCTTGCCATCCGACTGTGCCATGCTTCTTTTTTTTTTTGGCAAAATGAGATTTTTTAAAAAATACTTTAACATCCTCCTTTTCTATATCTTTCCAAATTTCAAATATTTGCGCGCGGGTATCCGCGGCGTCGCCTTCTTCCTGCCGCCTCCTGCTGTGCCGTCGGCGTGCTGTCCCGGGAGGGTGCATCTAGTCACATACATTGCCCTATCTTGGGTCTTGGCTGCAAGCCTGCAGCAAACAACACTGCTGGAGGGACCTCACCCCATTGGTTCCAGAATTGTCGTTTTGGTACCTGCTGCATGGCTCGACATTTTGTGCGTGGCCCCACATGTTCTCGCTCCCCGTCAGGGCCGCCGTGCCCGTGATGCACAGCGCACGCAGGATGTTTACGGTGTCCAAGTGGCTATGTGAGGAGCTGCAGGAGCACGACAACCTCGCGGGCATGGCCCGTCAGTGACGCCGCGGCAGGTGTGGTGGCCGCGCTCGGCCACCAACATACGGTGTATTTGGTTCGTTTCCTATACAAGTCTAGCTAACAAATCTAAGCTAGGCTTTGTTCATTTGTGATGACCTGTCTGCTGTAAGTTCCTGCGAACACATGGTTGATTATAACCATTTGTGTTTAGCTTTTATGATGACTCATTGTCAACTCTCGACATTTTCCTTCTATTTTCGTTTTTTTTTCACTTCAGTTACCCTTACCCCGGCACAAGCAGTGTGTCGGTTGATGTTGTCTCTCGGCTTGTGTTGTGCAAGTGTTAAGTTGGGAGACGAGTGGTCGACGGCGAGGTGAAGACCAAGGAGGACGTGTCGTCTTGATGGACCCGGAGCGGTGAAGGGCGGACGTGAGGCTTGGATCGAGGGACCGGATCGCTGGTGGCCAGCCGTGGTGGCTAACACTTGGGACATCGACAAGTCGCGAGGACACGTGGAGTGATGGTATCGATTGGGTGAAGAGGGCGGCGTGCAAGTCGAGCGAGTGGCTCAGGATGGCTTGGCGGCTTGGGTGATCAAGTCCGGTGGCACTCGTCGGAGGTTTGGTGGTTTGGGCCTCAAAACTACGGGTGGCCGGTTTAAGTGGTTTTGGGCCTCAAAACCACGGGCTTGGGTTTCCTAGGGTTTTAAGCCTCAAAACCTAGGTGAAGCTTCCCTCAACCTTGTGGTATTTCTCATATTTTTGGGACTTGGTTTCGGGGGCTTGGGAGGTGGGTAAAACCTTTAGTTCTGCTATGGGGTGCAGCTACTTGCTGGTTGTTTTGGTTATGCAGATGTGGTTTGGTGTTTGGAAAAATAACAATTTATTCTCCTTTTCAGATGGTACATTTAGTTAGCCATTGGGTCCGCACACTTGGCTATGCTAAAGAATCTTACTTGGCAGCATTTGCAAATGGGCATCACAACACTAATTATTAGCCCAAGTTAATGATGAATGTGACACAAAGCTGCATGCCCGCTTCTCCAACCCTCTGCAACCCCGCATCCTGAACACCAAAAGCCTCTCTGGTTTTCAAGGGTGCACCGGATCCCAGTTCCTTGTTCGGTAATGGAATAGGATAAGGCAGCTGATCGAAGATTCGATTCTTGGTGGTACTGTTGAGTTCAGTCTTTTGTAATCGTGTCGTGTTAAACATGTAATAGGTGCACTAGAGAGTCGTGTTTAGACTTGATCATGTTTTGTAACAAGCGTAGAATCGAGGGTGACGTGGAGACTGCCCACGGCACACCCACCTTGACCCCACGCGTCCGACATGTACAGCTTCGGCGTGCTGCTGCTGGAGGTCGCCGCCGGCAAGAGACCCCACGCGTCGCTCCACCCAGAGGCAGGCTTCTCCAACAGCCTTGTGGACGCTGTCAGGGGAGGCTTACCGGAAGGGGGCGGTCCTCGAGATGGCGGACGCGAGGCTCGACGGCGATTTCGACGAGAGCCAGATGAGACGAGTGCTGCTCGTTGGGCTCCTGTGTGTCCAGCTGGATCGCAAGTCCCGCCCGGAAATCAGAGAGGCCATCTACTGGCTCAGAAATCCACGTCATCCGCTACCCCAATTTGGTGTCGTCTGAGATGATGATCCACGTCGTACGTACGCAAAGTGTAACGCAGAAGACCTTCTGTGAGTCATTTATGTTACAATTACAGAGGAGTTGCTCTCATCTAGGGATACACCCATATCAGAAACCGCTCCCGCTGCCTTCTATCTCTATCTTGTAAACCGTCGTCTCCATGGAGCAGTTGCCTGCGCGCTCCTCTCCATGGCGTCCGTACGGATGTATAAATACATATCAAAGATCAATGAAAGACTCTCTCGGTTCATTTGGCATGATTTGATTTGCAAGATGTCTATTTCACCCATTTGTTGTAACTCATGGGGATAGAACAACTTAGGAGAAAGATGCTTAGTTATGTTGCTCTTGATGTAGCCAGTATCCATCTGTGCAACACAAGCGGCATTATCTTCATAAATAATGGTTGGTGAATCTGAAGCACCAATACCACATGACTGTTGTATGTGGTTGATCACTCTGCGAAGCCAAACGCATTCGCGTGAAGCCTCAAATAGTGCAATTATTTCAGAGTGATTAGTTGAGGTAGACACCATAGTCTGTTTGGAAGATTTCCAAGAAATGGCAGTCCCTCCGTGTAAAAACACAAAGCCTGTCTGGGATTGGCCATTATGGGGATCAGATAAATAGCCAGCATCAGTGTATCCAATCATATTGGAGTCCGGGTTCCTTTGGAAAAATAATCCAAGATCTCTTGTACCATTCACATATCAGTGTAAATGTAAATTGGAACAGTGATTTGCCAAATGAACCGAGAGAGTCTTTCATTGATCTTTGATATGTATTTATACATCCGTGCGGACGCCATGGAGAGGAGCGCCGCAGCAACCGCTCCATGGAGACGACGGTTTACAAGATAGAGATAGAAGGGAGCGGAGCGGTTTTCGATATGGGTGTATCCCTAGATGAGAGCAACTCCTCCCGTAATTGTAACATATCCGATCCCCATAATGGCCAATCCCGCATGGCTTTGTGTTTTTTACGGAGGGACTGCCATTTCTTGGAAATCTTCCAAACAAACTATGGTGTCTACCTCAACTAATCACTCTGAAATAATTGCACTATTTGAGGCTTCACGCGAATGCGTTTGGCTTCAGCAGTGATCAACCACATACAACAAATCATGTGGTATTGGTGCTTCAGATTCACCAACCATTATTTATGAAGATAATGCCGCTTGTGTTGCACGGATGGATACCGGCTACATCAAGAGCAACATAACTAAGCATCTTTCTCCTAAGTTGTTCTATCCCCATGAGTTACAACAAATGGGTGAAATAGACATCTTGCAAATCAAATCATGCGATAATCTTGCTGATTTGTTTACTAAGTCACTACCAGCTTCCTCGTTCCAGAAATGTGTTCAAGGAATTGGTATGCGACGACTTCGAGATTTGCAAGGTTCAGGGGAGAAAATTCTTAGATGTTGTCCTGTCAAACCATCATACTGCACTCTTTTCTTTGTATGAGTTTTACTTACAAGGTTTCTCATATAAAGTTTTTAATGAGACAAGATTATCACAAGCATATGTCATATTTTCTATTTTTTTCCTCATCGAGGTTTTTAAGGAGATATCAATGACATATATTGTCCTCTAAACTATCTATGAGTTTTTCCTGAAAAAGGTTTTTCTCATATGAGTTTACAATGAGGCAATAATCATTATATGCTGTATCACTTTCTCCTTATTTTCCCATTGGGTTTGAAGGAGTTTTTAACAAAGATATCTCGCCAAGTATTTCTCCTCGTTTTTATCCTATAGGGACTTTTTGGAGGATTAATACATTCATTGATCTCAAGATGGATTCGATCAAAGGGGAGTGTTACAATTACAGAGGAGTTGCTCTCATCTAGGGATACACCCATATCGAAAAACCGCCCCGCTCCCTTCTATCTCTATCTTGTAAACCGTCATCTCCATGGAGCAGTTGCCTGCGCGCTCCTCTCCATGGCGTCCGTACGGATGTATAAATACATATCAAAGATCAATGAAAGACTCTCTCGGTTCATTTGGCAAATCACGGTTCCAATTTACATTTACACTAAACACCGTTGATGACGTGGAGAACATGATCGTGGAGTACACCTCGGTGACATCTTTGGAGACTTTAACTAGGCTCCAGTACTTTGAGATACCTTGCTACTTTATGTATTAATTGTGTGGATGAAGTTTCATTGTGATTGTTGTAAATAAGCTAGTCGTTGTCCCGTACAATGGGTATTGTAATTTGTATTATACATGATTGATACCTATATATATATTGTATGTATTCTATATATATATGTTGAGAGTTACATATTTGAATTCTCCATTTTGTATAGATTGTACGGAGTCGATGTAATGGTCGAGGAGTGTTGGTAAAAGTTATCCTACGTAATTATTTATAAATTTGTATAGTCTCGCAGCGAACGAAAACGATGAGCACTTCACCCGGGGGGTTTAAATATCGAATCCACGGGAAGAATAGTGTGGGAATACCGAGGCAAGAAACTAATCCCCGAGATAATAGAAAGGAACGGGAGTTCGGATAAAAGGTGAGAAGAATTCTATGGTCGTCTAGCTTATACTCTTGTAAGGCTTATAGATATTCTTTAATGGGGATCGTACTCAAGAGAAGGTAAGGGCGAAACTTACTATCTCCCCAAAGACTCAGATCCTACGAATCCTATCTACGGGATGTGGAATACAAAGGACTCAATGGTACTGTCACTACCACGATCTACCACTATCCGGCGGGTAGGGAGCAATTATGAGTTATCTAGTATAGACACCACGTCTACACTAGAGGTAACAACTTCAATTCAAGAGCGACAAGAATCAAAGTACTCTAATGAGTCATAAACCAAAAGAAATATAAATAAGTGAACTTACTCAACTATAAGGTTGATCCACCAAAGAAGTCTCAAGATCAAGTGCAATGAAGCCTTTGATCCCAGAGGTACAAGCGTTAGAGAGTCACCGACATTTATCCGGTACTTCTCCTTACTTCTCCTCAACTCTTCTAATTATCTCTCAAGAACAGATCTAGAACTCTAATCAAGTTCTTTGATCTATCTCTCAACTTTCTACTAATCTCTCTCAACTTGATCTAGCTCTTCTAATTAGAGAGGTATGGGTCTAGCTATGATCGAGCCGAGTCCGATGAATAATGATTTTCATGCCTAAGGCCGAGGTAGGACCCTCCTTATATAGTCCTCGGGCGGATGAATGCCGGCCCTTGGATCAAACCGACTTCAATAACGGCGAGATGCAACCACAAGGTCGGTGGTGAACCGACATAAGAGGGAGAGGCCGACAAGTGGGACCCACTGGGCGGGGCGCCAGCCGCAGTGGACCACGCCTCGTCGTCTTTTCCCGTGTCTTCGGTGTCTTCTAGAATATTTTAGTTCACTTTTCGGATCGAAAGTCTTCTCTCGTAAATCTTCTTATTATATGGGGGTTTTCTCTCAATTTCCTCGGTATTTTCCCTGTTAAGTCCCCGAAAAGATATAAATCACCAAAACTCATGGAACTTTATCAAAGATAACACCTATTCTATGCCTTCTATTCTTTTTATACCTTTATTATGTATTTAATTGACACATAAAAACATGGCTTAAGAGGTGTCAACAAGCTCCCCCACACTTAGGCTTTTACTCGTCTCGATAAAAGGATGGTTAAAACAAAACAAAGAGACAAGCAAGCAAGTATAGAAAAAATTATAATCACATTTTATTATGCCAAGAACTTTAAGTGATTGAGAAACAAGACAGATCAATATCGAGTACTTTATTCTTTCAATCAATTCACTGAGCTTTTGCAATGATTTTTGAAGAGAAAACATAGCTTACTTTCTTTCTTCTGTGATACTCTCAAATCACTCAATGATGTATATATATGTAATATTTTTGGATCCTCACACAAAGATATGTAAAAAAAATATATTTTAATAAAGTCAGATTCGGGATTTCTCAGATTGAATAATATATAGCATATTTACTTTGCATGTATCTCAAGAATATCAAAGATTGTAATCAAGGAAAAACATTATCTAAGATCAAGATGTGCATTGTGTATGCTAATTCTACTATGCTCTTTCTTTTATTTCTCTTTTTTAGAATAAATATTTTTGTAAACAAGATCATGGGCTATCTTTATTTTTCTTTCTCTCTCTTTTTTTTTTTTAGAGAGGTGGACTCTCTGGCCCCTGCACTTTCATAAATAAGCTTCTTCTTGTCCGCCCTTGGTGCTATATATCCCGCAACCATAAAATTAACAAGATCTCGCATACCAGGGGATCGGTATGGGTTATCCGATAAAACATATCGTCCCCCGAGTGAGAGTCATTAATAGGCAATTCATTTGGTTTCTCAAATTGCATTCTAGATAAATGATCGACAATGTAATTTTCTACTCCTTTTTTATCTTTAATTTCTAAATCAAATTCTTGAGTAACAAAATCCATCTTATCAAACGTGGTTTAGCATCTTTCTTAGTGAGCAAATATTTCAAAGCAAAGATGATTAGTGTAAACAATCACTTTAGCTCCTACCAAGTAAGATCTAAACTTATCTATAGCATAAACAACTGCTAGCAACTCTTTTTCAGTAGTAGCATAATTAAGTTGTGGTCCAGTCAAAGTTTTACTAGCATAAGCAATAGCATGATGTTTCTTGTCTTTAGTTTGTCCTAACACTTTGCCCCCACAAAGATAATCACTTGCATCACACATAATTTCAAAAGGCAAAGACCAATCAGGGGGTTGAATAATTGGTGCGTAAATAAGAGCCTTTTTCAATCTTTCAAAGGCTTTAAGACAAGCAACATCAAAAACAAAGGGAACATCTTTGGCTAACAAGCTGGTAAGTGGTCTAGCAATATGTGAAAATCTTTTATAAATCTATGATAAAAACCAGCATGGCCTAGAAAACTTCTTATCCCTTTAACATTCACGAGGGGAGGTAACTGTTCTATAATTTCTATTTTTGCTTTATCAACCTCTATTCCCCTTTTCGAAATAAGATGACCAAGCACTATTCCTTCTCTAACCATAAAATGACATTTTTCCCAATTAAGGACTAAGTGTTTTTCCTCACATCTTTGCAAAACTCTATCTAAGTTTTCTAGACAATCATCAAAAGTTTTTCCATAAACAGAAAAATCATCCATGAAAACTTCCATAATCTCTTCAATCATTTCAGAAAATATAGACATCATACATCTTTGAAAAGAAGCAGGTGCATTACATAACCCAAAAGACATTCTTCTATAAGCATAAGTTCCATATGGGCATGTAAAAGTGGTTTTGCTTTGATCACTAGGATGGATTGGGATTTGGTGATATCCGAATATCCATCAAGGAAACAAAAATAAGAATGCTTTGCCAATCGTTCTAACATTTCATCAATGAAAGGCAAAGGAAAATGATCTTTCCTTGTGGCTTTATTTAATTTTCTATAATCTATGCACATTCTCCATCCTGTAACAGTTCTTTGAGGAATTAATTCATTCTTATCATTCTTAACATCCGTCATGCCTCCCTTCTTAGGCACAACTTGAACATGGCTTACCCACTCACTATGTGGCACGGGATATATAATCCCTAAGATGTAATAACTTAAGAACTTCCTTCTTAACTACATCTCTCATCGCATTATTGAGCCTTCTTTGGGGTTCTATAGATGAGGGTATATCTAGATCTGTAGGAATACGATGAGTGCGAGAGAGCGAGGACTAATTCCTTTTAAATCATCGAGTGCATAGCCTAAGGCCGAGTGATGTTTTTTTAAAAGACAGTTATCGGCCTGAGAGTCCGATCCGGTGTAAGTTTATCATTTATGATCACTGGAGACTCTAAATCTTGATTTAGGAAAGCATAAGTGAGGCCTGGTGGTAAAGGTTTAAGTTCAATAGGAGGTCTAGGTGGATTCTCAAATTCATCTAAAGGTTACTCAAGTAGTAGGATTTTCATCCTCTTCTTCAATAAAAAATTGAATCATCTTCTTGATTGGATTCCACAAAATATTCTCACGGTGGCCTCTTTAACTTCCTCCATAGGATCTGGTTACGGACAAGACTCGGATTTAGCATGAATAGCTTGGATGATAGGTAATGAAAATTGAAGATCTTTGTCTAATTTGAAAATCTAAGTCTCCGGGTTGTCCTTTAAAAGTAAGCTTTTCTATTGGTTGTCCTATCAGTAGGTCAAACTCCATGATATCAAAGATATAGAAACTAAGGTGTACCATGATGTTATTTATCTTGATTGGTAAGACATAAAGAATTCCTGAACTTTGAATAACTTGTCCTGAAGGTGTTAGAAGTAATTTTGTAGTGGGACTCAATGGCATATTTTTAAGAAGATTGTGAGCAAAAGATAATTCCATGATGTTTATCCCCACTATAGGATTATAAAGAGCATCAAATGGATCTTTATCAATTTGGCGAAAAATAGGTACGAAGGTGAATCCAAAACGGATCACATTAGAGGAAATCTCTCGATTCTTACGTCCATTCACTACTAATGATTGAGACAAGTTCTTCTGTAGTTTCCTTTTAAATGCATCAAATCAGAAGAATCTAAAGGATAAGATTGTGATGATCTATTCTTCTGGGATATAAATTGATATTTTGAGGTATTTCCATAATCTGTAAAGAGATCATCCTCGATATCATTTAAGAAGTCGAGATTGAAGTAACCTCTGGTTCTTCTAAAGGTTACGGATTAGCCGGATTGGTAAAGAATTTGGAATAGAATTGGATTCACTAATCTCTCATCTTCTATTATTTCTTCTATTTGTAAAGATTTTCCTGCTTGATTGGATCATCCTCCTTGTTCTCCACTATTTTGTTTAGGATAGCAATGCATTCGGGGGTGAAAGGTGAATGAAAGATCCATTCTCGAGAAGTATTAAGATATTTTTTGATTTTTTATTCGGACCAATATAAAAGTGTTGAATTAGAACATGGTCTAGTATGGCTAGATTTGGTCCGGATTTGGAAAGAAGATCATATCGTTCCCAATAGGCACTCGAGAGATTCATCATGATTTTGTTTTGAGGATAGGATTGAGAGCCTAAAGTTAACTAGTTTTGACATGGGAAAGAAATCAAGACAAAATTCATTAAACAAGTTTTCCAATTGCCACCATTCTTTCTCTATTTCTATTGTACCATTGGCGAGCTTTTCCTTTCAAAGAGAATGGAAAGAGCATCCAAAGGATTGTTTTAGGGGACATGCCTTCAATATGGAGACATTTACATGTCTCCTCAAAAGTTTGGAGATGAATAAAAGGATTTTCGTCTAATTCTCCGGAGAAAGTATGGTTTTGGACCATCTCTAT
Source organism: Hyparrhenia diplandra (assembly GCA_015847255.1). Taxonomy (NCBI): domain Eukaryota; kingdom Viridiplantae; phylum Streptophyta; class Magnoliopsida; order Poales; family Poaceae; genus Hyparrhenia; species Hyparrhenia diplandra. The sequence goes on along the minus strand of JADLZK010007525.1, from coordinate 140,901 downwards.
CAACCCGGGGCAAAACTCATAGGATCTAGCTTGAATAGGTTCGGATGATAGCACAGTCTACAAGCTTGCCCATTGGGTGCTAAATTTTTGTAAAGAGGGGTAGTTTCCATTTGGATAGATTTTTAGATAAGATAAGATAAAATAAAAAAAAAAATCTAAACTAATGATATGATTCAAGATTTAGTTTAGCTTTCGGATAATCAACAAACCGTTCTCCCCGACAGCGGCGCCGCCTTTAAATGCTTGTTGGTAAAAGTTATCCTACTGAGAATTATTTATAAATTTGTATAGTCTGCAAGCAAGCGAGAAATGATGAGCACTTCACCTAGGGGGTTTAAATATCGAATCCATAGGGAGAATGGTGTGGGAATACTTTGAGGCAAAAAACTAATCCCCTCGAGATAATAGAAAGGAACGGGAGTTCGGATAAAAGGTGAGAAGAATTCTATGGTCGTCTAGTTTATACTCTTGTAAGGCTTATAGATATCCTTTTTAATGGGGATCGTACTCAAGAGAAGGTAAGGGTGAAACTTACTATCTCCCAAAGACTTGGATCCTACGAATCCTATCTACGGGATGTGGAATACAAATGACTCAATGGTAATTTCACTACCACGATCTACCACTATCCGGCGGTAGGGAGCAATTATGAGTTATCTAGTATAAACACCACGTCTACACTAGGGGTAACAACTTCAATTCAAGAGCGACAAGAATCAAAGTACTCTAATGAGTCATAAACCAAAAGAAATATAAATAAGTGAACTTACTCAACTATAAGGTTGATCCACCAAAGAAGTCTCAAGATCAAGTGCAATGAAGCCTTTGATCCCGGAGGTACAAGCGTGAGAGAGTCACCGACAGCTCCGGCACTTCTCCTTACTTCTCCTCAACTCTACTAATTATCTCTCAAGAACGGATCTAGAACTCTAATCAAGTTCTTTGATCTATCTCTCAACTTTCTACTAATCTCTCTCAACTTGATCTAGCTCTTCTAATTAGAGAGGTATGGCTCTAGCTATGATCGAGGCCGAGTATGATGAATAATGATTTTCCATGCCTAAGGCTAGAGGTAGGACCCTCCTTATATAGTCTGGCGAATGAATCTTTGGCCTTGGATCAAACCGACTTCAACAACGGCGTAGATGCACCCACAAGGTCGGTGGTGAACCGACATAAGAAGGGAGAGGCCGACAAGTGGGACCCACTGGCGGCGCCAAAGCCGTGGGCCTTGGGCGGGACCGGGGGTGGCCCCTTTGTCGGGTCTTTTCCCGTGTCTTCCGGTGTCTTCTAGAATGTTTTAGTTCACTTTTCGGATCGAAAGTCTTCTCTGTAAATCTTCTTATTATATGGGGGTTTTCTCTCAATTTTTGGTATTTTCCTGTTAAGTCCCCGAAAAAGATATAAATCACCAAAACTCATGGAACTTTATCGATTATAACACCTATTCTATATATTGTATTCTTTTTATATCCTTTTTTATATTCAAATGACACATAAAAACATATAGCTTAAGAGGTGTCAACAAGCTCCCCACACTTAGGCTTTTACTGCCTCGATAAAAGGATGGTTAAAACAAAACAAAGAGACAAGCAAAGCAAGCATAGAAAAAAATTATAATCACTTATTTTATTTTTATTATGCCAAGAACTTTAAGTAATTGAGAAACAAGACATTTAATATCGAGTACTTTATTCTATCAATCAATTCAAATTTGGAGCTTTTTGCAATGATTTTTGAAAAGAAAACATAGCTTACTTTCTTTCTTACGTGATAGTCTCAAATCACTCAATGATATATTTATATATGTAATATTTTTTGGATCCTCACACAAAGATATGTAAAAAAATATATATTTCTAATAAAGTCAGTATCTGGGTTTCGGGATTGGATAAAAATATAGCATATTTACTTTGCATGTATCTGCAATATCAAAGATTGTAATCAAGGAAAAACATTATCTAAGATCAAGATGTGCATTGTGTATGCTAATTCTACTATGCTCTTTCTTTTATTTCTCTTTTTTTGAAATAAATATTTTTGTAAACAAGATCATGGGCTATCTTTATTTTTTTTTTCTTTTTTTTTTTTAGAGAGGTGGACTCTGCTGGCCCTGAGACTTTTGTCTATTATTTCCTCTCTTATAAAGATGTGGGTTCTATCGACCCTCGGACACTTGTCCATTATTCATCTTTTATTTTTAGAGATGTGGGCTCTTCTCGCCCTCGAACACTTGTTCATTTTTTCATCTCTTTTTAGGGAGGTAGGCTCTTCTCTCCCGTAGGACTTTTGTCCATTTTTCATCTCCCTTTTTTTTTCTTCTCTTTTTTCTCTTTTTTTTTTTTAAGTGTCATTTTTGCATGCCCATGCCTTGCTTTTACAAAAACTATTTATTATTTTTAGAGAGATCAACAAATGAGCAAATAAATAAATAAAAACAAGTGTACGTGTGTGATTCTTGATCTTAAAATAAGTTTCTCAACTTGAGTCACAAAATCTTGACAAAGCTCAACACAAAGCAAATAAACTTCTTCTTGCTGGTTTAACATAGCATAGCATGGCTGTAATAGGATGTAAAATTAATCACAGAGATGAAGTAAAGCTATTAATTTTTAATATTTTGAAATAAAATTTTCTCCAGCAGAAAAAGATATCAAGAATTAAGCTCTCATCAAACTTCTATCTCAAATTTCACAACAACTTAAACAACTTGGATCTTTATAGCATTTTATTCTTTTAGCAAAACTTATTCTAATTATGAAAAAGCATCATGTAGACTTATCTCTAAAACAAAGCATATCAATTTATTTTATTCTTCTTCATTTATTTAGCAAAACAAGAAGAGCTTCTTGAAACCGACAAAACAAAAATCAAAACACGAACTAAAGCAAAGTTCGAGATCAAACCGAGGGTGAAGAAATCTGAAGACGAGGGAGGAGATGGCACCGCGGTCGCCATTAATGTCTCTCGGCGGCCGCCGGAGCTCTGTACGCTCTGGGCTCGATCTTTGTCGTGTTGAATCATCATTCTATTGTTCGTTGTTTTGCTTCACTTTTCGGGTTTAGTTTCGTTGTTCTACGTTATTCATCTTGTCTCCCCCACACTTGTCTTTTTATTATCCTTTATTCAAAAACATGGTGGAAACAAGAAAAAACATATACAATAATATAGAAAATAATAACTCGAGAAAATCAAATTAAAAACTTATGATAAGATAAGAGCACTTCTTTATTCATCAAACATAATAAAGACTCATAACACTGATAAACTGACTCAAAACAAACTTGACTCAAACTTTAAATAAAAACTGACTCGATAGATAATTGACTCAATTATTGACTCAACTAGTGCTCTTATAGACTTGAGCGTATTACATATCCTTAGCATTCTTAGTCCAAATGCGCTCAAGGTTGCCTAACTTCTCAAGAATCAGCATATTCTTTCTCTCCAGAAGATCCAAACGCCTGGAGAAATAGCTAAGCTCCCTTCTTGCCGCCATCAATTTCTGAATGAGCAACTGTTCATGGATAAACTGTGGAGTTGAGGGTGGTGAATCAACTTTAACTAATGGCTTGGGCATGTATGGGACTATAGCTTTTGAGTTATACAAATTTGTAGCCGCCTTGACTGGGTCATAAACCACCATGCGAGTCTCATTGTTCTTCATGTTGAGAATAGGAGGTTTTAGTCTTCAGTCTTGGAGAAGAATGAATTTAGATGAGACGAGATATTCAGAAAGGACTTGTTTATATAGGTAAGAGTCATAGGATAGGAGGGTTAGGCTCACAGTATGGTCCTAATAAATGACTCCAGAATATACGTCATTACAATGGGCTTTGGTTCTAGAATATTCTGGAAAAAGAATGAGGAAGAGGGGGGACATGGGGCTGGCGGTCGCCAGGCCCATTGGGCCGGCCGCCAGTGCCCAGTGGCACTTTGCTACGCCCCTTTTTCTGTAACCTATTATCTCTATTCTAATTGTAATACTTATATTTTTGGCCCATAAAAACAAATTCTACAAAAATCAAAAATCTTGAGATGGATCAATCTTAAAACTTATCTCATCTAATTCATTTAATTTATTTATTTCATCAGGCATATCAGGTTCATAGAAAATTTTAAGACGTTGGCCATTTACCTTGAATAACTTACCTTCAGAGTCTTGTAGAGTGATTGCTCCATGTGATGATGAATTTACTACCTTGAAAGGTCCTTCCCATTTACTCAAGTTTTCCATGCCCGAATAATTTTACCCTGAATTAAATAATAATACCTTATATCCTGGAGTAAAAGTCTTTATCTTTATCTTCTTGTCATGCCATTTCTTGGTTCTTTCTTTATAAATCTTGGCATTGTGATAAGCTTTCTCTCTCCATTCCTCCAATTCTGATAATTGCATCTTTCTTTGAATTCCTGAGGCATCGAGATTCATATTCCATCTCTTTATTGCCCAGTGAGCTTTGAACTCAAGCTCTACAGGCAAATGACAGGTTTTTCCATAAACAAGTTGATAAGGTGTCATCCCAATTGGTGTCTTGTATGCTGTCCTGTATGCCCATAGTGCTTCTGGAAGTCTATTCTTCCGATTAGTTCCCATCTCTTCAACTGTTTTCTGCAAGATATTCTTGATTTGTTTATATGAAGTCTCTGCTTGACCACTTGTTTGAGGGTGGTAAGCTGTAGCAACATTGTGACGAACTCCATGCTTTAATAAATAATTTTGAACTTTTCTATCAATGAAGTGGCTTCCTCCGTCACTAATTACCATTCGAGGTACTCCAAACCTTGGAAATATAGTTTCTTCAAACATCTTGATTGTACTTTTACCGTCTACATTCTTGCATGGTAAAGCTTCTACCCATTTCGAAACATAATCCACTGCTACTAAGATATATTCATAGTGTCCAGATTTTGGAAATGGTCCCATGTAATCAATTCCCCAGACATCAAAGAGCTCAATCTGGAGATTGGTTGTTAGAGGCATAGCATCTCTTGCATTTATATTCCCGTGCCTCTGACAAGCTCCACATCTTCGGATAAAATCTCTTGTGTCTTGATACATGGTTGGCCAGAAAAATCCTGCTTGCCAAATCTTTGCATGTGTTCTGAATGCCCCATAATGACCTCCATATGGTGATGAATGACATCTTTCAATAATTTGTAATCCTTCTTCTGTTGTCACACATCTCCTGAGTAGTCCATCAGCACATACTCTGAAGAGGTATGGATCATCCCATAAATGGTGACGACTTTCATAAATAAGCTTCTTCTTATCCGCCCTTGGTGCTATATATCCTGCAACCATAAAATTAACAAGATCTGCATACCAGGGGATCGGTATGGGTTATCCGATAAAACATATCGTCCCCCGAGTGAGTCATTAATAGGCAATTCATTTGGTTTCTCAAATTGCATTCTAGATAAATGATCACAATGTAATTTTCTACTCCTTTTTTATCTTTAATTTCTAAATCAAACTCTTGGAGTAACAAAATCCATCTTATCAAACGTGGTTTAGCATCTTTCTTAGTGAGCAAATATTTCAAAGCAAAGATGATTAGTGTAAACAATCACTTTAGCTCCTACCAAGTAAGATCTAAACTTATCTATAGCATAAACAACTGCTACCAACTCTTTTTCAAGTAGTAGCATAATTAAGTTGTGGTCCAAATCAAAGTTTTACTAGCATAAGCAATAGCATGATGTTTCTTGTCTTTAGTTTGTCCTAACACGCCCCCTCACAAAGATAATCACTTGCATCACACATAATTTCAAAAGGCAAAGACCAATCGGGGGTTGAATAATTGGTGCGAGAAATAAGAGCTTTTTTCAAACTTTCAAAAGCTTTAAGACAAGCATCATCAAAAACAAAGGGAACATCTTTGGTTAACAAGCTGGTAAGTGGTCTAGCAATATGTGAAAAATCTTTTATAAATCTATGATAAAAACCAAGATGGCCTAGAAAAACTTCTTATCCCTTTAACATTTACGGGGGAGGTAACGTTCTATAACTTCTATTTTTGCTTTATCAACCTCTATTCCCCTTTTACGAAATAAGATGACCAAGCACTATTCCTTCTCTAACCATAAAATGACATTTTTCCCAATTAAGGACTAAGTGCTTTTCCTCACATCTTTGCAAAACTCTATCTAAGTTTTCTAGACAATCATCAAAAGTTTTTCCATAAATAGAAAAAATCATCCATGAAAACTTCCATAATCTCTTCAATCATTTCAGAAAAATATAGACATCATACATCTTTGAAAAGAAGCAGGTGCATTACATAACCCAAAAGACATTCTTCTATAAGCATAAGTTCCATATGGGCATGTAAAAGTGGTTTTGCTTTGATCATTAGGATGGATTGGGAATTTGGTGATATCCGAATATCCATCAAGGAAACAAAAAATAAGAATGCTTTGCCAATCGTTCTAACATTTCATCAATGAAAGGCAAAGGAAAATGATCTTTCCTTGTGGCTTTATTTAATTTTCTATAATCTATGCACATTCTCCATCCCGTAATGTTCTTTTGAGGAATTAATTCATTCTTATCATTCTTAACAAATCGTCATGCCTCCCTTCTTAGGCACAACTTGAACAGGGGCTTACCCACTCACTATGTGGCACAGGATATATAATCCCGGCGTGTAATAACTTAAGAACTTCCTTCTTAACTACATCTCTCATCGCATTATTGAGCCTTCTTTGGGGTTCTATAGATGAGGGTATATCTAGATCTGTAGGGGAATACGATGAGTGCAGAGAGCGTGGACTAATTCCTTTTAAATCATCGAGTGCATAGCCTAAGGCCGAGCGATGTTTTCTAAGACGCTTATCGGCCGAGAGTCCGATCCGTGTAAGTTTATCATTTATGATCACTTTGGAGACTCTAAATCTTGATTTAGGAAAGCATAAGTGAGGCCTGGTGGTAAAGGTTTAAGTTCAATAGGAGGTCTAGGTGGATTCTCAAATTCATCTAAAGGTTCTAAAGTAGTAGGATTTTCATCCTCTTCTTCAATAAAAATTCTCGAATCATCTTCTTGATTGGATTCCACAAAATATTCTACGGTGGCCTCTTTAACTTCCTCCATAGGATCTGGTTCGACAAGACTCGGATTTAGCATGAATAGCTTGGATGATAGGTAATGAAAATTGAAGATGTTTGTCTATTTGAAAATCTAAGTCTCCGGTTGTCCTTTAAAAGTAAGCTTTTCTATTGGTTGTCCTATCAGTAGGTCAAACTCCATGATATCAAAGATATAGAAACTAAGATGTACCATGATGTTATTTACCTTGATTGGTAAGACATAAAGAATTCCTAAGCTTTGAATAACTTATCCTAAAGGTGTTAGAAGTAATTTTGTAGTGGGACTCAATGGCATATTTTTTAAGAAGATTGTGAACAAAAAGATAATGCCATGATGTTTATCCCCACTATAGGATTATAAAGAGCATCAAATGGATCTTTATCAATTTGGCGAAAAATATAGGTACGAAGGTAAATCCAAACGGATCACATTAGAGGAAAGCTCTCGATTCTTACGTCCATTCACTACTAATGATTGAGACAAGTTCTTCGTAGTTTCCTTTTAAATGCATCAAATCGAAAGAATCTAAAGGATAAGATTGTGATGATCTATTCTTCCGAGATTTAAATTGATATTTTGAGGTATTTCCATAATCGTAAAGAGATCATCCTCGATATCATTTAAGAAGTCGAGATTGAAGTAACCTCTCGGTTCTTCTAAAGGTTCCGGATTAGCCGAGATGTGGTAAAGGATTTGGAATAGAATTGGATTTAGCTAATCTCTCATCTTCTATTATTTCTTCTATTTGTAAAGATTTTCCCCGCAGCTTGGATCATCCTCCTTGTTCTCCACTATTTTGTTTAGGATAGCAATGCATTCGGGGGGTGAAAGGTGAATGAAAGATCCATTCGCAGTAAGTATTAAGATATTTTTTTGATTTTTATTCAGACCAATATAAAAGTGTTGAATTAGAACATGGTCTAGTATGGCTAGATTTGGTCCGGATTTGGAAAGAAGATCATATCGTTCCCAATAGGCACTCGAGAGATTCATCATGATTTTGTTTTGAGGATAGGATTGAGAGCCTAAAGTTAACTAGTTTTGACATGGGAAAGAAATCAGCACAAAATTCGTTAAACAAGTTTCCCAATTGCCGACCATTCTTTCTCTATTTCTATTGTACCATTGGCGAGCTTTTCCTTTCAAAGAGAATGGGAAAGAGCATCCAAAGGATTGTTTTAGGGGACATGCCTTCAATATGTAGACATTTACATGTCTCCTCAAAAGTTTGGAGATGAATAAAAAGGATTTTCGTCTAATTCTCCGGAGAAAGTATGGTTTTGGACCATCTCTATCAACCCGGGCAAAACTCATAGGATCTAGCTTGAATAGGTTCGTATGATAGCACAGGTCTACAAGCTTGCCCATTGGGTGCTAAATTTTTATAAAGAGGGGTAATTTCCATTTGAATAATAATTTTTAGAATAAGATAAGATAAAATAAAAAGGAAAAATCTAAACTAATGATATGATTCAAGATTTAGTTTAGCTCGGATAATCAACAAACCGTTCTCCCTCCAAGAATGGCGCCGAAATGCTTGTTGGTAAAAGTTATCCTACAGAATTATTTATAAATTTGTATAGTCTCATAAGCGAACAGAAATGATGAGCACTTCACCTAGGGGGTTTAAATATCGAATCCACGAGGGAGAATGGTGTGGGAATACTTGAGGCAAAAACTAATCCCCGAGATAATAGGAAAGGAACGGGGAGTTCGGATAAAAGGTGAGAAGAATTCTATGGTCGTCTAGCTTATACTCTTGTAAGGCTTATAGATATTCTTTTATGGGGATCGTACTCAAGAGAAGGTAAGGGCAAAACTTACTATCTCCCAAAGACTTGATCCTACGTAATCCTATCTACGGGATGTGGAATACAAAGGACTCAATGGTACTTTGTCACTACCACGATCTACCACTATCCGGCGGGTAGGGAGCAATTATGAGTTATCTAGTATAAACACCACGCCTACACTAGAGGGGTAACAACTTCAATTCAAGAGCGACAAGAATCAAAGTACTCTAATGAGTCATAAACCAAAAGAAATATAAATAAGTGAACTTACTCAACTATAAGGTTGATCCACCAAAGAAGTCTCAAGATCAAGTGCAATGAAGCCTTTGATCCCAGAGGTACAAGCGTAGAGAGTCACCGACAGCATCCGGCACTTCTCCTTACTTCTCCTCAACTCTTCTAATTATCTCTCAAGAATGTATCTAGAACTCTAATCAAGTTCTTTGATCTATCTCTCAACTTTCTACTAATCTCTCTCAACTTGATCTAGCTCTTCTAATTAGAGAGGTATGGCTCTAGCTATGATCGAGTTGAGTATGATGAATAATGATTTTCATGCCTAAGGCCGAGGTAGGACCCTCCTTATATAGTCCTGGCGGATGAATGCTGGCCCTTGGATCAAACCGACTTCAATAACGGCGTAGATGCAACCACAAGGCCGGTGGTGAACCGACATAAGAGGGAGAGGCCGACAAGTGGGACCCACCGGGCGTCGCGCTGCCAGGGCTCCTCGGCGGCGCCAAAGCCGGGTGGACCCTACCCGCCGTGTTTTTTCCGTGTCTTCCGGGTGTCTTCTAGAATGTTTTAGTTCACTTTTCGGATCGAAAGTCTTCTCTCGTAAATCTTCTTATTATATGGGGGTTTTCTCTCAATTTCCGGTATTTTCCTGTTAAGTCCCCGAAAAGATATAAATCACCAATACTCGTGGAAACTTTATCAATATAACACCTATTCTATGCCTTCTATTCTTTTTATACCTTTATTATGTATTTAATTGACACATAAAAACATGGCTTAAGAGGTGTCAACAAGGAGATGTGCCTAGTGGATAGCGCTACCACTAACTCTATACTTAGGAGATAAAATATTTCCAAACTCGACAAAGAATAAAGGAAATATTTTAACAATCTGTAATGTAACCTTCCAAATTACAGGGCCCACATGTACTAATTATCGGTTTAACAACCTTTAATAGTCACATATGTGCACCCATAATCCGAAAAGTACTATTAACTTTTCCAACCGGATCCGTTATTTAGGTCATTGCAAGATTACAACAATTTTCATACATAATCGTAGTAAAACAAAATTTTAAGATTTATATTACAATACTTTTACAACCTTTTATTTGAAACAAGTTTTACAATATATAAAGTAGGAGTAGCGGAAAATTTATTACATAAAGACACTACTAGACCCCTCGCCCACGGGTCTCACCTCTCACTCATCATCACTTTCTTCCCGACGAACCGCCATGCAAAGACAAATCCCCGTACAAACATGACTCCTAGGTTCTCGCAACATGGGTCAACAAACCCCGAAAGTACGGAGTACTCAACAAGACTTACCCGACTAAAGAAAATAGGAGGAGACTCGTGAATGTTGGTCTAATAGGAATCAAGGTAAGACTTTTAGCAAGAATCAAGGACTCTTTTTGCGTAAAAGCTTACTAATGATAGATCCTTACTTTCAATATTTTATTTTCAAGTAAGTTTCTCACCTATTCTAGGTGATCTTACACTATTGAAACACTTGTAGAAGTTCCATCACTTAATCTATCTCTTCAATGCTCCATAATTAAACTACGATGTAAGGGGAAACCAAGTCTCCATATCCGAGAAGCACGGCGATTTTGAAATCGATTAACCCAAATTGGGAGTTCTTTCCACACGACATATGTAGCACTTAAGCTTGCATATATCAACCCTTTCCCCGATACTCAAAACGGAACCGGCCCTATGCCACCCGAGAATACCGCACACCTCCAATCCGGGACTTTAACCCACGAGGGTAACATGTACTCCCGCCATCTCTCCACCCCGGTCTTGCGCGTTGCGTTTTTCGATTTGACACCCCCAAGATCGCTTACCGGAGTATGCGTCCCGTAACTAGGGTCGACCGTGATGGGATGACACCCATGACAGATGTGCCATTGGTCCAACGACCTCAGCGTAGATTATGCCCCATAGTCTCGACCACATTGCTTACAACGCCGGGTCCTTAACCGACAAGTCGGAAATACTACACCGAGACTCCATTCTCGCAAATTACCCGACCGGTCTCAACTTTATCACCATATCCCAAAGATGGTTTCATCATATAGCATCCTTTCTCATTAAAAGCCTCTTCAAAGGGCTATCATAAGGGACTTGTCACATTTTGACTCAAAAGTCTAACTAATATAGCCAGTCATATCGAAATAAACAAGGAATGGTAATGCATCAATTAGGTTGTCACTCAACTCCTATCACCTAATGCAAAGCATAAAGCAAAGGTGATATAAAGCTTTGTAAAACACAAGGAAAGTTTAAATGAACCGGGCTTGCCTTGATCGATGAAGTAGCTTGACTCCTGACGACGGATCACGATATTCGAATTTGAATCAACGTAATAGCCCTCTTCAAATGACTTGATCAACAACTTCACGATCTTCTTCGCTCACTATACGACAGAAAATAATGTATGCTTAACATGATGTCATGCATATAAACATGAGGTGCGAGAGTGCATGGAATGATAAACAACTTGAGTACGACTTTCCTTCACGATAAAGTTGCGACCTAACAAAACCAACTTGTTGAACTACTCTACGAGATATCATCACCATTGCCTAAGGAGTTCTCAAGGACCATCTGACAGTGGTGTGGTGTAGGGTTCATAAAACAACCCGAAATCAACCCAAAACTTTATGTTAGAAAGCATAGAATCATTTATTTTACACATGAAATGATAGGTCATAAAATAATAAAATTTTTAACTTTCTCAAAACAAGTTCAGAAATTTAGTACAAGTAGGTCAGGTCATAAAACAGTACTAAAATAATTTTCATGATTTTTAGATAAGTAAAATAATTATTAAAAATCAAGGAAGATGCATTTTTCAATTAAAATTTGTATTTTTAAATCATACCAAAAGTATTCAAATTTCAAGTTTCAAATTTTTCATGGATAGACATACCCATGGGAAGGTTACACAAAAATTTTCAGAATTTTTAAGCTAGTATTTGAATTTATATGAAATTTACAAAATCGCATTACACTATTCATTTGAATTTAAAAAGGAAAACAAATTTTAAAAAAAAAAGGCTCGGGTTGAAATTGGCCCAACACCGCGTAAAGCCCAACATCGTTCATGGCCCAAGATCGTGCATGCCGGGCTGATTTTATTTTTATTTTGGCCCAAAAAGAGATTTGGCCCAACATCGCTCATATTGGGCCCCAAAGGAACGATGTTTCGCTCGCATCGTTCCGCGTTACAGCGCTGCGTGCTCACCGGCGGCGGTAAGCGCGCTCACATCAAGCGGCGCGGCCGCGCCCGCCGCAGCGATGGTCGGAATGGAAATCTAATTGCATAAACGTGGCTAGGAGCTCACCGCGATCTAGGACGAGGCTTGGTTGGGGCGGAGCTAGGCCGGAGAGGGTCGCCGGGCGGCGGCAATGCAAAATGGGCGACGGCGGCGGCGTTCGCACGCTGGGCTTCAACCGGCCAAAAACCGCCGGGTTGTTCATGACCATGATGTTCAGCGACGCAAAAGGACTAGCCGGGTTGGGCGAAATGCTCACCGGAATTGGCGGGCGACGGCGAGGTCGAGGGCGGCGGCGCCGCAACCTGCGCCGGAGAAGACAACGACTTGGGGCGATTCCGACGGGCGAGGCGGCTGTGGGCCGGGCCCAGAGGAAGCTAAACAAGTTGCAAAGCTGCCGAAAGATGGTTTGGCAAAAGAGACGACGAAGGCGTGCGCGACGGCGGAAGGGAGGCGGTTCCGGCGACGGGCGCTTTGGGAAAAGAGCAAAACGACGGCGACCCACGCCTATTTATAGGCAAAGGGAGGACGAGGAGGTAGCCGGAGAGGTCGCTAAGGCCTCCAGTGGTCGGCGTCATACGACATCGCCGGGTGGACGGCGGCGCGATCCTTGATGCCGGGCGGTGGCAAGGTAGGGTTGGTCGAAGTTATCGCTCATCCCCTCCCCCAAATCCAACCCTAATCTAAACTTTTCAAATTACTCTCAAAATTTGAACTAAACTCAAAAATTTCGAAAAAGTAACCCCCTTAATTTTTCAAGATCTACAACTTTCACAATTGGAGCATTTTCAAAATCTTCCTAGAAATATGACTTTTTGAAAAGCAGCTTCAAATTTTGAAATTTGAATTCAAAATTACTTTTAAAATCATGTAACAACTTGAAAAACTTTGTACATGACTTTTGTTCCTCTCAACAAGATCTACAAACTAGGTGTTGAAAGTTTTCTCAAATTTTGCATAAATTTTGAAATATAGAAAAGGGGGCAATTAGAGTTTGAATAAAATTCAAAATTACTTTAAAATTTTGAACTAAACTTTGAAAACTCAAAATACCAACTTTGTTCAGTTTTGAAAACTCTACAAAAATGCTTTAATAACCATACCCAAATTCTTGATGGATTTTGAATAAAATAAAAGGGGACAAACTAGGGTTTGAAATTTAGGGTTTCCGACAAGGGGGATATAGTTTCCTAACTGCTTTCCTCTCGCGTCTTTTTCGACCGACAACGACACCAAACATAAAATAAACTTATTTTAGTTCAATGCAACACAGGGTGGGCTAAACATAGATGCTTTGCAATGATCATGATGACATGTCGTTTTTAGTATAAATAACACCGGGGTGTTACGACCCTTCCTCCTTAAAGAAATCTCGTCCCCAGATTTAAAGTCCTAGGGTTTAGTAACGGCAAAGGAAATGTGTCAAGCAAACACATCTCTAACTATTTCACAAAACAAGGAAGGGTGTTACATTTACAAGGATTAAGAAAGTGGAAACATGGGAAAGTTTTCTCGTTAAGAAGTCTTCCCGATTCCCAAGTAGCTTCTTCTTCCGAAAGTGTTGATTCCATTGGATCTTGTACCATTTGATGGTTCTCGCTTTCGAAAGTGACTCGAAAGCTTTTGATCTACGATCCGAATAGGATATTCGAGTAAGTCGATCTGGTTCCAAGTTAACGCCTTCAAAATCAACCACTGACCGGTACTCGTAGTTATTTCTTCAATTGAGATACATGGAAAACATCATGGACCGCCGATAACCTTTCTCGCAACCTAAGTCGATAGGCAATCGGTCCCCTGTTTTTCCAAGATTTGAAATGGACCAACATATCGAGGTGCCAGTTGCCTTTAACTCCAAAACGATTCACTCCTTTCATGGGTGACACTTTCAAATATACATAATCCCCTATTTCAAATTCCAAACATCTACGCCTTTTATCTAAGATAACTCTTTTGTCGAGATTGTGCCTCTTTATTTTATCTCGCACAAATCTTACTTTTTCTTTGGCTTTTTACCGTGGTCTACTCAGAGAACCATCTTTCTCCGTGTTCCGACCAATGCAAAGGGGTTCTACATCCGCGACCATACGTAGCTTCAAACGGTGCCATTTGAATACTTTCTTGATGACCAAGTATTATAGGCAAACTCGCTAATGGTAAACACTCATTCCACTTTTCGTATAATTGAGAACATACGCCTCAACATATCTTCTAGAATCCGATTGACTCTTTCGGTCCATCTCCGCCGCCCGGGATGATAACCCGAACTATGATTCAGCTTTGGTACCTAGTGACTTTTGCATCCGTTTCCAAAACTTAGACATAAACAAAGAACCTCTATCTGTTACAATATGCTTAGGGGCTCCATGTAGACTAAAAATTTGATGGACATATAGCTTGGCATAATCTATTGCCTTATACTTATCATTCATCGGTAGAAAATGGGCTATCTTGGTAAGTCGATCAACTATAACCCGTATAGAATTAAATCCTTTTGATGTTCGGGGTAACCCAACAATAAAATCCATACTGATTTCTTCCATTTCCAAAAAGGAACAAAGCAAAGGATGCAATTGTCCCGCAGCCTTTCATGTGCACAGCTTTTTACTCACGACAAGTGTCACACTTCGGGCTACATATCGGGCAATTTCAATCTTCATTTTTGTCCACCAAAATCTCTCGCTTTCAAATCCTGGATACATCTTGGTACTTCCGGGATGAATAGAATATCCGGTTAGATGGGCCTCATCCAGATTTGTTGGCGTATCTCAGATTCTTTGGTACCACTAGTCGATCTTTTAAACCATAGCACATCCGACTCATCAATTCAAAAACAGGGGGTTTTCTATTTCTAACTTTTTCTTTGATATGTGCTATGCCTTTACTTGATCTTCCGAGCATCAATAATCTGATTCTTGATAGTTGATTCTGGCTGTGGCATTGGTTACCATACCATGCTCAACAATTCCTATATTCAGTTTCTCTAATTCTTGACATAAAGTTCTATCCTTTATGTTGGCTATAAGACAATTACAATCGAGGATTCCGACCGAAAGTGCATCGGCAACAACATTTGCCTTTCCGGGATGGTAATGCACTTCTATGTTGTAGTCCTTAATTAATTCTAGCCATCTTCTCCGGCGATATTCAAGTCCGATTGGGTAAAGATATATTTCGTGCTTTTATGGTCTCAGATATACATGACAAGTATTACCCAACAGATAATGATGCCGATTTTTAGAGCATGAACCACTCGCCGCTAGCTCCAAATCATGGGTTGGATAATGCTCTTCATGGCGCTTTTAATTGGCGTGATGCATAGGCAATAACTTTGCCTTCTTGCATTAACACACAACCAATACCAATACCGATGCGCCACAAAAAGACGCCAAATGGTTTTCTCAATATCCTTTGGGCTAAGATCGCAAGAGTTAGTGCTTTCTTCAAAGTCAAAAAGCTTGCTCACACTCGTGACCACACAAACTTGGTCTCGATTCTTTAACAACTCCGTGATAGGCTTTGCCACTCTTGAAAAATCAGAAATGAATCGACGGTAATATCCTCGCCATTCCAAGAAAACTACGAACCTCATGAACAGTTGTTGGTGATTTCCAATTGAGGATATCTTTTACCTTGCTCGGTCAACGGCAACTCCTTCCGTGATGATAGCACATGACCTAGAAACTGTACTTCTTTCACCAAAAAGGCACACTTGCTAAATTTAGCATAGAGATGATGATCCCTCAATCGCTTTAAAACTATTCTCGAGATGCTCGCATGCTCTCCTTCATTCTTGGAATAAACAAGAATATCATCAATAAACACCACCACGAACTTATCCAGCTCGACATAAACACCGTGTTCATCAAGTACATGAAATGAGCCGGGGCATTAGTTAAACCAAAGGACATAACCAAATATTCATAAAGACCGTATCCGGTGGTAAATGCGGTCTTTGGAATATCTTCTTCGTTTAATCCTAATTTGATGATACCCCGATCTCGGATCAATCTTGGCAAAGACTTTGGCCCGGCTAACCGATCAAAAAAAAGTAAATCAATCCGGGGCAGGGTACTTGTTTTTGATCGTCACCTCATTAAGTGGGCGATAATCTATACACATCCTCAAAGTCCCCATCCTTTTTCTTCACAAAAAAATAGCCGGGCATCCCCAAGGTGAAGAACTTGGTCTGATAAACCCTTTTTCTATTAACTCTTGTAATCGAAGTTTTCATTTCGGCTAATTCCTTGGGTGCCATTCTCAGAAGCTCTTTGAGAGATGGGAGCAGGTTCCCTGTTTCAATTCTATACCGAATTGAACATCTCTCTCCTGGTAGTCCGTCCAAATCATCCGAAATACATCCGTAAACTCACATACTACTTGGAATATCTTTGATCTCCTTAACACAAAGTTGCACACACTTTTTAACCGTCCTTTGACAGTTCTATTGATGGTATCTATAATAGTACCATATTGGTACAGCCACCATACCAAGGATCACGCCTATATCTTGATCCCTTAGAACTATCATATTGGTGAGGAAATCATATCCACCTAATGTTATGGGGATCGATATACCACCTCTTTAGTACTCATACGTCCCCCGGTGAGTGTATAATAAACTCATCCTTCATCTCCCCAATGGCTATCGCATTTTTTCTCCACAAATGTTCTATCGACAAATGTATGCGATGCACCGAATCAAATAATATTATCAAGCAGGGTGTCTTGCGACGGGGAACATACCCATCATAATCGGGTTCCCCCGCAGAATGTCCTCCACATTGGTGTAGTATACTTTTCCTGTTCTCTTTTCCCCTTTCCCTTCTGGGCATTTTGGTTATTATTTTTGTTCTGCTGGGGCGGCTGACTTCCGTAGGCTACCGGGTAACCTTGGGTTATATTTTCGAGGATCGGGCATTCTCGAGAATAATGACCGTGTTTTCCACGCTTATAACAGATAGGTGTGTGGCTTTGTGGAGAAGGGTTGCGAATGACAAGTATTCTACCGACGTGGATAGGGAAAAAGCCGCAAAGAGTCGAACAAATGACCGCCGCCTAGGGCCGAACGGTGGTGGTGGACGATAAGAAGGACGAAAATGATTCACGGGATGGTAAATCACTTTCGACGCTTTGATTTGCCACCGTAATATCCAGGAGGAGAAATTTTTCTTTTTCTTGTCTTCCTTATGCTCGTATTCCATAAGAACACGATTCTTCTCCTCACAAGATATGGCCATGTTCACCACATCATGATAGGAATCCGTGTCACAGATATTCATCATGGCATGGAGCTTTGGATGAAGGCCTCGGATAAACCACTCCTTCTTCTTTCCATCTGTATTCACAAGTTCTGTAGCATATTGTGACAGATGATTAAACTTGCCCACATATTGCAATACTGAGTCTTCTCCTTGTTTCAAGGCTAAGAACTCATCTAACTTCTTAGCCAGACTCCTCGCCGGAATGAAATGAGCGCCAAAAAAGCATTCTTGAATTCATCCCGTGTAATTTGGTGTCCTACGGCTTTCAAATTTCTAAAATTTTTCCACCAAGCTCCTAAAGATTCAAGCCGCGTGCGAAAGAAAGAAGGGCTTCGGTAATCCGTGCAAGTCATTAACTCAAACTTCTCTTCCATAGCACAAAGCCAATCGCTTGCCTCTAATGGCTCATCCGCCTATCAAGATTGGAGGTTTTGTTCCAAAGAATTCGGATAAGAAGTGTCTTCTTCATCATTATGTCGACCCCTGTGGCCATGACGATTGTTCTGATTTTGAGCTACTTCTCGTATCAAGCGAGAGTTTTCAGTAGTAGCTTGAACCAGAGCCGCTATGGCATCAGTCAGGTTTGCTGGGATTGGTGGAGAGTGTGGAAGGTCACCCCTATTCGAGAGGCCAATCGCTGCCGTGTGACATCTGCTTTTAAAATAAAACTATATAACACTCGACCAACTTTATTGAACTTCAAAGGAAAACAAACATAAACAAAGACATAGCATTTATTCTTAAGGCAGAGGTTCTATTCTACATCTACCCCGCTCATCTAAGTAGCTTACTATTAAACAAAATTATATTACATATTCTACAAAAAACCTCACTCCTATTTTAAGGATCACTCCTTGCCGCAAGTCGGGTGATGCGGAACGCCCTTTGGTCCTGTCTTTTCCTAGGGGTCGCTTTAGCACGGCCATCCTCAGAAAAAGTTAAGATCAGATTACCGTGGTTCAGATAGGAGAATCTAAAGGTTTAGCAAGAATAGGGTTGATACTTTTAACCCAAACCACACTAAAGGGGAAGGTAAACATTAACAAGTGATTTAAACATGATGCATGAATCGAACCTACGTAATCGATCAAATAAAACTTTTACATTAAAAGATTTTTACAAATAGGGCAATATATAAGGCTACTCCACGATATTCTTTTTGAAATTGATAAGAAAAATTTTTCAATAGAATAAGATAAGATGATAAGCAATTTGGACCAAAGTAAGAATAAAAATTAGTTTGACCCAAATCATTTTGAAGTTTTATAAAGTAATGCTACAAGAATAACGTAACGGCGCTCTCGATGCCGCCTTTTAATGTAACCTTCCAATTACAGGGCCCACATGTACTAATTATCGGTTTAACAACCTTAAATAGTCACATATGTGCACCCATAATCCGAAAAGTACTATTAACTTTTCCAACCAGATCCGTTCTGAGGTCATTGCAAGATACAACAATTTTCATACATAATCGAGTAAAACAAATGGAAGATTTATATTACAATACTTTTACAACCTTTTATTTGAAACAAGTTTTACAATATATAAAGTAGGAGTAGCGAGAATTTATTACATAAAGACACTACTAGACCTTGCCCACGGGTCTCACCTCTCACTCATCATCACTTTCTTCCCGACGAACCGTCATGCAAAGACGGTCCTGGCACAAACATGACTCCTGTGTTCTCGCAACATGGGTCAACAAACCCCGAGTACGGAGTACTCAACAAGACTTACCCGACTAAAGAAAATAGGAGGAGACTCGTGGAATGCCGGGTCTAATAGGAATCAAGATAAGGCTTTTAGCAAGAATCAAGGACTCTTTTGCGTAAAAGCTTACTAATGATAGATCCTTACTTTCAATATTTTATTTTCAAGTAAGTTTCTCACCTATTCTAGGTGATCTTACACTATTGCAAACACTTGTAGAAGTTCCATCACTTAATCCATCTCTTCACTGCTCCATAATTAAACTACGATGTAAGGGGAAACCAAGTCTCCATATCCGAGAAGCACGGCGATTTCGAAATCGATTAACCCAAATTGGGGAGTTCTTTCCACACGACATATGTAGCACTTAAGCTTGCATATATCAACCCTTTCCCGGATACTCAAAACGGAACCGCCCCCACGCCACCCGAGAATACCGTACACCTCCAATCCGGGACTTTAACCCACGAGGGTAACATGTACTCCCGCCATCTCTCACCCCAAAGGCGCGCGGTTGTACGCTTCCGATTTGACACCCCCAAGATCAAGCTTACCGAGTATGCGCCCGTAACTAGGGTCGACCGTGATGGGATGACACCCATGACAGACGTGCCATTGGTCCAACGACCTCAGCGCAGATTATGCTCCATAGTCTCGATCCACATTGCTTACAACGCACGGTCCTTAACCGACAAGCCGAAATACTACACCGAGACTCCATTCTCGGTGCAAATTACCCGACCGGTCTCAACTTTATCACCATATCCCAAAGATGGTTTCATCATATAGCATCCTTTCTCATTAAAAGCCTCTTCAAAGGCTATCATAAGGGACTTGTCACATTTTGACTCAAAAGTCTAACTAATATAGCCAGTCTAAGCGTTCTAGCATTTTAGCAAAACAAAAGTTATCAAGGTAGATATCGAAATAAACAAGGAATGGTAATGCATCAATTAGGTTGTCACTCAACTCCTATCACCTAATGCAAAGCATAAAGCAAAGGTGATATAAAGCTTTGTAAAACACAAGGAAAGTTTAAATGAACCGGGGCTTGCCTTGATCGATGAAGTAGCTTGACTTCGGACGACGGATCACGATATTCGAATTCGAATCAACGTAATAGCCCTCTTTCAAATGACTTGATCAACAACTTCATGATCTTCTTCGTTCACTATACGACAGAATAATGTATGCTTAACATGATGTCATGCATATAAACATGAGGTGCGAGAGTGCATGGAATGATAAACAACTTGAGTAATGACTTTCCTTCACGATAAAGTTGTGACCTAACAAAACCAACTTGTTGAACTACTCTACGAGATATCATCACCATTGCCTAAGGAGTTCTCAAGGACCATCCGACAGTGGTGTGGTGTAAGGTTCATAAAACAACCCGAAATTAACCCAAAACTTTAAGTTAGAAAGCATAGAATCATTTATTTTACACATGAAATGATAGGTCATAAAATAATAAAATTTTTAACTTTCTCAAAAACAAGTTCAGAAATTTAGTACAAGTAGGTCAGGTCATAAAACAGTACTAAAATAATTTTCATGATTTTTAGATAAGTAAAATAATTATTAAAAATTAAGGAAGATGCATTTTTCAATTAAAATTTGTATTTTTAAATCATGCCAAAAGTATTCAAATTTCAAGTTTCAAATTTTTCATGGATAGACATACCCATGAGAAGGTTACACAAAAATTTTTTAGAATTTTAAGCTAGTATTTGAATTTATATGAAATTTACAAAATCAGACACTATTCATTTGAATTTAAAAAAGGAAAAACAAATTTTAAAAAGAAAAAGGCTCTCGGGTTGAAATTGGCCCAACACCGTGCAAAGCCCAACACTGTTCATGGCCCAAGATCGTGTGCATGCTTGGGCTGATTTTATTTTTATTTTAGCCCAAAAGAGATTTGGCCCAACATCACTCATATTGGGCCTACCGCGGGAACAACGCTTGCTCTACCACTCATCGCTTCCGTGCGCTGTTGGCGTGCTCACCACCGGGCGGGCGCGTGGCCGCACCCACCGCGGGCGGCGCGGCCGCTGTTCCAGCCGCGGCGATGGTCGGAATGGAAATCTAATTGCATAAACGCGGGCTAGAGCTCACCGTGAATCTAGGACGAGGCTTGGTCATGGCGGGCTAGGTCGAGAGGGGGTCGCCGCGCCGGGGGTAGGTAAATACCGGGCGACGGCGGGCGGGCGTTCGGCACGTCGGGGCTTCAACCGCGAAAGCCATCGGGTCGTTCATGACCATGATGTTCAGGCGACGCAAAGACTAGCTGGTTGGGCGAAATGCTCACCGAATTGGTCGGGCGACGGCGAGATCGAGGGCGCGGCGCCAAGAACCGGCCGGAGAAGACGACGACCACGGGGCGATTCCGACGGCGAGGCGGGCGTGGCCGGGCTCCAGAGGAAGCTAAACAAGCGCGGCGGCCGGGAAAGATGGTTTGGCAAAGAGACGACGACGGTATGGCGCGACGGCGGCGGAGGGGAGGCTGTTCGGCGACGGCGGTTTTGGGAAAAGAGCAAAACGACGGCGACCACGGCGTATTTATAGGCAAAGGGAGGACGAGGAGGTAGCTGGAGAGGTCGCGAAGGCCTCCAGGTGGTCGGTGTCGCTACGACATCGCCGGTGGACGGCGGCGCGATCCTTGATGCCGGCGGTGGCAAGGTAGGGTTGGTCGAAAGTTATTGTTCATCCCCCTAAATCCAACCCTAATCTGAACTTTTCAAATTACTCTCAAAATTTGAACTGAACTCAAAAATTTCCAAAAAGTAACCCCCTTAATTTTTCAAGATCTACAACTTTCACTATTGGAGCATTTTCAAAATCTGCCTAGAAATATGACTTTTTGAAAAGTAGCTTCAAATTTTGAAATTTGAATTCAAAATTACTTTTAAAAATCATGTAACAACTTGAAAAACTTTGTACATGACTTTTGTTCCTCTCAACAAGATCTACAAACTAGCTGTTGAAAGTTTTCTCAAATTTTGCATAAATTTTGAAATATAGAAAAGGGGGCAATTAGAGTTTGAATAAAATTCAAAATTACTTTAAAATTTTGAACTAAACTTTGAAAACTCAAAATACCAACTTTGTTCAGTTTTGAAAACTCTACAAAAATGCTTTAATAACCATACCCAAATTCTTGATGGATTTTGAATAAAATAAAAGGGGGCAAACTAGGGTTTGAAATTTAGGGTTTCCGACAAGGGGATAGTTTCCGAATCTGTTTCCTCTCGCGTCTTTTTCGACCGACAACGACACCAAACACAAAAAATAAACTTATTTTAGTTCAATGCAACATAGGGTGGGCTAAACATAGATGCTTTGCAATGATCATGATGACATGTCGTTTTTAGTGTAAATAACACCGTGGTGTTACACAATCGCCGACGCGATGTTTGTAATAGTTGGCACTTGGTCGAGCCACTATTATGCTCCCTATGGGTACAATGCTTACAATTGAGGATGCACTATTGTATCCCGATTCAATGCGCACCCTATTAAGTTATAGAGATATCCGTAAGAATGGGTTTCATGTTGAAACACATGCGGACAACAATGAGGAGTTCCTTCTCATTACAAAATATCACGGATATGGCAAAGATACACTTGAAAAAAGTGCCCTCACTCCAAATGATTGTACTACACATACATCAAACCCGTACCACATGTTGCTTATAAAGTAATTTTCCGAATGTTAACGTATTCCAAACTTGGCATGATCGCCTTGGCCATCCCGGCATCGGGATGATGAGGAAAATTATTAGCAATTTTGTTGGTCATACATTAAGTGATTCTAAATTTCCCCAATCCTCAGATTTTGTGTGTGCCTTTGCTTGTGCTATAGGGAAATTAATTTTGAGGCCCTCTTACCTCAAAATTCATGCCGAACCTATAAAGTTCCTTGAACGCATTCAAGGAGACATATGTGGTCCCATTCAACCATTGTCTAGGCCCCATTCAACCATTGTCCGGGCCGTTCGTGTATTTCATGGTTCTCATTGATGCATCTACACGATGGTCACATGTGACTCTCCTTTCTACAAGGAACCATGCATTTGTAAAAATTGTGGCACAAGTTATCAAACTTAAGGCCCAATATCCCGAACATCAAATCCGATCCATCCGAATGGATAATGCCGCTTTGAATTTTCCTCACGCGTGCCTTCAATGACTATTGCATGGCTCTAGGAATTCAAGTTCAAAGACTCGGTCCCATATGTTCATACCCAAAATGGGTTGGCGTAATCTCTCATCAAGAGAGTGAAACTTATTGCGTGGTCACATTTACTACAGAATTATAATCTACCAACATCATGTTGGGGTCATGCAAAGATTACATGTTTGTGACTTGATTCAATTAGCGCCCAACCGCATACCAAGATACCTCCCCATTACAACTAGTATGTGGAAATACACCTAATATTTCCCATCTGCGGAAGTTCGGTTCTTGTATATAATGCACCGATCTCACCACCGCAGCCGCATACATCTATGGGCCCCACAGAAGTTGGGGATCTACGGGGATATCAATCTCCGTCGATCATTAAGTATCCGAACCCCTAACGGGGATCTATTTACTTTGCCCTGCGATTGATTGTATCTTCAACGAGGATCATTTCCGGCATTAGGGGAGGAATAGAAAACCACAAACAATGCCAGAAATCAATTGGGATGCAAATGCACATTCCAAATTGTGATCCACGTACTTTCAGAGACCGAACTTCGGGTTCGAAGATCATAAATTTGCAACACATTGCAAACAACATGCCGATGCATTTGCTGATTATAAGGGTGTTACCAAATCCTATAATCCTGAGAAAATGCCTTAAAGAGTAGAGGTACCAAATAAAACTACTCATCTCCCAAGTAAGAGGGGAGAAGTACGGCTATTCCCACGGTGTAGCTTCTAGCAAGCAAAGGAAAGGGAAGAGCAAAACTTCCAATACAAAGAAATGCAACTCAACCTCAAGTTGAGAAGGTTGAGAAACACCCTATGGAGATTTGTCCTCCACATCCCACATCAACAAAGGCACTCAATATCCGATGTTGGGACATCGGAATGCCCCGATGATATCATTTTGGGAAATAATGATACATCACGGAGGGTATGTGAAATTTCCATCAACTACATTGAATCGAGAATCATATGACGTAAAAGTCTACTTGTTGTTGATTGCTATTTCATTTGAAACAATTGCGTAAATCATCCAAAATGATCCGCATCCAAAGACCATGGCAGAGTGCAAAAAGCGCTTGACTGAATCGGTGGAAAGATGCAATTCAAGCGGAATTAGCCTCACTCTCAAAAAAAAAAAGAAAGGTATTCACTCATGTTTGTAACACCCTAAATTTTACAATTTTCAAAAATAGTCTAAAATGATTTATTTATGCATTTTGTGGTCATGCAAATATAGGAAAATAATATCTTTTGTGAAATTAAAATCTAATATAAGGCTTAGATAGTTTTTGAGCTCCTAGTGTCTAACTCACGGTTCCTCCAAAGAATCAAATTTCGGATGACATTTATTTTATTTCAAAAATCCGATCCCTCGTTGTTTATAGTTTTGCCATTGAAGTTCAAATGCCTATAAATTGCTCATTTTAAATCCGTTTGGCTTCGTTCAAATTACGTTATATTCGTAATTCGGTAATCTAGAAGCTTATGCCACTGTTCATTAGGTTTTTAACTTTTAAATTTCGTGGTCCTTTTTAATTTATTATTTTATTCATGCAAACTTGTAAATTGCGTAGCTTCTCCGCTCTAGCTCCGTTTTTCGATGATCTTCGCGTCTATGTGATCATAGAGATACGTAGATTCATTTTATAAACCTTTTATCTTGTTTTCTTGATGTTGGTGTACTGTTCTAATATAATTCTATTGTTTGCCTCGTGCATGATTGTCTTTTCGATGTGTGTTGTTGCTATATCGATCAATTAGACGGTGAGCTTGACGCGCGTGGTGATCCGAAATACGTTGACGATCAAGAAGGATATTCTCTTGGAGCTTTGGACTTGAAGAAGTATTGATATTAAGACAAGTATAGTTTTGGGATATGTTAACTTTAAACCATGATCATATGACTTGATTAATGTTTATGCACTAGACGTTAAAATGTGAATTGTTTAGCAACATGTGGACTTGTCTCGTATTAGCGTCTCAGGGGAAAACAAGACAACCGTGAGGGCTAATGGGCTCGGGTTTTAGCTCGAGTACCCGTGACATCTTCTAGCTTGTTAGAGGTTACCGAAAGGCGTTAGGGTAAAACAGACCGTGGATCCCCGTGGAGGGTTGTGTCACACGGAACTCGCCGCAGAATCGTGGATCGCCAGCGGTTGTCACACCTGGATCGACGGAAGATACCTAGCGGCCCTAACTTGTTAGACGACCCCGTGAAAGGCTTCATAGTGAACCCTGCCGACCGGCCCTAGGGAGAGGGTTAAGGGGCCGATCACCCCGGGCGAAAAGGGCAATTCACGGCTCACAAAGTGAAAGTGTACACCTCTCAGAGAGTAAAATCGGTATATCACCGTGCTCTCACGGTCATGAGCGCCTTGGAACCTTTGCATTAAGATGATGACCTATGCTTGTTTAATAATTCATAATTTATCGTTTATGCTCTACATTATTATGTTATAGTGATCATGGGTTATTGATTAGATGTTGCCTTACTATTCTTCCGAAGTTCGACATGGACTCACTCTTGCTATTTCACCCCACCTCGGGAGAAGTTTAGGCTTGTGATCAACCGGTCGGTTTGTCCCTCGTGGGAGTGGAGGCTTCATCCCGGATCGGAGTGTCTTTCCGTTGTTCGCGCTTTGAGGTTATCTTTTTATATTAAGTTCATTATTTATTAAGCATTATGTTTTGATATTACCTTTAATTGTGACTATATGTGAGATTTGACTTCCTCGGGCTCACATATGGTGTGTATCCGGTTTTGTCCTTAAAACCGGGTATTACACATGCAATGCTTACACCTCGTGGAATCTTCCCTGTGGGATTCAAATGGGTTTTCGTCCGAAACGGAACGAGAACAATGAGGTTGTGAGACATAAAGCGAGGCTTGTAGCACAAGGGTTCACACGAGAGACCCGGCATTGATTTCAATGAAACATATTCTCCAGCTTATGAGTGGAATAACATTCCGATATCTTATATCTCTGGCTATTCAAAATCGTCTATCTATGCAGTTGATGGACGTAGTGACTGCATATCTCTATGGGTCACTTGATTCGGATATATATATATGAAGGTTCCCCGGCGGAATCTCTATACCGGATCCAAAACGCAAATCGCAACATGTATTGCGTAAAGCTTCAAAAATCACTCTATGGCTTAAAAGCAAATGGGAAGAATGTTGTATAACCGACTTAGTGAGTTCCTTTTAAAGAAGGGATACATTAACAATAATGATTGCCCATGTGTTTTCATCAAAAAGTCCCAAACGGGATTTTGCATCATATCGATGTATGTTGATGATTTAAATATCATCGGCAACCCACAAGATATTGATGAAGCACGCAACCATCTAAAGACGGAGTTTGAGATGAAGGATTTGGGTCAAACCAAATTTTGCTTAGGTTTACAACTTGAGCACCTTCCCAATTTGGAATTTTAGTGCATCAATCAATACGCCTATGTCCGTAAAGTATTGGAGAAATTACACATGGATAAATCTCATCCCTCCAATACTCCTATGGTTGTTCGGTCTTTAGAAATGGAGACCACCAAATTCGCACCACGGATAAAGGAGAAGAGATTCTGGGCTCCCATTACCCATATCTCGGTGCCATTGGAGCGCTTATGTATCTTGCAAATAGCACTAGGCCCGATATTGCATTTGCGGTGAACTTGCTAGCTCGACATAGCCGCTCCTACCAAACGTCATTGGGCAGAGTAAAACATATCCTCGATATGTGAATGGTACAAGAGATCTTGGATTATTTTTCCAAAGGAACCCAAACTCCAATATGATTGGATACACCGATGTTTGGCTATTTATCCGATCCCCATAATGGCCAATCCCGCATGCAGGCTTTGTGTTTTTACACGGAGGGACTGCCATTTCTTGGAAATCTTCCAAATGCACTATGGTGTCTACCTCAACTAATCACTCAAATAATTGCACTATTTGAGGCTTCACGCGAATGCGCTTTGGCTTCAAGAGAGTGATCAACCACATACAACAATCATGTGGTATTGGTGCTTCATTCACCAACCATTATTTATGAAGATAATGCCGCTTGTGTTACCGCAGATGGATACCGGCTACATCAAGAGCAACATAACTAAGCATCTTTCTCCTAAGTTGTTCTATCCCCATGAGTTACAACAAATGGGTGAAATAGACATCTTGCAAATCAAATCATGCGATAATCTTGCTGATTTGTTTACTAAGTCACTACCAAATTCCTCGTTCGAGGAATGTGTTCAAGGAATTGGTATGCGGCGACTTCGAGATTTGCAAGGTTCGGGGAGAAAACTCTTAGATGTTGTCCTGTCAAACCATCATCTTTGCACTCTTTTCTTTGTATGAGTTTTACTTACAAGGTTTCTCATATAAAGTTTTTAATGAGACAAGATTATCACAAGCATATGTCATATTTCCTATTTTTCCTCATCGAGGTTTTTAAGGAGATATCAATGACATATATTGTCCTCTAAACTATCTATGAGTTTTCTCCTGAAAAAGGTTTTTCTCATATGAGTTTACAATGAGGCAATAATCATTATATGTTGTATCACTTTCTCCTTATTTTCCCATTGGGTTTGAAGGAGTTTTTAACAAATATCCGCCAAGTATTTCTCCTCGTTTTTATCCTACAGGACTTTTGGAGGATTAATACATTCATTGATCTCAAGATGGATTCGATCAAAGGGGAGTGTTACAATCCACGAGAGGAGTTCCTCTCATCTAGGGATACACCCATATCGAGAAACCGCTCCCGCTCCCCTTCTATCTCTATCTTGTAAACCGTCGTCTCCATGGAGCGGTTTGCTTGGCGCTCCTCTCCATGGCGCCCATACGGATGTATAAATACATATCAAAGATCAATGAAAGACTCTCTCGGTTCATTTGGCAAATCACTGCTCCAATTTACATTTACACTAAACAATTTATATATTAATATAAGCCGGATCGCCTTCTTCCTTCCCCGGGCGGCGCATGTGGTGTTGTCTCGCTGGTGTCTCGTGGTCGCCTCGCGCTGTCCCGTGTTGTCTAGCGCCGTGGTGCTGCATTCTCCCCGCCGCCTCTCGTCTTTGCCGCGCCAGGGAACCGAGGGCGGTGACGCCGGTGAGAGAGCCTGCGGTACGTGGGGAGACTATGCTTTGCCGGGTTGGGGGCTTCGCATAAATTGTTCAAATCAAATAGAAATACTTGAAAATATAGCAATAAGAGAGACTTACAATATTATTGGTTTGTCCGCCGCTTTCTCAATGACATGAAGGTGTTAATTATACCGTCTTCATCAACATGGAAGAAAATATCCTGCTCAATAAATGTGACTACAATCATCCAAAACAGCATCACCTATCTTATTTCCTGACTTTGTTTTCACTATAACCAATCTTTGAAAGTACCCTTTCAACACTCACGGTTTGCCACCGTAAAAAAAGCAATATCATTTTGAGAAGCAAGTACACCATATGATACACTCTATGCTTCTTTGTTTCAACAAGCTTTCATGAGAGATCAACAATGTTGTCAAGACCTTGGAAGCTAGCATCTTGTATCATGTCATCAATATAATTATCAAGTAGCAATTCAAGTTTTAACAAATCATTGTTGGAGAAATCCTTCGGATAAAATTCTGCCAATTTGCATACCTTTCGTGCATCAAACCTAGCAGTTCGAAGTTGGCAACTTGATCGCTCGTCAAGATGCACTACTACAGAATTTTTTTTACGTGACAACCCCCAAATCCATCCGTGGCGGGCACAAGGTTTGCCCGCCATGGTTATTTGCTACAGCGCCTCCTAGGCGCCCGCCACGTAAAACCCGATTTTCCGCGTGCGGACAACTTAAAAAAATGCCCGCCACTCTCTCTCTCCCTCTAGAATCTAATGCGCCCATCCCACCACTCTCCTTCCCTCTCCCTGCCGCTCTCCAACCGTGACTTAGGGTTTCTCTCCGTCGTCCCCCTTCTCTCTCCTTCCCTCCCTCACCCCCTCCCAACCCCACCTTCCCCACCCGGCGGCGGCCCCCCCCTCCCCCTTCCCTCTTCCTCATCACTCCCTCCTTCTTTCTCCTCCATGCCACCGCCATCTCCTCCCCAAAGCGCAATCGGAGATGCCCCTAGCTAGTGGCGGTGGTGGGGCCACCACGACCCGGGTGGCGGTCCCGCTCCACCGATGGCGTCGGTTCAAGGCGGCGGCGGCGTGCGACTCCACCCTCAATGATCCGGGGCGGTGGCGAGCACTTCACTACTTTAGGGCGGCGTGACTCGATCCGGGCGGCGGGATCCGCCGACCGGCGGTGGCGACGGCGGGCTGCCTCTCGCCTCCCGTGCGTATAGGGGTGCGTGGGTTTATGCGGTCGGCGGGGGCATGCAGATCCACACCGGGCGCCCGTGATCTAGGCCGACACCGGCGACGACGGGCGAGGTGCAAATCGCGAAAGCGCCTAGAACCAGGCCCGGACACGGTTGGGTCCGAGCTTTTTTTTTTTTTTTTGTTAGATTAACCGTGGCGGGCACATTTTGCCCGCTACAAAAAAAATCATTTACCGTGGACCTGTCAACCGTGGACGGGCACCCTTGTCCGCCTCCGAAAATGAAAATCACCCGCCACGTAAAATGATTTTAGTAGTGATGCATGCATGTGTAACTAGCTTCACATGCACTGGGTAGATGCTGCATGCATATTGTGCTCTGCACTAACCTTCACCTTCCTCGAGTGGCTGGAAGCTTCACGTGTGAGTGTGTGACTGCAACAAGCGTTGTCACCGCGCGCTGCCACTTTACATGGCATGCGGGAGCCAGTTTATAGGCGGATTATTTGTTAGGTAATCGGGCCGGTATCCCGATTGGGCGTGTGAGTGTCTTTGGGCGGCGGCCGCTGCCAAGCCATGCCCGTGTCGGTTGAAGCCGTTGTTCATATAAGCCGTGCTTGGTTGTAACGTTCGTTAACGAAGAACGAAACTCTGAACTCCCTAATGAAATCCTAATCCCGTGGAATCCAGCCGTGTTGCTTGCTTTTCTTCCTCCAATCTCTGCTATGTTTCCCCAATTCCCCTCTAGTTGTCCTTTACTCTAACATTTGGTATCCGAGCAAGGTTGATTTGGGGAAAAAATTTCCCCAATCCCCGGCGCCCAAGAAGAGCAATCCACCCCAATTCCAGATCGGATGGCATTACCGCTGCTTTGGACGGCAGGAGGCGGCGACTCGGGCTGGACGAGGCGGCAGCGCGGTGCAGCGGTTGGAGTTCGAGCCACCACCACCCGGCACCACCGCTTCCTCCACCCCCGTGGCACACAAAGGTACATCTTCCTCCCATGCGGCCACAACGGTCGCCATGGGGACAGTCCACAGCTTCCACCGCCGGCCACAACGGTCGCCGGGGCTCGACCTCAACATCACTTCGACGGCTTCCGCTTCCCATAGTGCGTCGCCGTTGCGGTCGACATGCCCAAAGGGGCTGGCGTGGGCGGAGGCATCCCAGGAGCAAGCCTCCTTGGGGCGCTTCCGCCAAACTTCAATCAGGGTATGCCGCATCACGCACCACCTCCTGCATATGATTCAGATGATTCCCACACGCATCATCCACCGTTTCCAAAGATAGAATTCCTCAAGTTCGATGGTTCTGACCCTCGTTGGTGGATTGATCAATGCGAGACCTATTTCGAGGTCTACGACGTGCGGGAACGCCTGAAAACCCGCTTTGCCATGCTTAACTTCTAGGTGCGGCGGCGGCTTGGTTGTAAGCGGTGCGGCGGGGAGGGGAGGATCGTGGATTGGCACACGTTGATGGAGATGGTAACACCAAATTCGACAAGGATCAATACCAGATTTTGCTTGGTCAATCGGGATTCATTGAGGCGAGTGGGCACGGTCATGGAGTACCAC
Source organism: Hyparrhenia diplandra (assembly GCA_015847255.1). Taxonomy (NCBI): domain Eukaryota; kingdom Viridiplantae; phylum Streptophyta; class Magnoliopsida; order Poales; family Poaceae; genus Hyparrhenia; species Hyparrhenia diplandra. Next base: position 109,426 of record JADLZK010007525.1, on the reverse strand, counting down.
AAGCGGTTTGAGAAGATTGCGCCGCGGCCTCTGTTGTACAACACTGCGTTCGATGATACGTTCTTCGCCACACGCTTTGTGGCGGGCTACGCGATGACATTTAGCAAGCCATACGTCTCCATCGTGCTCAGGATGTTGACATTGCTAGCCAACTGGCGGTGATTCAAGAACAAGAAGCAGAGATGAACATGAAGACCTCTGGGCGGAATTTCACCAGAGGAGCTCTAAAGAACATGGGAGGCGGTGACAAGACCAAAAATGCTGAGACTGGCAAGATCCCAATCAAGACCACCAAGATCGAAGCCGAGAGGATAAGGCGGGTAAGCCTGAAGTCATTTAAATTAAATCAATGGGCTCTGTTTCAAATGTGGTGAGAAATGGAGTCCAGCTCATACTTGTCCTGCTCATATTTCATTACATGTGCTAGAAGAGTTGCTAGATGCCATGGACATTATGGAGAGAAGTGATGATTTGGATGGGGATGAATTTGGTGAAGCTAGTGCTGATCAGGAAGTGATGGCAGTTGAGTCTACACAATCTCAGCACAAAGCTGCAAGACAAACATTGAAGTTATTGGCACGAGTTGGGAAGCATCAGTTGCTAGTATTAGTCGATTCAGGAAGTGTTGGGACATTTGTCAGTGCTCAACTGGTAGCCCACCTTGGTCTACCTACGCATTACCTCGCACACACCCGAAATTCGTAATGTACCGATGGAGGATTGATGATTTGTGATCAGATGGTGCCAGAACTGAATTGGGTCATTCAAGGGCAGCACTTTGTTTCAGGAGCAAAGGTCATACCTTTCAAGTGTTTTGATCTGATTGTTGGGGAGGACTGGCTTGAAACATTCAGTCCAATGGTAGTTGACTATAAGCTCAAGACAATTCAGTTTACTCATGAATGGAAGGTGATTAATCTACAAGGAGTAGTTGACAAAACAAGCAGTTGCTCTGCTGTGAGTGCACATAAGCTGAAAGGGCTGTTGAAGCATGGAGCTGTCTCACATTGCATTTAGATGGTGTTGCCTGATATAAAACAATCTGAGCCCAAGATTGAGACAGTGATTCCTCAAGAAGTGGAGAGTCTTGTAACTCAATATGGCCATTTGTTTGCAGAACCTACTGGTTTGCCACCAACCAGAGAAGCTGATCACAAGATACCCTTGATAGAAGGTGCATAGCCTGTGAAGGTCAGACCTTACAGGTATTCTCCAATTCAAAAAACTGAGATAGAGAAGCAATTGAAGCAAATGCTATCTCAAGGCATTATAAGAGCCAACACAAGCTCTTTTGCATCACCAGTCTTATTGGTTAGAAAGAAGGATGTCAGTTGGAGATTTTGCATAGATTACGTGCACCTGAATGCTATTACAAATCAAGAATAAACAACCAATGCCTTGTAGTGGATGAGCTGTTGGATGAATTGGTAGGGTCAAAATGGTTCACCAAATTGGATTTCAGATCAGGGTATCATCAGATTTGCATGGCTAAAGGAGAGGAATACAAGACTGCATTCAGGACACATCATGGGTTGTTTGAATTCATGGTCATGCCATTTGGCCTAACAAATGCCCCAGCCATATTTCAGAGTATGATGAATGATATCTTTGCTGGACTATTAAGGCAAGGTGTGTTGGTCTTCATGGATGACATCCTTGTCTATTCTAAGACATTAGAAGAACATGTGAAGATTCTCAAGAAAGTATTTGACATACTACAGCAGCATAAGTTCTTGATCAAGAAGTCTAAGTGCTCATTTGCATCAACTAGTGTTGAATATCTGGGGCATGTAATATCCAAAGATGGTGTGGCAACTGATAACTCCAAGATCACAGTTGTACAGGAATGGCCAACACCAAGCAATGTCAAGCGCTTAAGGGGCTTTTGGGCCTAATCGGCTATTATAGGAAATTCATTCAGCACTATGGGTTGATATGCGCCATTGACTGATCTATTGAAGAAAAATATGCCATTCATTTAAACATCTGTGACTGACAGAGCCTTTCAGACTTTGAAGCAAAAGTTGATACAAGCTCCTGTTTTGGTGATTCCTGATTTCACAAAGACCTTTGTGCTAGAGACTGATGCATGTGATGTGGGCATAGGTGCTTTGTGTTGATGCAAGATAATCATCATGTAGCCTATTTGAGCAAGGCTCTGGGACCAAGAATCAAGCCTTGTCAGTATATGAAAAAGAATGTATGGCCATCTTGATGGCAGTTGAGAAGTGGAGATTTTACCTCCAACATGCACCATTCATCATTAAGACTGATCATAGGAGTCTCCAACATTTAACCGAGCGGCGAGAGAGTCAATACAAATCTCGCCAGAAAGCCTTGCTCAAACTAATGGATTTACAATATTCAATCCAAGACAAGAAAGGAGTACGAGAATCACGTTTGATGCACTCTCTAGATGTGAGCATGAAGGCTCGGATGGCTATCTCTCGAGTGCATTCCTACGTGGGTCCAAAAGCTACAAGAAGGTTATGATGATGATCCTCATGCTAGACGGTTAATAGCTGAATTGGCTATAGATGCAAATAGCCATCAGCATTATGCCTTGCAGAATGGAATACTGAGATACAAAGGAAGAATCTGGGTTGGGAAAAATATATGATGCTTCGTAATCATATATTGATTGCCTTGCATGCAAGTGGTGTTGGAGGCCATTCTCGTATAAATGCAACTTATTCCGAGTAAAATGCTTATTTGCTTGGCTTTGATCCGAAAAACCTCGGTACAAGAGTTTGAGAATCGAAGGTCAAGTGTGTCAAGAGGCAAAACGAGAGGATAAAGAAACCGGGTGTAACACCCGTGTTTTTGCATCATTTTAAAATTCACTAAAAATTTGAACTTTTCGAATTACAACTAAAACTCGATTTAATTTCCGCTAAACCTAAACCCTTTTTTGAAAACTCGCATTCAAACTCCCACCATTTAGAAAAGTAGGAAATCTTGTTTGTTGCTTGTGATCTTTATGGTCGCAACGGATGCAAGGTAAGTTCTAGATTTTAATTATGGAAGTAAGTCGCATGAGAATGATTTACGGATTTTCTCTCGGGAATAAAATATCGAGACACGTGTGTACCATCTTCCCAAACTATATATATTTATATATATTAAATGGCACAAGGGAATAAATATTCTCGAGATATAAGTCTAGAGAATAGAAACCCAAGTGTCTAAATAAATGAATATATATGAATATATATATACGATGTACACATGAAATAATAAAAGAAGAAGGGGTTGGAAAATGGAAGGAAAAATAAAAGGAAATTACAAAGCCACTTCGGGCTCAATCTCCCTTCATCTGACCCAGCAAACAGCCGCGGCCCAACTCCTCCCTTGCATTGTCGAATGGGTCAAGAGGCAGCAACACGCAGCCAGCATGGTCCATTCCCTCATCCTTCTCTTCCACTTACACGCGGACCCCACCTGTCATAGTCTTCTCCCACCTCCATCTTATCCTCTTTGCTGCCCACGCACACGACGCACACAGGCACACCGCCGTTGACCACGAAACAGGGGCCTCAGTCCCTCACCCGAGCTGTCCCATCTCGTGATGGCAACGGGGACCCGATTCCCGATTCCCCCGTGGGGAATTCCCCTATTAGGGGATGGTGATGGGGAGAAATCTATCCCCATGGGGATGTTAACGGGGAGAATTTCATCCCCGATGGGTAAATGGGGATGGGATGGGGAATCATCCCCATCCCGTTCCCATGCGGGGACCCGATAAAAGCTACTCTCTCCGTCTTTTTGTTTGTCTCTTGAGAAGCGTGTTTGTGAGGAAACACTGTTCTCTGTAGACAAACATTTGGGCGACGACGAGGGAGTAGTATACAAGTTACATGCTTTGATATGGTAATATAACATGTGAATGATGATATAATTATACGAGAATAAATAATAAATATGTGAACATAAGTTCATATTATGTATATATGGTGAAAATATAAAACCATATAACGTAATATCATGTCACATATAATATGGTATCTTGTCCCTTATATAGTACTCCTCCGTTCCAAATTGTAGTTCACTTTTTAGCTTTTCTAGATACATTGATTTTTGTTATGCACCTAGTTATACACTACGCCTGCATACATAGTAAAAAGAAATGAATCTTGAAAAGCCCAAAGTAAACTATAATTTAACTATGAAATATAAAATAATGTCTATTGTCAACATTAAAATGGGATGGGGATCCCGATGGGGATTTATCCCCGGGGAATGGAGATGGGGAGAAAATCCTCTCCGTGAGCATAAATGGGGATCCCCGGGAATTTTATTCGTGGGGATGGGGATGGGGAGCCGTTCTCCGATGGGAAATTCCCCGTTGCCATCCCGAGTCCCATCACGCCGGCACCACTCCTCCTTTTCCCCACGACCAGCACGGGGGTCACAGCGCCGACGACCAAGGAACAGTCGCGACGACGACAATGCCGGGAAATATCTTCCCCTCGAACTCGGCACCGCCGTACTGCTCTACAGCGAAGAAGTAGATGCCAGCTCGCCCTGCCGGAGTAAAAGCGCTGTCGCCGCCTTGCCTTGTCCGCCTCGCCGGTGACAGCTCGCGCCCTACCCGACGCGTCACGTCGCCGGGACGTCGAGGATGAACTGTGCCACCGTCAACGCCGCGCCCGACCGCGTCAGCACTGCCGTGTCCCATCACCTCGCCACAGCCAGCTCGAGCACAGCCACTCTGCCATCCGGCACAAGCTTGACAGCTCACCATGGCTGCCGGAAAATATCTCCGGCGAGCCGTCCCCCGCGCCGCCTATAAATAGCCACCCCCAGACCCCCGAGCTCGACACATTGAGCTCAGCGCCGGGACGGCCGAGGCCAAGGCCTGCATGGGTGCACGGCGCCCTGCCTCCTTCGTGCCGCCGCCGGCCAACTGAAGCTCGGCGCCGCCAGCCCCTCCGGACGCTGCGTCGAGGACGAAGAAGACGACGTCGCTGCGCTCGCCCTTCGCCCGCCGCCGCGCTCGGTTGCCACGCTGGAGCTCCGCCTCACAGCCTCAGCCATGTCTGCCAACGCCGCTCGCCGCGACGCGCACCACCATAGCTTGCCGTCGCGCTCGTGGCATCAGCTTCGCCTGCCTTGCCGCGCACAGCGTTCCCTCGCCGGAGCGCGCTCCCCTCTACCTAGCTAGTGCCTAACCGCCTTGCCTCCCCCGCCATGCCGGCCACGAGCAACAGACCCAGCTCGCCGTAGTCGTCGCCATGCCGCTCACCGCGCAGCTTGCCACCGCTCCGCCCACGCCTCGCCACCACTTAGCCACCACCGCCCAGCTGAGCCAACACCACCCCACTGACACCCGACGCTGCACATCACCACGACCACCAATCCGCCGGCGTGCCCTCCCTCCATCTCTCCTCTTTCTATTTTTGGTTGGGGAACGGAGACGACGGGAACGAACGGGAATCACCCGTACAAGCATCCCGTGACCAAGGGCCTCAAGCTTATCCCTTCCACCGTGGGCCCCATCAGTCATTACCCCAACACCCTTCCTTGGTGGTGGATGGACTTGGCCCATGTGGAATAAAGGGTGAAAGAATGGACAGGCCAGATCGGTCCACAAAGACATAAGCTGAGTCTACAACACAGTACAGCAGAGAGCGCCGACAGCCTGGACCCCGCGCGTCAGCCCTAGCTAAAATGCTATGTACACCCGGTATTTGTACACAGAGCCTGAAAAGTGGTACTTCCCGTGTCAGAAAAATTCCCAGAAAATTTGTAAATTCATTATTTGATTTATAGAATTTTATCATGTAATTAGTTCTAATTTTATTACATGATAAAATTTTATTATAATATTACCCTAATGGTTTAATTAGGGATTAATATTATAAAATCCATATCTCATGCATACTAACTCCGTTTCACGTGAAACGACTTCCATAATTCATCTAAAATCTAGCTCTATGCATCTAACCCATTGCCACCATAATGTTCTATGCTTGTTTTGGTTGCTCTAGTTCAAGCTAGGTTATCAACATATACGCCGTGGTTCTACATCGACCCGATTAGGAGTTTCCGTCCGAGGAACACTAGAGACGCTCGACGCCGCCGATTCGTAAGAACCTCCCAGGCAAGTCCTTACCCCCTAATCATGACCTTAATTAAGTGATGATAATGATGATGATAACCGGATTAGTATAGTGTGGTATGAGCCCGATAATGTAGCTATGGAGCTAAAAGCTTCCTGGACGTGCTCATCCACATTATCTACGCCCATACGTTATAAATAAAGAGTAATATGAGAATGCCTAATGAACCCTAACCAACAAAAGAGGTGGGTGATAGTAATTCATAGTGAGATGGATTGCTACGGAATCGCTGTGTGGGATTCTCGCGAGAGATACTCGCCTCCCTAAGGACCTGGTTCATAGACCTTCTACCAAGTATGATATTACGCATGCCACCACACGCGGGATGGGGCGGCTTGATCTCACACCCCGTTAGGTCAAGGTATATTGTATGCCTAGGAGGCCGGTGGTAGGCGTAAGGGGGGCTCGGGGGGCGCATTATGGGGAGAGTGGCCCCATGGTCCGGTTGGCGTGGTTGCTTTGTGATCCTCCACGAAAAACTTTTTGGCGCATTGTTATCGTGATACCTAATTATTAAGTTGACGGGTGCTTTGAGTGATCATCCGAAATGCCGAGTGCTAATGGGATCTTTGAGTGACCTTCCCATTCTCCAACCCCGAGAAACCTTTGGTAGAAGATATACCAAAACCTAGGAGGCATCCGAGCGGGTACGAGATCTCGTTGGGCCATTTTTAGACCACCGGTACATGGGAGGAGGTGGCCCATCGTGTGGGGGAAGTGTACAACCTCTGCAGAGTTAATTGAATCTATTCGAATAGCCACGCCCTTGGAATGGGCAAGTGCTAGGCGAACATCTATGATTAGATATATACGTTGATGATGACTAACCCGTGGTGTCATGACAAATGATGATGACATGAGATAACCCTGAACTAGCGAGAGCAGTTTTAGAGACTCGCTAGGGCCCAAACCGTTAATAATTACAACCCCCTCGTTGGGACTTGCCGAAATACGTTTGTACTCACCCCTCTATTTTACGGATATCGGCACATGTGAAGGTAAGATCAACGACAAGTAGAGGACCAAAGATATCGTAGGAGTTAAGTAAAGTGTTTGCTTAGGAGAAGGGCGTGAAGCCCGTTTCATTCGCGGCACAAGTCCGCTTTTAGAGTGCGGGGCGGTGTCATAGTTAATCCACCGCTTCTCCGGTTGGCCAACTCGATATCGTAACCCCGACTTGGTGACCCTTCGCCGCCAATTGTAAGTCCCTTTCCATCCTATATTTCTATAGCTCGGTTTACTATTAATTACGCTTACCATTAATCAAGTACTAATAGACGTGTTTGTGGCGTGATCCTCGGGCGCAAACACGTGTGATTAACGACCCATTAAAAGTGGGGCGTGACACCAGGTCTACATTGCAACCACTCGCCAATTCCCCGAGCAAGCTTGGGAAATTGTGACTATGGATTTTATAGAGGGTTTACCAAATTCGATGGGTACAATGTCATGCTTGTGGTTATTGTCAAATTCACAAAGTATGGACATTTCAACCCTCTCAAGCATCCCTTCACAGCATTAGAGATTGCTCAAGTGTATCTTGCTAATGTGTACAAGCTTCATGGGCTGCCCAAAAAGATAATATCTGACAGGGATAAGGTGTTCACTAGTGCAGTCTGGCAACAATTGTTTGATCTTGCTGATGTTAAGTTGATGATGAGCTCATCTTACCATCCCGAAACAAATGGCCAAACCGAGAGACTCAATCAATGTGTTGAAGCATTTACGAGATGCACAAAGCACTCAAGTCCTAAGAAGTGGAGTAAGTGGATCTCATTTGTTGATTTGTGGTACAACACATCCACTCATTCGGCTCTGGGGAAGTCTCCCTTTGAAGTGCTATATGGATATACTCCCAGGTAGTTAGGAGTGGCTAATATCCAGCTGGGGACTGTACCTGAGTTGGAGCAATGGTTGATCGAAGAGAGCTTCGCCCCCGCCTGATCAAGCAACAACTAAACAGAGCTCAACAAAGAATGAAATCATAGGCGTATAAGAACGAGAGTGAAAGAGAATTTCGTGAAGGTGACATGGTTTTCTTAAAACTGCAACCATATGTGCAGTCTTCAGTGGCAACAAGGTCCAATCGGAAGCTATCCTTTCGATTCTATGGACCCTTCATAATCTTGCAACGTGTGGGACCAGTGGCATACAAGTTAGAGTTACCACCAGATGCAAGGATTCACCCTGTGATCCATGTATCACAGTTGAAGAAGCATGTTCCAGCTACAAGCACTGTAAGTCCTGACCTCTCCTCGGTGTGTGATGATCCTGATGTGATTCAGTGGCCTGTTGCGGTCCTGGAGGAAAGAACAATTCGTCGTGCTGCTAAGGATGTGCCTCAGTGTTTGGTGCAATGGAGTAATTGGCCAAAGGAGATGGCTACTTGGGAGGATGTCTTAACTTTGTCGGTGCATTTGATTGAAGCAGCGCGTTGTGGCTAAGCTTGAGGACAAGCTTGTGCATAAGAAGGGGGGAGTGTTAGGTACTGGGCCAGTATCCTGATTGGGCCGTGTGAGTGCGCTGGGCTGGCAGCCTGTTGCCAAGCCCATGCCTGTGTCGGTTGAAGCCGGTGTTTATATAAGCCGCGCTTGGTTGTAACGTTCGGTTAACGAAGAACAGAACTCTGAACTCCCTAATGAAATCCTAATCCCGCGGAATCCAGCCGTGTTACTTGCTGTTCTTCCTCCAATCTCTGCTACGTTTCCCCCCAATTCCCCTCTAGTTATCCTTTACCCTAACATTATTCTACGTTCTTTCACGGCGCTGCCCCAAACATGTTCTTGTGTTTTCTTAAAAATACTATGATTTTCTGAGGTTTCATCCTGTCCTATTATTACACCCACAAAATGCATATTTATTTCTCCAAACTTTGTCGATGGTACGCTGCCACAAAATGGTTTTTTTTTTTTTCAGGTATCTGAAGATATCATATTTTTGTGGAGAGCAGATCATATGGTGCTAAAAAATAATTCTCTTCGAATATGAAAGTGCAGTGTGACTTCACTGCCAAAGAAAATGCAATGTTGGGCCCACGTACTAGTTTTTCTCCCCATCTTGTGAACTTGTTTTAATACTCTCACAAACAACTCTCAGAAATAATGAAGGTATCGCGAAACTTCAGTTGCAACGAAAATCCAATACTGATTAGTAATGGTAATCCAGAACTCATGTAACACATTAGAAAATAGAGCGATCCAATTGCAAAACAGAGCAATCCGATTTGCAATCGGTGCTTTGTCGTCACCATTGTATGGTTTGCTTAGCTAACGCAACAAAATAATAGAAAAACAAAAGTGCAGTGTGACATCACTTCCAACAAAAACCCAAAGTTCGGCCACTAGAAAGACCAAAACTTGCCCCCACAGTCACAAACTGTGCTAAACGCAGTGGCCAATTTTCATAATGGATGGCAACGAGGGTAGGTGTACACAAGAATAAAGAATGCTTTAATTTCGAGTGATGATTAGAGACCTTCTCTTTTCTTTTTTTTTTATTGGTTTATCTAGTAAAACCTACAAATAATGCTGTGCACACCTTATAATTACTATTTATCCATGTTCCTGTATGTTCTGTGTTGTATATTGTATTGTGTTGTCAATCTGCATTTAGCTCTGCCCATGAGCATGCTTGCTAACTTTGTAATGAACTCCTTGTTCGATGTTTTGTTCTACTACATTATGTAAGCCTGTTTTGCTGGATTTCCATTATTATATTAAAAAGCCCGCAACGAAGCACATGAGTGTAAAAGTATTTACTATCTATGTGCGCGTCGTATATAAATACTTCACCTTGTAGCATTCAAATTTGTTTCAAAAAAGGTTGTCCTTCTCACTACCCACTACACCTAGGGGTGGTAATGCATCTGGCCCTTTTGCCTTTTTCACAATTCCACTTGGCTCTTTTCATTTTTAGTTCAAAGTTATATAGCTTTACGGCTCGGTCTTAATTCGATCCGATCCTTAAATTTGCTAGCCTAAATTAAAAGGCCCTTTACCACACCCCTTCTCCTGCCAAAGGGATAGAAGATGGGAGTCCTTTTACACTCGCCAGTTGGTTGGTGCTGAGATCTCTGCTTACTGGAACCACAAGGTACCATACTAGAACCAGCAATATAATGCAAATATGCTTCATCATGATTCACAGTAGCCTCTTTTGTCTCATGATCATTTATAGTTTAGTTGATCATTTAGATCTCAGGATTAGCAACCACACAAGTAGCAGAGTAGGCTGGTACGATTTAAAATGAGCAGTGTATCTGATACAAAATAATCACATCACATCCTTGTAAAGGCAAAGCAACAGAGTTCTGAATAATCCAGCAAAATTTCGGTGATTAACTGACAGGCAATCCTTTGTCATTCTCAAACTTGTAACCTATACAACCACGATTAAGAGGGGGTCAGTCACTGAGGATAAATTTTTCGATTGCTGTTCGAGAAATTGAGAAAAATATATTATAATCTTCCATAGTACTGCGAATTCTGCCCTACGTGGAAGCATGGACCTGGAACATTTACCAAAATAAAATGAACTATAGCAAAATACTACGCGTATTAGTAACAGAGAAACGTACCAAGTTCTGAAGCTCCCGTACTCGAGTGTTGAGACAAGGCACCGGCCCTCAAAAATACGAGGAATGTGAGAGACAAGGTGTGAGTTAGGCCCCACCCCTCAATTGCAACGAGTTTTCAAACCAAAGCGTTGAATGGATTTGATCATTTGGGTAGGCATTCAAGGGCAGGGCAACTCTGGATCCAAAGGTCGTGGAGAGAAGTGAGTTGTCTAATCCACTCTGAAGCTCTGTCAGGGCAGCAAATCCACCCAAGTTGAGAAATTATAGTGGTGTCAAAGATCCTGAATGATATCAGCTAGCTGCTTCGGATTATTGTCCCAGGCACCGATTTGCAACCTGAAGAGGGACCTTGGAGAGGAGATCTTGAATCACATCCTTGTAAAGCAAAGCAATAGAATTCTCAATAATCCAGAAAACAATTGGAGATCAACCGACAGACCATTCCATCATCATTCTTGAACCTGTATTAAGAGGGTTCAGCTGTTGGACTTTAATCTTTTGACTGCTATACGAGTAATTAAGGAAAAAAATATTATTCTACCTAAGTGCTGTAGGTCATCATTGTGAGAACAAAGCAATAATAAGTGTACTAATATATTGGAGTTGGAGAGGAGATGTGCTAATTTGCCCTACTGCCCTAAGCAAGAGAAAAAAGAAAAAGGCAGTGACAGGTTTTGGAAACGAAAAACAACACATACATGAAAAAGAAAATCGTATTAAATGACTAATGGTGAACAATTATCTCTTGTTTTGAGACCATGCCTAGGCGCGTATTTCACTAAGAAGAAAGAGTCTGACCATACAAAGTATAAAAGGTAACCCAGGTTACCGAGAAAGCCCTACCACTACTTGGATCTAGCAAAGAAGATTACATCAGAATTATCTTGCGGCGAGAAAAGGTAGACACTCAAAGGCACATGGCCGAACACCTCCAGCTGCCTGAAACCGGGGGCGCACCACACCCCCCGGCTTTCTCCTGGATGATATTCGCTAACTTCAAAGGCACCGCCGATACACCATTGAACGCGTTCTCCCGTTACGTTCCTTCCACAACATCCAGCTTACCAGGAGGAAAAGAGAGTCAAACCTGTGATGAACCACCTTCGGCGCCCTCTTCCAGTTGAGCAGCCACCAATACCGTCGAGCATGACAACAACATGGTGCAGCCTCAACACTACTACAAAATTGATTTTTACGTGGTGTTTCGATTTTATTTTCCGTGGCGGGCATTTGAGAAACCGTCCACGGAAAATAGGTGGCCCGCACCCTCCGGCCGTTAAAAAAACCGCCACGCGGTTAATCGATTAACCGTGGCGGGCATTGTAAAATAACCGCCCACGGTTAAATCCTATTAACCGTGGCGGGCAATGTAAAATAACCGCCACGGTAAATCGATTGACTCGTGGCGGTTTTTCTTAACAGCCCGCCACGAAAGGAAAGCCTGCACACGAAGGCCCACTTGGCCCGTTAAGTGTTCGCGTATATATATCCTACCCCAAACCCTAACTACCCAAAGACACTCTCCCTCCTTCACTCCTCCCTTCCTCCACCAGCCCCTCTCCTCTCCCCCACACCCGCACAACTGCCTCCCTCTCCCCACGCCAACTTCCTCCCCTAGCCCGTCTCCTCCCTCTCACTCCACATGCTCCGGCCGGGCGGCGGTTCGCATCCCCGAGGCGGCGGCGGATTCGGGCGACGCGGCGGTGGCGGCCTCCACGCATCCCCGGAGGCGGCGGTGGCGGCGAGCCTCCATCGCGCCGGCTTCCCCTCATCCCGTGGCGGCGGGCGGGCGGATCTCGCTGGAGGGCGGATCCGCTTCCGGGCAGTCGGATCGGCAACGCTGGCGCGATCGCGCGCGCACGCGCGGTCGAAGCGCGAGGGTGCGGCGGATCGAAACGGCGGGCGGCGATCGAGCGGGCAGGCGGATCGGCGCGGCGGCGCGGATCGACCGACGGGCGTCGACGACCGCGCCGCGGCGGATCGAGCGGCCATGGAGCTCGGGATCGAGCGGCCATGGAGCTCGGACGGGCGGCGGAACGAAGCGGCGGGCGCGCGACCTCCTCCTCCTCGAGCTCCGCCGCATCGCTGGCTCCACCTCGAGGACGGAGGCCTCGGCACGGTACCCGGAATAGTATTCCGGGCGGCGGGCCGCATCCGCCCCGCTGCCAGTCCGCCCGCCACCGGGCCCGTTAGGGTTTCGATTTGGATTTTTCTCTTCTTTTATATTTTTTATTATTAACCATGGCGGGCATTTTGTCCGCCACGGAAAATCGACCATTTGTGTGACCCTTCGTCTGCGTGGCGGGACGTAAAAAACCGCCACGGAAAAGGTTTTTGGTCCGCCACGGAAGATCATTTATGTAGTAGTGCAACCTGAGAATGCATAGATGCCAAACTTCCCGACTGACCGGGCAACCCACGAGGATGTGGTCCACAGTCTCCATGGCCTGACCACACTTGACACACACGTTGGACTGCTGTAGTCCATGCCTAAACCTCCGGTCCGCCGTCGAGCAACGGCCATGCATGGTGAGCCAAAAGAAGACGTGTACTTGCGGCGGAGCCGAAGTCCTCCACAGCTATTTGACCCTGGGCACCACCCAGGGACATGGCCCCGTAGGCCGAAGCATCATCTCCATACAATATGGACTACCGAAAGCAACCCCTCCACCTAACAGGAATGTGAGAGACAAGGTGCCAGTCAGGCCCCACTCCTCGCCTGTACCGTCTTTCCAAACCAGGACAGTCATCAATGCATAAATCATGGACAGCAGTAAGACGCTGTATGGATTGGGGCAGGCATTTAAGGACAGGGCAACTCTGGATCATAAGGTCGCGGAGAGCAGAGAGTTGTCCAATCCAACCTGGCAGCTCTGTCAGGGCAGCAAATCCAATCAAGTCGAGAAATTCAAGTGATGTGAGGTGTTGAATGACGTTAGGTAGCTGCTTCACATCCCAATGACCAATTACCAGCTTGACGAGGGACCTAAGGTGCTTTGTCGATTCAGGGAGGCTTTGCACCATTGGGGTCCACGCGACAGTAAGTGATCGTAATGAGTGCAGTTCGCCAAGCCAATCGGGCAGAGGGCCAAGGGTAGAGCAGCCTATGATAATCAATGTCAGCATGGAGGTGAGACTCCGAATACTCTCAGGTAACTGTGTCATTTCATTGCATCCGCTGATTCTCAAGGTTTCTAGTTGTGTGTGGTGCTGCAAGAGTTCCCAGCTGCTGCATGATCCCATCGTTATTTCTGATAGTGTCAGTTCCTTGAGGTGAGAGACTGGTGAGTGCATGCTATAGGACGACGAGGATTGATCGACTGATGGATGAAGCGTCTGGGAGAAACCAAATCCAGTGACGTTGCTTCTACATAAATCCAGCCTCTCGAGTGACGTTGGGAAGTATGGCTTCACATTCAGTCTCGGGCAGCCTGATATCTCCATATAGGATAGGACAGGGAAGCAGCATTGCCCACGTAGCATTTCTTCCTCTGAATTTTTAAAATCACTTGCTATGGTCCACAACTCTTCCAAGTTAGACATTTCGAGAAGGTAGAGGGACTGCAGTGAAGGCAACACCCAATGTCCTCGCATCTGCTTCAAGTTTCGACATTTTTTAGTGTCAGTACACTTAGAGAAAGGAACTGACCTGGTCCTGTTTGCTTCAACACTATTGCTTCACAAAAAGAAGAATTATTTTGACCCGTCACCCACTGTGGCAAACGGTGACCTCGATAACCATCGATTTCCCACACCTTAATTTGTGGTGGTGGTTCCATAGTACTCAGCATAGCCTGTTCTTGTTCCGTATCAAATACCGACTCTTCTTCAGTTTCATTTAAAGACCAGTCCAACACCAAACTCTGTATGTTACTCATATATTTCAAATAAGATTTCCTTGTATCATCTAGATCCTTCAAATACTTGAGATTTGTAATTTCCAGGTGGCCACTTAGCTTATCAAGATTTCCAAGCTCGGAGATACTTGCATCATCTCCATCACACCCAACAACAAACAAACCCAGCTTTCTTAAACAAGTCATTTGTCCTAACCCGGATGGCAGGGAACGAAGTTTGGCACAACCCCTTAAATTCAAAACTCTGAGTCTTCTTAAGTTTTCTATACCTTTTGGCAACTCCACTAGCTCACTGCAGTGATGAAGGTCTATACATTCAAGAGTGCTAGTCGCAGTAACCCATTGAGGTAGCATGTTAATGCACTGTTGGTCCAGGATAGGTCAAGAGTACGCAACAAACATAAAGATTTGCTTGGCAGGACCTGGAATTTCCGACAGCGAGTTAAGTTGATAGTTTGTAGGTTGTTGAGTTCCCCAATAGACTGAGGCAAACTTTCAAAATAATAAATCTCCTTCAGTTCCAGAGTTCTTAGCTTCCGAAGCTTCCCAATAGAGTCGGGCAGTGTCACAAAGCCCTCACATTCAATAAAATGAAGTGACTGCAAATTCCAACAATCTGAGATAGCTTCTGGAAACTCGGCGAAACGAGCCTTGTGGATTTCAAGATATCCAAGATATTCAAGCCTTAATATGAATGATGGAAAAGAAGTTTCAAATTTATAGTCCAAGACAATGCTGCCGATATGCCCACTCTTCTTAATAAGGCTAGGAAATGATCGGCTACCATCAGCCACATATAGAGCACGTAGCTTCTCAAAGCTCCTTTCAACATTTTCATTCAATGATGTCAAAGACAAATATCTGCATCGGCGTGCACAATCCTTGGTTATGTTGTCCGGGCAGAGATGTTACCACTTCATTCTGCAAAATATATTGAGCAAGATCATTAATCAGGTCATGCATCCAACATACTCTTATTTCATTAACCTCTGTTTCCGGTGGCCCCAGAAGAAAGCCGCCTTTCACAAGAGAATTAAAATAGTCACTTCCAATATCCTCTGGCTGCTCCTCCTTCATCCACTTGATGAATCCTTGGGCTATCCATTGTCCAATCAAGTAATCTCTATTAAATTCATGGCCTTTGGGGAATATAGAGCAAAATGTAAAACACTTTGCCCCAGATGATCTTTCAAGTGAATAAAGCTCAGTTTCAAAGAAGCAAATACACGATCTTCAATATTCTCATCATCCCATAAATTACTCTCTTTAATTGCTCTCCATGTATTTATTCTTCTCTTTTCTTGGAGAACAGATCCAAGAGTTTTTATTGCTAGCGGCACTCCACCACATTTCTTGACGATATCTTTTCCAACCATAATAAAGTCAGAGTCTAAATCCTCCTCTATCCATTCAGAACTCTTTAGAAAGAAGCTCCAGCTCTCGTCCTCTGATAAGAATGGTAAGTTGAATATAAGCTTAGATTGCACAGCTTTCGCCACATTTTGATTACGTGTTGTTAAAAGAATCTTGCTTCCTGATGCACCATTATTTATGTGCACTGTGAAATTTTCCCAGTCAGGTCTATCCTCATGCCAAGCATCATCTAAGACAAGTAGAAACTTTTTACCACTCAATTTATTTGAAATTGCACGGACCATATGTTGTTGGGCATGTAGATCAGCCTTTTCCTCAACAATGGCTTCAAATAGCTTGCCAATAAGTTTTTCCCCACAGAACTCTTGAGATACATGGACCCAAAATATTGAATCTTTGAATTGCGCCTTTATCTTGTCATCATGGCAGATGCATCGGGCCAAAGTAGTTTTGCCAGAACCACCAAGCCCAACAATAGAAATTATATGATCATCTTCTCCATTGTTAGATTCTAGAAGCTTGGAAATGATTTCACTCTTCACATGATCCCTTGATGGTATATTTGACCGTGGAGCATTAATCAACAGAGTCTGCTCCCCAGTTGCCTTCCCATTTCTACTCTGAACTTGTTGGCCCACCTCAATACTGCATACTATTGTATTGGCATTGCTTCTTTGTTTCACTATTGCATCATATGTCACCTTGATTGATTTGATCTTATTGGCCACCTTAAGGTCGAAACAGAAGCAACTTCGGTTTTGAAAAAGTCAACAAAAGCATTCTTATCACGGTCATTATGTATCTTGTGTTTCTCATCTTCTAGCCATACTTCATCAAGTAAATCATCAATGTCATTAGCTAGATTTCTCAATTTCATAACCCATCGAAGTGATGGGTCTTTCTCTATTGCTCTGTCACGAACTGCTGATAGCCAGCTAGTAATCTCTGCATGTATATCTTGAAGGTCTGAGAGATCATTTTTCACACCCGTTATGGCCGCGAACTCACTGGATATCAGTGAACCTAGCTTGTTTCCTACAACTTTCAATAGTCCAGATGCTAGAGCAGCCTCCACTCCAGTCATATTTCAAAGGCTCCCTTGCCAATTTCTCTGTAGATGAATTGCAGAACAAACAATTATGTGGGGTTTTCAAACCAAAACTATAATTTCTAGCTTTTGATTCATATGTATGATGATAAAAGATTGTATAGTTTTTTTTTTGAAAATTATAAAAGATTTGATAGTTATGAATAGACATAAGCTATATGGAAAATTCAATTTGTATATTGAAACTAAGTGGAAAAAGCAATCTTGGAAAAAGCTATATTCCTGAGCAACCTTCTGTGATATATGAGCAGACCAAAACTAATAGTTTTGATAGGGATACTCTGTGCTCAAATAAGATCCATATGAGTGGTTACAGATCGGTGGAGATGGTTAAAAAAATGAAAGATTAATTAGCATATGAATTACCTGTTCTGAAGGCCAGAGAAGCAGCAACAGACCACGTAAGCAGCAACTGAGAAGCTGCAGATAAAAATCAACATGATTAGCTTAGAATATGATCAAAAACCAAACTGGATGATATGCATGCAGTGATGAAGAAGGAAACAGAGCATGGACAAATTTCCCTTTTTCCACTTGTTTTCCTCTTTTGTATCTTGATCTATTCCAATGAAATTTCAAGTAAAATTCAGAGCATGTACCTTGAATTTAAGCTTGGATCAGCTGCCTTTTCCTATTCCATTATTCCCGAACATGGAATTAGGAGCAAGCACTGCGCCCTTGATACAACTACATCACAGTAGCCAGTATATTCACAGATCTAGCTATGCATAAGCAGCTGCAGAAATGTAACTCCTAAGGAAACGAACCTGAGGCCTATGAAGCGGTGAGGGGTGCTGGTCTTGTTCGTTCTTTTTGATCGTGGAACAGGATCTACTGGTTTATGGTTAGACAAGAATCAGCATGGACATCATCGACCTGACCAACCAGATACTACTGCTGGATTGTGGTGTTCCGGTGAGTGACAAAGGGAGTAGCAAGATACTACTGCTGGATTGGTACTTGGATGCACTGTGTAAACAGAGATCTTTTGGAGTTGAGGTTGCAGAGTAGTTGCAGAAGGTAGGAGATGCAGGCATGCAGCTTAGCTGGATGGCAGAGACAGACACGGTGATAGTGCCTTGGGTAGCTCCATTTCAGTCCCGTTTAAACAAACCACGGAATGAAAACGACATACAACAACTCATGGAAACGAAGGTACCGGGAAACTTAAGTCGCAGCAAAAATCCAAACCAGATGCATCATCGGGAACCAGAACAGGTTAGAAAACAGAACAAATCCCAGTGGCAATCGGTGCTTTTGGTATCTTCCTTCTGGTGCTTCCTCGTCACCTTTTTTGTTTCATTAACAGAACAAAATAATACAAAATGAAATGAAAGTGCAGTATGACTTCGTTGCCAAAAAACCCAAAGTATAGCGCCAAATGTCAGAAACTGTGCTAACGCGGTGGCCAATTTGCAAACTGGATGGCAACGGGATAATAAACATGTCAGAGAGTAGTTTAGTAGTCATTTTCCTTGATTACTAGCTGCTAGTTTTGAATGACTCCAAGTTTAAAAAGAATCTCATTCCCTACCCTACAAAGATGGAGAGAGACAGAAAGAGAGGATTTGAAGACCAAGAAAGATAACGTGTTTCCTGAGTTCACACTTGACAGCGTGCTCTATCTTGGCTCAATTGCGAGGCATTTTTTTAGAAACTTGTTAACATAAACTGGAGTATACTGAAAGTGCCCTGGTGCATGGGAATTTTCAGGTGCTCTGAACCTCCCATGGCCCATGTGCACAAGAATTAGAATTCAGGCACCGGTTATATGTATCTGAACTTGTGAGTTTACTGAACTCTATCAAAATTTTCCATCCACATTCTGCCGAAGTAGAAATTATTTGACTGAAGATTAAAGGGGGACATGCACGCCAAAAACAGAGTCGAACTTGATTAGCTCCAAAATAAGTGGCCATGTAAAGTCACAAACTGTCAAAAATGAGGTTAGCAGATGTGGTCAGCCTAAGCCGGGCCATTGTCGGGCCCAAGTAGAGGCCAGGAATACCCCTGTTTTGAAGTTGGCCCGGTGCGCCCCTCTCCGCGTCACTCGTGCACGTGCAGTCGTCAGTCGCCGAGTCGCGCCGTCGCCCTTGTCGCCTTCTGGGTCGCGCCGCTGCTTGCACGCTCGCAGCTGTCGGCCCAGACTTCCAGGTTAGAACACAGCTGATAACTGAGTGGAATCGGAGGTTTGGGCGAGGTAAAGCAAGAATGCCAGAAAGAAAAGAAGAACAGAACATGATAAACTAGGTTCAGAAAGAATAGAGTTCGATTGCCCCATTGTATTGAGACCCCTGTTTAAAATAGCCCGCTCCGCTATTTACCGCTATTTCATATTTCATTTTTGTTACTAATTTGGCATTTTGGTCGATTAAATTTTTATAAAACATGTTGTAATATCATATTGGTATTTGATAATGTTATTTAGACTTGTAAAACCTTGTAAATGTATTTGTGTTCACCAAATAACATATTTGTCTTGTTTTGGCATAAATTATTGGAGTTTTTTTTCATAGTTTTTCTTATAAAACGCTATCTGTCATAGCTCCGCTATAGCTCCGTTATAGCTTTATCGCCCCTAGAAAAATACGTCGCTATTTACCATAGCCTGCTATTTAAAACTTGGATTGAGACACATTTGAGGCTCCATTATATTGATGCACATTCAGCAGTCCATACTCAATTGCCCCCGGCTCGCCTTCTCCGCCGCCTAGTCCCGCGGCGGCCGCGCCCTTGCCCCGGCGCTCTTCTGCGTGTCGTCCCTTTCCAGGCGTGCTCCAGGAACTCAGCTCCCGCACGTGCTCCAGGCTTGGAGAGCAAAGCGGAGGATCCGGAGCGCCCCACCGGTGCGGACCTCGGCGCCTAGCCGGTTAAGGACGGCCTCGGCTGGTTCGAATGTTTGGTGGTGAAGTGGACGGCGGACTCCAATTAATGGGATACATGTGGGTGCTGCACCTTTGCAGGTGCTGCTACGAGTAATCGAGCTGGGCAGCGAGGGTTGTCCACTGAGGACGAATGGAACTTGCTCGACGAATTGCGCCAGCAGGAAGACCTGATATTTTGAGCAGCTTGATGCTTGCGGATACACTGAAGTGGGTGTACGAATCATGCTCATATATAGATTCCTGCATGAAAAATCTGGTGCTCAGGTACGTGTGTGAGTCTTGTTTTTAGCTTTTCTGAAGTAGTTTTAGCAGTGTCGTAGGGATTTAGTTCTGCCAATTATTGACACTCTGATTAGTAGAAGCTAAGTCTTCTATGCTTTTGCGTTAATGGCGAAGCAATCTTCGTCACATCATGGCTCGCAATGGCCAAGTAGTTTGAGAAGGAGTCATTCTGGTCCTGTACTTTCCTTGACGTCAGAACCGCTAGTCGGAACCGGACGGTCATGGAATTGACCAAGGTTTTGGATACTCGATAATGAGATTCGCGGTGTAATGAAGAAGATGACAACGTACTGAAGGATGGTGCATCTGATGTTGACTCAATCGTTTTGAAGGAACTCATATGTGATGCACTGCGTGTTGGATTCTCAGTGGACAATGTGATCAGAGCTGACGCTCTGCTAGCTTAGAATTTTCAATCCCCAAAATTCGACTCTTTAGATAGAAGCTTGTAAGCTGCTGCTCCAACACCCATGAGAACTGGAAATGGGCCATAGTTCCTCAAGCTTAGCTTGTGAATGGATCTCAAGGAAACTGAGGATTCATATAGGCTTGCAGCAAGGAGGCATGGCGATTTAGCCTGGCCGACGCACGGCACAACCCTGCCTCCCCCAGTCCCATGCTAGGCATGGAACGGTCCACAAGCCATGCCTGAGCTGTTCCCTCGGCCCGCCGGGTGGCAGGGCACGCCCGGTATTTTAAGGAAGAGCCCCTGCGGCTTAGTATGGAACGGAGAACATAAAATTTACAGGGACCAATAAGATACTCAATTCATACTGGGACAATAGGGTTGCGGCAATATAGAATTAATCCTTCAAATTGTGATGAACAATGAGCAGAACATCTATAATTAGACCAGTAGAAGAAATGTAACAAATCACATGTAAATTGAGTCATTGACATAGCAACTGTCATGAATAACTAAGCTTTCACTATAATCAATAATGAGCATAGTAAGTCTTCTCTAGAGCATCTAGAGGACTATAATAACAGCAATACATTCATCAAGTGGCAATCTTGGCATCAGCTACAGACAAAACCTTCAAACAAGAGGAATGGCGACACATAAAATAGAGAAGTCATTGATTCTGTCTCCTAGATAATCAGTGGCCAATTTCTTACTAAAATGAGTGTGTCCAATCATCATTCTATCACAGGCATGTATAAGCTACATATGCGCATTGCCCTCTGCCAATGCCAATAACAATACAGTGCCAGTTTCATCTGAAACACAATTTTCATTGCAAGTTCTGACAAATGTCCTTACACACATGAACACTACAAAACGACCAAGTTTTGAAATTAAGCAATTTTTCATCCCGTATTCTCATGACACCATTCCTGCAACAGAGACATGAAACATATACAGTGCTGGAGAAATGGAACTGGACAAGGGTTGCTACCAAATTTGGTTCTAACCAGCCAGCTCTTTTACTTTTTTCTCCAACTCGGAGAGGAAAGGCATGGATATCTTCTTCTGCCCAAATTCTGTCCCAGCAAAAAGTATGCAACTTTCAAGGTTAGACATAATTTTCTTAGCCTTAGAGAGTGATTGCACAAATGCCTGGTTTTTGAATTGTTCAGTATACTGGTTGCGGCACATCATTGATGCAGCAATCTGGCCGCAAAGCTTCACAATTCTCAAACTGATAGGTGTTTCCTCACAGTTGTATTCTACTATAGTTTTGAGCTTCAGTACAAATTCTGCACTTCCTTGACCTTGCTTTTGAACTGCATCATCAAAATCAGTTGTACTGATCAATTTGTCATAGATCACTAGAGTAAGTGATAAAAATGATTCTTGAAGTTCATTTGTTGCAGTTTGCCCATCATTTCCTTGATTTGACGAATTGTTTTGATCTTTGGTTGAAGAAATATCCTGGATCTCCGCCTTGTCAACATGTGGAGAATCGCTATTGTTTTGATCATCATTTCCTGGTGGTGAACATTTATTCTGGTTCTCTTCATCGTCAACTAGTGCAGATTTTTTCTTGTTCTCTTCATCACTTTGGGGCCGTTCCATTTTCATGGACAGTATTTCCTCAAGAACCTGCAACAACAATGGGATTTAATTATATGGAAATGTAAGGGGCCTGAGATTCAAATCTTAGTAACTATGTTATCCGATGATTCTAGAAAAGTAGATAGAAAAAATGAAACAAACTTGAACACTCACCTTTGGCAGCAATGTTTCCTTCATGCGGTCTTTGTCCAAATCACAGTGAGCACATATATTTCCCAAGATCTGTGCTGCAATGATTCTGTATGTGATGTTTTCAGTAGCATCAAGTATTTCAGTGAGATGGTCAAAATGGTCCCTGACTAGGGCAGAGCACACTTGTTCACTGTTGACTGACAGGAATTCAAGTGTTCTCCCAGCTGTCGCTCTAAGCCGCTTAGATATGGCGGTGGATTCTTTGTCAAGGAAGATCTCCAGCTGCTTCTTCATGAGACTTTCCTTCATTTCCACGGTGAGGTTGATCAACACATCCAGGGCCAGTTCTGTAAGGATCTCCATTGCCCGCATTTGCAGCTCCTGGTCCTGCTGGGAAGCTCCATTGCTCTGGGCGAGAAAGCTCTCCAGGTTGCTGATTGCTTGTTGGTTAGCGAAGATCTCCCGGCGCAGACTTGTGCCAGTATGGCCAGGACACCTCATGAGTCTGTATAACACCTTCAAGGACCCATTTACTACGTCGGCCCATGCAGTGCTCCTGACCCCATGGATCAAGGTGCTGGAACAGAGGGGCGCCATGATCTTGGGGAGGAGACCCGGGGAGGTACATATTTCCATGCAGTTATGGTGGTCCGATGCGAGCCTCTCCAGGATCGTCAGGCCTTGCAGGATCACCTCGTTGCAGCCACCAATAGCTTTGTCGTCGTCGCCATCCACGGATTGTGTAGCATCGCTATCATCGCCATAGCGAAACTTTTCCCATGCACGAGCCAATACACGCATTGTGGATCGGGTACCTGTACCACGTTGGGGGCGGCCATGTTGTTTATTGCTCTTCCACCGATATGGCTGAGTGGTCTCTTCATCTTGTAGCAGAGTGGAGATGCATCGGATCGCGCCTGGGAACTGGCTGAGATGGATGTCAGCAGCCAGATGAGCCACTATGCTCGCCGCAGCCAGCCTCATCTCGCCACCTACTGCCGCTCTCCATCCAAGTGTGTCGATGAGTTTCTGGACCCTGGGCCTGGAGGGAAGCAGCAGCGACCTGATGTCTGCTCCCTGCCTGATGAACGTGGCCAGCATCCTGGCTCCAGACAGATTGTCACCCCAAGATTCAGAGTCTATCAAGTCGACGGCGTAGTGGCTGATTGTGCTACCTTGGATGGATGCAGAGTCCTTCCAGCATCTTGCTCGGGTGTCGAAGTAGTAGTCTACAAGCCATATATGGCCCCACTCTCTGGGCAACTTGTAATCTTGTCTTGATGTTGCTATCATCATTGCTCCACCGGGAAGATGAAACCATAGCCATATAAAGTAGAGCACACCTTGACAGAGAATTAGGCCATAGAACATGTCCAGTGCGGGCGCCAGGTTTGCCTTGGTGATGTCTCCATCATTGCTGCCGTAGTCACGCTGCAATATGCGCCACAGTGCGAGCCCTATGCAGACGGTGGGCCCACCATATCCATAGATGAACACTACAATGTAACATACTGCTAGGAACGGTAGCCACGGCAAGTATACTGTTACAACCAAGACAAGAATGACAATCCTGACCCAATTGGGTAGCTTCTTGGGAGGGAAGAGCTTCTGGTTAAGGGTCTGATAAGCAAACCATTCCCACGCTATGGAGACAAATGCGTGGAGCATTCCAATCAGTAGGCTGAAAAACTTCGGGGCCAATTCATCCCCCAACTCATTAAAGATCCTGTGCGGTGCCAACGAAACTTAATTGTAACAATTCATTTTTAATGTAATATAATGAACTTCTTAAACAAATTGTGCAATGCAGCTTGATGCTTCGAAAGTAGGGAATAAAAGAGACACGATGCCACCCGACTCGGGCGGCACAGGCGACACCGACGGAGGAATGTGGTGGGACCTCGCCGGGACTGTGGGCTCCGGTTGTCAACGACTCTTCCGCCCCCGGCGTTCCGTGTAGAGTGCATGGCTCCGCTCCCCGACCACGACCACGGTTCTGGGATTCGACCAGAAAGAATCCGAATTTCGGTGAAATTCGTCCATTTCGGTGAGCTCGAAACGAAAATATATGCATCATATTCCAAAATTCACGAATTGAGTCCTAATTTCATCCGAATTTTCCCGAATTTCGTCCATTTCGGTTGGGACCGAATTTTTTCCAAAAACGGATCCCAAAACCTTGCCCCCCTGACCAAGGTCCTAGGAGTCGGGGCAAGGAGGGAGTTTGGGGAGATAGGAAGAAGGGCCCCAATGGCAAGACACACGGCACCGACAACTGCGGCGGGTGTCACGATCTCGTTCATAGCTTAGAGGGAGGAACAAGTGCAGATTTTTCTAAGCTGGAGGTGGGGGAGGAGTAGTTGAGGATTACTTTGGCCAGCTATGGCTTGTTCTTCCCGACTCCCCCGCCACCCCCTCCCCGCACATGCATTCGAGTCGGGGCTAGGGTTCGTCATCGTGGCCCCGGTGATGGAGAGGGCCTAGTATAGATCTGCAAGGAGCTCGGGAGTCAAAATCGTTCGATATCGGTGATTACTTTCCGATTGGGATTGGGGATCGTTCGTTTGATTTGCCTAAGAAGTTCGAGTTCACCACTGATTTCTGGGGGAAGGGTATCGAAAAAAAAAAAAACCTTCGCCTCAAAGTTGAAGAAGGAGATGGTGGGCCATGGCGGAGGGTGGAAAGGGACCGAGGACATCGAAGGAGGAGTGGGAATGAGGAGATGGCGAATGGTTCCAACAACCGCCATCATTCTACCCGCCGCAGCAGATGGGGCCACCGATGGGGCCGATGGGGCCGTTCCCATAGCAGCCTCTAGGTCCATACAGCTTCTTCCCCAACCAAGCTCCGGGTCAGTGCCTACTTCAATCAATGTCCTAATCATACTCAGCAGCATTTTTTCGAGAGGTCAAGTCCGCATTGTCCTAGAGGTAGAGGTGGGGCTCGGGGGACAGGGGGAAGGAACCAATAGGGGCAGCAACAATAGCAGGCTGGTTAGCAGCCTCAACAACCCTGTTAGGCCTCCTACTATGCAACAGGAGAACCAAAATTTGAATATAGTTGCGGTGAGATGAACAACCCAAGGTGGGGCAGGCTGTAGGAGAGGGTTCTAGTGGAAACAAAGGTACTTAGGTTGATTGTTACAATTGTGGTGAGACTGGTCACTTTGTCTCAGCTTGTCCTAGGCCTCGGTCTGCTTTATCTATCACAAAGAAGACCATATTGCAGACAAGTGTCCTAGATGGAAGGAGAAAGAATAGGTAGTGCAGTACATGGGCGGTGCTAACAAAGGTCTTGGTTTTCTCCACATTGATGTCTCACAAGAGGAGGAAAGATTCAAGGTATGACCTGGTTTTGACAATTGTGGAATTTTTACAATGGAGGAGGGCGTACTAGAGCAGGAGACTTTGCTGTAGCTTCTGAGGAACCAATTTGATTCTAGTGGAACTAGCGGCTAAAGAATCTAGATGAATTCACCTATCTTGTGAGGTTCCTACAAGATCTAAGAGTGGAGAGAATTGTCATCAACAAGACTTCCTACTTTTACCTTGAAGATGGTTCTATCATGGTGTTTCTGAAAGAATGGAATGGTAACATTGAACCTATGAGCAATCTTGTGGAGGAATGGGTCCAGGTGAGCGGAATCCACCCAAATGTTGTGATTGGGTTACTCTTAGACCGGTTGCTTTGACTGTTGGCAAACTGGTGGATGTAGATTGGCATTCCATGTTCGCTATTTTATTTTCCATTGTGAGAATTAAAGTGACGTGAAGAGACCCAACAAAGATTCCTAAGAAGAGATTAATGGAGTTTGATGATGCTTTGTTTGTGATCAGATTTCTGATAGAGGTCTCAGTTCAAATAGATGACAATCTAAGCTTGGATGATGATGGTGAACATAAAGAAGATAGCTTACCATAAGGATAAGAAAAAGAATAGAGAGGAACTTCTAAGTCCTGATATGATGTGCCACCTGAATCTAAACAACAAAACTCTAATGGTGCACCCAACAAAGATAAACAAGTTAGTCAAGATAAGGCATGTGGAAGTAGAACGGTGAGAGATCTGAGTCGACTCTTTGCTCTAGAGCTAGTGGTAAATGATAAGAATAGAACTAAGGAGGAAGATACTGGTTTTAACTTGCTGAAGGCAATGGAAATTGATGATAGAGAGAACTTTGAGGAGGAAGCGGAACTAGAGGCGATATCATTGAAGAAGATAGCCTTGAATCTACCAAAAGAATGGTTGTACAACAATTTTGGGATGCAAGAGATCCAGGACCCAAATCTAATCTGGACCCAAATCTAATCTCAGTTGATGGTCAAGAGGAGGTTAATTCTGAGGTGATAGGGGTGGAATCTCGGGAGAAGATTAATCAAGACAATCGATGCCGATTAATGGCCCAAGAGCAAAAAGGGGGGAAATGAGGTCCAGTGATCCCGAAAAACGAAAAGTACCAGAGTGCCACAAGATGGATGTACTATACAAGAAAGGGCTGAAGCTATTAAAAAGCAGAACAACCTCGAAATTGAGGAAGGTAAAAATGTTTCTTCACCACTAAATGACTCTTCTCTACTAGATATTGCAAAGGTTATTAGTGTGGCTATTCGTACAATAGAGTTGGAAAGTCATAGGGTAGTGCAAGTACGCTAGGTTTTTGAGTTAGATAGGAGGGTGATAGATCTCCTTTAAGTTTTAACATTACAGATAGGGAGTCACAGGAAGTAGAACCTAAAACTCCTTTTTGTTGAAGCCAATATCTGAGGGATCTTGGTATTTTAGAGGCTGAATTAGAGAAGGCATGGATAAAGATTGTTAATAGGAAGAAAAGCAAAAAAGAACTAATGATAGGTCTTTTTTTTTGGAATATTAGAGGTTTTAGGTGAAATTGGATGAATTAATGCCTTACAAGGTAGATTAAAAGTTCTAAGGTAGATTTTGTAGGAGTAATGGAAACAAAAAGGAGTTTTTTTTACTGATGGTTATCTTAAGTCTCTTACAGATATAACCAACTTTGATTGGTTTTACTCACTAGCCAAAAAAAAAAACTATTGGATGCATTTTGGTCGGCTGCAATAGTGACTTGTTCTATACAACTTTAATCTCTTCTTTAGATTTCACTATTAGTCTCATGCTTTAGGACAAGAAATCTGGATATAATTGGAAACTTATAGTTGTCTATGGGTCTCGAATGAAGAGGGCAAAAGAGTCTTTTATTGATGATGAGCTTCATTCTATGATGAGTTCTTGGCAGGGTCCTATCCTTGTAGGAGGTGATTTTAACCTGATTAGATCTGCCTCGACTAAAGTAATGCTAATATAAACTATAGGTGGGTTAATAAGTTTAACGACTGGGCGCATAAATGGGCTCTCCTAGAACTCAATGCTTCAAACAGAAAGTATACCTAGACTAATAACCATGATAGTCTAGTGATGGCTAAAATAGACAGGATTTTTACATCCACCGAATGGATTTCTCATTTCCCTTTAGCCTCCATCAAATGTTTTGATAGGATACCTAGTGATCATAACCCATTACTTTTAGATACTGGTTCTAATTTAGCTATTAGCAAGAGGAGGTTCAGATTTGAGAAATGGTGGTTACAACAAGAGGTTTCATCGAAGTAGTTGATAAAGCTTGGAACACCACTTGTCGGCTATCGGGAAGTATTGAGAGATGGCAATTTAAAATTAGAATCTTGAGAAGAGCTGTTCTGCGGGTTGGGCTATGAATGAGGTAGCCAAGTTGAACAAGTATAAAATTGAATTTTCTTTAGAATACAATGACTAGAGGCTGACCAAGATTGCAATGGTTTATCGTGGCTGGGCAACATAGAATGGATTTTGTAGCTAAGTAATTAGATAAAATCGGGGCTCTAGAGGAGATCAAAGCGAGGGCGGGGTCGAGGGAGAGAGATATTGTGGAGGGTGACCCCAGAGAAGTAGGAAAAAAGAATAGAATGTTTAGAGGGTCCTAATGGTGCGGTAGAAGACCAAAAGGGAATGATGTTTGTGGCAGTAGATTTCTCTAAGGATCTATTTAAAAGGAGAATGGACATCCTATTTCTTTAGATCAATTTTTTTGGAGGCTGGATGAGTAAGTTTTAAATGTTGAAAATGATTTACTCATAGCCCCTTTTTCTGAAGAACAAATTAAGGAGGATGTTTGGAGCTTTTATGCTTGAAGGAGCTCTAGGACCGGATGGTCTTTCTTTTATGTTTTACCATAAGTTCTGCATCTGATCAAGGCTGATTTAGTGGATATGTTTAAGGATTTTCATAGAGGAGTGCTAGACTTGAAGAGAATTAATTTTTCCATGATTACTCTTATTCCTAAGATAGAATATGCTAGATTTTTGAAAAACTTTAGGCCCATCGGCTTGATCAATTGTAGCTTTAATTTTTTTTTTTTTCTAAAGTCCGAACTCTTAGATTGGGCAAGATTATTAATATACTCATCTCTCCTCAGCAAAGTGCCTTCATCCAAGGGAGGTATATTCTAGAGAGTGTGGTGGTGGCACATGAATTAGAACATGGCTTACATAAATCTCAACATATGCTAAAATTAGATTATGAAAAAGCATACAATAGAGTTAATTAGAAATTCTTATTTGAAATCCTTATAACTAGTGGTTTAGTAGTAAATGGGTAGAATGGATCAGACAGGTTGTGGTAGGGAGCTCTGGGGGGGTCTGTGTGAATGGTGAAGATAGTTCTTTTTTAAAAGCGGTAAAGGGGCTAAGACAGGGGAGACCCAATCTCCCCTTACTCTTTAACCTTGTAGGTGATGTCCTTACTAGGATGTTACAAAAAGGTGCTGAAAATGGTAATATTAAGGGAGTAGCTGAAGATTTTAGGGAAGGGGTATTATCTCTCTATAATATGCAAGTGAATACAATACTTTTTCTAGAGTAGAAGATGGCTATGCCAAAAATCTTAAGGGTATCCTAATGTGGTTTGAACAGCTATCTAGTATGAGGATAAACTTTTATAAAAGTGAATTGATTCCTATAAATGTGGATCAGGACACTGTTCATAGATTAGGACATCTGTTCTCTTGTCCTATTGGAGAATTGAGGTGATTGAAGTGTTGCATGCTTGTTATATTTTTTTGTCACTATATGATAAATTAGCAAATCAAATTTGCAAATTATAACATACATTGGTGCTTAGTTTATAGTACAAATTTAATTGTAGTGAGGCATAACTTTTATTATATACAAAAATATTTTATGATTAAACTTTTTTGCTTCCCCTTTTCTCTCACTGTCCTTTGCTTTTTAATACTCTTTTGGAATTTTATATAGCTTGGCGTGAACTTAACTATCCCTATACTAGCGAATTGGTTTGTAGTCTAATGGTAGGACAGTCCAGTGGGACGCTACCCACCCGGGGTTCAAATCCTGGTGCTCGCACCTTTTCTTGGGATTTTCCCAGATTTTTCGGCGTTATGCATTAAGTGGTAGCGGCGTTCCGTCGGCGACGAGGCGCCCTCACGGTGACTTCGAGAATCTCGGATCTGCCGGCTGCCCGGTCCCTTCGGAGGTGCTCATAGGGGTAGGTTTGCGTGCGTGTGTTCATAGGGGTGAGTATGCGTGCGTGTTGTGAGTGTCTGCGTTATGCGTATCGTTCTAAAAAAAAAAAAACTATCCCTATACTATATATATGCCTAATTGATGATGTTGTTTGAAAGTCTACAATTTTGTCAAATCTATTTGTCACCTAGCCAAATTAGATTGTAATAGTTTATCAGTTTAATCTCTAACTATTCTCATTTTCTTTGTTCATAATTTTTAAAAGGAAAAAGAAGAAACAACTAAGCTAGGAGGGTGAGATATAGTAGCAACTACTGAATTCGATAATGCTGAGTGAAATATCATTTCTGCAAGTTTTGATATATGCTTAATTTTTGTTTTCTCTATACATTGGAGTTGGACCATTTAACTGAATAATAAGGAATTTAATTTTGCATTCAATTTGGAAAAGGATTGTACTCCAGTTCTCTCGAGGCGATTTGGAGAAGAGAACTGCACTCAATTTAAATAGTAAGGGTGGCTCTTTCCGGTCCATCACTATTTGGAAAAAGATTGTACTCCAGTTCCCTCGCCCCTAAGTCGCTCCCACGCGGGCGATCGGGCGGCTCCAACCCTAACCCGCACCGCCACCCCTCTCCCGCTCTCCGGGTCCGTGCCGCTACGGGGGTAAGCCATCGGCAAGGTCGTGTGGCAGCGGGAGGGCGGCGGCGGGGTTTTCTTGCTTCTAGGTGGCGTGGCGGCGCGGGGCCCACGGAAGTCTCGGGCGGACGCGCCCGAGCTCGGACCGTGTGGGGCTCGGCCCAGCCTTCTCCCAGCGGCTGCGGCAGCGCTGGCCCGGCTGGTTGTGGCTTCCTCTCTCCACCCTTCCTCCCCACTCGACGGGCGGCTGCCCCACGGCCAAGCGTGGCTGTGGAGGCCGGCGGGCAGAGGCCGTCCATCAACGGCGGGATCTAGCCACCTGCGCCCGAATATATGCACGCCGGCCCGATCTAGGGTAGGGGGCAGCGGTGGTGGTGGAGGTGTAGTATGGGGTGGCGAGAGGTGCGGTGGTGCAATGCTTTGGCCTCGGGCGGGTCTAGCGTGGGAGGCAATAGTGATGGTGGAGTTGGTGGTGGCAATGTGGTGGAGTGGATGTGGTGGTGGTGAGAGATCCATGGTGGTGGCATCTGATGGAGGGAGCGAAGGTGTGGCGGCCGGCGTGGTTCCCTCGGCGATACCCCCTCGTCGACGATGCGAGGTTTATGTGATGTCACCGTGGTGGTGGGTCGAGATGGTGCAGGGCGCACTTGTGGCACCATGGTGGTGCGGTGAGCTGTGTCGGGATATCCTTTTGCTAGGTTGCGTAGAGGTGGCGAGGTGAGAGCTAGTGGTGGTTGTTTGTTCAGGCGAAAGCCTTTGCCGGCGCTCTTGCTGGTGGTGATGGCGGTGGCGCCTTTGGGCGTCGCTCTCCCCGTTGGGGGCGTCATTGTGGAGCCTCCATGTCCGGTGCTGGAGTTCTTTGGGTGAAAACCCTGCTCGCACCGAACGAGTGATGGCGGCGTCGTGCCCTCCTTGGAGGCGTCGCTTGAGACTCGACATGTTTTGCGGTTCTCTGTGGGTGTCGCAGGTGGACTGCCAAGGATGGTGGTGGTTGGTTTGGTGGTTGCAGGTGTTGAGGGTGGGGGTGGCAGCAGTGGTGGTGGATGCTCGCGCGCAAGGTGGTATCAACAAGTGGCAAGATGGTTCTCTTGAAATGATCCACTGCAAGTAGCCAATACTTGTTCAAAAATAAGCTTTTCAACAAGGCAACGGATCTGGTAGTCCTCTTGAAATGATCTTTGCACTTATATTATGTCTGTAATGTGAAATTTGAACTCACAAATGGATGTTTGACTTTCATAGGAACCCTTGCAGTCAAGCAGGTTGAATGAAATGTACTGCATATGTTGGGGCGTTTCGTAGTTCATAGGCAACAAAGACATGAAGCAGGCTGAATGAAATGTACTATCGTGCACAGTAACTCAAAAGATTATTTTCGTTTGCGTTACCTGCAGTGGTACCAAATAGCTCGTTAACCTTTTGATCTTTCAACGTAGTCATTTATATATGCTACTTGTTTCATCATACCATCCTTGTGTAATAGTAATACGATCTAATATTCTATTCGATTTTCTTCCATTAGCTCACTGACTTCTATTAGATCCGATGCAGTAAAACAATGTAAACTAACCACATATACATAGTATTCTTCTAGTATATATGGGCCGGGAAAGAAACTGGAGGAATATGGCATCATATACTGACCTGGCAGCCTGCATCATGCTAATGATCGTGAGGCACCAAAAATCCTTTCTCTGCAACGCGGTGACGAAGCCTCCCAGCAGGACTACCGTCGACCACGTCAGTGCCAGGTAGCCTATGCCTGTGATGGCCATTAGAACGTACGTTGTCATGGACACGTACCCAGTCAACAAAACACCTCCGGGTGGGCGATACAAGGTAGCCATCTTCCGCGGACCCGATTCCCCGCCTTCCCGTCTCCTCTCTCCCGCGCCGCCGGCCATCCTAACTCCACCAAGGCTTGCAGATCTTCTTCTAGTGCGTGGCTAGCTGCCTAGCTTACTCTTTGGGATTCAAGGTGTGCGGAGGCGATGCTTGCAGGTAGCAATGGTGTTGAAAGTGAGATGGTGGCCACTTTCGTTGAAGAGAGGCGACCAAAGGAAAGAAGAGGACAGCAATCAGTGAGAGGTAGGTGTAGATGATGCTTTCAAGAATGAGGCGAACAGAGTAACGTATGTAGCACCTCTGCATTGAGCCCAAGGGAGAAGATCGAGAAGACCATATGGTAGTAGTTGATTGGGCAAATTGAAAACTTGCATGCGCGTCACGAAGCCGGTACAATAATCGCCGCCGGGCAAACAGCGACCGAAAGAGGGAGACTCCGCAATGCAATAAACTGTGGGCCCCATGCAATCCGCGGTACTAACGTATTCCCTCTAAAGAATTCCAAACGGGCCACGCGAAACGGGCTGGCACGGGCCCGCATTTAAAAAAGCACGGCCGGGGAACGGTCCGCACGGCCTTGCCCGTGCCCGTGCCTGGCCCGGCCCGACGCCGTGCCCGTGCCGATGCACGGAAGTCGGCCCGTAGTGCCGGCACGGGCACGCGCCCGCTCCAGCAGGCGGCCCGGTATCGGCCCGACAATCCTAGCCATTGGATGTTTCCTGGTGATCTGGTAGCCGTTAGATTACAGTATATAAGATAAGATGAAAACCTAGCTCCCTTCCTGTGGCCGTCATTTCTTCTTTCCCGTGCTCTCGCATCTCTCCTCCTCCTCCTCCTCCCGTAGTCCATGGCTGCTGCTGCTCCTCCTTCTCCCTTGTGCCCCCATGGCTGCTGCTCATCCTCCTCCCCCTGATTCCCACGGCGGCGGCGCTCAGCTCTGGCGCAGCAGCCCGCACGGCGGCGGCATGGCAGCAACAGCAGCCCACGCGGCGGTGGCGGCAGTGCAGCAGCAACCGAGCAGCAGCTCGCGGCTGAGGGCGCTCGCCGAGCAGCAGCTGCCAGCGCAGCGGTGGCGGCGCGACGACCTGCACCGGGCCAGCACGAGGCCATCGTGCTCGTCGGCACGGCACGGCACGACGAAGCATGTGGCGTGCCGTGCCTGGCCGAGATGCCGCACGGCGGCACTACGGAACGGCACGGCACGCGCCGCCGTGCCTCGCCGGACCGTTCCTCGCCGTGCCGTGCTTAGCCGTGCCCGTGCCGTGTAGTGCCGGCACGACACGTTTGGAATTCTTTAATTCCCTCTGTCTAGAAAGACTATCGTTTTAGGAGGAAGCAGCAAAACCAAGGTACCTACGAATATAGATGTACATTTGGCCCATAGCCGTGGCCCGGTCCGAGGCACGGTCCGGCCCGATGAGCGGGCCCGCGGGCGGCACGGCCCGATGGCGGACCGGGCCATGGGCGCGAGGCTTCGCCCGTGGCACGGACTGGTCCGCCCGGTGGGTGACGCGCCCGGTGCTGGCCCGGTGATAAAATCAATTTGTTGCGGCCGAGCAGTATCATACAGCCCACCAGCCACAAGTGCTGGCCCAATGCTTCCCTCTCCAATAAAGAAAAAAAATCCCCACCCCAACGGCCTAACCCTATCCTCGCTCGCCCACATGTCGGCGCAGCGCACTCCTCTCGGGCTCGGCCGGCTCGCGTCACGGATCAACACGCAGCAATGGCCAGCGGGGCGGCGGCGGGAGGCGGTGCGGGGAGCGGCCGCGACGGCGGCGGCGCGGGCGGCGGCTGGTGGCCGGTGCGGCGAGCGCCGGCAATGGCGGCGGCCGTTCGCACCGCGGCGGGCGGCACGGTGACCGTCGACTATGTATGTGCGCTCTTTGCTCTCCCCTTCCCTCTACGTGGGCCGCGGTGGCACGGGCCGCCGGTGGCACGGCCCGGAAACGGCCCACGGACGCGGGCCATGGGCGCGGCGCGCCCGAAGCACGGTGGTAGCATCGTCGGCTGGCCCGTGGCTCGACGGCCCGACCCGTGCCGTGCTAACCCGGCCCGATCGGGCCCCGCGGGCGTGCCGGCCTGGCCCGTTGTACATCTATACCTACGAATGACAAGACTAATGTTGCGAGAGGGAGTATACAGCGCTGGGAACTGCCATGAAACATGTGGAGGGGGATCATCCATGTGGTTCTATTGTTCTTTATACCGGTAGGATACATTTCTTTATCACCTGAGATGTTGTTTCATGAGTGGTCCCATACTGCTGGAAATGACAGTCATTACGGTGCCAGCTCTGGCATCCTAAAATAACAGTCATTAGGTTGTCTGCACCGTGGGAGCTGAAAGACCATACAGTATCCCTCCTGCATCTGGGCCCCACATGTTTTTTTTTCAGTTCCGCTGCAGCGCTGGAAACTTTATCCTATACTTTATATCAACTAACACCCGTGGGTCCCACGTGTCAGCATTTCAGGTCCCCACTCGTGCTCTCTCCGTTCGCAACCGGGATCTCTGCCTCTCTCCCGAAATACCCGATGGCGGTGGCGGCGCGCTGCGCCACCTCCGGCTGCCGTCCATCCCATCCCTCCCGTCGGGCGCGGGATCCGTGGGCGTCGCACGGCCTCATCTTCCCCACCCTCTCTTCGTCGTTCCCGCACCTATGGATCGTATGCCGCCGCCGGGCCGGCGGGGAAGCCCGCTGTCCTCCTTCCGCCCGAGGCCGTGGAGTTGCGCGGGGATGCCCCGTGCCGGCGCCACGAGGCGACCTCTTCATCGCTGTGGCAACGTCAATCGGAGAAGATGGGGTCGTGGCGGCCTTCCTCGGCGTCGGCGCCCGATGCATGCGAACCGAGACGTTCGAGCTTGGGCCTGCCGGAGGGCGACGGATCTGGCCTCGGCGCCTCCTGCCTCCCGCCGGCCTGCCATGGCGGCCCTAGATGTCTGCGTGGCGTGGCCCGGGCTGCTGCGGCGACGCCCCTGCGGCGGGCGGCGCATCGGGGGGAACCATGCCGGCCCGCCAGATCCGCACCGGTAGCGCAAGGAGAGTTCGGTGGCGGACGGGCGCGGGGCGGGGCTGGGGCGCGACGGCAGCGCGGGGGCGGGCGGGGGACGCGACGGCAGCGGCGCCGTGCTTCCGCAAGGGATTGGGCGGGGGACGATTGCGAAGGTGAGAGAAGGTGGGCCAGGCGGCGTTTAACGTTGGCACGGGAAGCGCGCTGTCTGTAACGCGTGCGAGGCAAATACTCAAGGGTCTCGTAGCTTTTACAGAGCAGCGGTGCAGGGTTTTTTACGGTAAAACGGTACTAGAGGACGCGTTCCAGTACAGCGGTGCGGACAGTCTTACCGAACTTATTTCAGAGGCTAGAACGACAATCTTACTCGGATGGAGGGACCGAGGGAGTAAAACAATACCATTTTGGAAATCACAACCAGCAGCAATTTGGCTTTCTGCCTTGTTTAGTTGGGTAATTTTTTCTGACAAATATTAGAAAGTTAGAATTTGAACACTGTAGTATGTTTCGTTTGTTTGTGGTAAACATTGTCCAATCATAGACTAACTAGGCTCAAAAGATTAGATCTCGTTATGTACAACAGAACTGTGTAATTAGTTAATTTTTTTACCTACATTTACTGCTCTGAATATATTTCTTTTGATGTATTTAATGTGATGTGATGGAGAGAGAATCTGAAAACTTGGAAGTTGGAGGCAAAAACTTGCCCAACTAATCGAGGCAGCAGTTGTCACGCGCGCGTCACGAACAACTCCAGTCATGTGCAAAGCACAAAGATGAGACTCCCCTAACGCAAAAAAACTCTGCACACAGTTGACTCCGGGGTTGGAAATACCATGTAACTTACATACATAAGCATTCTGTACGTCTTATATGGAGGATAGAGAAAGATAAAAAAAAAACGGCACATGGG
This sequence comes from Hyparrhenia diplandra, assembly GCA_015847255.1. Taxonomy (NCBI): domain Eukaryota; kingdom Viridiplantae; phylum Streptophyta; class Magnoliopsida; order Poales; family Poaceae; genus Hyparrhenia; species Hyparrhenia diplandra. Next base: position 73,124 of record JADLZK010007525.1, on the reverse strand, counting down.
TATATTTATAATAAAAGCATTCTTTGGACGGTGATGAGTGAACAACGGCACATGGGTATTTATAAAAGCTACTTGCTATAACACTCTTGTGCTTATGAAAACATTGTGTACCCAGGAAAACGCGCATAGGAATATGTCTTCATTAAAATCAATGGCTAAGCAATCACCTAAACACAATCCGATGGCTGGGAACCAAAGTTTGAAGCGCTTCAAACTCACCCCACCTTCAAACTCACGGTCAACCAGGCCCTCAGCCCACGCACCCCTTCGCGAGCAGCGATCAATCCCATGCTTCTACATCTTTTTTCCGATAAAATGATCCCAACATTCTCCATCCGCGGAGTTCAAAAAAATATTTCTTCATATGCGGCCGTGCATGGCGGCGACGGTCAGAGGGGCAATCGGGGCGGCCAGCCGATGGACGAGCCTGGGACACTCACATTCGCGGTCACCCAGCGGCCGGGCAGCGGTGGCGGAGGCCCGAAGATTGCATCGGCCTAGATCTGACTAAAGATGATAGCGGATCGGGTTTGGGACGGTATCCGCGGGTTTCGGGTTAGGTTTTGGTTTTTGCCTACGGTTTTCAGGTTCGGGTTCAGGTTTGGTTTTGGGTTTGGTTTTCCACCCGTGGATATCCAATGAATATCCGAAATAAATTATTTGGAATTAAAACTCATGTTTTATATGTTAATAATAACTTATTTACTTAGATTATTAAATTTATTCAAATTTGACTTATGAAAATATTTATTATTTTTTGTCTCTTGTTTATACATGTGAATATGTGCATGTATATCCGCGGGTTTCAGGTATCCATTCGTCTTTTGGGTATCCGTTCGGGTTTCGATTATTCGTGGGTTTGGTTTTGGTGATGGATTTCTACTCGATTCGGTTTCGGGTTTGGGTCCGAGTTTCGGTTTCGGGTTTCGGTTTTGGGTGCACCTAGACTCCACCCGATTCGAACCCGAATCGTTGCCATCCTTAGATCTGACCCCTCCTATGCTAGGTGATGGCCGCGCGCGGCCACCGGGCCAGCCTAGCCCATGTGGCGGCGAGGTCTCCGGGGTACTCACCGAGTCTATGACCACTGCGCGGCGTCCACGTCTGTGTTCTCCGCCCGTGAGGCCATCTCGTCGGCTTCCACCAAGCCTCTGCTTCATCCAAAGAAAATGGTAGCATAGGTTACTCCATAGGATTCGGGAGCGGATGGAGTGGTGATCCACTAGTAGAGAAAAGATCTTTTCTCCCCAACCAGCAAGGATCAAGAAACCAGGAATAGAGGGTACATTAGTCCCACTTAGCACTACCAACCGGGACAAGAGTCCCCCGAGCGGCGTTGAGGAGCTCGGGTGTTCAATCTTTAGAGTGGTTAGAGACTCCCACTAAAGCTCTAGGTTAGAGACTCCCAGGGGGGCTAAACCTTTAGTCTCGGTTCGAGCCCATGTCAAGCACGGGCCTAAGTGTCACAACACATGACCCGGCCCAGCCTAGAGGGGCTAGGTGCAGCCCAACCGGCCGGGGCTAGCCAGCGAGAGGGGAGGCGCGCGTGCCCGGGGGCCGCCGCCACCTCCATCATCCATGTCATCGTCGCTTGTGAAGATGATATTCCACTCTATAAGGAAATCTCCTATTAGGAAAAGAATAAGAGTTTGCTTGTAAAAGGGTATTCCGAATATAAGGAAACCCTTATAGATTGCTTGACATACAAGTCCCATAGGAGGCTATATAAACAAGGAGGATGTAATATTTTAGGGACAAGCAAATAAAGAAAATATTCCCCGCTTCGCCCCCGAACCTAGCGCCGCCGCCACCCCTCCCTCACGCACCCCGCGCCCCTGCCCCAGGGCAGCGCCACCGCCTCAAACCACCGCTGCCACCATCATCGGCCACATCGGCGGCACGGTCATCGCCGCCCCCTCCCAAGGCGCTTGTGACACTAAGGCTCTTATTTCTTCCCATACTTCATTCCTATTTTGAGAGTTTCCATTTTCTGCTTATGCTATTTCATTTTCCCTTGACCATAATTCCCTTATTCTGGCTAGGGTATGTCGGAAAAGGTTGTTAGGCTTGAAACTGCTTTTCTTTCTTTTCTTTTGATAAGAAATTCTCAATCCCAAAATTGAATTTCGATCAGGTGGCACCCATTTGAACTGGGGTTAAAGCATTTGCAGTCCCCAGTATTACCACTTGGTCTGGCAGCCAAAAATCCAATCTAAAATCGACAAAAAGAGCAACTATTCATCCACATTTTTTAGGTTTAGGGTTTGGTCTAGGTGAGAGACTCCAACCGGGACAATTTTTTTTTTAAAAGTTTACTCTAGCCACGACTTTTTTTTTTGCAGAAAGGACCCGACGCTTTTTAATGTATCCACCACCATCCTTGGTGTAATATATAATTATGTTTTCAGCACTAGAAATAGTACTCTCGGTTTTATCATATTTAAAATTTGTTTTCACTTATTTACAAATTTGCCATCCAGATTCAATGCTTATATCTTTTTTTGCGTTTTAAATCCATTTGATTCGTTCTAGTTGCGTTAGGTTCGTATTTAGTTTTCCTACAATTGTTATTGTTATATATGTCATTTTTGTATTTGAAAAGTCATTTTTGTATTTGAAAAGTGTTCGGAAAGTCATTTGACAAGGTTCGACCAAATGAAATTTTGAATTTTTAAAAAATGACACCTTCAACCCAGTATTTGAAACACTAGATAGTTTTAAATCGAAAAGTCATGAATACCAAGTTTGTTAAACTCTTCAGGATCTATATATGGTAATTTGGTCAACATTTAATTTGACAAAGTTTGGACATCTCGAATTTCGTATCTTTAAATTTTTTACAGCTCAACTAGTTTTGAAGCCCTAAACAGTCTCAAATTAAAAAGTCATGAATACACAAAATTCATAACTCATCAAGAGTTGTTTGCCTGGTCATGAACAACTTTTTTTTTTTTTTTTTGACAACTTGCGCCTGCTTTAATTCTCTCCCCTGATGTGCTGAAGTATGAGCCACATGTCATGTGTATGTCCGCACAGTGCCCGGTCCGGTTGGTCTGCTTCTGATTTGTTTGCCTGGTCAGAGATAACTGTTGGTGTGTTGGATAACTGTATGTACCCCTATTCTGTGAAAAAAATCTTGGCCCGCTGAAATCCGAAATTTCCGTTTACCAACCGGGTCCAAAATTTTTCATGTATCATCAGAAATTTTGAAAATTATAGAATTTGTCCATACAAATATACCCCAAAGCCCCATACAATTAATCCATGTTTAATTTTCTCTCATCTTCTGTTCTAGGTTCAAGTTGCCACCGCCATAACACACTCGCACACCCCCAACTATGACATTGTCTTGCTCATTGAATAGGCAATTGATAATATGTTTTATTTATTTATTCGTGTTAAATGGTTTAGAAATGATCTTGGGTTTTCCTGAATAAAATGAGTTATTTTTCATCTAAATTTTGTCCGAAATTTTATTTCTATCGGCGATAAAATTTCAATATATCCGATATTTCCGTTTATCAGTGACCGATTTTTAAAATACCCTTGTCACAACGTCTCCAACTACTACACGGCGGTTGTACGCCTGCTAGTGCCAGCAGGAAGAGCGGCACTTTCTTGAGCAGCTCGTTGGGCAGCGCAATGTGGCGCCTGAGATCCTAACACGCCACACTCTACCGCCGCTCCCTTGTGTTCACCGTCGTCGTGCACTACGTCCAGCAAGAGTGGAGCGTGCTTTCCATACAATTTTATTTTAAAACCGTGCACTTAGTATGTTCTGCATTAAAAAAAAATAGAGTTTTTACAGCAGCATTAGCCAATACCATTGGCGCCGCGCCTTGGAAACACAAACAAAGATCGCCGGCTTCAATAGCGCAGCTAAAAGGTTGTACTAAGTTGTCGGCGTTTCCCGGAGCGGTGGTGCCTCGGGAGCCGGCAATAAAGAATTTATAAGCTGCGTGCCTCCTCCCTCGATGGCGTAGCGCAAGATGGACACGAACGCAGCGGATTTATCCTGGTTCAGGCCAACGGGGCCCTACGTCCAGCGGGGGGTGTGTCCTGCTCGTGTTACCTCGCGCTCAAAGGTGAGCTTGTAGTAGGGGTTACAAGCGGTGTGGGGGAGAGACGCTGGTCTCAAGCCCCACGATCGTGGTAGTGGTGGTGGTGGCGGTTTCGATTCAAGCTGAGTCGATCCCGGATTTCAGTTGCGGATCCCCTGCTAATGGGGCATTACTCCCCTTTTATAGTAGAAAGAGGGAAGTAATGTTTACATAGGTGGACGTCTAGGTGGCTAAATCCCGAGGCTACACTTGTTGCATGTAATGTCTTGTTGCCGAGGGCTGGTTGGCTTGGATGTAGTTTGGTGAAGACACGCGTCTTAATCCGATGGCAGACGTGGCGTTCCCTGGTGTGACCCCGAGGGTCTGTGAGGCATCCCTCACAGTCCGCATGGCGAGGGCCGGTCCCAGGGATGTTGTTACGGCGTGTCACGTGCCCGAGGGTCCGGCCCGTCGTGGCATCTTGGCGATGCTTCTGGGAAATGAACAGTGCCATCCTGGTTTCCCGTGCGGGGCGGCGTAACACGTCACTGGTTCAGCTTTGTGTCCCATCAGTCGGATTTGGGAAGTGATCTGGCAGGCCGATTTGACTGGGCGTAATCGATGGCCCTGGCGCCTCGTTTGCTGTGTAACCGCGTTAAATGCAGCAGTTTCCCTTCCTTCAGACGGAACCTCCCATGCCCGAGGGTTTGTGACCTTGGGTGAGTTGGTTGGGCTTCCTCGCTCGAGGATGGAGAGCTGGGTCTCCCTCGGGCGAGGCGGAGATTTTGTGCCCGAGGGTGGTGAGCTAGGTCACCCTCGGGCGAAGCGGAGACGTCTCGTCCAAGGGTGGTGAGCTAGGCCACCTCGGGCGAGACGGAGATTTAGGGTTGAGTCCGAGCCCTGGGTCGGATGACGACGACGTGGAGCGTCCTGGTTCTCCGTCTTGTAAAGGTTCATGACCTTGTCCTTCTGAAGCGTAATGAGCTCCTTCGCCATGGTGACTCCGTGGGCCGCTCGTGGGCTGGCTCGCGTCTTCGTGCGGGCGTCATGGCTCCTTGGCCTAGTCCGGTCGCCCGTTGGGCCGTCCTTCATAGCGGGATGATGGCGGGCTGGGTTTTACCGGGCCCCGACGGACCGGCGGTTTCTCGTTATTATGAGAATGTCTCGGGGCCCAATATTTAGGTCCCCGACGGTAGCCCCCAGCCCCCGAGCGAGTGGGGACTCGCCCGGGGTTGTGCCGTTCCGTCGCCTTGTTTCTTCTCGGGGTGGTTTAGGTCTACAATGGGTGCGCGCTGAGCGCACCCGTTGGGTGTGCCCCCGGGCCTCAAATGGAATGGCGAATTCCTTCGAGGTCTTTTAAATCTCGCGCGCCCCGGCAAGACCGAAACAGCTCTATATTGCGCTTGGTTTGTGCGGAGACTGTTTGTTTTTGTGGGCAGCCCGAGGCCCGTGCTTATGTGCGCAAAAGATGACCAGGGCTTCCTCGACTTTGATTATACACTCCTCGGTCACCCTCACGAGAGGGAGGGAGGAGGGGAGACACACCTCGGTGCCCCGAAAGCCGACCGTGGTGCGCTCCGTTTGAACGTTGTAACGGGTCGGTTTAAGTGGGGTGCCCGTGCCCCGCGAGCAAAGGGTCGGCTATGTGATCTAGGATTCACCCCATGAGAACCCTCGGACCGCTTAGCGAGATCCGGGGTTTGACGGGTCAACCCCGAGGGCCTGTAGGCCTCCCACGGATGGGACATCTCTATAAGCGAAGACCCGCGGGTCTTAAACACGTTCAGAAATCTCGAGCCCCGGAGGGCTCGGGTATAGCCGGTTGTGCATTTCCATCCCCGTCCCCGGTTCGGGTTATCCCGAGGCGACCGTAGAAACCCATGTGGGCCCGGCCCGGCAACCCCGGGCGTAAAGTGCACGTGGACGTGCGTCAGCCCGAGGCTCGTTTGATTCTTGCTGGGGGCGAGAACCGTCCGTCGGACTGACTTTTTTGCCCCTTAGGGTCGGGCGCCTGCTGGATATGGACAGCCGGACGGTTTCACCCCGGCCGGAAGACGAGGCATCTCCTCGCCACGCTCGGCGGCGTGCCGTCGGTCCGATGGGGACGTGGGCCTGGCTCCTTGTCGGGGCGAAATCGAGAGCACCGTCAAGGTGCATTAATGCTCTTGACGGTTCGACCGCGCGGCTGGGCCGTCGGATGAGCGGTTCCCATTCCATCGTGGGCCGTCCATTCGAGGGAGTCGGTTCGTGCGCCCAGGCGGCGGTTTGCCTTCCCTTCCCTATAAATATGGGGGTCGCGGCGGCGGCGGAGAGTTGCTCCTTTGCTCTTGCCATCGCCTTCTTGCCTTCTCGCTGCAGCAATTAGGAGATAGAAAGAGAGATAGGGGGAGATTCACTTGCCTTGCGCTCGTGTGAACGGCGTTGTCAGCAGTTGCTGTTCCTCATCCTCCCGTTTGTTCATGGCGCAATCTGGTGGTGGCGACGGCGTGAAGGAGAAGGAGGTGCTCGATCTTGAGTCGTGGCCGAGATCGACGGCGACGGAGGACAAGCTTCAGCGCCTTGTCGATGAAGGGGCTGCGTCCCCCCGCGACCGATGCGGTCTTGGCCCGAGTGGATTGCTCCGGATTGGACCGAGGAGGAGCCTAACCCTCTGATGGCTATGTGGTGAGCCCGATGGATCTTCACCGGCGTGGGTTGAATGCCGGGCGGTCGGTTTATCCGTGCGATCCTTCACCATTACGACGTCGAAGCTCCACCACCGCGCCGGAACTTGATCTCCCAAAGGCCGCCATCTTCGTCACCCTCGCGAGGGATTCACGGGGATCGAGCCACATTGGGATCTTTGGCTCGTGGTTCTTCAAGGCGGACCTCACCACAGCCTCGGTGGCGAAGGGAGGAGTGCGGAGGGCGTTGCGCGTTGGTGGTTGCGCGCTCAAGTCCGATCGGGCCCACGAGGCCGAACCGAGCTGATGGGTACATCGTATCCAAGCTCACCTCCTCTAACAAGGGGGTGGCAAGACCGGTGGTTCTACCTCCGCAACAACGGAACGCGCTTCCCGCGTACACCGGGCGTGTCCTCAAAGCGGCCTCGGCTAAGTGGAATTGCCCCCCGGATCATCCCTGTTGGAGGGCCCGAGGCGCGATCCTGCGCTCTCGAGGGAAGGAGGTGACTGCAGCCGGCCGTGGTTGCTGCCTTCCATCGGCGTCGGGTGTTGCCATTGATGGCTCGCCCTCCGTGCATGTTCCGGATGACCCCCTCGGCCGGTCTCAAGGAGTGCCGGATGTCGCCTCTTCTGCTTTCCACCGATGGCCTGGCGAAGGGGTGAGGGAGGCGTTGGGGTCCAACACCCCATCCACGATCCCTGAGATTCCCATGCGCCCCGACCGCGGGTACATTTCCTTGGTTAGTGCCCTTTGGCCTTGGCGTTCTTGCAATGTCTTGTGATCGTCATGTTGCAGCCATGGCAATTCTCATTCTATCTTCTCGCAGGGTCGTTTGAACTACCGCGACTCTCCTCCGCCGGTGCCCGATCGATCTGGGCGCCCCGGGCGGCGGAGAGAACCGTGCTCTAATGAGCGGGAGAGAGCACTCGGCCCCGAAGAAGGAGGAGAAGAAGAAGAGGAACGTGGCCCGCGCCAACCGTCGTGCCCGGCGGCAAAGGCGGGTCAATCGCCGATACCTCGACCACCGAGGAGGACGAGGATGAGGAGGAGGACGAGTTTGCCGTGAACTCGTCGGGTGATGATGTTGGGGCTCGGATGGACCGAGCCCACGGGATTGCCGACCTACTCGGGGCTTCGCTATGAGCCCGAGCCTGATGCGTCGGAGGTTGCTGGAACCAGTGCGCCCGAGAGCTCCACCTCCCGAGGCTCCAGATCTGCTGGTGGCCCGAGGGTTGTACCCGACGGGGTACCCGGGGCTGCAAGGCGAGGCTCGTCGTGAAGAGCACGCCTCCCATTGTGGGTACCCGGCGCCGCGGGCGCGGCCCGGCAAGAGCCGGCGACGCCCCATCCCGAGCCAGCCGCAGCGCTCCGAAATCATGGAGGAGGCGGTTCGTGCGTCAAGTGCGGCGCCAGTCGCAGCCTTCCGTGCCTCGGCTACGCCCAAAGCGATCCCTCGGGCCCGTAAGTGCCTTGATGTCTTTGTTGTTTTCCTTTCTTTTGGTAGTTTTGGATTTTTCCCCCAACGTGTACTTGTTCTTCGAGAGCGAGGGGCCCCCACTCGACCTTGCACCCCAAGAAGGCTTTGAAGGCCGGTCTTGCCGATCATCGGCCGGGGCCGGAGTCGGGGCCCACATTCTCAAGATGTTGTCCCATCTCGCACCGGGCTCTCCGTGGTGATAGCCCCCGAGCCCTGGGGTGGCTCGGGCCCGGCCCGACGACCGAGGCCTCCCATTCCGAGGCGGGGCAAGCCCATGGGGGTGATGGCACGTCATCCTCCCGGCCGATGGTGATCGACTCGGAGGGCTTGGCCGGGACGCGCGACGCCCGCCTTGGCGCCAGGGACACTGGTGCTGTCCAAGAGGACCCATGATGCAACCCCTCATCCCAAGGAATCGAGCCCCTTCGTTCGGGAGTTTTCCCGGGAGGAGCTCTTCGAGGCTAGGCGGAGACGTGAAGGTCCTCGCTTGTGCCAAAGACCGGGCCGATCCGGGGTCCATGAGGCGCACAACCCCGACTTCCCAATGCTTCATGCACCCGGCTGGGCGCGGTTCTCGGCGGGCGCCGTCCCTCGGCGATGGTGAGGACGGCCCCGTGGTCGCCAGCCGAAGGTCCCCCGGACTTTTACTGGGTCCGGGTTTCCCGAGCCGCGGGAGCCGCCGGTGGATGAGGTGTTCCCTTCGAGCCAACCCGCCGGGTGGTCCTCCCTTGACCCTGGGCGAGGTGCCCGGGGTCCGGCCGCGGTGGGTCGCCGACGATCCGCCAAGGGCCGCCGACGGCCTTGCGAAGATGGGTGAAGCCATAGCCGGGCGTCTCGCCGAGGCCGATTCGGTGAGTGCCTTGTCGGCCTATTTCCCGCCGTCTTTCCCTTTGTGTTCGCGTCATTATCCATGGTGCTCTTGTTGCGTATCCCTTCGGCGATCGCCCCGGAGAAGTCCGAGCTCCCTGCGCGAATGTCCTCAACCGGAATGCCCTTGGGCGCACGCAGTGAGGCCGATCGAGTCTCGAGCGAGACATCCCGGCTCGCCGCCCTCGCCGAGGAGAGGGAGTCCCAGCTGTCGGACCCCGCGCGGCCGAGCTTGTCACGGCCAGGGCCGAGGCCAGCAAGGCGGCTGCTGAGATGGCTCAAATGAGCCATGATTTTGAGGACGCTCGGAAGCGGTCCCCTCCGGGCCCCGGCCGAGGCCAATGATGAGCGGGACAAGGCCCGGAGGAGGCGAGGAAGCAGCGGAGATGTGCGACGCCCGAACACCCGTATCGGGAGCCGGTGACCGAGGGGAGACCCGGGAAGGGAGTCGGAGCAGCTCCGAAAGTCGCCGCGGAAGAGCACGCCGGGCGCTTGGTTGGGTTTGCGTACAAAGGTACGCCCTCTCCCTTGGTGGGTTTTTTTCGTGTTTAACCGCTTCACCTTGCTGATGTCATCCGGATGTTTGTCGCCGAGTCGAGAAGATCCGTCCGAGGTCGTAGAGAACGCGCCACGCTTGCCTGCTGGCCGGAGCAGGGAGCGTAAGTCCTACCAGAGCTAGAAGAGGCCCCCGTCCGACTTCATCCGCCGCCGGGCGGACAACTTGGAGGTTGGGCCCACGGCTCGTAGTCGCCTGGCGCGCCGTGGGCGGCTTCCTTAGGTCCGAGCCCGAATGCCTTCCGACCGGCGCGGCGGACATGCATGGCGGTGTTCTCGCTCGCACTTCCCAATGGAGCCCAAGGTACCGGGCAACGTCGCGGTGGCTTCTTCCCCGGCTCGACGATGAAGACGCGGCCGATCCTCGAGAAGGACGCCACCGATGCCGCCAAGATCCGAGGAGTTGTACGGCTTCGTGAACGATGCCGCGGCTCGGCCGCCCGCGCTTTGAGGACGAGGTGTGCCCTCCCCGTACTCCCCATAGAGTCGGGCTATGAGGTGGACACGGAGATGCTGGATGCCGCCTCCGAGGATGCGCTGACGGGTCCGACGCCATCCCCGGGGGATGCTGCTGCCAAGGATGTTGCCCGTGCCGATGCCTCTTCGTCAGCCGATCGCGAGGTGCAGACGAATGAGGCTCGCGATGCTCCTTGAGCTTCCCTTGTATGCAAGAGTTTGGTTGGTGAGAGTGATGTACATAAACAATGGTGCCGCCGAGGGTCCGTGACCTTGGCGGGTGCATTTATGTTCGTGTTTGTTGCGTTTCTCGAATTTTCCGTTTATTGTGTGGCCGGTCGCTTGCTTTCTCCGCTCGCGAGATAGTGAGCATGGGTGCCACCGGGGCGATCCGCACGGGTGCCACTAGGGGCGGTCCGTTTTGACTTCGGCTATCTCACTTAGGATTTGTGCGTGTGCGACCTTCGCAACTTAAACGTTCGATTCGAGCGTGCGCAGGAGAACTTTTTTCTTTTGAAGAAAAAGTTTCAAAAAAAGAAAAAGGAGGGGGGTCCCCCGAGGGGGGGTCCCCCATGTAGCCCCCGAGGGAGTTTTAGTCTTGTCTTTGGACGAGGCTAAGACTCCCTTAAGGTATGCACAAGAAGTTTTTCTTCATAAAAGACGTGGATCTTTTATTGAGCAAAAAAACATAAGTGTTTTTACTTCTAGTGCGGGATTAAGGGTAGAAGCGACGTAGCTGTTCTATGTTCCATACGTTGGAGTAGACTTCGCCCTTCTCGTTCTTCAGCTTGTAGGTTCCAGGCCTTAGTATTTCGGCGATGAAATATGGCCCTTCCCAATGTGGCGTGAGCTTGTGGCGCTCTTTGTTGTCTTGCTTCAGCTTGAGGACGGGGTCATCGACTTGGAACTCCCGAGGCTTCAGTCGCTTGGCGTGATACTTTGCGAAGAGCTTGTTGGTATCTTGCCGAGTTCAGAAGTGCGACGTCTCGGGCTTCGTCGACTTGGTCGATGGAGTCTTGCCTTGCCTGCGGGTTGCCATGCTCGGTGTAGGCTCGCAGCCTCGGGGACCCATATTCAATGTCCGTGGGTAAGACTGCCTCACCCCATAGACTAGAAAGAATGGGGTGAATCCGTGGCTCGGCTTTTTGTCATTCGAAGGCTCCATAGGACCGATGGTAGCTCCTGGTACCACCTTTTCCCGTACTGGTTCAGCCGATTGAAGATCCTTGGCTTGAGGCCTTGTAGGATCATGCCATTGGCACGTTCCACTTGGCCGTTAGTCCTCGGGTGGGCTACGGCCGAGGTATCAACCCGGATGTCGAAGTCGTCGCCGAAGTTGAGGAACTTTTTCCCAACGAAGTTTGTTCTCATTATCCGTGATGATGGAGTTCGGGACTCCAAAGCGGCAAATGATGTTCGTAAAGAACTTCACCTTTTTTTCTCGTCCGAGGGTTCACCATAGCTCGGGCCTCGATCCACTTGGAGAACTTGTCGATGGCGACCAAGACATGAGTGTGTCCTCCGGGTGCCCTCCTCAGGGGACCGATCATGTCAAGCCCCCACACTGCAAACGGCCATGTCAGTGGTATGGTTTGCAGGGCTTGTGCTGGGAGGTGCGTCTTGCGCGCATAGAATTGACACCCCTCGCAGGTGCGTACAATTTGATTTGCGTCTCGTACTGCCGAGGGCCAGTAGAAGCCTTGTCTGAAGACTTTATCGACGAGTGTCCTCGGGGCGGCATGATGACCGCACTCCCCTCGGTGGGTGTCTTCAAGCAAATCTTTGCCTTCCGCCGAGGGTATGCATCGCATGTATACTCCCGAGGCTCCTTTCTTGTAGAGTTCCTTTTTGTCTCCAATTAGCGCGAAGGATTTTGCCCTTCGGGCCAAGCGGCGAGCCTCGGTCTTATCCTCGGGTAACTCTCCTCAAGTGAGGTACTCCAAAGAGAGGTTCTCTCGATCCCGGGTCTTGGTCGATCGCCATAGCTTCGGGCCCGGTTGTTACGAATTGTCTTCGAGCCCCCCCGGGTACTTCCCAGGGAGTGTACTTGACCGAGGGTTCGTTGAGATCTCGGGTGAGTACGTTCGGAGGAACGGTCCCTCGGGTCGCTGCGACCTTGGCGAGTTCGTCCGCAGCTTCATTGTAACGCCTTGGGGTGTGCTTGTGCTCAAGCCCATGGAACTTCTCCTCCAGTTTGCGTACTTCTCGGCAGTATGCTTCCATCTTGGGGTCGTGGCACACCGAGGCCTTCATGACTTGATCAATGACCAATTGCGAGTCCCCCTTGTTTCCAATCGTCGGATCCCGAGGTCGGCCGCGATCCCGAGATCGCTTGACTAGTGCCTCGTGATTCGCGATGTTGTTGGAGGCTGAAATGCAACCGGATGGCGTACCTCGTATGAACCCCGAGGGGTGAAATGAAGAGCAAACCAGCCCCCGCGCCCGCTCTTCGTCATGGATCCGTCGAAGTACATTGTCCAAAGACTCGGCCGGATTGGCGTCGGGGGTAGTTGCGTGTCCGTCCATTCGGCCACAAAGTCGGCCCGGGACTTGAGACTTGATCGCCTTGCGAGACAAGAATGAGATTGTCTCACCCATGAGCTCCACCGCCCACTTCGCCACTCTTCCCGTGGCTTCTCGGTTCGATGATTTCCCGAGGGGGATGAGGATACCACAAATGATCGGATGTGCGAGGAAGTAGTGGCGGTTTTTCCTCGTGTTAGCACGACGGCGTATAGCAACTTTTGCATTTGCGAATACCGAGTCTTGGTGTCGGAAAGCACCTCACTGATGAAGTAAACGGGGCATTGAACTGGCAACGTGTGCCCCTCTTCCCGACGCTCTACTACGACCACCGCGACTACTACGCGTAGTGGCGGTGATATAGAGGAGCAAAGTTTCTCCTGGGTTTGGTGGTACCAGCATAGGTGGACTGGTCAGGATCCTCTTGAGGTTGCCGAGGGCTTCCTCGGCTTCCAGGGTCCAAGCAAAGTACTCAGTCTTGCGAAGGAGCCGATAGAGGGGTAGGCCTCTTTCCCCGAGGCGGGAAATGAACCTGCTTAATGAAGCCAGGAAGCCCATCACCTTCTGTACTCCTTTGAGGTCTCGGATTGGCCCCATCTTCGTGATTGCATCCACCTTGGTTGGGTTTGCTTCAATGCCTCGTTGCGAGACAATGAAGCCCGCCCAAAGATCCCTCGGGGACCCCAAACACGCATTTTTTAGGGTTGAGTTTGACTCCCTTCTTGTTTAAGCACTCGAAGGTTTCCCCGAGGTCTCCCATGAGGTCTGTCGTTTTCTTGGACTTGACCACTATGTCGTCAACGTAAGCTTCCACAATCCTCCCAATGAGTTCTCCGAAGATGATTTGCATGCATCGCTGGTATGTGGCCCCAGCGTTCCTCGGCCCGAAGGGCATTGTGAGGTAGCAATACATCCCGAAGGGAGTTATGAACGGGGTCGCGAGCTGGTCGGACTCTTTCATTTTGATTTGGTGGTAACCGGAATACGCATCAAGAAAGGACAAAGTTTCGCACCCTGCGGTGGAGTCGACAATTTGGTCGATTCGAGGCAAAGGAAAGGGAACTTTCGGACATGCTTTGTTGAGACTAGTGTAGTCCACACACATCCGCCATTTCCCATTCTTTTTCTCTACTAATACAGGATTAGCTAACCACTGCGGGTGGAACACTTCCTTTATGAATCCGGCCTCCGGTAGCTTGTGGATCTTCTCGCCAATGATCTTTCGCTTGGCGTCATCGAAACGGCGTAAGCGCCGCATGACAGGCTTTGAGCCTGGCCGGATGTCTAGGGAGTGCTCGGCAACATCCCTCGGTATGCCCGGCATGTCCGAGGGTCCCCACGCAAACGTCTTGGCGTTCGCGCGGAGGAGGTCGACGAGCACCGCTTCCTATTCGGATCCAGCTCCGAGCTGATGGTCAGCAGCTTCTCCTTCGGATTCTTGGGATCGAGTGGGATCTTCTTGGTGCCCGAGGAGGGCTCAAAGCTCCCGCGGCGGGCCTCATGCTCGATCGTGATCTCGTCGAAGCTCTTTTTTTGCGTCGGCAATGAGTGCCTCGGCAATGGCGAGCGCCTCGGCGTACTCCACGCTCTCTCACGCCGCACTCATATGCGTGATGGTGCGAGGGCCGGTAGTGATGACACCCTTTGGCCCCTGCATCTTGAGCTTGACGTAGGTGTAGTTCGGGACAGCCATGAATTTGGCATAGCGGGGCCGCCCGAGGAGCACGTGGTATGTACCTCGGACCCCGAGGATCTCGAAGGTGAGGGTCTCTTGCCCGAAATTGGAGGGGTCTCCAAAACAGACCGGTAGGTCGATCTGCCCAAGGGGCTTCGGCTGCTTGCCGGGGACGACGTCATTGAATGCCGGCCCTCCTGGGCGGATCTTGGACTTGTCCACCCCGAGGAGGTCGAGCGTTTCCTCGTAGATGAGGTTGAGGTCTGCTTCCCGTCCATGCGGACTTTGGTGAGCCGGGTGTTGACAATGATGGGATCCACCACCGGTGGATAAGCCCCCGGTTCGGGATGTGCCGAGGGTGATCCGACCGGTCAAAGGTGATAGCCTGATCCGACCATTTGCGGCTTCGGGATCGCCGGCTCGGTTGCATACACCTCCCGACGTTCCTTCTTCTTATTTGTCGTATGGACATGTTGCTTTGGTGTTGCCGCCGAAGATCATGAAACAATTGTTCACCTTCGGGAAACCCTTATCCCCTTCGGCGCTACCCTCGGGCATTCCTTCCTCTTCCCCCTCGGGAATGGCTTTGAGCTTGGCGAAGTGTTTGTGCACCGTTTTGCACTCCTCGAGGGTGTGCTTGACGGGGTAGCTGTGATTCTGGCATGGCTTCTTGAGCATCTTTGTCGAAGGTCTCCCCGTGGGTCGAGATCGGTTCCCTTTGCGGTCGACTGCTACCACCATGTCCTCATCATCAGCGTTGAGGGTTTGGCCCTTGCCCTTGCGGCTCTTGTCCTTCTTCTTCTTCTTCTTGCTCTCCCGAGGTTGGGAACCCTCGGGCTCCTCTTCCTTACGCTTTCCCTTGCCCGAGCCTTGATTGAACAGAGCCCCGACGGCCTCTTCTCCACTAGCGAACTTGGTGGCGATGTCCATCAACTCGTTGGCCTCGGTTGGAGTCCGGCGCCCCGGCTTCTTCACGAGATCACGGCGGGAGGTGCCGGCCAAGAAGGCCCCTATGACGTCGGAGTCCGTCACGTTGGGGAGCTCGGTCCGTTGCTTGGAGAAGCGCCGTATGTAGTCGCCTTGCGAGACTCGTCGGGTTTCGACGGCGGTTCGGAGGTCCCACGAGTTACCCTGGACGTAGGTACGCGTGCCACGGAAGTTACCACGGAAGGTTCTCACCAAGTCCGCCCGCTTTGATATGAGGTCGGGTGGAAGGTGTTCGGCCAAGCCCTAGCGGACTTCGGAGAGTACGAGGGGCAAATTTCGATTATTACTTTGTCATCATGTGCCCCCACAAACCGGCATGCCGGTCGATAGTCGCCCGGCCATACCTCGGGACGAGTCTCCCCGAAGTATTTCTCAAGATGGCTCGGAGGTCCGGCGTGCGGGGAGTGGTGTGCTCTCGATGTCCCTTGTGAAGGCCGGTGGCCGGGTGGTTCCCAGGGAGTACCCTCGGTCTCCACGGCGCACTTGTGCGTCCCGCCCGTTGGTCGTCCCCGAGGTGAGCCACCCTCACGGCGAGCCCGCTATTGCTCGATTTCTTCTTCGAAGGTCATGGCCGCCTCGGTTGTTGTCTCGGCGTGGGTCTTCCATGCGTTCCCAAACCGGGCAATTGCTGCGCGGTTGTCGACCCGGGCGCTCCCGGACAGGCCTTGCTAAGGCTTGGCTCGCCCGGTGCGACGGACCTTGCCGACTCGCCTGATTCCTCGTCGTCGTCGTGGCGTCGCGGCACGATCGCGGGGAAGCGAGCTCTCCGCTGCCGCCGCGGCCGCCGTGTCGAGGAGATGTCGAAGGCCTTCCCGAATCGCCTTCCCTCGGCGGTAGAGGGCTCGGGCATTTCGTGTACCAGCATGGCGACCGCCGCCACGCTGAGGCGGCTGCTCGCTGAACGGGGCCGCTATGTCGGGGATTGGAGGTGCTCCTTCGCGTCCACCGCGGCCACCGCCGCCCGCGAGCTTGGGGTGCCCTCGGGGCGGCCGCGCCGAGCCCGTTCCGTTGAAGGTTCGCTCCGGTTGTCGGAGTCGTGTGGATTCCACGCGGATTCGTTCTTGCGCATCTTGCGGTGTGCGTTACGGCCGGCCGGTGCTGGTGCCGCCAGCGGGGACAGGGCGGAAGCCGCCCGGCGCCGTGGCCGGGACCCGTCGTGGCGGTATCGTCCGCATCCTCATCGTCGGAGACGCGTCGGTGAGGTGGCCGTTTGGTCGCCGATCTCTATGTTGAAGCATTCCCGCGTGGGGTCATAGTAGTCGTCCTCGTCGCCATCGGTTCTAGGGGCGCCGAACGCAAGGAGGAAGTTTCTGTTCTCCGGATGGTAGAGTGAATCCGTCAGTTCACGGGACCACGCCCCAATCGTGCCTGGTCGAGGAGCGGGGCGGATCCCGAAGCATCCTGCAGCGAAAAGCGCTCTTTTTCGGTAATCGGCTATGGGGTAGCGTGGCCGTGGGGCGACGTGGAGGTCTTTCTCGCGCTCTCCTCGCCAAAGGCTTCAACCAAGTCTCCCGCCGGCGAGGACCCACGGGAACTCCTTCTAGTACCACCGGTGCGGAGGTGTGTTTTCCGACGATTAGGGTTTCGGGCATCCCGCGCTGGTAGCCGTCGGGGGAAAGATCTATCCGGCGCCTAGGGTGCCGTGGGGCTCTCGAATCGGCACGGAGGTGCGTCGTCGGATCCGAACTCCGCGCGTGAGTGCGCCCGCGCGCGGATGTCGCCTCGCCCGCCTTGTGCGGCGGCCGTGATGGCGTGCACGCCCGTTCCAGTGAAGCCGCTCTCCTCTCCGCCGTCGTGTCGGGCAAGAGGACCATCTCGTAGTTGTGGCCGGCGCCACGAACTCCAACGTCCAAAGAACAGCGGGTGTTCCGCGCGGGAGCTCGTGCTCCGGTGAGCGGGGCGGAAACGAAGGTGGTGTCGCCATGAGGGCTGATGGAGATGGGGATTGCACACAGCGCTCCCCTACAGCGCGCCAACTGTCGGCGTTTCCCGGAGCGGTGGTGCCTCGGGAGCCGGCAATAAAGAATTTATAAGCTGCGTGCCTCCTCCCTCGATGGCGTAGCGCAAGATGGACACGAACGCAGCGGATTTATCCCCGTTCAGCCAACGGGGCCCTACGTCCGGCGGGGGGTGTGTCCTGCTCGTGTTACCTCGCGCTCAAAGGTGAGCTTGTAGTAGGGGTTACAAGCGGTGTGGGGGAGAGACGCTGGTCTCAAGCCCCACGATCGTGGTAGTGGTAGTGGTGGTGGTGGCGGTTTCGATTCAAGCTGAGTCGATCCCGGATTTCAGTTGCGGATCCCCTTCTAATGGGGCATTACTCCCCCTTTTATAGTGGGAAGAGGGAAGTAATGTTTACATAGGTGGACGTCTAGGTGGCTAAATCCCGAGGCTACACTTGTTGCATGTGCGCGGCCGAGGGCTGGTTGGCTTGGATGTAGTTTGGTGAAGACACGCGTCTTGATCCGATGGCAGACGTGCCGTTCCCTGGTGTGACCCCGAGGGTCTATGAGGCGTCCCTCATAGTCCGCATGGCGAGGGCGGTCCTGGGGATGTTGGTTACGACATGTCACGTGCCCGGTGGTCGGCCCGTCGTGGGCATCTTGGCGATGCTTCGAAATGAACAAAGGACATCCTGGTTTCCGTGGCGGGCGACGTAACACGCCACCGTTCAGCTTTTGTGTCCCATCGGTCGGATTTGGGAAGTAATATGGCGGGCCAATTTGATCTGGGCGTAATCGATGGCCCCGCGCCGTTTTGTGTAAATCACGTTAAATACAGCAGCTTCCTTCCTTCGCAGACGGAACCTCCCATGCCCGAGGGTTTGTGACCCCGGGTGAGTTGGTTGGGCTTCCTCGCCGAGGATGGAGAGCTGGGTCTCCCCTCGGGCGAGGCGGAGATTTTGTGCCCGAGGGTGGTGAGCTAGGTCACCCTCGGGCGAAGCGAGACGCCTCGTCAAGGGTGGTGAGCTAGGCCACCTCGGGCGAGACGGAGATTTGGGGGTTGAGTCCGAGCCACGGGTCGGATGACGGCGACGTGGAGCGTCCCGGTTCTCCGTCTTGTAAAGGTTCATGACCTTGTCCTTCGAGCGTAATGAGCTCCTTCGCCATGGTGACTCCGTGGGCCGCTCGTGGGCGGCTCCGTCTTCGTGCGGCGTCATGGCTCCTTGGCCTGGTCCGTCGCCCGTTGGGCCGTCCTTCATAGCGGGATGATGGCGGTCGGGTTTTACCGGGCCCGACGACCGAGCGGTTTCTCGTTATTATGAGAATGTCTCGGGGCCCAATATTTAGGTCCCCGACATAAGTAAAATAACAATTGTTCTCCGAAGAAAAGCCACCGAGAGAAGAACAAATGACCATAATACCCTTAGCATTTCACTTTTACTACACCATTTGCTATCTTCTTCCCCACGGCCACGAGAAAAGCAAAGCAAAGAAAGCCCGACGCCCGAGCTCCCGGTGGCCACGCGTCCGTCCCGCATCCGTGCCCCAAGCCAGCCTCGTGCTCCCGACGACGCCGAAGGAGTCTCGGCCCCGCGCCCCGGTGGGCGTCCCTCGCGCAAAGCATGTCATCGCCGGTCGCGGCGCTCACGCAATCGCGGGCGCCCGTTGGTGGCCATGCCGCTCGTCCTCCCGGCCGTGCGACACGACGGTTCCCGGCGGGCAAGCGCCCCCTGCAAGACCCGGCGGGCGCTGACCAGACGAAGCGTGCCTCACGCTTGCGCTCTGTGCTCCCCCGCTCGTGCTCTTGCTCTGCTTGTATGCGGGCTGTGCCGCCGGCGGAAGCCCCGACGGCTGCGCCATGAGCTCCGGTAGCTGCGCACCCACGCCAAGCGGCGAAGCGCCGACGACCGCGCCCGAGCTCCGGTGGCCTCGCGCCACGCCCGCGGCGCCTCTGCGACTCGCTCGTCCAACGCCCAGCGCCCGGCCCAAGCTCGAACCGGCGAGTCCGCCTCGATCGTCGGCATGGGGCAAGCAAATTTGTCACCACGCTGGACCAATCTGTGTCAGGAGAAGCGGGGTAAAGCCACATTTTTTCAGCTTCGTCGCTCCCTCTCCTCTTGTCTCAGCGGGAAATCCGCGGCTTCATCAGTGAAGCGGATAGCCACAGAGGCGTTTGGTAGAAAAAGTTGTTTTCAGCTTTGTGAAGCTGGGGAATAGTCCCTACCAAACAGGCCCTAGATCAGCCATCGTCAACTCCAGCTCCGGCTTCCAGGACTGGATTTGGCCCTGGTTCTCCACCTGTGATATCAAAAAAGGACTGCTCGATGCCGCCCATGGACTGCTGAACCGTGCTGTTTCCTTTACTTCTATCATGCGGCTCATGCCCAATTAGCATAGGTACTTTGGGATGGGCCTGCCTGGATGGCCCAGCTTTCCGGTGGTAATGTGCTGCACTGGCCACTGGTTGCTGCCATTGACTGCTCCACTGCGGACTCGCTACTTGAAGCGGGCTTTTTTTTTTTTCTCCCAGGAGCATGTGCTCCCACACTGTGGACCACAAGATACGCATTGTGATCCGTGCTAGCACACTTCTCGAGCAAAGTGCTTTGAGAAGTGTGCTAGCACGGATCACAATACGTATCTTGTGGTCTACGCTGTGGGAGCACATGCTCAAATTTAACTTATTGGGTTGGTGACGGGGAATCCCCTTTGCGAGCACCAGTCCTCCACACGACCACACCTTCACTTGCCAGATCTCACCTTACTGCAACTACAGGCACTACCGAAAAACTGGATATTTTATGAGAGGAGCGATTTTTCGTGAGAGTGAAAAATAAACTCTCATGAAACTAATATTTTCATGAGAGTGATGTAAATCCCGCCACGAACGTATTTTCATGAGAGTAATCTACACAACGTCATGAAAATCAGCTGTTTTCATGAAGGATTACTCTCACGAACATACAAAAGTCTCACGAAATACATTCGTAAAGGTTTAATATCATGAAATACCATAAAAAAACACTCATGAAAACACCGATGCAAACTTGGTGTCAATATCCATTCGTGAAGGTCAACTCTCATGAAAATACCAAGGTCTCACGAAATCCATTCGTGAAGGTTCACTCTCATGAAATACCATAAAAAAGTCATGAAAACACGATGCAAACTTGGTGGCAATATCTATTCTCAGCCTATCCAAAGAATTTTATTCATTTTGTGATCATGTAGGAACATATGTTTGGCTCCAAGAAGACTAGCGCTCCGAATGCATATATTGGGAACTTGTCATATTGGATGGTTAGTGTTATGTGTTGTAACTTGTCATGTTGGATGTCTAGAACTATGAGTTGTAAAGCCTTTAGTGTAATGGCTGGACACTTTGATGGAGTTAGAATGTATTGTAGTTGAAATCGAGGCGCATATATGCATATATTGGATCTTGTTGTATGTGTGGTGGATTGACATTTGGATCATGTGTGTATTTGAATTTTAGTTTGAGATACTCCGATTGTGTAATTTTCTTGATGGCGGTATTGACTCTAAGGAAATCATACTTTTGTGATGGCTTACCATATTTTTCGTGATGGGTGTTCTCTCATGAAATACCTTAACTCTCATAAAATAATTGCCTACTAGTGAACTCTCACAAAATACCTCAACTCTCATGAATTAAATTTGTGATGGTGAACTCTCACGAAATACCATTTCTCTCATGAAATAATTTCATGATGGTCAGCTCTCACGAAATATCCTTACACTCACAAAATAACTTTGTGAAGGTGGCCTCTCACGAAAATACCACAAAAAGCGTCATGAAATAGCGATGCAAATCGGGTAGCAATGTTATTTTCATGAGGGTGACCCTTACGGCAAACTCTCATGAAAACAATCCGTGGCGCTGAACTCTCATGAAAGTGTGTATTTCATGAGTCTAATCTTTAATGAGTCAAGATGGCAGCGGGTAAATACCCGACGGGTAGTGCCCACCCGTACCGCATACCGCACCCGCCAGGAGTAAATCTTACCCGTCGGGTTACCCATATCCGCATGCGGGTAGGAAAATCATTCCATACCCGTACCCGCGCGGGTAAATTCTACCCGTCGGGTAACCCGTACCCGCGAACATACCCGAGTATGACATATGAAATGATTTATAAATTCAAATATTTAATAAATATTAGGTCAATATATGTGCACAAAAGCAAATCTAACATCAATTAGCAACAATACTAGTGTTATATATGTAGACTTTAGTTGAATTGGCTCAAATTCTAGTGTTATATGGGACAAATTTATTAGAATTGTTAGTGATATATGCGGGTATTTATTACCCACGGGTAGACGGGTATGGGTAGCATACACCCGCACCCGTGCCAGCGTACCGATGGGTAGAAGATTTCTTCCAATAACGCACCCCGGGTAGAAAAATCATTCCATACCCGCATCTTTATCGGGTAAACCCGTCGGGTACTCGGGTTTCGGTACCGTTGCC
Organism: Hyparrhenia diplandra; assembly: GCA_015847255.1. NCBI lineage: Eukaryota > Viridiplantae > Streptophyta > Magnoliopsida > Poales > Poaceae > Hyparrhenia > Hyparrhenia diplandra. Next base: position 51,445 of record JADLZK010007525.1, on the reverse strand, counting down.
ATTTTGAACTGTGAGAAGTAATTCGTGACGGTGTACTCTCACGCATTATTTTTGTGAGAGTAAAACCGTTTTTCGTGACTTTTTTTCACTCTCACAAAATATCCAGTTTCTGGTAGTGAGGGTACTAGAACGAGCAACGCAAATATGCTTCATCATGATTCAGGGAGCCTCTTTACCAAATTTTTCCTAATCCTCTGCTCAGTCAGAGCTCAGGATTAGGAACCACGCGAGCAACAGGTAGGCGAGTACAAATACATGTTAAAATGAGCAGTGTATATGGTAGTACAAAAATAATCACATCATATCCTTGTAAAAGCAAAGCAACAAAGTTCTATAATCCAAAAAAAATTGTGATCATGACCAATCCATCGTCACTCTCGAACTTGTAACCTGTAAAACCACAGTTAACATGGGTCAGCCATTGGGGTTTAACTTTTCCATTTCCATACGAGAAATAGAGAAAAATATATTGTCTCTTAGCAGCCCCACGTACAAGCATGGACGTGGAACATTTACACAAATAAGATGGCCTAGCAAAAACGTACCAATGGTCTGAATCTGCCACGCTAGTGTGTCCTCCTAGGACTATGAGGCAAGGCACCGGCCCTCATCAGGTCCCCCAGTCATATACCACATGACGAATGTGAGAGACAAGGTGCCAGTCGGGTCCCATTCTTCACTTGTAACGACTTTTCAAACCAGGGCCATTACTATTGTCCAACCTTCGGAGAGCACTAAGACTGGTGGAGGAAGCATTTGTGAGAAACTACCTGGGGATAGAAGCTGCATGTTGCTTTTACGTAAACACACTTTCTCCAGTGACGGTGGGTAGGAAGGCCTCACATTCAGTCTTGGGCAGCCTGATATCTTTATATAGGACAGGGCAGGGAAGCAGCATTGCCCACATAGTATTTCTTCCATGGAATTTTCAAAATGACTGGTTATCGTCCATAGCTCTTCTAAATTAGCCATTTCGAGCAGGACGAGGGACTTCAGTGAAGGCAATACCCAGTGTCCTCGGATCTGCTTCATGTTTGGACAGTTTCTTAGTGTCAGTTCAGTTAGAGAATGGAACTGACATGGTCCTGTTTGCTTCAACATTATGGCTTCACAATAAGAAGAATCATTTTGTTTCATCATCCACTGTGGCAAAAACTGACCTCGGTAACCAGTGATGTTCATGTTCTTAATTTGTGACGGTGGTTCCAGAGCGCTCAGCATACCCTGCTCTTGTTCCATATCAAATACTAACTCTTCCATAGCTTCATTCAAAGACCAATCCAACACCAGATTCTGTATGTTACTCATATGTTTCAAATAAGATCCCCCTGTATCTCCTAGATCCTTCAAATACTTGAGATTTCTAATTTCCAGGTGCCCACTTAGCTTATCAAGATTTCCAAGCTCGGAGATACTTGCATCATCTCCACCACACCCAACAACAAACAAACCCAGCTTTTTTAAACAACTCAGCTGTCCCAACCCTGATGGCAGGGAATGAAGTTTGTCACAACCCTCTATATTCAAAACTTTAAGTCTTTTTAAGTTTCCTATACCTTTTGGCAACTCCACTAGCTCCCTGCAATGATGAAGGTCTATGCATTCTAGAGTGCTGGTCTTAGTAACCCATTGAGGTAGCATGACAATGTTGGTGTTGGAAAGATCAAGAGTACACAACATAGGACATAAAAAATTGCTTGGCAGGGCCTGGAACTCTCTACACCTAGATATTTTTATTGTTTGTAGGTAGCTGTATTCTCCAGTGAATTTGAACTTATGTTGTTCAAGAGAACGACATCCAACTATATGAAGGACCCTTAAATTTTCAATTTTAGCTGTGGAGAATGGTATCTCACTGAGCTTTTCACAGTAACTTAATTTCAAGGACTGAAGATCTCCACAATCGCCAATGGACTGAGGCAAACTCTCGAGATCAGTAATCCGCTGAAGTTCCAGAGTTCTTAGCATCCGAAGCTTCCCAACAGACTCAGGCAGTGTGACAAAGCCATTACAGTCAATAAAATGAAGCGATTTCAAATTCCAACAATCTGAGATAGCCTCTGGAAATTTGGTGAAACTAGCATTGTGGATTTCAAGATATCCAAGATATTGAAGCCTTACTATGAATGACGGGAAAGGAACATCAAATTTATAGTCTAGGACAACACTGCGGATATGCACACTCTTCTTAACAAGGTTAGCAAATGACCGGTTACCTTCAGCCACATATAGAGCACGTAGCTTCTCAAAGCCCCTTTCAACATCCTCATTGATGGATGTCAAAGATAAATATCTGCATTGATGTGCACAGTCCATAGTTATGTTCTTTGGTAGAGGTGTTACCACTACTTCATTCTGTAAAATATATTGAGCAAGATCATAAATCAGGTCATGCATCGAGCATAATCTTATTTCATCAACCTCTGTTCCAGGTGGCCCATGAAGAAAGCCGCCTTTCACAAGAGAATTAAAGTAGTCACTACCAATATCCTCTGGCTGCTCCTCCTTCATCGACTTGATGAACCCATGGGCTATCCATTGTTCAATCAAGTATTCTCTGTTAAATGCATAGCCTTTCGGAAATATGGAGCAAAATGTAAAGCATGTCTTCAGATAATCTTTCATGTGGATGTAGCTCAGTTTCAAGGATGCAAATACTCGACCTTCAATATTCTCTTCATCCCATAAATTACTTTCTTTTATGGCTCTCCAAGTATTTATTCTCCTCTTCTCTTGGAGAACAGATCCCAGAGTTTTTATTGCTAGAGGCACCCCACCACATTTCTTCAGGATATCTTTTCCAACTTTAATAAATTCAGATTCTAAATCCTCCTCTATCCAACCAGAACTCTTTAGAAAGAAGCTCCAGCTTTCATCCTCTGATAAGAATGCTAAGTTGAATATAAGTTTAGATTCCACTGCTTTTTGCAACATTTTGATTACGTGTAGTTAAAAGAATCTTGCTTCCTGATGCACCTTTGTTTATGTGCACCATGAAATTTTCCCAATCTTGCCTATCATCATGCCAAGCATCATCTAAGATAAGTAGAAACTTCTTACCGCTCAATTTATTTGAAATTGCACGGAGCATGTGTTGTTGGGCATGTATATCTGACTTTTCCTCAATAATGGCTTCAAATAGCTTGCTAATAAGTTTTTCCCAACAAAACTCTTGAGATACATGGACCCAAAATATTAAATCTTTGAATTGCTCCTTTATCTTTTCATCATGGCAGATGTGTCGGGGCCAAAGTAGGTTTTCAGAACCACCAAACCCAACAATAGAAACTATACGATCATCTTCTCCATTGTTAGATTCTACAAGCTTGGAAATGATTTCACTCTTCACATGATCCCTTGATGGTATTTTCGACTCTGGAGCATTACCCAACAGATATTGGTCCCCTGTTTCCTTGTCATTTCTCCGAGCATGTTGTTCCACTTGGAAACTTTCTAGGATAGTACTGACATTGGTTCTTTCTTTCACAATTGCATCATATGTCACCTTGATTGCTTTGATCTTATGGGCCACCTTGCGCTGAAACAGAAGCAACTTCGGTTTTGCAAACAAGGCAGCAGTAGCAAGCTTGTCACGGTCATTATGTATCTTGTGTTTTTCATCTTCAAGGTAGACTTCATCAATTAAATCATAAATGTCATTTGCAAAATTTCTCAACTTCATCACCGATCGATGTGATGGGTCTCTCTGTATTGCTCTGTCACGAACAAGATATAACCATCCCATAATCTCTGTATGTATATTTTGGAGGTCGGAGAGATCTTTTTCACACCCGCTATGGCAGCAAACTCACTGGATACCAGTGAAACTAGCTTTTTTCCTGCGATGTTCAGCAGTCAGATGCTAAAGCAACCTCCACTCCAGTCATGTTTCAAAGGCTTCCTTGCCAATTCTCTGTAGATGAAATTGCGGAATGAACAATTATGTGTAGTTGTTCAAACGAAATTAACATGAGCTATCTAGAATTCAATTTTTGAAACTCAATGGAAGAAGAATCTGGTCCTATGCCTGAGGAACCATCTACGAACTTATATGGTCCTCGTTAGTCTCAACATTTTTTTTCCATCATTCCTTTTATTTCCTCTCATGGATGGCTCAGAATTGTTTGAGCTCACAGATATGTATCATCCTCAGATGCAACGGCTGGAGCTTTGTTCAGTTATCTTAAAAAAACATGAGCAAACCAAAACAAATATTTAAAATGGGGATCCTTTCTCTGCTGTGTACTCTAGATTAAACAAGTTCCATGCCGCATAACTACCATGCTCAAAAAACATGCATAAGAGAGGATACAGATCTATGGTGAGATGATTAAAGAAATGAAAGATAAATTAGAATACCAGTTACCTGTTCGGAAGGCAGCGAAGCACCAACACAAGTATGACAATATGTGCTGCTTACCACCAAAATGCCTTGAGTTCCTCACTGAGAAGCGAGAAAAAAAAACAGAGATGATTTTTTTTTTTTTTGTATTTCTTTTCCGGTAGATTTTTTTGGGATGCACCTAGAATCAGGGCAGGTACCTAGAATCGAATCTTGGGATGCACTGCGCCCTTGAAAACCATAGACTTTTTTGGTGTTCAGGACGACGCAGAGTTGCAGAAGGTAGGAGAAGCGGGGGTGCAGCTTGGTGCAGCTTCGCTGGATGGAAGATATCAAGAGACCCACACAGTGCTTTTGTGGCTCTGGTTCATTGCTATCCTGTCATCTGTACTAGCTTAACACAAAGTCCAGATTTTTATTAGAAAGAAAAAGACATGCCCACAACTCCTGGAAACTGCATGAATGAAAAAAGTGATATGAAAAAGAGGCAGCAACCAAAATTCAAAACTATCGGCATCAGAAGACCCAGAACTTATTGGCCCCACTCGTTAGAAACCTGAACAAACACGGCTTGCAATTTTCAAAACGGATTGTGATGGGCAATTCACCAAAGAACACAAAATCTGTAACAATAGTATGCAATCTGGTAAATACATTTTTAGTAAAGAAAATTCATGCAAGGTACCATGAGGGTAGTCTATGTGCTGCGATTTCAGAGCCTGCTGCTGCATGACAACCCAAAAGGAACTGTCTGTTCGGCAAGTAGAGCAATGGAGTTAGTTGTTTTAAATGACTTTGTTAAGAATTTATGGAGCAGTAATAATGGATTTTTCTTACGAATTTTCCTTTAGTTTGTGTGGCCTACTTTCTCCCTTTTATTTGTTCAGCCAATTAGCTGAAAGCTTTACAAAATTTGGCTGTGGGCAGTCACTGTCACTGAGAACGGAAGGAATAGCAGTGTTTTGTTATATATATAAAAAAAGTAAATTGGCAGAGGCTACGGAATCATGAGATTATGAGAACAAGAAAATAAAACAGTGGAACAAGCAAACTGTGACAAAGGGGCACAAGTAGATCATTACCAGTTGCAGACATTCCTCAGAGACCATCAGTGCTTTGGGTAGCTTCCTTCTGTGCTTCCTGTGTTGTTCCTCTCACAGTCTCACCTTTAATGTAAGGGGAAAATCAAATTTTGGTCATAATTATCAAATTGGCTCCCCACATTAGAAACTAGGCCAAACGCGGTTGCCAATTTGCTTAATGGATGGCAAGCAAAGCTCTCACATTGTGGACGAAAAGGGAACCAAATCCCACTGCTGGCTTGAGATCTGCAGACTGTGTGGCTGCCATCACTGTCAGTCGACAGATGCGACACCCACCAATGGCTACGAAACTCTGTCGGTTGATCCGTTCATGTCCCACCCTCCTCTCCAACTCTCCTTCCACACTACACAATAGTGTTGACGAACCATAAACTCTGATAACTGATAACCAGGAAATCTGAGTAGTAGCTTGGGAACAATCAGAAAAATGAACGCAGCATGGGCCGCACAAGAACCAGGCCTACACTATACACTATACACAGTCCTGAGAAGTCTGGCCACCAAGATCGACCAGAAACAGCCAACGGGCTCCGGCCGGCCACAACCTGCATGCACAGCGCAGTAGAGTGGGACAAAAAAAATCTGCAAATAGTAGCTGTTGGAAACTGTAACTCATCGATCAGCGATGGCAGCGGAGGGGAAGCTGTTGGCAACGGCGGCGGCGGTGCCCGGCCGAGAGGAAGCGGCGGCGGCGGTTCGCCTGAGCGCTATTCAATACGGATCAGAAAAACCTACCATCAGAAGGGAATTTACCAATATACCCTTTACAATAAAAACTAAAAATGTGTACACTTTATAAATGTTGTTCGTCAATTATTAATGTTAATTGGCCAGAAAATATCTATATCTATACCTACTAATAAAGAGAGAAAATTTCCGTCGTCCATCCAAAAATTTCGTCCAGCCTTGCTTCCGTGGTCCGGTGAGTTTCCATGTTCGGTCCTATATACGATTGATACAAAGCATACGATTCGAATACAACATAGAAATAAGCGTCCAGCCTAATTAGTAATCACACCTGCGTTGGTGTCGTACGGGCTGAACAGATGGAGAAAAGCACGTCCTATCACAGAGTCCAATTAGGATACAATGGTCTGTTGATAACCAAGGAAATCAAATCAATTTGTTTATTTAGTTAAGGATTAGATAAAGAAACGACTTTGTCCAACGTAGTTACGTACGTACCGACTTCCGTCTCTTTTTTTTTTTGTCTTATATTTTTAAACTTGTCATTTTTTATTTTGTCCCGAACACCACCTTTCACGTTACAATTAATTTTTTTTTTCCTTGTTTTTCTCCGTTCTGAATTGCCTTTCGTTTCTTAAGGCACTATTTTTCCTTTTCTTTATTCTTTCTCACTTCAAAAATAATAAAAATATAACAAGATCATGTTTGGGACACAAGAACAGTTTCGTCCTTTTTTTTGTTTTTTTTTCTATGAAATTAAACAAAGGTGGTATGTCTTCTAAGAATAAACAGAGATATTCGTTTCTTAAGTTATGTCAAAGAATATGATCTTGGTGCATCCTAGAAGTCTTGGGATTTGATGGATACCAAATGTATTCAAGTCATATTCAGATTCAAATTATAAGATGTGTATAGAAAACACCATGAATATAGAAAAACAAAATGTCCTATAATTTAGAACAAAGGGAGTGTTATTTTCTTATATATATAAGACTCTTATTGCAATACCATTAATTATGGGCTTTCAAATTTATTTGATTTAAATTTAGATAAAAACTCTAATTAAATATAACAAAATAGGCAAGTCATGTTGACATGAGCATCGGGCGATGCAGATCCCGTTGCAACGCACGGGCACTTTGGTCATAATGTCGTCTGGTCTCCTGACGATGATGGAAATAGGATACGACACTGGTGACAGAAAAGAAACCTCTAACGGACCTGGATAGAACATGCAATAATTCCGCCAGGTGCTAAGACCAGACCCGGATCATATATAATCCCCAACGCATTCGAAATCAAAATCTAAATAAGAACTCTAGAAAGGGTCGCAGCGGGGTTGAGCACATCGGGCACTCCGTGGAGGACTCGTGCACGTTCCTAGCTCCCAACACGGCGAGGACCGATTTGCGGCGCACCTCTGTGCTCGCTGGCTAGGACACCCGCACCGCCAGCCAACAGGTCTTAGGCGTCCCACGGTTACCGGGATGTCGATCCTCCAAGCACACGCAGCTGTGGTCGAGCCGTATAGGTCGTGGATCAAGGGAAGCCAACGTCGACGTGTGGAGTTTGGTACCGACGAGCCGTCACGTGGATCCGGGCACCTCTGTCGAAGCAGTTGTTGCGTCGATCTGGGCGCCACTGTTGGTCTCACGGTTGCCGGCATGGTGCTCTCATTACGTCTGGGCACCTCTTATTTTTCCATAGGCTATCATTACGTCTCCTCTTGATTCAGCATATGAAGTAAGGATTTTTTTGTTTTATTTTTTTCAATATGTTGTGATTACAACATGTATCTTACTGGTCTAATTCGAGGATAAATTAGAGTGACGCAGTTGTTTAGTAAATTTCTAAATCACAAATTAGCTAGATAATTATATATCAAGTTCGTATCCGTTGCAACGCCGCGGGCATGTTTACTAGTAAATATAACACAAAGAGGGGAATTATGCTTCCACCATAGTTTACAGTTGGTGACGGCAAATTAGCACCATTCTGGTCATCTAGCTAGATAAATGGAGAAATGCCCAAAGCAATAGCGCCTCTGTTTTTTTTTTTTTTTTTTTTTGAGATTCACAGATGACGCAGGCGCTCAACGCACGCGCACACTCACCCCTATGAATATACGTCACGCAAACCCTACCCCCTATGAGCACCTTCGAAGGGACTGAGCGGCAAATCTTTAAGTTCGAAGTCACGGCGGCGCCTCGCTATCGACGGCTTGAAGTCCAAAAGAAAGAAAATAACCGTGCATCAAGCATTGACCAACGACAAATGGATTGACCATATCTATCCGCCTTGTATCGGGGAAGAAGTAATATAATTCATCATGCTCTGGAAAAGCATAAGAGTAGTAGTGAGGAATTAAACAACAGAAGATTCTATAACATGGAGATGGATAGTAGATGGAGAATACACTACGAAGAGTGCTTATCAGATACAGTTCGCTGGAGTCTTTATTAGATTAAAATTGACGCTGATGTGGAAGGCTAAGGCGAGAATAGAAATGCAGGTTCTTCGCTTGGATGTTACTAAGCAAAAAAAAAAATCCTAACGACAAATAATCTTCTCAAAAGGGGCGGACGGATGATATGGATTGTAAGCTTTGTCAAGCAACCAAGAGACATGGACACATTTTTGCAAAGACTGTCCATTCACAAAGGAGATTTGGGGCATCATAAAACAATGGTTTAATCTTTCAGTATTGGATTCCGTTAATTAGGCGGGGTGACTACATGCATACTAGTGGAGATGTAGGTGGAAAATTGACGAACATCAGAAAACGCATGTAGATGGGATTTTCATTTATTTTTGGTGGAACATATCGAAGGGAGAGGAACATAAGAATATTTCAACACATCTCTCTCAGCCTCTTGCAAGTTGTTGGATGATGCAAGGAAGAGATCACGCAATACTAGTTGGCTATGGGTCCTAGAAATGGCGAAACATCTATGCAGTAGTTTAGGATGTTTTTTTTTTTTGTGTGGCGTTTTTGGGGTCGACTTTTTTTTTCCAGTAGAGCGGAGTTACTTGTTTTTCGGTCGTTTCTGCAGTGCTCTTGATCCCGAGTTATGTTTTTTGAGAGGGATCTTGTAAATAAATCTTTGTAAAGTTATTTTTCCTTTTATCCATCTAATAAAAACTGAGGCAAAGCTTTTGCCGCCTTTTTCGAAAAAATAATATGGGGAATTGTGCTAGAAATATTAATTGATCAAACACTAGTTAATTAATATAAAAAGATTACATATTACAATGTAACCCATTGATCATTTTCATTAACTAGTGCTCTTCTTGTCTTGTCTGACACTCCTTATTATGCGCTTTCAATGCACTCCACTCCATTAGCGTCCCTCTACACTGTGATCTGTCAAGAAGCACATATATACTCCAGTTAATAATCTTCTTTTTAGCTATCATTATCTACTTTTGCTTACTAAAACGAATATATCAGCGTGATTTATACCTGGTTAATTTCTTAGGCACCACCATGTAAGGCGGAGAACCTTATTCTCATCGTATGTCGCCTTGTCTTGAGGGGTCATTTTATCGACCATGCATAGCGTGTCGTTGATCCTTCTTACCTCCACGCAACAGGGACTGTCTTTTTTAGGTGTAACAACGGGATAACCTCTCTTGACGTTGTCTTTACATAGGTCGAGTACATGGTCCTTGTCTTGCTCGGTACATGATCCGGTCACAAGGTTGAGGGATGATGTTAAGAGTGTACACGCAAGCAGGATGACAATAGTTGCAAATTTTCCAAACATCATCTTGCTAGCTATTACGGCAGGGTAGCTTTGTGATCAACTAGTAGGCTAATAAGGAACAAGGATGGAATAACTATGCAGCTTATCTATCTAGAACTCCAACTCATAAGCACCCCTTTAAATAGAATGAACCACCTACTATGGTACATTAATTTATACATATAAATCCAATCCTAGTGGTGTTATGGATTTTTTTATATTTATAGATAGAGATAGAGATAGAGATAGCTAGAGCTAGAGATAGAAATATATAAATATAGAGAGTGAAACAGGTAAGGTATAGATAGAGATGGATATAAAGATTAATACAGAACTATAAATGATGCTCTTTCTTGTGTTGGTCAGGTAATTTAAATTCTGCCGTCCCCAAACCCCCCCCCCCCACCCCACCCCAAAAAAAAAAAAAAAAAAAAAACTTGACATCCTAGCAAGCGGTGATAATCAATTAGTATTTCTTTGTTTTTTTTTATTATATTACCATAGTTTGTATACCAAGTCTGTGATTATCACCAACTAGGGAAAGGACTCACAGTCACAATTATATGTAGGCTCTCTCGAACCAATGGTGATGAATATTATTATGTAGTAGTGGAGAGTCCCGCTAGATAAGTATAATAAGTCGCATTACACAAGTCACAAGTTATCCTATTTTCCGCACAAAATACGTGAGCATATGTTTCCTAGGGCCAATGTTTTTAAAAAAATATGTGGGCTGAAATAAACTAAAAACAAAATGGGCCATGTTTTTTAAAAATACAGCCCAAATAAAATTTGTAATCAATACAAGCCCGCCACTCATTTGGGCCTTAACAGGCCTCTCATATGGGCCTTAACAAACTGAATTTTAATTTTATGACATTTTTCTATCATGCCACGTCAATTGCCTACATGGTGCAAGGACTCATGACAATAAACCAATGTCATATTCTTATGACATTAAATATATAGATGTCACATATTAAATTTATGACCGTGGTTTTTGACATTTGGATTTTGTCAAATGGTAAATTATATTTTTGTCAAATGGATGCCACAAATCCTAAATTTGGCTTAAATTCCATAAAATATGACATAATAGATTCAGAAAGGCACACTTCTACACTTCTTAAATTCCCAGTAACAGAAAAGGCTCAATGTGCTACTTTCAACCTTATTATTTTTTTTTAAAAAACTTATTTTCATTTGGAGGATGATGATGAGAGCCTCCTTAAGTTCACACTTCTTTTCAAGGCCACCGACCCTGTCCATATCGTATGTCTTCCTCTCTTGACGTTCCATTCGCTGGATGATGCACTTCATGTCCCTGATCCTTCTTACCTCCTCGCAACAGGCACTCTTTGGTGGCACAATACGCATGGGTGAACCACGCTTGATGTGAAACTTGCATTGCTTGATTATTTCGTCCTTCTGGTGTACGGTACATGCTCCGGTCACAAGGTTGAGCGATGTTATTAAGAGCGTACACACAAGCAACATGACAACAGGTGCAAATTTTCCAAACAACGACATCTTGCTGCTATTAAGGCAACTGGTGCCTGGTGACCACCTAAATCAAGGAACAAGCTAAGGATGGAACACAATGCAGCTTATCATATCGATCTAGAGAACTCGGTCCAACTGATAGGCACCCTTATATAGAATGGAAAGCATGCGCCTACTGGTACGTTACTTGATGCTAGTGATGTTCTGAATTTTTTTGTAGACAGAGGGATATAGAGATAAAGATAGAGAGATATAGATAGAGAGGTAGATATAGATGGATAGATATATTGATATGGACATAGAAAGCGAGATAGATAGAGATTGATAAACCGAAAGAAGGATAAATAGAGACCGATATAGGAGTAAATGCCTTTCGGTTTATCCTAAAAGCGGCCTCGGAAGGTTGGATTCTTCTTTTCTAACAAAACCAAACTCTAACATACTCTTTCCAAATCTACTTGGACTCGATAAGGTAACTAGGCGGCGGTCCTCAGGCTCATGTTGGCCCTTTTTATCCACTAAGGTTCACGGCCCACGTTGGGCGTATAACAATACTCCATTGGTCTCATAAAAGACTTGACATCTTCAAAAAAATCAAAAACATGGTATTCTAGCAGGGTTCTAAATTGCTCTATAGCACCGCTTAGCTTGTTCATAAGATCTGCCACTGCAATATTAACAATTGTTCCACTACTGCTGCTAATAATGCTTTATCTCCACTAACACTAGTTGTTTGACTTGGCCGTGATATAGGCTAAAGGAGCATAATTGATGTCTTTCCATTAGTTTTCTTTCTTCTACTAATGATCCCACAAGTGAATATGTTGATTGATATTTTGAATGTTAAGCATGCAATAGATGTGGAGGAATGTTAAGCCTAGGGCTTGTATATTTATTGAAGTATTTATGTCCATAAAACTTTGCTTGGTTACAAAAATAAGGTATATAATTACTAAGATTTTTTTTTTTTTTTCTATAAAAATAATCTAATTTATTTTTTCTCACTACACATCTCCAACAGTTTGCTAAACGAGGTTGCTATCCTTTAAAATTTGGTAAAACATCAAAGTTTACTCTCCAACAGTTTTGCTAAATGATATTGCCATCTCTCCCAACTTGGGATTCTTCCTTTCAGCGCTACGTATCCGGCTTTCCATCCTGAGCCCAGCGACACCGCCGTATTCAGCGCGCACATGGAAAGTTCCAAGTTTCCATCCCGCGCGGGTTTCATATATCTCGCGATCTCGCTGTCCTTCCTCACGACTCGTAGTTCGTGCGCCAACCTCGCCGCCGTCATGACCGGAAGTCATGCATCTCGCCCGTGCGTCCTCCTTCTCCATCGCGCGTCATCGTTCTTCATCGCGACCTTCATCGGCTTCATCACCGGTCCTTCTACATCGCGCGTCGTCGTTTTTCATCGCCGGTCCTTCTCCATCACGTCGGCTGTGTTGTCACCCCTCCCAGCGCGCGACGAGATCAGCAGCTAACACAACTAATTAACTGTTGGGCCCACTATTTCATGTTTTGGCAAGCCAAAAAATAGGGAACTCTTGGAGATGAGAAGATTTTTCACTTGCCATATCTTTTCCCATGTTGCTAAAACTCAACTTTTGCTAAGTAAATTTTAGCAAACTGTTGTAGATGCTCTAAGTTAAGGGATCCCAAAAAAGTAGAATTAGACTTCAGCTTCTTCTTTATTAGATATGTTCTTGATACATAAAAGATTTGTAAAGGCAATTTTTTTTTTGAATTACATAATACATCGCAGATACTCACACTACTACTGAGAATTGTCCATCACTGCCGGCTCCAACCCCCCTTCACCGCCGAAACTGAACCGGCGGAACCATAGCGGTAGTGATGTGGGGTTCGAAACACTACGGGTCAAAACACCGGCGGTGTTGCGAGGAGAGACGCCGGTTTGATATCGAACCGGCGGCGCCGACGTCACCAAACAACTTGTCGGGTGTTCCACGGACCAAGAACATTTTTGATCCAAGCACTTGCGGTTAGGAAGTCAGCCGGCGAGTTGATATTGAGAGCACTTCGTCGGGCTTTAACGAACCGAAGAATCGTAAATTTTTCACTATCGGGTTAGATTGAGACGGCGGTGTATCCAAGAGCTAACAATGTCGGTTTACTATGGACCCGTCGGTGAACTTTACGTGAACACTGCCGGCTGATTTCAACCCGGCGTAATTAGAGTGGAGACTATCGGTTGGTTAATGCGGCCGGCGGTGATGTTTTTATCGTCGATGACGGTTAGTAATTCAAACCGATAGTGTTTTGTATAGTTACACTACGGTTTGTTTCTCATTCACCGTCGGGACCATGCCACCCGGCGTTTTTGTTTTAAATTTTTGAATTTATTCATGGAATTCAGCTTTTTTAAAACCCATAAAAGCATCATATATACATTAAAATCGACAAAGCATTATATGGTTCAAAGGTTACATACAACTACTAACTCCACCTAGGACATCAATTTCCAAATAAGAAAAACAATCATAATGGACATAAATAAAATCAAGACATCTTTCATAGGCCAAGTCGCAATTCTCCTAATCTTCATATCTATGGAGAGAGGCTTCTCATCGATCTCGAGTGGTTGATAGTGAAAGTTTTCACCATAGTAGGCCCCACGAAAGCTTCGACTTGATCTTGTATTTTTTGTAACAATTACGGGGTAGCGAGAGACTTGAGCGGCGCAATCTTCCCGATTTCGATAGATCCACGACACTTGACCAACATGCACTACATACCACGCCATGGTTTGCCTATACATGCGGCCAAAATAGGATGTTAATGCTATGTCATTCTTAAATGTTATGCGGCAAGATTTTCAACACCACGAAACTCATGAATTTCAACATCTATCTCATTTCAATCACACTTCGAGCATTAGAATGTCTTCAATCATTGCTGTAAATGACCACAATGTTTAAATCTAATTTGTTCACCATAGACCAATTAAAATTCATTCATTGCCTATATAAGGGTCCTGAACTGTTTGAAAGCAAAATCTAAATAGAAAAAGGAAATAGCGGGTTGGATTTATCAACACGGGCATTTCAACGAACAACTCAAAGCGGTGGCCAGGCGCACTCACCGAGCTTCCGTGCGGTCCGCGGCGCTCTGTCTTATCTCGGCGGTGCGAGGGCGCGAGGCGTCCTAGAAGGAAGCGGCGCGGCGGCGTGGGCGTTCTTCCGGCGGAATCGAGCTCGAGGTCGCGGCGGTGCGGTGTCGGGCGTGGGCGAGGGGACGGCGGGAGGCTGCGGGCGGTGGTGCGCGGTGCCGGCGGTCCCAAATCGGCGTGGACGAAGAACAAGCGGGCGGCGAGAACAAGCGGCCGAGTGGATCTCATTCTCATAGGCAAATCTCGAGGAACCAAATGGCTAATTAGTTCTCACCGTGGAAGGCGCGGGGCGGCCGTGGCGTTTTGGGCGTCGGAGAAAGAAGATAATGGAGGGCGCTGGGGGCGACGGACGATTGCGGCGTGTGTGGTGGTGGTGCTCCGTCGGTCGGCTGGTGGGGGCGATTGGGGCGCGGGGTCGAAATGACTGGGAAAATTTCATTTCGCCAGCGCCGGCTATTATATATCGTCGTCGAGGCCGGAGCGAATGGCGCGGGGTTCAAATGACATGTGAAATTTTCACCTCCTCAAGGCCCATTCTATAGTTAATCACTTTGCGGTTTAGCGGTAAGCAGCGGTGTTACATTATAGGTTCATCTGCCGGGTTATAAACGTCGGTGACCCGGCGGTGATCGATTTCTTTGCCACCACCACCACGGTACCCCCGCTCACGGTGATAAGATCATCTTTGTTGCCACCTACCACCGCTCATTCCCACCTACCACCGCCTATAAAAATAGCCCCGCGCGAAGGAGAGCCATGTATGGCGAACCGTGCGCCCGTACGACCTCTTACATTATTTGCCCACTTTCCTATCCACATATATGGCCTCTATTTGGGAGAAAGCCCTCCACATAAACATTTTATCATGGGTAGATAGTGTATACAGCGGTACTAGAAGGGTGTTTTTGAAGATTAAGCTACAAATTGCTTACGAGGCTGGGTGTGATGCTCGTGCAACACCATTGTTGCATGGACTGCCTGAAGACGGAAAAAGCGGGAGCCAAGTAGCATGCATTCTTGTGCTTCGTCGTCGGGAGATGAGAGCCCCTTCTCTGTCGTACCTTTGCCGACACGGAGAGACATTGGTTCTTCACAGAGGTCCCATCCGCCTTACTTAGATCGATAAGCATAACGTGTAGCATTGTAACCACCTCGGTCATAGGTGCTAGAAGGGTGTTTTTGAGGTGGTTATTTCTTAATGTGTTTGTACACTTTGATTGTTGTACCGTGTCAATTGTAATAAATTAATTGTACACTAAAAAGGGTCATGTACCTTTACGAAGAATGTCTACTCCAACAATGTAGAAATGTCTTGAATTTTTTACAACCTTGTACACCCAAATTATGCCCCCACACAAAATCTTAGGTTTTTCCGGTCCATATTTTTATTATTAGATTTTCCTACGTGATAAACGCGCGATAGAAGGAGGTTAATTAAAGCTTGAAAACTCATGAATTTTGCACCAACCTACACACTTTGAATTGCCTCCTAGGACACATGAGACCATGTGGGAAATTTTGGCACCACTGCTCTGTTAGTGGGTAACCCCGTTCAACCTTGTAATTACTCGGGATCGTCGTAGAAATTCAATTTAATTGAAAAAAAATACCAAACCTTGTCCAAAAATCTCAAACATCGTGGTTCCTTCACACGTGGCATGTGCACGTCTAAGAAAAAGTTTGAGGCCGAGACCACACCGGAGCGAAGATGACCCGGCATAGCTTATGGATTTAATTGTCGAGTCATGCTTAGATGAAAGGGTCTTGTACCTTTGTGAAGCATGTCTACTCCCACAATGTAGAAATATCTTGAATTTTTTACAACCTTGTACACCCAAATTATGCCCCACATAAGATCTTAGGTTTTTTACGGTCTATATTTTTTATTATTAGATTTTCTATGTGATAAACGCGATAGAAGGAGGTTAACTAAAGCTTGAAAACTCATGAATTTTGCACCAACCTACACAATTTGAATTGCCTTCTAGGACACATGGGACCATGTGGGAAATTTTGGCACCACTGGCTCTGTTAGTGGGTAACCCCAGTTCAACCTTTGTAATTACTCGGGGGTCGTCGCGTAGAAATTCAATTTAATTGAAAAAAATACCAAACCTTGTCCGAAAAATCTCAAACATCGTGGTTCCTTCACACGTGGCATGTGCACGTCTAAGAAAAAAGTTTGAGGCCGAGACCACACCGGAGCGAAGATGACCCGGCATAGCTTATGGATGTAATTGTCGGAGTCATGCTTCCGATGAAAGGGGTCATGTACCTTTGTGAAGCATGTCTACTCCCATAATGTAGAAATGTCTTGAATTTTTTTTTTTTACAACCTTATACATCCAAATTATGCCCCACACAAGATCTTAGGTTTTTTTTCGGTCCATATTTTTATTATTAGATTTTCCTACGTGATAAACGCGATAGAAGGTGGTTAATTAAAGATTGAAAACTCATGAATTTTGCACCAACCTACACAATTGATGAATTGCCTCCTAGGATATATGGGACCATGTGAGAAATTTTGGCACCACTCACGGCTCATTAGTGGGTAACCCCAGTTCAACCTGTAATTACTCGGGGTCGTCGCGTAGAAATTCAATTTAATTGAAAAAAATACCAAACCTTGTCCGAAAAATCTCAAACATCGTGGTTCCTTCACACGTGGCATGTGCACGTCTAAGAAAAAAAGTTTGAGGCCGAGACCACACCGGAACAAAGATGACCCTAATAGCTTATGGATGTAATTGTCGATCATGCTTCCGATGAAAGGGGTCATGTACCTTTGTGAAGCATGTCTACTCCCACAATGTAGAAATGTCTTGAATTTTTTTACAATCTTGTACACCCAAATTATCCCCCACACAAGATCTTAGGTTTTTTCGTCCATATTTTTATTATTAGATTTTCCTACGTGATAAACGCGATAGAAGGCTCATCACTATCGGTTTCATATTTGTAAACCGGTAGTGTAGTCTCTTTCACCTTAGGTGCTCTATTAAAACCCTAAGCGGTGATATATTTCAAACGGACGATTTAGTCCTGTTTCCGCGGCCGTGAGATTAATTCAGGACCTTTCTTTTACACGAGTTGTGTGTTTGAATGATGCTTACCAACTTTTCGGTTAGTACATAGAGCATTTTATATTTATGTTCGTCCATGGAAAATAAGAAGTGCGTCGAAAAAATAAGAAGTGCGCCAGATGATACATATATATATATATATATATATATATATAT
The DNA here is from genome assembly GCA_015847255.1 of Hyparrhenia diplandra. Lineage (NCBI taxonomy): Eukaryota > Viridiplantae > Streptophyta > Magnoliopsida > Poales > Poaceae > Hyparrhenia > Hyparrhenia diplandra. The sequence goes on along the minus strand of JADLZK010007525.1, from coordinate 33,686 downwards.
ATATATATATATATATATATATATATATATAAATGGAAACATCCATTGGAAAGGAACATGATTACATATATATAGAGAGAGGAGTCAAACCGATTACATATATGATAACAAAGACCTTGAAAAAAAGTTACATATATGACAACAAAGACCTTTCCACGAAGAGATCAATGTTATCATCAAAGTGTACAAACACATTAAAAATAAAAAACGCCGAAGGTTATGTGATTCTTCTTTGATGAAATACCGATGGGATTTTAAGCCCATCGGCGCCTTATTGACATTCCATCGGTGCTCTTTGAGGTTTCTTGTGGTCGATCTTACAAGGAGGGCATGACTCTGGATTTACATTTAAACCACAACAGCAAGGATGCCTTACAAGCAAAGTTGTGGTTTAGTCCATAGAAAGCATGTATAGGCCCTCTCAAGAAGATCATCTTAATCTATGAAAATCTCCTTTTGATCACCAAAGGAGACCAAAATGGATTGAAGGAGATTTTCATAGATTAACATGATCTTCACCGGAGAATGCCATGTCACTTATGGACATGTAAATCCAGCCGTCCACCCTCCCAAACCACAGTGAACCGGATGAGAACGTCGACATCACGACGGTTCTAACCTTCGGCGCTGCTCAATCTTCAGTAAGACTCTTGTAGCACCTCTTGTGAACCATTTTGGTGGCCTAAGATGCATAAGAACGATATCTGTACGTGGAGGGCTTTCTCCCATAGAGAGGCCATAGATATGTATGTGGAGAGTAGCAAAGAAGATCGAAGAAGAAGAACAGGCAACTGAATCAAGAGTATCAAGAAAGAGAACTGAAGTGCAAACCTATGGGCCACACTAGCCGTTTTTATAGGCTAGAGGTAGATGTCATGGTAATGATTGATCACTGCCGGTTTCAAATGGCACCCCGGCAGTGATATGGACGATCACTGCCGGGTAATTGGCACCGGCATAAACCAGGCACCGGCATAAACCAAGCACCGTGGCCGTGGTACGGAGAACGTGGCAGCAGTGCAATGGCGCAGTGGTGAGGCCGTCAGGGCGTAGTGTTCGCCCGTTGGCAATGCAAAACACTACCGGTTCTGAAACTACACCCGGCAGTGATATATGTAATCACTGCCGGTGCTGAAATTTCACCCGGCAGTGTTATGACTAACATTGATTTAACCCGTCGACGCAGCAGCAGGGAGCGCAGCCTTTTCTCATGGGAAGCAGATACACTGTCGGTTTAAATAAGTGGAACCGGTAGTGAATATTACTAGAGCAACACAATTCACAAGGTTGCAGCCGTGACGTATCACAGGACATGAGCTTTTAGTGAACACTACACGGCAGCCTATATGTATACTAAAAAATGAAAATTTATAATACGGAGTGTACGTGGCAGGCGAACGGGGTTAGTTGAACTCTCTATGCATTAACGCTGTGATAAAAGTAATGATTTCAATAAATCGATTTTTTATAGATATAACTATTTGTTTCACCTTTTTGTTAATCACCGCTCGGTTCTGTATGGGCCCGACGTGATCAATGAAGGTGGGCTGGTTGTCGTCCCGCCATGGAAACACAGCCCGTGAATTCGGCGCAACCGCCGTCACGGGAAACGTAGTGCCGCAGAGTGATGGTGCGATTTCCAACCGGGCGATCGTGGGAATTCCAAGCGGTTGCGTTGGCCGCCGCGTTCGATCGTGGGGAAGTGGAGCAGCCGGGCTACCTCACTATTTAAGCACACACACTCTGATCATGGCGATCATCCTTTCCAGTTCTCCAACTCCCAATCAAGCCACATTGTCATCAGAGCACCATGGCTGCCTCAGGCTCAGGAGGATCCAACAAGCGCACCAGGGAGGAGATGGAGGCGGCGGAGGCCAGGGGCAAGGAGCCGGCGGCCGACTCCTCCTCCGACGACTCCTACGTCCCGCCCTCTCCCAAGCGGGGCGCCATGGACGTTCTGGCCTCCCGGCTAGAGGAGGCGGCCAATGCTGTTCGGCTTGAAGATCAGCGCCGCCTCCAGGAGATAATCGAGAGGGATTTCACCCTCGATCGTCTCCGGCCGGCCTTCGAGGACTGAAGAAGGAGGCGGCGAACGGCCATGGTCTTCTTCCAAAGGTGGAGCCACCTCTGGAAGCAAAGATCAACCACTACGCCCCCAAGGTGGCGGAGTTGGCCGGGATCGTCCTCAAGGCCTTGGCCAAGAAGGACGACGCCAGCGAGGAGGAGGAGGAGGACGAGGACTAGGCCGGCGGCCTTCCTTTTTTTTTTTTTTTTTATCATTTTTATTATATGTTCTGTTTTTTTTTGTATATATTAATAAAATAAAAATTATATATATTATTGCTTTGTGTGTTGCTCCCTCTGTCCCCTCGAATCTGTTTCGTTTCAGTTGAAAGAGCGATTAAAATTAAATCGCGCTTAAATTTGATTTGAATCATAACTTGTTCAATGTAAAATTTGTGAAAAACAAACAATTAACTATCAGTTGTGCTTTGGAAAATACGATCGCCGTTGAGTGCGAGGAGACGGCCATTGGGCGCAGCGAGTGGCGATTACGTTTTTCCGAGGAACCGTCTTTTGGAAACGCCACATTTATACCCCGTTTTCATAGTAAGCCGGCCGGGTCGGTGACGCGCCCGACGACCGACATGGCTTCGACCGGGCGGAGATCTTCATCCTGCATCGCCTCAGCGCCGACCGCAACAAGCTCAACAGCCAGGCCGACCAAGTTGGCCTGCCAACGGTGAATCACCACTTGGAGGAGAAGTCCATCGACATGGCTGCCGACCGGGCGGAGAAGATCACCCTGCATCGCCTCAGCGCCGCCCGCAACAAGCTCAACAGCCTGGCCGACCAAGTTGGCCTGCCAACGGTGAATCACCACTTGGAGGAGAAGTCCATCATCGGCCTCTAGATCGAGTACTTGGCCGATAACCTCGCTGAGGGGATACCGGCCAAACTGGAGGAGATGGAGTCGGCCGCCAGGAAGAAGGCCAAGGGGGCGAAGAAGGCCAAGAAGGCCAAGAAGAAGGCGGCTTAATTAGGCCAGCCGCTTTTTTTATGTTAATTTATCATATCAGTTGTTTTCTATGACAGTTTAATTTAGTTTGTGTTGTTTGTTAATGGATCAGTCGTTTATTAATCTGATCTGTTTCTGTTGTTTGTTTTACTCTGTCATTGTATTTTGCTTCCCCTCCCAAGTTAATCGCTATCGGTTCTAATTCAGCCCGGTGGTGTCAATCTTCAAATCGCTTTCGGTTCTAATTCAAACCCGCGAGTGATCTGTGACCATCAATACCACTGCCGGGGAATGATTCAACCCGGTGGTGATCTGAGTCTTCACTGCCGGATTTAGTCGAGCCCTGGTTGTCCAGCGCCTGAACGGTTCATCACTACCGGGTGCGGTTCATCGCTGCCGGTGGACTAAATTTCGGCAGTGATACCGGCGGTAGTGATGAGCGATTCTGTAGTAGTGTCACAACACGCAACACTCACCCCATGAATACACGCGTGCGTATTAACTTCCCTATGAGCACCTCCGAAAGACTCAAGACCGAGCACCCGGCAGATCCGAGATTCCCCGGTCACCATTGTCACCTCGCCGTTGGACAGGAACGCCGCTACCACTGAAAGGAATAACGCCGGTAAATTCTGGGAAAATCCTAAGAAAAGGTGTGAGCACCAGGATTTGAACCCCTCGTGGGTAGTGTCCCACTAGACCGCCCCTACCATTAGACTACAAGCCAATCCACGATTTGTAAAGGCAATTGGGAACTGTCTATAGAACTGGTTGTCCCAGCTGCCACTACATATCCATCTTGATAAATCAATGATTTGCAGAGGGGGTTTTCAGACATCTCTATAGAAAGGGAGGCTCCATTTCAGCCATCTCTATAAATAGATTTTTAGGGTCGGCTGGAAATAGCAGCCGCATCTATAAATCGAGTTTCAAGAGTCAACTCGTAAAATTCAACCATCTCTACAAATTGTTTTCCAGAAATTGTAAATCAGCTCCCCAAGAGACATTTTAAAAAAAATCCTAACACAATTCCTCTCCAAACAACTGCACCAAAGTCACATCTTCTATACTCAAAGAGAGCAGGAATTCTAAATCTTATGTCACCATAAAACTCACTACCTACTTTAGATTCACAGGTAGACCCACTTTCTACTAATCTTACACTGACAGATCGATGGACCCATAAAACAAAGACGGCAGGAACATATGAAACCTGCATGTTCCGCGTTATAGATCTCCCCTCCACTCTATTTTTGTTTTGCCGCACATAACCTACCCGCCCGCATGTACCCATGCCACCGCTGTAGGCACGCACTGGCCCCTCGGCCGGTCACCGGACCCTGCCAAGTCCAGCAGCCCTAGCGTTGGCCGACTGGCCGCTTGGCTGCTAGGCGGCCGGGGAGCGCTGCTGCCTGCTGATGTCCTCATGACCGGGAAGAGCGCAGACGTTTGCGATGTTGGTGGCCACACCGGTGTGTGCTCGCCGCCAGGTTTCGTCCTTCCTAATTGCTGTGTGTTTGTTGTTACGGCCAAAAATATGAACAGTACAAGATAACAGGACTTGTGCATTTGTACTGATCCATGCAGAAACTTGTGAGAATTAGAGGGAAATCATTATAGATCCAAATAATGAGCAATATAATTAATTTTGTTACATTCATAACTTTAACCTCTGCCTATGAATATATCAAAGATTCGTAGTTCTATCATTCTGTGAGTGAATAGGGCATGATTATCAAACTTTCAGAGGCACTCGCATCACGAGTGTAGCTTTTGCTACATAATGCAATGTTTATTCATATTCTTTTTTTTTTTTTTTTTTTTGCAGCCAGTTGACCTGTGTATACCTTGAACAACACTATCATGCCTGATGAATGATCTTATTACCTAGGCAGTGGCGTAGCCAAGGGGCTAGCAGGGGCCATGGCCCCCTAACATCACAATAAATTGTTTTATAGAACATATAATTTAATAATTTATAATAGAAAATTATAATGAATGCTTTTGTCATATATTTTTTATGACTTCTTTAAAACAAAATCACACAAATTCATATCTTATCTTGGCCAGTCCTTTATGATTAATTCCTAATTTCGCTGCCACGATCGTTTACCATGGAAAGACTAGCGTGCATGGTCAAATCAGTGCAAAAATCCAAACAAATAATATACAATCAGTTCTTATATGGTTGACCGCCCCCTTATGTATAATCTCTGGCTCCGCCACTGTACCTAGGGTGGAGTGTTTGTGATATATTTGAAAATCGCTATACAAGAAAATAATAATTTATAAATTGTTGTCCTAAAGTGAACATTAAAAGAAAGACCTCTCAATGGGTTGGGTGCAGGATGGAACACAATTCTTCTGTTTGGACTGATCAGCAGCATATGTCTACTATGAATGTGAACTAGATGAGCTGTGAAGATACCCACATACATATATGGAGAATACTGAGCTGTCATGAACCAGAATTGGGCCGCCCCGAAAGTGGCTAATCGGGCCAACGCGGCGAACCCCCGGCCTAGGAGGGGCCAGGGCGCGCCGCCGCGGGCAGGCCGGCGCCCCTGCCGCCGCCGCCTCCTCGCGATCTACGAGTCCGAGTCTGCTTCTATCTTAAGTTAGAGTTATTTTAGGTAATTTTGGTGTGCAAGGGGCTATCTCATCTATAAGGGAGACCCTTATTAGAAATTAAATAAATATTATTCGAATAAATAAAATAGGATATGCTTGTAAAAGGTATTCCAATCGTATAAGGAAACCTTGTAGAGATTATGTGAGATTACGAGTCCCACTAGTGGGGCTATATAAGCAAGAGGCATGTAATCTCTAGGGGATAAGCAAGCAATAAAAAATATCTTCAGCTCTCCAGCTCTCCGCGTCGCCGCCGCCGCCCCCGTGCCCGCCAGCACAAGCGTGCCCCGCGCCGCCCCAGCCAGCCGCCCGCCGCGCCGCCGCGCGCCGCGCCGCCGCCTCCCTCCCCCCGGCTCCTCCGCTCCACCTCGTCGCTCGTGCTGCTGCTCGCTGCCGCCGGCGTGAAGCTGCAGCCCCCCCTACGCCTCGTTTGAATCTACAACGGTCGATTTAACACGTGTCAATTCCGGCCCAATCTAGCGGAATCTGACATGAGCTTGGTTTACTCTTGTTTGAACCTTAAGGTATTTTTGATTACTCATTCATATCTATGCTATCAAAACCATATATGTTTTTCATAGGTAGGATTATTCCGTCAACAGCTAGGTAAAAAGAAAGGGATCACACTCTACCAATAACAAGATGGTGATTGTGATTCTCATGCTAGCACAATAATGAGAAGATCTATCCTGGACCCGCCTGAGGTACCAATGCCTTAGCTTTAATTTGATGGATGGGTTGTTTCGCTGGTCAATCTGTATAGTCCTGTACACTTCTTGAAAGTGTTGCACATCTATCATGGATCTTCTATGTGATTAAGGAAAGACTATTGATTATATCTTTCAGGTTTATCCATGATATAATCCACTTTAGTAATGCACGCTAAAATTTTGTATAGCGTTGTGCAACATAGAATCTATGTAGGTTTCTGCCTGATTACCTTGACCACAATGACATTTGGGCTGAACTTTCCTATAGAAATTATTGCAGGTCACTAAAAAAAGTACACAAACAGGCTTGTAAAAAAATTATCATCTTTCTTGCTTCACATAGAAACATATGATGTAGTTTAAATATGACCATGAAGATTTTGTAAAAACTGACATTGTTGTCATTGTGATGTTTATTGAATTTTTCATAGACACGTGCGGAATATAAATGTGCACTAATGAATTCCGCTCAGTGGAAATGCTAGGATAAGATAATAACTATAAGCAAGCTAGGAAATGGCTGATAAAAATGACAAAGTATTTTCTAGCCACGTGTGTGTCGCATGTGCTGTTTGACTAGTGTGATTAAAGGGTAGAAATATTCCCCTGATATTCAAGTGAACAAGTTCTGAACTGGAAAGTTGTGGATATTGTTGAGTTCTACAACTTTGACTTTGGTCATTTCACCATCCACGGTCGATTGAAAACTTTTAAAAATTTAAATTGTGAGAAATCCAAACACAATTCTCATTGGATAAATGATTTCAAATGAAGAAGTTGTCAACTACAAAGTTCTATAGCTCTTGGAGATCTACAACTTCAGTTTTTGTCGTTTCTCCATGCAAGGTCATATCAAAAATTGAATTTCAAATTGTGAGCATTTAAACTAAATTTTGGGACCATAGATTATTTCAAAAGAAATAGTTATCAACTACAATGATTTATATCTTTTAAGTTCTATAACTTTGGTTTTTGATCAATTTTCTAACGTGGGAGTGCCCGGGTGCACCGCGGGCACTTCCTCGTGTCATGGCAGAGTCTTGGGCAGGCGGCTCGACCAGCGTGGGACGGCGCCGAGGCGTAGTCCGCGCAGCCCGGCGGCGGGCCGCCTAACCAGTGACACGGCGACCCTCTGCGCCGTCGCCGCTTCGGCCTGCCGCGGTGCCACCGGTCAGCGCGTCAGCGTGCACGAGCATCTCGGCAGAGCCATCGCCACGCCGCCCAACGCCCGTCGCCGCCGCCGCTGTCAAGACCGTCTGGAGCCAGCCGAGGGAGGCCAACATCGTCATGTATCCTACCTACACCGACAAGCCTGTCGCCCCCACCGAACCCGATGAGCTCGCAGCCTCCATCGCCGTGCAACCCGTCTACCTCTGCGAGTCCCGTGCGATCTGACGGAGCCCCCTTCACCGCCACGTATGGCCGCTGAAGTGTTGGACGCCCCGACAGTGCTGACAAACCCCCTCCTACGACACAGCTCACCTCCGCGGCTGTTGAGGCATTGGAGGCTGTCATTGACGGCACCTTGGCGGAGGCCACCACCGTTGTTGTACGGCCCATGCAGGATGTGTCGGCTGCTCACAAAGTGCCGCCTCCAGCGTCTTCTGACACCGCCTCGCAGAGCCAGAGGTCCCGACAGCAAGAGATTATTGTATTCAGTAGTCGTTAGGTTTCGCATCGGTAATTGTTTGTTTATCGTTGCATCTTTTTGTTTGAACTTCATTCTGCTTAATGAAAAACACGCAGCGGTTGTACAACTATTCGAGATATACCACTTAATGCTAAGTTTGTATTCATCCAACCTCGAGTGATGAATTTTACTATATTGCACCTATTTTTAGAGACTCTGTGATCCAGCCACCTCTAAAGATAGGATTATTTTTGGAGGTAGATGTAGATCCTAGCCGCCTATAAAAATCTTTTTCTAGAGGTGGCCGACTTAGGAACCATTTTTAGAGATGGATTTTGATTGGACAGCCGTCGCTAAATAAGGCCTACGTTGCTAAAATCATATGTATAGTAGTGTGTGTATGCAGCCAAAACTTTTGAAGAAGTCCTATTAATAAAACATACATACACAAGAGGAATTGCAGATTTCAAGATTGATCAAACACTTATTATTTAAAAAGGATGGATTACATATATAACAATGATAACACACATTGATGGATATTTCATTAACAAGCATGCATTTCTTCTTCGATACTCCTTATTCTGGGGATGCACTCCATTGGTTGTGAGAGGACAGCCTTCGACGTCCCTGAAGCTCCACACAGCATGATCTGCCAGGAAGCATGTATTGTCAGCCTTCATAGCTCCTCAGTAATTATATATGGTACCCAGTAGTAAAACAAATAGATCATCAGCGTGATTTATACTATACCTGATTCTGATTTGCTGGAGAAAAGCTAATGACACTTCTTTTCAAGGCCATCAACCCTTTTCTTAGAGTAGGTCTTCTTCTCTTTATGTCCCATTTGCTTGACGACGCACCGCATGTCCTTGACCTTTCTTACCGCCACACAACAGGCACTTCCTCGTGGCACATTATGAATGGGAGAAATACGCCTGATGTGAACTTGACAATGTCTGATTATTTCTTCCTTCTGTCCCATGGTACAAACTCCAGACACTAGGTTCATGGAAGTTAATGATGCACACACAAGCAAGATGACAATAGTGGCAAATTTCTTGGAAAACATTTTTTTGGTTATTCTAGTATGTAGGTGGTGAGTTGACCAAGTAGCAAAAAGGGATGGAACGTAATATAATCCACCTTTCTATGTTGTACTCCAACTCATAAGCGCCCTTATATAATCTTATATAGGATAGAAACTCGTACATGTACACTTATTCTTATTTAATGCTAGCCATATTGTAATTTTTTTATAAATTGATAGAGAGATAGATGGAGATAGGCAGAGAGAAAGATGCAGAAATAAGATAGAGATAGAGATAGAAATAGATACGATAAAAAAGAGGAAGAGAGATAGAGATATAGATATTTTTTGAATTTGAGATAGAGATATTGATAGAATACACAGGTAGAAATAGATAGAGATAGAAAAATAATATATGGGTAGGTAGGTAGATATAGATAAAGATAAAGACTGCTAGATAGTGTAATAGATAGCATGGCACAAGGGATAGAAATGATAGAGGTAGAGATACATGAGATAGATCAAGTGGTAAAAGCAAAGGCATATCGTTAACTTATTAGAAAAAATATTATATTGATCGCTTACATAAGTCGAAAATACTCCTCCATCCTGAAAAAAATTGGCAACCTACACTAGTACCGATTCGATTTTGCGGAGCAGCGGCTCAATCTTTTCCGTGGCGGGCACAAATCGCGCCCGCCACGGAAATTCGCCTGATTTTCGCGTGGCGGACGTTTTTTTATTTTACGTGACGGGCACTATTGCCCGCCACGCAAAATAAATTTACCGTGGCGGGCATCTTAAAAGGCCGCCACTGGAAAATCGAGCGGGCCAATAGGCCCAGAGCGAGGCCCGATAACACGTTCACATATATATAGCCACAGTTTGGGTTTTGGGGTACTCGGCTTCAGTCCGCATACTCCACCGCTCCTCTCGTCCCTTCTCCTCCACAGCTTCAGCTCGTCTCGTCCCTTCTCCTCCGCTCCATCTCCCTCCCTCCCTCACGGCCACCGCTCCTCCCTTCTCCTCCACCGCAAAGCGCCGGCCCGGCTCCATCTCCCCTCCCTCACGGCATGGCGGCGCGCCGGCCACCGCTCCATCTCCCCTCCCACACGGCATGGCGCGCAGGATCTCGGCGGGCCCGGTCGCGGCGGATCTGGGCATTGAGGGCTTCCCCGCGCGGATCGGGAGGGGGGAGCCCCGGCGGCGGATCCGGACGGCTTGGCGCGGATCCGGGCGGGAGCGTAACCGGCGGCGGAACATGGCGGCGCGACGCGGATCCGGGCGGGAGGAGGACCCAGCGGCGGGAACACCCGCGCCTTGTGCGGATCTAGGCGGGAGGAGGTCCCCCGCGCCGGATCCGAGGCGGCGCGGCGCCGATCCGGGTGGGAGGAGGTCTTCGGCGGCGGATCCGCGGCCTTGGCGCGGACCGTGAGGAGGAAGCCCTCGGCGGGCGGATCCTGGCGTCTCGGCAGCGGTGGCGGCAGATCCGGCCGTGGAGGCTCCCGACGGCGGATCGGGCGTCGCGGGGATCCCGCGGCCCGGTGGTGGCGCACCCTTCCCATACGGCCGGCGGCGTGGGGATGGCGGCTTGCGGCGGCGCGGCGGGATCCAGCGCCGCCCACCCGTTTGGGCTTGTTTTCTTTTATTTCTTTTTTGATTAACCGTGGCGGGCACTCTCTCCCGCCCGCGGTAAAAAATATTTCCGTGACCTTTAGAGAGTGACGGGCACACTTTGCCACCCACCCAAAATTGATTTCGCCCGCCACCCAAAAGTGTTTAGGTACTAGTGCTACACTGCTATAGCAACATTAATTTTTACCATAGTCAAAATATAGTTTATGATCAATTTTTTCTCATGGTTAAAAATGATTTCTAGGGCAGTTCCTAAAACCAACATGTGCCATTGATCCTAAAATGTGGCCTTTGTAGTGTCAGGATTTCAATTGCCCTAAAAAAAGGCATTTCTAAGGGCGGTTTTGTAATTAAACCCACCCTAGAAAATTATGTTTTTAAGGTGCGTTAAGAAAATGTCACTGTAAATCAATTAGGGTCGGTTGTGCAAAGAAAACCACACTTGGAAATTGATATATAGAGTCAGTTAACCAACCTTAGAAACTCTAGGGCCTATAATCGAAGAGGCGAGAAGCTGGATGCGCATGATGAGTGATTGCAGCATAACCCAAGTGAAGAGAGAGAGATGGTAATAATGTATACCAAATGCTTTAGCTTTATATGCTAGACGTTGTAAACATTCTGCGGCTTGGTTGGGAGAGGCACCTGCGTGTGTCCTGAATGCCCTAAGGCCTCGTTTGGAAGGCAGTGTGTTGGGGTGTATCGGGCCTCAAACCCCGTCGTCACGTTCGGGCAAAATCACGTTTGGCTGTCCGTGTGTCGCCGTGGATGAGGGACCGATCCACCCCAATACACCGGTGAAGAAAAAATCCTCACCCGAGGCGTGGAAGACCCCTCGCGTCGGCTCTCTCGCGTGCGAGAGGCGAGCGCGCAGCACATCTCGCCGTCGGCGTCGCCGTCGCCGCTCCGGCCGCCGCCTCGTCGTCGTCGCTCCGGCCACCTGCTTGTCATCACTGCTCTGATCTCGTCCTCCTCCTGGCCCAGCCCCTCGTCGTCGCCCCCGCCGCTTCGACGTCGTCGTCCTCACCCAGCCATCCACTGTACTCCGGCAGACATAGTCGAATCCGCTCCGGTGAGCCTCTGCCTCCCCCTCCTCTTCCTTCCATTTCCACTGCTACGATGCCTCATTTATTTTTGTTTAGGGTTTCGATTTCAGCTTTCTTCTCCCATGGATCTTGTAGAGTCAGATCTCCTCCTGGCATGTTGCCAGGGAGCTGTGCTACCGGCGTCAGTGTCCAGGCACCGTGCGTGCTCAAGATTAGCAGCAGCTGCCCCAGGCTGTGTTCCATTTGCCTGAATCCATTCAGCGTTCAGCCTGTACGTGGTTGTACTTGTGCGTGTGCTGATCTTGGTTAGTCCAAAGCACCTGGCTTGCTCTTGTATTTTATCTCAAGCTATATTGCTTTGAGCATTAAATTCAGTTGTATGTACCACTGAAACTTGCAGCACTGATTTGGTTGAAATGTACTGGAGAAAGTTCAGTTAGGATATTGGGTCTTTCTTTATATATATGTGCAGTTATGCAGTACTTGCTTTATATTGTTTATATTAATTAGGTAAAAGTATACGGAAAAACTTTGCTCAAATAATGGAGTGTCATCATGCATCAAAATATGGAGTGTCAGTTTATTGATATCTTCTTTGTAGGAGGGAGACACATCATTCAGATATGCCAGTCTATTTTTCTCACCAAACATACAGTATGCATGAACATTAGGCGTCGTCTATTTTAATTTGTTATCTGTACAATATGTAAGTCCGACCACCTTAGTTTACTGGTTTGTTATATGTCAGCTTATGATTAAGATTTCTTCTAAAACTGATTGTTTGCTTCTGTTTACAATTAGCTGCAAGTTCTTTTGCGTGCTTCTGTCTCAAAGGATTGAGTATTCAAATATGGCACTATAATGACTGTCATTCTGCAAAGTTATGAACAGTTAGCAATCACTTTAATACTTTGTTATTTGGTGTTTCTGCTTCTTTAGGATATTGCTCCTTTGTCTACGCATTATGATATAGCTACTTGCCATGACACCAGTATTTCCCATTTATATAGGAGAAACTAGGTGCTATTTTATTAAGAAGAAAATAGGCACCCAAATTCTCCTTGATAAGAACTTGAACCTGGATGATCTGGGCATTCATCCCCATCTATATGAACTGTTAGGCTTGATTCAGTTTACTCATTACATTACTGCTTAAACTTTCAAGAACACTCCATTCCCACAGGCCACACATGCAATACATAATTTATCTATTTTCCCTAATTTCCCACAGGCCACATGTGTCTTTCTTTGTGGTCTAGTGGTTATTCAGAGCTGCACTTTCTTATTTACATATCTAGCAGACTAGCAGAAGCCCAAAATCACATTACAGAAGCCACATGTGCCTTTTTTTTTTCAGGTTTCCTCTTTGGTTCTCTTCAGAATGGGAGGCTCGGTCTGAACTGGCAGTAAAGCTGAAGCATCATATGCAAGTTTGTACACCTTCATAGTTTTGCTGCCTCCAGCCGTGTGATGCAGGGCTTCTGAAGCAAGCACTCTCTATAGCTTGGTAAAGCTGAAGTCAATGGTTTTGTGTTATTTTGCAGAGTTGCAGAAGGCATACATTCACAGGCATGCATTTAGAGAAGGTATGCATGCAACTGTCAGATTAAGTGACGATTACAGAGGGGACACAACTCACTTACTAATTAAGTTTACATCTTGTGATTGTGGATTTCTACTGGTAGGTTACTATCAGCCTATCAGGTTTCCAAAATTTATTCCTATTTTGGTCGATTGTTTTAGACATTTGTTGACATGGCAAAGTAATGATAGTGTTAGAAAGAATATGACAAGTTGAACCCTGGAAATAATCATTTAAAACTAGTGTGAACATCCAGCTATCTTGCATAAATTGAATATCCTAATTAACTCATGACTTGAATCTGTCACTAATAGTGATGGATTTGTAGAAGTGGGAATTTTCTTCCTTTTTGTTTGTCTAAAGACAGTTAAGAGTTAACTAAGTTCCCTTTGATTCTTACTTTTGCAGGAGCTGAAGGTATGAGAGATTTGTTTTGCAATATTGCCCAGCAAAAAAGCAAGCAAGGTTGCAGTCTGTTTTATCATGTGGATTGAAGATCAACAAAGATATTTAATTTTGCTATAAACCTAGTTTGCAACTTGTATAAAAGGCTATCTATTAAATTGTAGATGAGACGAGTCTTTGCAAATTTAGATCATGCAATGCCCCTTGTTTGCATATATTTTTTTTCCAGACTTTTAAAAGAAAGTTTGTTATTTTTATTCATTTTTATTTCACCAAAAATATTGTTTTTTTTTTCTTGAACTTTAGAGATGAATCCTAGTATGCTAGTTCAGTTTTTGGACAATGTGTTAGCTTGGTTATCCTGCTATGGTTTACCGCTCACGTAGCCCAACAGTGATGCAGCCAAATAAAAAAAAAAAACGTGGGAGTGGATTGGAAGGGGTGGGAGCGTGTCAACTGTCAACAGGGATTGGGTGAGCATGCAGGGATCGCCTGACCCCGCTGTGGTTTGGCCCCCACGTGGGTTTTGGTCCCCAGCAGCCAAACGAAGCCTAAAGGCTGATTGTAATATGCCTACTTCTACCTAATAAAGCTCTCTCTTCACCCGCAAACAAAAAAAAAAAAAAAAAACCTTAGAAACTCTAGGGCAGTTGTCTTATAGAAACCATCCCTAAAAACAAATTTTCAGATGTAGTTCTTAATTATTAAGCAACTGACACTAGAAATCTATATCAGGAGTTGTTGGCATAAAAGCTACCACTAGAAATGGGCTTAACAGAAACTAATACATAAAACTTGGTACCCCCTAGAAGGAATGTTATGTACAAACATGGTACAAAAGAATGTGATGTACAAACATGGTACAAAAGTTAGAAAAAGAATGTTATGTACCCCTAGAAGCAACCGGCACTAGAAAGAATGTTATGTACAAACATGGTACAAAAGATAGAAAGAAAATTACAAGGCATCAATGCCCAAAGAAAAAAAAGGAAAACATTAACTCTGAATGAAGTTCTCTCTCAAAAGTCAAAATAGATAAAATGGAAGGCCTAGAAGGCTCGGCTTTGATGCAAACCAACCCAAGCTCTTCCATAAATAGTCTTCTCCATGTGTTGATGCTTCTTTGGCCATTGTCAAAAAAACAAATCTTATTTCTAGTGTTCCAGATTACCCAGCACGAGACAAGCAACATATTAGACACCACAACTTGGGCCAATGGAAGGTCATTATTTATCCGGCGACAGCTTGTTGAGGATTAGCCTTTGGCCTTATATCGCTTTGCTATCATTAACAGCCCTTTCTTGTTGGTTTTGTGGGGGAGGTTAAATTTGGTCCTGGCCTAAATCTTTTGTGCAATATAAATTCAAACAAGATTTAGTCCTTCACACTTAACATATGCAACCGCCGCCTGAATTGTGCTTGAAACCTTGAAGGCTTGACCAACATAGTTCTTTATTTAATTTAATACATATATATGTATCACAAAGTTCACGCTTTTATTACTCAAAACAAAATGTTCACGCTTTTGTTAACTAGCATATGTTTCTTCATCCATACATACGCTTCATTAGTTCTGATGACAACGGCCTCTTCACACCATGATCTGGAATGAAATAGATTAGTCCTTCTTAGCTTATATATATCAACATTCATTCATGTATATATGTACGTAGACAGACCGTGTTATTATGAAATAGGTCAGGAATATAATCAGCGTTTTTTACCTTAAGTTGGCAGATCTTATGAAGGCACAAGAGCCTGACTAGATCGTACTTTTTCTTCTCTTCAGCTGTAAGTAAGACCGCTATGCAGCTCATTGCCCTATCCTTCACCTCTCTCACCGCCTCGCAACAGACACTCTCTGGGTGTACATCAATATGGGGAGCTCCACGCTCTACAAATGCTATGCAATGTGAGAGGGCTTTATCCTTCTGTTCCACAGTACATTCTGGGTTCCCCGTAACAGTCACTAGCAAGTACGGCCAAGCTATCGAAAATAGTAATAGCAATGTTGCAATGGTCAATTTCCCAGAGAACATCTTGTTGCTAATCTCGCAGACGACACTGATTAAAGAACAAGACTCAGCCTGGTTAATCTATCTATCTATCTATCTAGAACAGCACACACAAGCTTCATTGCTTCCCTAGCTAGGTTCCCTTGTACTGTATTTATATGACAGAAACGCACGTACTCCCTCCGGGTTGGTATTAGAAGTCGTTTTTGGACAAGCTTTGGGTCAAACATCGGGAATATAAATCATCAATAACTTTTAAGTTATTGAGTTTGTAAATGTAAAAATTATATGAGTAGATTTGTCTTAAAAAATAATTTGATAAAAGTATACATATATCACATCTCCATAAATATTTTTATAATAATAAGAGGTCAAAGTTGTGTTTTGAAGACCGTGTCGCTGTCCTAAACGACTTCTAATACCATCCCGGAGGGAGTAGATAGTGAATATTTAATGCTATATACGGATGCTCAAAATGCTGGATATGGATACTTCTACACATGGTGCGGGATGTGCTATCATTTATTAATTAAGTACCATTTTGTCATCATTCATTAAGAGTTTTATTTATATGGAAGATATCCTATATCCTTATTATCTAAAAAATATGGAAGATATCAAGTTTTCATGTCATCCTAGCTTCCCGCCTAAATAGATGCATGCCAAGTAAATGAAGGAGATCATTGTTGGTAAATCATTTTATTCTTATTTATAGAATTTTACATTTAAATAGTCAGTGTGATACAATTGAATGTGGTTTATAGATATTATTATATAGATCATTATAATCTTATTATTATAAGCAAAATAATCAGTGGCTTACAAAATTTTCCATTCTTTAAGAAAAATAAGTGTTTTCCTTTTGACTGCATGCAATTATTAGTATTGGAATGTAAAATGAGGGCCAAAATGAACTTGGAAAAACTCCTTGTATTCTATTCATCAGCAACAACAAACTATACATAATATAAAATGCTAAGAATAGGCATATATCCATCTACATGCATTCTTTTAGTAGTGGCATGAAGACGTCTAAGAGGCGAGGTGGGGTTGGGCTAATCTTAAAATTTTCATAGAAATAAATGTGTTCGTAAAAGTGCACTCGCCTGTAATAGTCACCATATTACAGACGCTCACCGTAAAACAAGCGGCATCGTAAAAAGTACACACGTGCGCAATAGTCGTCACAACTAGAGAAGCTCATTGTAAACATGCGTGCCCGTAAAAGTACACGTGTCTACAATTGTCGTTACAATTACAGGCGCTTGCTATGAACATATGTACGCTCACCGTAAACAAGCGACTGTAAAAGTACACACGTCTGCAATAGTCGTCACAACTAGAGAAGCTCATTGTAAACATGCGTCTGTAAAAGTACACGTGTCTACAATTGTCGTTACAATTACAGACGCTTGCTATGAACATATGTCCGTAAAAGTACACACGTCTACAATAGTCCTTAGAGTTATAGACGCTCGCTATAAACATGTGTCTGTAATAGTTGTTACAATTACAAACGCTCGCTATAGACATGCATCTCGTAAAAAGTACACACGCCTCGTAATAGTCACCTTATTACGGGCGCTCACTATAAAACAAGTGTCTGTAAAAAGTGAACGTTTGTAATATGGTGACTATTACAGACGCGTTACATAATTACAAACGTTTGTTATCAATACGCGTCCGGCGACCCTCACCGGCGACTTATTAGAGACGCTCGTTTATGACGGGCGCCTTTAGGTATGTCTTTAGCGAATATGTGGTTTTTTTACATAGTGAAAACCATTGGCTTAGCAAAATATATCCATTGTGCCTAACGTGTTCTATGCCTACTCCACAAATTATTGCACCCCAGGTTACAACCCCACACTCCTTTTTTTCTAAAAAAAGGTTACAACCCCACACTAATACACATTATTAAGGATGTAAATTGCATGAAAGTAAAATCAAAAGCAAAGCGGGTAGGGACAAGGACTTCCACCAAGGTATGTATCGGAGAGTCGACATTCCCCACTAATTCCCATTAGAACACCCACACAAGGGTCTAGGTCCTCATCGATCCATGCATGGACTAAGTGATCAATATTGGTTGATCCTTCTCCGCTCTAGAATGGTGCATCACCCACAAGCATGTACACCTTCTTTGGACTCATAAAAATGCCATCGAGAGATCACCAAGAGTTACAACACCAGTGTTGATGGTCATTATGACATATTTTTACACTATGAAAATATTGTCAACATACCTGGAATAAAAAGAGATGAACATTTTTATGATGAATATTTTGTTTAGATATAATAAGTTCAACATGTACATGGAGCTATGTATTTTTGTAGACAGCATTCCTCCTACCAAAGGTGGGGCTAGGAGGGCCAAACCATAGAGTCGGCGAACCCTAGGGGATTCACCTAACCCCGGTGGCCCCCTTGACCCTCAATCATGGTGGTTGTAAGACATAAAGAACACTCTCAAGCGGTCTTGACCATTAGATGAAGTGTGTGTGTTTCCTCTCAATGGATGTATTTGCATGTATGCAGATTGAAGGACCCACATATCTAATTAAATGTACCAACAAGTATAATAAAATAGCATGGATCTAATGGAGAGTAGAAGGAAGAGGGATTAGGGCATGACATCGTCACAATTCATATTGTCGTTCTTCCATAAAACCAGTTCCGTGTCATCTCCTCTCTTAGTTTCTCCCATCAATCTCTCATTTCCCTCACTATCATGATGAATTTGACGCTTTTTGAGTAGACTGTGATAGCAAGAGAGTTGAAACGACAAGAATCATCTTGCGGAGGAGCGGGAACAAGAAGAGAAAGGAAGAATGGAGTAGACATGGGGCGTTTCATATTAGTGTTATTGTTGTGGTTTCGCTAGGTGAGACACCAAATTATCATCCAATTCTTTTGTTCTAGTTTCATGGATTAAATTGTTTGTTCATACGGGTTTAGTCGGAGCCACGCTCGAAATTAATTTTCAGCATGTTCTAAAGTTAAGTCAAACCGAGCAATTTATGTTTATCGCCATTTTAGGGCATATTAGTGTCCTCAACAAATTTTATCACTATGGAAAAATTTATAGATGACTTCAATATCTTTCTTTTCACACTAATATCACCCTTATAGCCTCTGTATTTTTAGATATATGTTTTTCTAAGAAGATTGTTTTACGGTGATGAGAATCTAGGGAGTTTTATGTCTATCCAATTTGTGGCCCTCATAATGGAGAACTTGTGATCTAAATGAAAGGTGTAGATTTTTAAGCTTTCCCCGACTGTTATACAACATATTTTGTGGATGAGATATCACTGGTTATCAATTTTATAATATTGTAGTCATGTTTTGACAGTTAGAAAATTTTAGTTAAATTAAGATGATATTTATGCTATCTTGGAGACCACTTGTTCCAAATCTCATAATACAAAACTTGTATATAATGAAGTTCTCTACTGTCTAGTAGATATTTTTTTAGAATTTTTCAATGTTGGTTAAATGGTGCTACTGTCATGATTGGTATCAAAACGACAGATGCTTAAACAGTGGGTTTGGGATGCATTAGTGTGTAATTGTTGTTTGTCTTGTTGCTATGATGATGTTGGTACTGAGGGTTGGCTTGTGATCAGGTGGTTTGCCTTTGGAGCATGCCTAGCTTGATTGTGGGTAAAGGCAAGTAAACGTGGTGATGTGGTCCACATGTTTTTGCTTTGTTGTTTGAATTGCCTCCACTAATTTTTTTTTTGATATTAAAGTTATATGTTTTACTTGGAAGTATGTGAATTTATATCTTGTGGTTCTATTGTTAAATTATGAAGTTCATGAAGTGCATACATTGTAACACTTGAAGAAAACCATAGCCACCGTGCAGTAAATAACAGTACAACAACACAATGTGGTTGTAGCAACACACGTTGATGAGAAATGTGGTTGCAGCAAGTTAGTTGGTTGTTGGTTTCTCCTTAGGTTTGCTAGTTGTGGCTCAACCTTATATATTGTTATGTTATTGTAGAAGACTTAATTTTGTGTCTAACCTAGGTGACTGTGTTTTTGAATCCGTGTAGTCATTTCTTTTTGAAATCTTCGCTATCTTCATGGCTCAAAACTTCGTCTCTCAGATTCATTAGATTTTGTTTTTACTCACTTGTAATAATGAACAGTCATATGCATTAGTCGATGCAAAAGCTATGATATCAATATATTCCCTTTTTTAAAAAAAAATGTAGTGTGGTAATCCTCTAGAGGATTGTTGTGTTTTTTTTTTGGGTGTTACACAATGAAAAGATGCTCCTTTCATTAACTGAATTAGTTTCACATCAATGATTGTTTGAAGCACACTAATTATAGCATTTATTATACACGTCCACTTCCATGAACTCAACAGTAGATTGGAAGATAGGAGAGGTGCAGTAACTATACGATGAGACTTTGAGGAAAATAAATAGGCTGATGGACCATTTAACATTCTTGAGATTGGTTTATTTGTAGACAAATCCTTAAGCTAGAAATATTAGTATTGATAGGGGTACAAACTAGCAAGGTGTTCAACTAGGTACTTGAGATCTTGACTCCACTATTAGTATTCATAGCCGTCCCTTCATGCACCATGGTCTGCTGGTAGGACACAAGGATTAACTAACATTCTATTAGCTTATCATATTGTACGTCGTAAGAAATAGATCAACAACCAACGATAGATTTTACCTCATTCTGGTTAGGAGGAGGAGGGGGCGGAATTTCACAGAGTGTTTCAAGTTCCAAGATCTTGTCTGTGTCGTGCTCACTCTTCTCTTTATCTGTGAGTATGGAGACGACGCAGCGCATGTCCCTGTTCTCAACCTTTCCTCACCTCCCTCACAGCACTTGCTCTCTGGGGATACAACACGAATGGTGGATCCTTTCTCCGTGAAAGCTCGACACATGTGGAGGATTCTTAGCTTGTCTATCTTATGACATATTGGTTTCTTTTGACTTGTGAGAAGTGGGCAAGTTATTGCCAAGACCAAGATCGTAATTGCCAATTTCCCAAAAAACATTTTTGAGGCCAATCGATCTTGCACTATGATAAACGTAATAGAAAAATGAATGATGGGTGAGACTTGAGGAACTCCCATGCATACATGCTCTGCCTTATATGGGAACGAAACTGCCTCTACAAAAGAATGTAATTATGGGATCCGTACTGATCAAACTAACTCAAATTAATTTGATCATGATCAATATTGTATTAGCATTGATGTCTCCAAATAAATTAATTATGAAAAAATTAATATATTCTATAACTGACTTAATGCAATTTATTTTGTATCAAAATAACTTTTTATATAACTTTGGTCAAAGTTCAATCTTCCAAAAGTTATAATTGTATTCTTTTTCAATGGAGGAAGTAATGAGAACTTAATACTAAACTTCCTTGGAGTGTTTCAACTTTCAGTTGGATACTGGTGAAAGACATTCATGTTATGTTTTTGAGCTCTTTTCCTATACTTGGAATTTCCTCCCTTTCCTCCCATTTCCTCGTTACTTTTTAATTATTTTGTAAAAAGGGTACCTTAGTCATTTTGCTCATTCCCCCACTCCAACCCCGACCCCATCCCCAGCCCGCACGTTCAGCCCTTCGACGCCTGCCGCCTCCGTCCGCTCCCAGGTTCCTCCTCATCCTCCCGCACCATAGACACATCATTTTCCTCCCGTTCCTCCAACTTATTTCCTCCCGCTTTCCTCATGCCTTTGTTGTCGTCGGATCGATTGCTCTCGGTCGATGTGAGCCATCAATTTTTTTTTCCCCAATTATTGTAAAAAAATTCTATGTTTTTATTTAAGAAAAGTAGTCATGGATATACTATTAAATGCTTACTCGCCCATATTGGTAATTAGGTAATTAATTCAGTCGCTTTTAGACAAGGTTTTGGTCAATATTGGGGAATATATATATCATGAATAGCTTTTTAAGTTTTTAAGTTTAAAATTATACAAACATATGAATAGATTTTTTTTTCTTGAAAAGAATTTCCATAAAAATATACATATATCACTTTCTAATAACATAAGAAGTTAAAATTTTGCTTTGGAGACTATCTCACTATCTCAAATGGCTTGAATTAACAATATGAAGAGGCTATTTATGTTGAAGATATCCATTTCTATTCATAAAATCCTTCTAGAAAATAAAATTGATTTCTAGAGGTGTTTTTTTCTATGAAGTTTGCACACGTGCGGCCAATAGAGTTTGCGCTCATGACCTCAGGCCCCAAGCGGGTTGTTTCCTTAACTATTGTGTCTAAAAAGTGACAAAAGCAATTGATACATGCTTTTTTCTTCTAAAAAAAATGTATACATGCTTTTCTATTCAGTGTAGTTATATTGTAATGCATATTTCAGACCATAATAAATTGAAAATAAAAAATATTTGAACTGGGAAGTTTTATTTCTCTACAACTTTAGTTTGGATTTTTTTTTCATCCAAGGTCATTTGAAAATTTCAAAAAACAATATATTTCAAAATCTGGAAACTTAAAAAGGAATTTCAGGGCACTAAAATGATTTGAACGGGCTTGTGACGTACTCACGGACAAATTCATTGAATTGAATTTGAAAAATACCCCTGTCGCTGAAGATGTAAGTAGTGCTCTATCAATCAATTACTGTTATAGCGAAGATCAAGCACAAGCAAAACCCAGCGAAAGAACATGCATCATATCCCGCCCTCCTACGCACATGTTTTATGCAGCTTACAGCAAACTGAATCACAACTTGGACCAAATGGAAAGTCATCTTACCAAATGGAAAGTCATCTTGTTGTGCCTTTCTTCATGCAAAGGTGTGGGATTCGCTTTTCTATTGGGCTTCCGTTTCGGACACATGTTAGGTGGACTGAATTACTCTGTCTACGTCAACGGGCCCTAAATTCGGCCCACTCAGAATGTATCAAACGAGCTTTCATTCAGCCTTTTTCTATTTCAGATCAGATAATGTTTTATCTTATCTTATCAAACGAGTTTTCATTCAGCCTTTTTCTATTTCAGATCAGACAATGTTTTATCTTCTTTTTTATCTACTCAAAAATGTTTGTTTGTCCCCTCAAAAAAATTTTGTGTTCGTTTCTTAGGAAAAAAGGCATGTTCTCTAAGAAAGTCCGGCGAATAAGGTAAAAAAACTAGAAAAAGAGAGAAGGGAAAAAAAATTACAGGATGACAACATTTTCAGATCAGATCAGTGCTGACAGTGACAGATCTGGCGAGTGATTGTAGTAGCATCTGAATTTGGACATACCGGTGTCAGCAAACCCGGCGACGTGTGTTGTCAGGGAGTGAGTGGCGGAGAATGACATCTCTCCTCTGGACTCTGGTCCAACCAACCGACATCTCACGACTCGTTCGTCGTTCTTGTTTACTCCTTCGTCCCACGGACTTCGTTTTTACTTTTGAACTTCATCTTTGACCATCCGCCTTATTCAAAATATTTTTACGCAAATCATAAAATAAAATAATCAATATTCAAAAGTATCTTCATTGATAAAATAAGTTGTAAAAAAATAAATTATATTTGTGCAAAAATTTTGAATAAGACGAAAACATCGAATAAGATGGCAAGACGAAAACCGGGTGACAAAGTCGGTGGGACGGAGGGGAGTAGATGGCTAAAATTTGTAATCGGATGTCACATCGCATTAATCTGTAGAAGACGTTTTGTTTGTTAGTGGTAAATGTCATCTTATCATGGAGTAACTAGAATCAAAAGAATTGTCTCAAATGTACATCTAAATTGTATAATTAATTATTTTTTTATCTACATTTAATACTTTAAATATATGTCTTTTGGTGTATTAATGTGATGTGATGGAGAGAAAGTGGGAAAAAAGATTAGAAACTTTAGCCATCTAAACAAGGCCTAAACCTCTGTGTGTATTTGCATGATTATTTAGATTCTCATTAGCCGGCATAGACAACCTGCCGCCCGTACTTAATTATCGAGCCCGGAACTGAGAGGACAAAACAAAAGTTCCAAAATCCAAATAATATGTTGTGCACACAATTAAGCAAAACCAGTGACTGAATAAAATACACTAAATTTATCTGGGTCTGTTTATTTGAACTTATTGACCTAGCTTCTCAGCTATGGTATGATGTTCTTGTCTAACGAAAAAAACAACATCACCGACTTATCCGTAGCAAAATCACCTAAAAATGCTTGTTTTCTAAAAAAATGACAAACTGGAGTGGCCTCCGAGCACTATGCTTAAGATAGAAGGAATCTTTCGATGGCTGCTCCCTCCGTCCCCACTGACTTTGTCACCCCCTGTTTTCGTGCCATCTTATTCGATGCTTCGTCTTATTCAAATTTTTGCACAAATATAATTTATTTTTTACGACTTATTTTATCAATGAAGATACTTGAATATTGATTATTTTATTTTATGATTTGCATAAATATTTTGAATAAGACGGATGGTCAAAGATGAAGTTCAAAAGTCAAAACGTCGAAGTCCATGGGACAGAGGGAGTATGTGAGATTCTAGACGGGTCCAGATTACGAGGATTAGCTCCAACCCGATGTGAGGAGACCTAGTATTTTTGGCTCTGTTCGGGCCGATTTGGGGTGACAACATTTTTGATCGATTAAATAAGTATTCTCATGAGAGGGATAAGTTCGAAACAAGCTAAGCCAAGACAAGTTTAACAGGCTCTTTGTTTTTTTGTATATTATACAAAAAGTGTAAGCAACCATTTAACAAAATGAGATAATACTCCCCCCCACCCAAAAAAAAATTTTGCAAAAAAAAAAAAAAAAAAAAATCTTCACTATGTTCCCACAACGTAACATTTTTATGCTCTTCACTATATTCCCACAACATAGAAAAACTGAAAGTTGCTTGCAAGTTAAGTAACCATACCATCATGACATGTGAAAATGATGATCGGCGTAGTTCACATATCAGCCGCACACATATTCTACTTTCTGCGACAGTAACAACCTCACAAATGGTAAAGTATAGCCAAACCAAAAATTGTTCCAAATGATGAAATCAATCATATATATAAACATAGCTGATGGTGTCCAAACCTATCCCAAAACTTGAAACCTTCTGAAAGAACAAATAAAAATTGCAGCCATCTATTCTCACCCCCAATAAATTGCAAACATTGCCCAACCAAAACCTCATCCAAACAGCAAAGTCAAATCACATAACATCACTATCTAGATGGTGACCAAACCTCTCCGAGAAACTGAACAAAACCAATTGAAAAATAAATAAATAATTGCAGTCCATTTATCTGCACCAAATGATCAAAATTCATACAAGTAGAAAAAACAAACCTGAAATACAAGACACCACCCTGATCTAGATGTTCAAAATTCTTGCCCAAGCTTCCAATCCGACAGAAACAAAAATATAGAATAAATTAAAATTATTGATGCCCCCTCGTTTTCACACTGACAAGAAAAAAAAGGAAAAAAAAAAGTCCATGTCCGCGTTTTTCTCCTCCCTTTGCTGCCGCCGGGTCTACTCATCCCGTCTTGTAGCTGCAGCTACCTTTCTTGACGGCCCCTCAAAATCCTCCAACCAACCCCCACCAGCTGCTCATCTCATCTCGAATCCGCCGCGACACCTCCCGAAGCCAACCTCGCCGACCACCCAGATCGTGCTGCTGCCCGGCGCGGGGGAAAAGGAGGCTCTTTGGTGGTTCCTGCGGGCGAATCTCGCGGCGATTCGCTCAGATTTGGTGAGGGTTCGGGTTCTTGCGGGGTCAAAGTGGGCTCTTCCGGCGGGTTCCTTCGCGGGATCGGTGGAAAGGTGGGATCTTGGCGCTGATTCGTCCGGTTTTGTGCTTCAGGATTTAGGGGTTTAGGAGGGCGGTGGTGGTGATCGGTCTGTGCCGCCGGGAGAGATGTCGGCGGCCGTGGCGTGCGCCGAGAGGGCGACCAACGACATGCTGATCGGCCCGGACTGGGCGGTCAACATCGAGCTCTGCGACATCATCAACATGGATCCCGGGTCTGACCAAAGTCTCCCTCCCTATCTACTTTTTTGTGTATGATTTGTTTTTCTTTGATATGTCTGGATCGTATTGCTGCCGAACAGTGTAAATATGCGTTAGTACTAGCTTGCTACAGTACTTACCCTGGGAGATCGAACAGGGTTTTGATGGCACTATTTAACCCACTGATTTGTTTATGGCGATTCAGTTGTTGATTTTGTTAAATTATCCATTGCAACATAACATTGTTTTAAGAGTAAATTCAGTTATCCTGTGGTGTTTGATTGCTTCTATGGTTTTTTGAATCTGCTCCACTTGCACTGTGTTTTCATTACTGGTTGCTCCGAGTGAATGTGTTTTCCTGTTTTGATTTCTCTGTACTTTTCGTTGCACTTGATTAGAATTTGGAATCTTAGATTTTTGGTTGCTAGAATGTAGGGTGAGATTTTAATTTAATGATGAATAGTTTGTTGTTGGTTGGTTGAGTGTCATGGTCTTGTGGAGGGTCACCAAATTGTTGTTGCATTTGTTGTTGAGGTGAACAGTGAGGGCTACTGAAATTACACCAAAAAAAGATTTATTATTTTTTGGTCACTTTTAATCCTGTCTAGAGTGCGCTTAAGCTTCTGTCGTCTTTGTGGGTGCCTTGAATTACCTTCCAAAGTTGATTAACATGTCCCTCTGAGGAGTGTTTTTGTGGCAACTTATGGACTTTCATTATTACTACTATTTAGTTATGGAATCTAATTATATATGCTTTGTGTGGTACTATTGTTGTGTCTTTTCATGGTTGGGTGATGCTTGTCACAAAGTTTGTTTGTTGTGCTGGATTGTTGACTCTGGAGTTTCTGAAGTTACTAATAGGAAGCTTGGATTTTCTTATGTCACACTTACCACTACCATTTAGCATTTTGTATGATTCATAACATGCTGATAGAAGCTTGTTGAAATGCAGACAAGCAAAGGATACACTCAAGCTCCTAAAGAAACGTCTTGGAAGCAAGAATTCAAAAGTGCAAATCCTAACACTTTATGTGAGTTCTACTAGACTTATCCTTTACTGTTTTTTTTTTTTTGAAGGAAAAAAAAAAAACAGAATTTTGACATATTGTGAATTCACTTAGCAGTGTTTGGGTCGCACAAGATTAGCAATATTCATTTGCTAACATCATGATGAAAAGCTTTTAGAGTCTAGTTTCCACATTAGGACTTGTTTCATAAAAACACAGAGTTTAGTCATTTAGGTTACTTTAGCACCTTCATTATGTAGTTTTGGAAAATTTTTGAACATAACACATAGCTTTTGCTGATGTGCTTCTTTCCTTTGAGCTGATGTGATAATTCTGACTTGTTCCCTTATGTCAGGTGCTAGAGACTCTAAGCAAAAATTGTGGGGATATTGTTCATCAACAGATCGTTGAGCGTGACATATTGAGTGAAATGGTTAAGATAGTAAAGAAAAAAAAGGTGATGAGAATACCTGTTTGATGTACTGTTTTTTCTGCATTCATATGCTTCTATGTTTGATATTTGTTTCAACTTTTCAGCCAGACTTAAACGCCCGAGAGAAGATATTGAGTTTGATTGACACATGGCAAGTAGCTTTTGGAGGTCCATCCGAAAATATCGACAGTATCATGCGGCTTACCAGGAACTCAGGGTATCATCAGCTTTTTGTTATCGAACTCTTTCTTTGTCCTGTTCTTATTTATATGTGTAATCATGGAATCTTAATTTTTCTACACTGTTTCCCATTTTCAAGTTTGCTCGATTCCATCTTTTCTGAGTTTTGTACTGCATACTTTTATTAGTTAGCTGTACCTTGATTAGTACATTGCTATCATAATTTTGCAGGCTGCCGGTGTTGATTTTCCACCTCGTGAAGAAAATTCAGTCCCATTGTTTACACCACCTCAAACTCAACCTTTAAGGCATCCACATCTATATCCACCTCCAGGTCAAAGCTATGAAGATGCTGCCATAGAAGCTTCTCTTCAATCTGCCCCTCCTGCGCCTGCCCTCAGGTAGTCTTTTATGTGCTTACCAATGTGATCTCTGAGCTCTGGCTTTTCTGATTTATGTGCTTATCAAGTGTTGAAAGGAGTACCACTAGTATCATCATCTATGTTGATATTTTATATTTATGCTTCTATTTAGGTCGTACCTTTGTCTTGTTGATTTTTGTTAACACAAAACATGGCAGAATTGTTGAAATAAGCATGCCTGAGGTCTGCAAAATATACAGTGCCATAAAGCAGCAAACACATGGCGCCCACAAAAATATGCCTCAGCACACAACAATTTTGCAGGACTGAATGTTTTTAAACTGTTTATATAAAGCCTATTGATGATCACTTCTAGGTACCTGGGATGATGATGATGAAATGATGAATGCATTTTAAAGTCTATTGGTTACATCTCAGTTGTTGCTGCTACCAACCTTGTTGGTTTAAATCAACTTCAAACTATACTAGCAAGTTGCAAAGTGGCAGTACCTTGATTATGATTATATTTGCTGTGCCCCCATTGGGCCACATGCTCCTGGAACTAGGTCCAAGCTATTCTTAAAAAGTTCTTATTACATTGTCTGTTCTTTCACCAAACATTTACTTGAGACATGTTTTTACTGTCAATACAAAAAGAACTAGTTCTTTATTTCCTTTCTGAAACTTCTTAGTTGTATACTTACTTTATGAGTCAAATTTCCATTGTCATGCCAAACAACTTCGAATTCTGGAAAGTTTTTCGTGTTCAAATTTTTGTTCACAAAATCTTTGCAGCACAATTTTAGTTATATTTATTTTTGCACATTATTTTTTACAGTCTGGAGCGAGATTCAAAGTGCTCGAGGGATTGTGGATGTATTAGATGAAATGTTAAATGCTCTGGACCACCGCATCCTGAGGTGATTTTCCTGAAAGCACAAAGTTTTAGAATATTTCAGTACAATCCTTGGATCCCTTCAATATAGATTTATTGTCATTTAGTACGAAGTTATTTTGTAGGCATAAGCCATTTGATCTGTCAATGATCTTTGTGCTATGCTATAAAAAATTATAGTTGCATCTATTGTATTGTCGAGGCACTAGGCAGTGGCATAAGTTTACATTGGATTGCTTTTATTTTAAATATTTTTACCCATTTCTTGATTATGTATATTATTCCATTGTGAGTTCATCATATTTGTTCAAATTTCAAACAGAAATGTCGTGTAACTAACTTGGTGGTTTGATGGCTTACTTTTCCATCGGGCTCCTAATGAACCATGTTTTCCATAAGGACTCTGGATGCAGGAATTCAATTGGGATTTCAGCCCTGTAATAATTTTTCTAGAAGTTGGTCTCATTTTGCATAATTTTAAAATGCTTTTGGTCGCCAATGACAAAATGAGAATCTCAGCAGTGCAAGTGCATTTGAACAAGTGCTTTAGTCTATTTTAGTCTTGCCTCTTTGTTTCTTTATCTTTTATCATGCTCTTTGGTGTGGATTGATCTGATTGGGCTTCATAATGTAGGGTGTAAGGGAGGAGGTCATTGTTGACCTTGTTGGCCAATGCCGATCATATCAATCTCGTGTCATGGATCTTGTTAACAGTACTGGGTATGATTTTTATTCTGTCGCTTATTTTTCCTTGTATTTTATATACACCATATAATGTAACAGAACACCTGTATTCTCTGTGTGCAGCGACGAGAGCCTTCTATTTCAGGCTCTAGGACTAAATGATGAGTTACAGCGTGTTTGTTCAGCCATGATGACATAGCAAAGGGGATCCCTCCTGGTACTGGAGCAACTGTACCTGCTTCTACAAATGTCAACCAAGGGACTGCCCCGCCTAGGTCCACTCCGGTTTCATTTTCTCCACTTCTGAATGTACACGAGGACGATGAACCGGAGGACGAGTTCTCTGTGCTTTCCCCAGGTAAATTATTTAATTTTTAGAGTAAAATGTGTATTTAGTATATAAACTTGGCAGCTGGGTGCACATAGATACATCATCTTTCTAGTTGTTCAACTCAGTTCAAGAACTTGGCAAGTGGCACATACATCATCCTTCTAATGGCTCAACTTAGTTCAAAAATATGGAACGCGTGTGCATGGCAAGGGAAACAAATAGTCATATTAGTTTTTAATACAAGTTAAAACGAGTTGTATTTAAGTTGTTCTAAACCTCCTCAAAAAATTAATTTTTGGAAACACATATTATTTATATATTTTTTTAAGAAAAAAATAATTTTCTCTTCTGAATCAACATCCAGCCTACTAGCCAAACGGTATCATCAGATGATCCTGATTCATCTCTTGAAACGTTTCTTGAGAGAATTTGGATCTAAAACGTTTCTATGAGAATCTTGATCCCTAGCAAACGCACCTAGATAAGCAATTAAAGAGATGTAGTATCTAACTACACCCACTAGCCAAGTTCTTCAACTTAAATTAACAATTAGAAAGATAATGTATCTATGTGCACTCACCTGTCAAGTTAGTGCACTAATTGTGCATTTTACTCTAATTTTAACTTAATACAAGTTATTTTAATTCATGCTACTATTATTTTAAGTTTGGGTGATTGTTGTTATATCATGTCAAATTATATAAAAGTAAAACAAACTATATAAAAAAATATTTTTCTTTGTTTCACATTGTGTTACTAAAGCCTGTAGAAACTACTTTTATTAATTAATTGGCTGATGTCTATGCTTGTAGGTCTGCAAGGGATGGCACAGTAGCACAGAACAACCTGCCTTCTGCTCCAAGAAATGAAAGACCATCATACCCAAGCCCACTTCTTCCTCCACCACCAGCATCTAAGAGGCCTGTTTATACTGAGGCAAGCAGTGTTGACTATCTTAGTGGTGACTCCTACAAGTCTGAAAAGGTTTCAGATGATTTCGTCAACCCAACTGCTCCATCTAATATATCTACATCATCCCATTCGAAGCCAGAAGCATATCCACCACCAAGTTATGGTAGCAGGCCAGACAGTGTTTCCGATGACTTTATAAACCCAACTGCACCTAGCTTCTCTGCGCCTACTCGTCCTACAGACGAGGAGCCAACCCGTTCGTCTGTGAAGCGGCAGGAGAGTCTACCAGATGATGACTTCATAAACCCAACTGCTCTTCCTGGTTTTTCATCGTCTTCGGCTACTAAGGACAGTGAAGATCTTCCAAAGGCTCCATGGGAAGCGCAGGCTGCTGCAGGCTCCCTGCCACCACCTCCGGCGAGGTATGGCCAGAGACAGCAGTACTTCGAGCAAAGTGTGTATTCTGGTGGGAGCAACGGAAGTGGATACGATGGACTGATGGCACAGACTGAGAGCCTCTCCCTGAACCCGAGGAACAGTGAGAATGAGAAGAGTGCATCACGGCCGACAGTGTCCCGCCAGGCTAAACCCGAGGACTCACTTTTTAAGGACTTGGTCGACTTCGCAAAGACCAAGCCTTCATCTCCCTCGAAACCAGCAAACAGCCGCAGGACCCGCTGAAACGACTTTGTGCGATACATGTACATTGAGTCGTCCAGCTATATGCATTTCACAGGTTAACAGCTGCTTTAGAGTATACCCCCCATGAAATAAGGGCGTTTGAAGACTGGTTTTCATTGCATTGCATGGGGAAATTATTTTGGGTGCATTTAGAATCACAGCTGTCGGATACAGTACTTGGTCATAATCATGGTGTTTGATTTCTAGTTAGCTGCTCTTACATATCTGTTGTCGGCTTTATTTCGATTTTTTTACTTAGCTGTGTATATATATGTTACCTGATTGGACAGCAATATTATTCATAGTTGAGTTTGCAACTTGAGAACAAGACTTGGCTGCCTATTTTCAGTGTGGATAAATTAGGTTCCCATGATCAATTGTTCGCTTGTTTTTCGTACTCCACCGAGCAGCAAAGCGTTGTGTAGAGGTCAATGCTCTCTGCAGTTAGATTTGCAACAGGTTGGACAACCGCATTACAAGTCTGTGACTAGTATTTGTTTCCGTTTGCAGCAATGCAGGAAACTTGTATTTGATCCCATGGTCTCTATGCATTACAAATTTACAGTCTCCTGGTGGCCTAAATATCATTTGAGGGACACTTTGACTAGACGGATGAAACTGACGGATCTGGTGGACTAATAAGACTATTTGAACACATGTTTCCATTGCACTGTGAATTCTGTGTTACCTTCCAACTGTTGTTAGAATCAAAGATTTCAGAGAAAATAGCTGGTCATGAACTCGTGATCCTGACCATGTCATATACTGATGCGTGATTAGGAACAACTCCAAGAAGACCATCTGTAATAAAAGTTGAGTTCAAAATTTTGGTTTCGAAGGCTCGTTTGTAGTAATTTGGACGAGGAGGGTGGTAGATGAGGTTACATCTCAGAATGAACTAAAGCATCAAATAAGTTGGACCAAAGAATCTGCTAAACATTTTTTTTTTTGCTGCTTTGGCAGTCTATCGCCAAAGTCTAGGTTCAAGTTACCAGGTCCACAGGCGAAAGGGGAAAGGGAATGAATTCCTCTGATCGAAAGAGTTGTCTGCATCATCATATCCCTGATGTGCTGCAGTTCCTGAGTAGTAGCGTTTATGATCTGACAACCTTGGCACAAATGGCAGCCGAAGGTCCGACTTTTGTACATGCTTCAGAAATGGTGATGGCCTTATGAGTGCAGTGGCTGTATAGAGCTGGAAACCCATCACCTACGCCTCATCTTCATGC
This sequence comes from Hyparrhenia diplandra, assembly GCA_015847255.1. NCBI lineage: Eukaryota > Viridiplantae > Streptophyta > Magnoliopsida > Poales > Poaceae > Hyparrhenia > Hyparrhenia diplandra. The sequence goes on along the minus strand of JADLZK010007525.1, from coordinate 1,286 downwards.
CAAACATGTGACCAGAAGGACGATGTAGAGGCGCCGCCATCCCGGCACCCAGAGTGACTGAAAATGGCTTGATAGAGTGGTAGGACTGATCTGACCATCCATAGTTGCTAGGTTGATTCTATTCCTCACCCATTTTGCCCAAGCCGAATTCAGTGCTCAGGGCAGTTCAGTCGGTGAACAATCATAAGCAGGAGGCAAACATTTTGTGCTCCGAAGTCTTCAATACCAAGGCCTCCAAGATCCCTGGTGGTACAAACATTCTCCCAAGCAATTAGCTGAAGAAGTTTCAGAGTTACCAGCCCATACATAGGAAAGCTCTGCGTCTCTTGTCGATCTGTTGAATCATTTCTTGGGGGGGAACCTGTAGAGCTTACATGATTTACACTGGTTATCTGTCCAGCACTGAATCGATGAGTAGCACACATCCCATTGTATTTGTATCCCCTTGGCTTCACTTTCTCATGCACAAGTGTGCTGTTGGCTGTACTTTCATAGAGAACTGCACTTTGGAAGTTGAGAACTCTGCTGAGGGTGATTATAGTATAATTAGTTCCTCTGGCATTTGTCTTCGTTCTCTGCAGTTAAGTGGACCTGATTGAATTACAGTGTTTCACCTATCCGTGATGACTCAAATCAAATAATGAATGGAAGTAACTGTAGAGGAGAGGAGAGGCTGCTAAATGCCCCCCCGTACAGTGTAGTCATCAGCGTGGAGAACCAGGTAGAGTAGCTCAGCTGCCTTTGGTCAGTTGGCACTTTCCCTTGTCAGCAGAGCAGGGGCAAGGGAGCTGGCGTGGAATTCCATGCTCACGCACAAGAAAATCCCTTATTTTTTTCTCCGATTATTTATTAAGTACTATTTCCGTCCAATAAGTGTCGCTTACGCTTTTCAAGAAACAATCTTAATTAATTTTATATTAAAAATATTAATATTTATACTAATTATAATTAGTAGCATTGGAAAGATATTTGTATCTATTTTTTTAACATAATTATTTGAAGACAAAAATGTTCACTTATTTTATACAAATTAAGTCAAACTGACAACACCTGTTTACGGACGGAGGAAGTATGCACGTAGCAGCTACAAACCAGGTGAGATTTGTACGGATTCATTCACATTGTAGTAAACCCCGGGATTTGAGACCGATCGACGCGTGATCCATTTTTCTCCACGAGACTGGACAGAGGATGTGCGTCACATACTCAGTGTATCAAAAAAAAAAAAAATCTCCCTTTGAGAAAAAGGAGAATTACCATATCTTTACGCAGTGGCTAGTTGCACA